>CM066331.1:7340759-8540759 GCA_033807585.1 Hydrophis major
CAAGCCAGGCAAACACCTGGGATGAAGAAAAAACCATTCCAACACAGCAGTAGGCTAGCCCCAAATTTAAAACTGAAACGGCTGTGAAAGTCTGACTCACAGACGAACACAATGCAGAAGCCTGATGATGGCAGATGAAATTCTGCTGAAACATTGCTACAACTTTAAACGCACACCTATAATGACGTGGGAAAATACCCAAACAAAGCTGAATACCATACATGTAAGTATCTGTGATATTTGCTTAATGACTGCTACAAAAAAGAAGTCATAAAATCAGGTCGATCACTTGGGTGCCAATGGTGATCACATCATTCCAGAATGCTGCAATGATCATAAATACATGCCAGTGCCAAGCAACCAAAGTTTGATCATGCAACCGTGATGATATGATGGTTGTATATGTGTGAAGACTGATCGCAAGTTACTTTTTTCAGTTCTGTTGTAACTTTGAATGGTCACTACACAAATATTTGTAAGTCCAGGACTATTTGTCTTCATTCATTCCTATTCATTTTCATAAATAGGAAGCGTTGAAGGACTATTTTCTTCCACTTTTAGCTCTCCGGGTGTCAAGGGCTATTCATTGCCAAATTTTAACCCTTTTCCCTCATTGTAACTTTTCTCCTCATTCTAGAATTCGCTCATAACCATGGAATGGGACAACTGGTGATGACCAACTCACTGCAGAACAGTTCAACAAATAACAAAAGTTAAATTTAATTTCAACAGAACTGTGACCAATCATGATAATAAAATAAATACAGCCAACCCAGAAATACAAGAGTTACAATCATTTTGACGAAAACGTGGTTCCGAATAATAGATGGAACTGAAATAATTAATACAGCATTGAATTGTACCCTGTTCAGTTGGCTGTAGCGAGTTGTCCTAGATTCCTTAAGGAGGCGAAAGAGACAGAGAAAGTTGTGGTTTCATGGGAGAAAGACGGCCTGCATGATGCATCCTTAGATCTGTGAGTTGGCAGTTTGCAAAGGACTCCAGCTTTCCGCTACATTGGAGAGGCTGTGTCCGGCTCTTAAACATCCCTTCCAGCAGCATATAATCTCCAGATGCCTTAAAAAGCCATTTTCCTTGCTTCCATGTGCGAAGCAAAAGTTTTCGTTCCCCTGCCTGCTTCTGCTTTCTTAGTAAAGATGTTGCTGGAGTCTAAATTAGAAACACAGCTTGCCAGAATGTTTGACAACACCAAGCACGGTTGGCAGCAGGCCAGATTCCTGTCTATTTGTTTTTTTCCCTGACAGGGAAAAAAAAATGTTCTATCCAAACTGACATCAGGATCAAGTTGCATGCCACGGCTATCCCGCAGGGGGAAAAAATTGGTGAAGAGCAGCACCTATGGGAAGACCAGAAAAAAAATGGCCCAAGAGGAGAAGATGGTAGGCAACCATTAAAAAAAAAAAAAAAAAAAGTTTTGATTTTGGTACCTGCATTTAGAGCCGTATGCAATATTGTGGGCTAATTCTGCCCACTGCCAGGAGTTCAACCCTGACCAGCTCAAGGTTGGCTCAAGGTTGACTCAGCCTTCCATCCTTCCAAGGTCGATAAAATGAGGACCCAAATTGTTGGGGCAGTGATGGGATTCAAATGTTTTTGAATCTATGGGCATGGCTTGGTGGGCATGGCCGGGGAAGGATACTGTAAAATCTCCATTCCTTCCTGCTCCTGGGGGAAGGTTACTGAAAAATCCCTCCCCATCCCACTAACCTGCTTTCCACTCCGTTCTCCTGTGCAAGGCAACCAAAGAAGACCCAGCAGATCAGCTGGGACTCAATGGGAGGCAGAGAATAGATGGGAGCGGGGCCAGTCAGAGGTGGTATTTGCTGGTTCTCCAAACTACTCAAAATTTCCACTACCGGTTCTCCAGAACTGATCAGAACCTTCTGAATACAACCTCTGTGTTGGGGGCAATATGCTGACTCTGTAAACTGCTTAGAGAGGGCTATAAAGCACTGTGAAGTAGTATGTAAATTTAAATTCTATTGCTATTTTCTAAGCACCACAACTAAAGGTCAAAGGTATCTATGTAGAAAATTGGGAGTCAGGCTAGAGGGAGACAAATTGCAGACCAGGGGTGTGAAAAGGTTAGGATGGTGGTTGTGCATATACCACCAGTACCTTTTCCCTTTATTTTCTTGATCTAGATTCTAGATTTTTTTTTTTTTTTGATAATATTCCTTATAATACTCCTTCCTCCCTCGTCCTATTTTCCCTACAAAAACAATCCTGTGAGATGGCTTAGACTGAGAGAGAGTGTTTGACTCAAAGTTCCCTTTCCAATTTTCATGTGGGACTAGAACTCACAGTCTCCTAGTAACTGGTTCAAAATCATCACCCAGCTGGCTTTTGTGCCTAAGACAGGACTAGAACTTACAGTCTCCTGGTGATTGACCCAAAGTCACCTAGCTGGCTTTTGTGCCTAGAACTCAAAAATCTTCTGATTGGCTGAAAGTCAGCCGGCTGGCTTTTGTGTTTAAGGTGGGACTAGAACTCACAGTCTCCTGGTTTCTACCCTAGTGCCTTAATTACTAGATCCACGCATGCAATGGTGGTAAAAGAGGGAAGGGATTTAAAAATATAGATATGGATGCAGTTCAGATGTTTTCATCATCTACAAAAGGACTGTGATGAAAGGAAGTACAATACACTGTATCTCGAGTTCACTTCAGATCCTTTCTGTGATTTGGTGTCCTCCATTACCAGCTTCTGGAGAAAATTGCATATTTATTACATTTTTATTTATACTGTATTACATTTTTCACTGCATTATATATTTTATAATTTTATTACATTTTTATATAGTGTTACATTTTCACTACATTATGTATCCTATAATTTTATTACATTTTTATTTATCTTATATTACATTTTTATTTGTACTGTATTACATTTTTATTCCATTAAATGAAATTTTAAAAATCCATTTTTATTACAGAATTACTTAAATGTTGCAAGAAGAGCAGGGAGGGAAGATCACACTAAGGTTAACTTTCCCACAAGGCTTTAAAAAAAGAAGAGCATGGTACCAGCATTTTATCCATTTCTCCTCTAAAAGAGGTTATAAATTCACAGGTGATACAATTTCCCTTAAAACCAGAGGCAAATAGTTAACCAAATGCTACAGCAGAGGTGATATTCATCAGGTTCTGACTGGTTCTGGAGAAACCGCTACGGAAATTTGGAGTCGTTCCGAGAACTAGCAAATCCCACCTTTGACTGGCCCCACACACCCATCTATTCTCTGCCTCCCGAGTCCCAGCTGATCGGCTGGGTCTTCTTTTGTTGCCCTGCACAGGAGAACGGAGCTGGAAAGCAGGTTAGTGGGGTGAGGAGGGAATGGGGATTTTGCAGTATCTGCTGTGTTCAAAGACTAGCAGCAGTCCTCCCTCTGGTCCGCCACCAACGCGGGAGCACCGATCGCTCCCATTGGCTGATGCTGTTTGACAGCCGGCTATAAAAGGGAGCTGTCAAATGGCATCAGCTGTCGCCGCCAGCTGGCTGTCAGATAGCCTCGGCAGCCGCGGCGACCCTTTATTCGTTAGAATAAAGTTGTTAGCCTTTAGCCTGGCTCCGTCTCCCTTTGTAACCGCCGCTCCACAACACTGGCGACGAGGGCGGGATACAGCTAAGACGACCAGGCAGGAAATCAAGCTGAAGTCACAACAAGAAAGAGCCGAAGCCGCTACGAGCTGATCGAGTCACCGCCACTGACGCTTTCCAAAGAGCGCGAAATTTAAAAGCCCTCTCAGCTGAGGAGCCGAACGCCACTGACAGGCGCAGCCAGAAACATTTTTCTAAAAGTGAAGACTCTATTTTTCCTCAGCTGAGGAAACCAACACTGCCACTCTAATGGCCTCTAATCCGACATTCCCGCACTTCCAACTGGGGGCAGAAACATGGGAATCATATATGAATAGGTTTGAATGCTTTTTAAATGCCATTGAGCTAGATGAAGCCACGGATCTAAGGAAAAGCGCCTATTTTTTAAGTTTCTGTGGGGCCACAGTTTTTGACACAGCCTCTGCACTAGTGTCCCCACGTTCTATAAAGGCTATTCCCTGGGATGAGTTAAGAGAAATCTTGTCAAATCACTACTCCCCCAGACCCTCTAGCATAGCCAGGAGATTGGCTTTTAGAAGAAGAACTCAGGCTGAAGGGAAGACTGTGAGTCAGTACATGGCAGCATTGAGATCGGCTGCCATACACTGCGGTTTTAGGGACTACCTTGAGGACATGCTGCTCAATCAAATTGTGGGAGGAGTAAGGGACCTAAAACTGCAAAGGAGGTTACTGGCTAAAAAAGACTTAACCCTAGCCTCAGCTATTGAGGAAGCTCAGGCTGCTGAATTGTCAGAATTATCAGCAGCTGAAATTCAGGGGAACACCCCTAAGCAAGGTCAGGCTACAGTCCACTATGATGAGGTCTCCCAAGAAGTGGAAGAAGAACCTCTGGAGGTAAACCGCCTCACGCGTCCAAGACCTCCCCCCCCCAGGGCCACCTAGGAAATACAACAATCAGACAGCCAAACAGCAAACCCCTTGTATGAGCTGTGGGGGCAACCACCATAGATCAACCTGCAGATTCAGAAATGTTATCTGTCTGAACTGCCAGAAGAAAGGGCACATAGCCAGGGTTTGCCAAGCTGAGCAGGCCTCCATACAAAGACCTCAAGTTTCTGCCTCCTACCAAAGGCAAGTGGAACATTGTTACACTTGTTACCACGCAAACAACACCACCTCTAGGCCTAGCAAATTAAGCATTTCTCTTTTTATAGAAGGTAAGCCCTGCCGAATGGAAGTAGACACTGGGTCAACCCTCTCCATCATTTCGTGGGCCTCCCTGAAGAAGTTGCTGCCTTCGCTCTCAAAAAAGAAACTGACCAACTGCCACCTGACTCTTCGGGATTACCAGGGGAAGACCATTCCAGTCCTGGGTAAGGGAAAATTCTTCATTCAATTCCAAAACTTTAGGGGTCACTTGCCACTGGTGGTTGTAGATGGTGCCCTTCCTAGCTTGCTAGGATTAGATTGGTTTCCTGCCCTAGGCCTCAATGTTACGGGAATTCACTCTGTGGAAAATTCCGATGTAGATGCCCTTTTTAAAGACTACTCTGATGTTTTCAGTAGTGAACTAGGCTGCTATTCAGGCACCCCCATATCTTTTGATGTGGGTCCACAAGCCACCTCAATTCGTTTGAAACCTCGGAGGATACCTTTCGCCATTAGACCTAAGTTAGATGCTGAATTAGATAAACTTATCAAACAGGGGGTGCTAGAACAGGTAGACTTCGCCAAGTGAGAAACCCCATAGTCACCCCTTTAAAAAAAAATGGCAGCGTGAGAATTTGCACTGACTATAAGACGTCCCTCAACCGTTTCCTACAAATTAGCGCATACCCAGTACCTGTAATCCAACACCTGCTCCACTCTTTTGAGCCAGGCATAATTTTTGCAAAGTTAGACATGTCCCAGGCATACCAGCAATTTCCCGTTGACCAACACACTGCTGACCTACAAACTATAGTTACTCACAGGGGCGCATTTAGATGTAGACGTTTGCAATTTGGGGTTAGCGTAGCCCCTGGCATTTTCCAATCACTCATGGAAAGAATCCTCCAGGGCCTACCTGGGGTGGTTCCATACTTCGATGACATTTTAATTTCTGCCACCAACAAAACACAACTTTTACTCAGAGTGAGATCTGTCCTTGACAGGTTTAGGCAAAATGGGCTTAAATTGAAAAAAGACAAATGCACCATTGCCACCAAACAGGTAGACTTCCTGGGTTATCGAATTGATGCATCTGGAATTCACCCCATAGAAAGTAAAGTTAGGGCTATTCACGAGGCACCCACTCCCTCTAACAAAACTGAATTGCAGGCCTTTTTGGGACTCCTTAATTTTTATGCTTCCTTTTTGCCTCACAAAGCCTCCGTAGCTGAACCCCTACATAGGCTCCTAGATAAGAAAGCCCCATGGCAATGGGGACCAAGGGAAGCCCACGCCTTCCAAGCAGTGAAGTCTCTCTTAACGTCAAACTCTGTGTTGGTTCAGTTTAACCCAAACGTGCCTCTAGTGTTAGCCTCTGATGCCTCACCCTTTGGTATAGGAGCTGTATTGAGCCATAGGCTCTCAAATGGATCAGAGGCACCCATTGCCTATTTTTCAAGAATTTTCTCCGCTGCAGAGAGGAACTATAGTCAGATCGATAAGGAGGCCTTAGCAGCTGTGGCCGCTGTAAAAATATTCCATGAGTTCCTTTATGGCCATAGTTTTGAACTTGTAACAGATCACAAACCTCTATTAGGACTGCTAGCTGGGGATAAGCAAACCCCATAGGTGTTATCCCCGAGAATGACCAGATGAACTTTATTTCTGGCCGCCTACTCTTACACACTGGAATATTGCCCGGGGAAGACCCTGTGCCATGCTGATGCCCTCAGCAGATGCCCCCTGCCATCACCAGTCGAGGACCCAGCTCCCATCCATGCAATCTTTGACTGCAATGAACTTAACCTACCTGTCTCAGCTGGGGATATTGCTGCACACTCCAAGAGGGAGCGTGTTATTTCCCAAGTCCTGGACTGGGTAGGGAGTGGGTGGCCTGACATTCAGTTCACCCCTGAATTCATGCCATTTAAGACCCGCAGGCAGGAGCTTTCTTCACTACAGGGCTGCCTGTTATGGGGGACAAGGGTGGTCATACCACCCACTTTGCAAGAACCAGTTTTAAGGGCACTGCACGAGGGTCACCCTGGCATCGTAAGGATAAAGGCCTTGGCCTGCAGCTACATCTGGTGGCCAGGATTAGATGCCCGGATTGCCAGCTGGTTTAACACGTGCCAGCCCTGCCAGGCAACAAGAGCAGCCCCACCAGCAGCTGCCCCAACCAAGTGGGAAGATTCGGGGGGCCCTTGGACCAGGCTGCATGTAGACCTGGCTGGTCCCATACAAGGGAGGACATTCCTGGTGGTTGTAGATTCATTCTCCAAATGGACTGAAGTAGCCTTGTTACCCTCCACCACAACGCTGGCTGTCACAAGGGCCTTGACCAGACTGTTTGCTACTCATGGACTTCCTGACACATTAGTTTCAGATAATGGCCCCCAATTCAGTTCCAACAAGTTTGCCATCTTCACAGCTAATCTGGGCATCAGACACGCTCTCACAGCCCCCTTTTACCCAGCAAGTAATGGAATGGCAGAAAGGGCTGTCAGGTCTGCCAAGGAAGTTCTGGCCAAGTTGGGCCAGGCAGACTGGCACGCCAAACTATCAACTTACCTACTCACACAACATGCCACCCCGTGCCCTTCCACCAACAAGTCCCCTGCTGAATTGTTAATGGGCAGGCACCTCAGGACCACCCTGGACAGGTTGCACCCCCACTACGCTCCCAGCATGCCACTAGCCTCTGACAGCCATGCCAGGGAATTCGCCCTGCAAGACCAGGTGTACACCAGGAACTATGCGGGGCACCCCTTATGGCTGCCAGGGCAGATAGTCTTTGTTGCAGGACCCAGATCATATAGAGTCCTTCTGGAAGATGGCCGGATTTGGAGAAGGCATGTAGACCAGCTGAGGAGGCGTTGGAACAAGACTGCCACCGAAATCCCGGTCTACCCCGCCGCCGGATGAGCCAGTCTACTCACCGCCAGCCAACCCACCGAAGGACCCGGTCTACCTGCCGCCCGACAACGTAACCAGCCGACCGCCGTGGGAAGACTCACCTGAGCAGTCGCCAGAAAGCAGTCCAGGGATGGCCACCGACCCTCTGCAGGTTCCTGCAGTCACTGCCCGGGAGGAACAAGACGCATCAGCCGCTGACAAGACTCAGGAACCTCAGAGATCGGGCTGCGAGCGAAAGCAGCCATTATGGCTGCAGGACTACGCATGCCCGTGGCCAGGGGGAAGGAGTGCTGTGTTCAAAGACTAGCAGCAGTTCTCCCTCCGGTCCGCCGCCAACGCAGGAGCGCCGATCGCTCCCATTGGTTGATGCCGTTTGACAGCCGGCTATAAAAGAGAGCTGTCAAATGGCATCAGCTGTCGCCGCCAGCTGGCTATCAGATAGCCTCGGCAGCTGCGGCGACCCTTTATTCGTTAGAATAAAGTTGTTAGCCTTTAGCCTGGCTCCGTCTCCCTTTGTAACCGCCGCTCCACAACAGTATCCTTCCCCTGCCACGCCCACCAAGCCATGCCCACAGAACCAGTAGTACAAAAATTTGAATCCCACCACTGTACTGCAGATAATGGAATCCTATTTACAACTAGTCCTCCATTTATAACCCTTCATTTAATGATTGTTTGAAGTTAGAACACAACCAAAATAGTGGCATGACCTATTTTCACACATATGGCCACTACTATCACATGATCAGAGTTTGGATGCTTGGCAACTGGCATGTATTTATGACAGTTGCAGTGTCCTAGGGTCATGTGATCAGCTTTTGCAACCTTCTAACCAGTAAAGTCTTCAGAAATCGTGGGTGCTCTGTCATTGCTGGTTTTTAAAAAGAGACGAGACAGTCACTTATCTGAAATAGAACAGATTCTCCTGCTTGGGCAAGGGGTTGGACTGGAAGATCTCCAAGGTCCCTTCCAGCTCCTATTCTATTCTATTCTATTCTATTCTATTCTATTCTATTCTATTCTATTCTATTCTATTCTATTCTACTCTACTCTACTCTACTCTACTCTACTCTACTCTACTCTACTCTACTCTACTCTACTCTATCTAGTCTAGTCTCAACTCATGAAATATTTCTATGCCCATTTTATAGTTACCAACAGAAAGCGGGAGGGGGAAGGGGGAGTTTGGAAGAGCAGTGCGGCAGTTTGGAATCAAAAATGCATTCCATGCATAACTTGCAGAGATTGTAACTAAACCACTAAAGTTTCTGCTGTGCAAATATCTCATTGGAGAACATGATTGATGGCTCTCAGCTATGGATATGTTTTGTTGGAGAATGTTAAGTCCGCGTGGAAGGAAGCCAGGAGTCGGTGACTTTGTATCAAGCTCTTTATTGCAGTCAGGAACTGAACTGGCTCTTAGAAAAACTTTGCAGCTTTTTATTCCCAAGCCGCCGCGGCCGCGGCCAATGTCACCACTTGGAATCTCCCACGATTCGAATCTACCAATCGCGGGAGATTCTCAGCGAGCCAATTGGCGCGGCTCGCCTAGCCAATCCGATTGCCCCGTGCTTTGGCCAATCAAAGCGCGGGGATCTCAAGAATTCAACTGAAGGTACAGAACACCCCTCCCCTCTTGGTTCAGTCCTACGTAGCGTAGTCCCATAGGTAGGCGGGGCTCCGTCTTTGCCTACTGGACCTGCGCAGGTCAGTCGTAGGTTGGATCCTGGCCGGTTCAGTTGGGGTCTCTGTTTCTCCGGACTCCGTCGTGGGAACCGCCTGGTCTGTCTGACCGGGCCATTCTCTGCAGCTCCCTCCTGGGCTACCCGGGTTGGTTGAGCTGCGGGTTTTGCCGCTCCCGCTTGGTCTTCCCGGGTTGGTTGAGCTGGCCTGGCTGTCTCTTCCTGGCGAGGTTTCGTGCTGGCTGCTTGCAGGTGAGTATGGCTGGTTTCTTTTGTATGGGTTTTGGTTCCCGGGGTATCCCCTCCCCTCTTGGTTTGTGTTGAGGGGGTTGGTTTTGTTTGGTTGCGTGTTGGTGGTGTCTTGTGTGGTCGTCCTCGATCTTAACTGATCAATGTGGCGTTTCCATGCTCGTCCGTCGGTTGTTGGTAGCCGGTACGAGTGTGGGCCTGTTAGCTGTGTTATGATTGCTGGTACCCATAATGGGTCTCCGTTTAGGTTCTTCGCGTAGACGGCGTAGCCTGGTGCGAAGGTTCGGTGTTTGCTGGTGGAGTCTGGGGGTTTCTCTGGGTTGTAAATGGGGTGTAGTCTATCGAGTGGGGACCTTATTTTCCTCCCCATTAGCCGTTCTGCCGGGCTTTTATTTGTTGTGGTGTTCAGGGTTATGTGCTGTATGAAGAGTAATTTATTTATTTTGTCTTGGATCTCCCTGTGGTCTATTTTCTGGATGGTTTTTTTTGTGAATTGAACCATCTGTTCCAGCCTACCATTCGCCGCCGGATGCGCCGGGGCTGTCAGTGCGTGGCGGATGCCCCTTTCCGCTAGGAATTTTTCGAATTCTAGCGAGGTGAATTGGGGCCCATTGTCAGACACGAGAACATCCGGGAGGCCGTGTGTTGCGAAGACTTTGCAGAATTCTTTGGTCACAGCTTCCGTGGTGGTTGTTCTCATGTTGCTTACCTTCAGCCAGTTGGAGTATGCGTCTACGGTTATTAAGAAAGTGTGTCCTTTTGTGGGCCCGGCGAAATCTATGTGGATTCTAGACCAAGGTCCCCTGGGGGTTTCCCACTCTTGGATGGGTGCTGTGGGTGGGCTTGGTCTAGTATCCTGGCATCGTTGACACCTTGCTACCCAGGCCTCGATCTGTTTGTCCATCCCTGGCCACCAAGCGTAACTTCTGGCCAGGGCTTTCATTCTAACGATGCCCGGGTGCCCCTCGTGTAACAGTTCCAAAACCTTCCCTTGTAGTTTTTCCGGGATGACCATCCTATCCCCCCATAGTATACACCCTTTTAGTAACGAGAGTTCCTTTTTCCGGTTCCGGAATGTCCTGAAGGTCTTGTCGTTGTCCTTTTCCGACCACCCTTTCTCTACCCAATGCAAAACCCACGCCAGACGTTTGTCTTTATTAGTTTTTCGGGCAATGTCTGACACGGTTATGGATAGGTTGGGTAGAGTCTCTATGCTTAGGGTGGTCGTCGTGGGTGTTGGGTCAGTGTCTGGTTCGGGTAACGGTGAGCGGCTTAAGGCATCCGCATGGGAGATAGTCTTACCGGGTCGGTGTGTGAGCCCGTAGTTGTAGGCGGCCAGGAATTCGGACCACCTTGGCTCGTTTCTTCAGTCCCGTGGCATACTTCAGATCGTTGCATTCGAGGAACATGTGGAATCTGTCCATGTAAGATTCCCAGCAGCGGTTTGTGGTCGGTGATGATGGTAAACGTCTGGCCATAGAGGTACTCATGAAACCTTTTTACTGCGGCGACGATAGCCAAAGCCTCTTTGTCCAGCTGGCTGTAGTTCCGCTCCGGTTTGGTGAGGGTCCTTGAAAAGAATGCGATGGGTGCTTCCTTTCCATCGGGGAGAGTGTGGCTGAGGACAGCGCCGACGCCGAAGGGTGATGCATCGCATGTGATGGCTAGTGGTAGGGTCTCGTTGTATTGGATGAGGACGGCATCCGAAGTGAGCAGGTCCTTGGTTTTCCTGAAAGTGGCTTCCTCGCGTTTCCCCCAAGTCCAGGTAGCCGCCTTGTCCAAAAGCCTGTGCAAAGGCTCCGCCGCAGTCGCCTTTTGGGGCAGGAAGACATTATAAAAGTTAAGTAGCCCCAGAAATGCCTACAGTTCTGTTTTTGACCTGGGTGTGGGGGCTTCTTTGATGGCTTTAATTTTTTTGTCGGTGGGGTGAATGTCATGTCGGTCTTGGAGGTATCCTAGGAATTCGACCCACTCTGTGTACAGCTGGCATTTTTCCCTCTTCACTTTCAGCCCGGTTTCTTTGAATCTTGTTAGCACCTCCCTTAGGCGACTCTCTAGTTCGGCCTGGTTGGTTGCCGATACTAGTACATTGTCGAAGTATGGTACCACCCCCTTGATGCCTTGTAAGAGTCTTTCCATGAGGCTCTGGAAAATTCCAGGCACCACGCTGACTCCAAATTGGAGACGGTTGCATCTAAAGGCTCCCCGGTGGGTGACTATGGTTTGCGCCTCTGCAGTTTCCTCGTCGACTGGCAGTTGCTGGTATGCTTGGGCCAGGTCGAGTTTCGTGAAAACTTTGCCCCCTCCCAGTGAGTGTAGGAGATGCTGCACTACGGGGATGGGGTAAGCGCTTTGCTGCAAGGCGCCATTTAGAGTGGCCTTATAGTCCCTGCAGATTCTCACTGACCCATCAGGCTTGATTGGGGTGACTATGAGGGTGTCCCACCGGGCGTGGTCTATGGGTTGTAAGACCCCTTGCTTGAAGAGCTTGTCAATTTACTCGTCGATTTTCGGTTTGAGTGCGAAAGGTACTCACCTTGGTTTTAGGCATTTTGGGGGAACATTTGGGTCTAGGCTGAAGGATATAGGGGGCCCTCGGTACTTGCCTAGGGTGCCGTCGAACACTTCTTGGAAGTCCCGGGCCAGTTGCTGCTCCCAGTCGGCTTCGGCGATGTGGTCGATGTCCGTGACTGCGATGCCTATTGGTGCGAACCATTGAAGTCCCAGTAGGCTAGGTCGGTCTCGATCGACGATGGTCAGGGGAAGTCTTTTGGTGTGCCCCTTGTATGTCACTGTGAATTTTCCTGTTCCGACTGCAGGGATGCGGTTTCCCTGGTAGTCTTTGAGGATTAGTCTCTCGTTTTCTAGTTCCCTCCTCTGGATGGTAGGCACCAAGCGTTTAATTTCTTGCCATACTACCATTGAGAGGTAGGACCCGGAGTCCACCTCCGTTTTACAGGGTTCGCCTTCGATGCCTACCTCCACATAGACCTTTCTGGCGTCTGTGGTAGTTGCGTGGCCGATGGTGACCGTTTGATGTGTCTCTTCTCTCCGCCGGCTCTCACCCCCTCGTTGGGCTCATCCGTTCCATTCCCAATGGTTGTCTGCTGGGCAGTCTCTGGTCCTGGGGGGTGGGCTCTCTCGTTTCCGCTCGCTCGGTTCCCATCGTCTGGGGCTGTGGGTTTTCTTGAGGTGGCAGACGCGGGCTATGTGGCCTTTTTTGTCGCAGTGCCAGAAAACGGAGTCGAAGAACTGGCATTCTGATCTGGGGTGGTCGCCTCCGCAACCGGCACACGCGGTCCTCAACTTACGACTCCGCCGGCTGCACTGGTCGCGGCCTGCCTGGAGACGGTGGATTTCTTCCTCCTCATCTGACGTGCCCGAGGTGGAGTGGAGTTCGCCCTGGTGGGTGGTAGTTTCAGGTGGGACCTCGGTCGACCTTGCAGGGTTGTTGTTTGCGGTGCGGTCCCCGGCGTTCAGTCCCCGCATGCGGTCTGCTGATTGTCGGGTTGCTTCGGCTGCTGCGGCTTCGGAGATGGCATCGGCGAGAGCGATGTTGCCCTTGGCCATCAACCGACTTTGGAGAATGGGGTCCAAAAGGCCGAGCACGATTCGGTCCTGAGGGCCTCGTTCATATTGGAGAACTCGCATAGTCCTCCAAGGCGCCGCAGCTCTGCAACGAAATCACTGAAACTCTCGCCTGACCGCTGGTCCCGCCGATAAAATTCATGTCATCGGATGAGAATGGGTATGGCTGGAGCGTAGTGTTTCTGGAGTAATGGCTCGAGGTCTGCCCAATCCATCGCGGTAACATCGGCAGGCTTGGCTAGCGCTTTTGCCATCTTAAACATTGTGGGCCCGCAGTGCGTTAGGAAGATGGCTCGTTTCTTCGGTCCCGTGGCATCCTTCAAATCGTTGCATTCGAGGAACATGTGGAATCTGTCCGTGTAAGATTCCCAGTCCTCACTGGCAGGGTTGAAGGGGGTTGGTGGCGCGATGCTGGCCATCTCGTCGGTTGGCTGGATTCCATCGGACACGTGCTTCCATTCAGGATAAGAATCCCACCTTTGTCGCCAGTGTTAAGTCCGCGTGGAAGGAAGCCAGGAGTCGGTGACTTTGTATCAAGCTCTTTATTGCAGTCAGGAGCCGAACTGGCTCTTAGAAAAACTTTGCGGTTTATTCCCAAGCCGCGGTGGCCACGGCCAATGGCACCGCTTTGAATCTCCCGCGATTCGAATCTACCAATCGCAGGAGATTCTCAGCGAGCCAATCGGCGCGGCTCGCCTAGCCAATCTGATCGCCCCGCGCTTTGGCCAATCAAAGAGCGGGGATCTCAAGAATTCAAATGAAGGTACAGAACAGAGAATATGAATCATGATGCACCCAAAGGGTTGAGGGGAAACCAGGGTCAAGGGTGATAGTGAATTACATGTCTCAGAATCAGCTTTAAGCAGGTTCTGCCAACATGTTTGCTCCTCATAAATTCATTACAGGTTTTGAAATTTGACTTGAGGTTCATGATTTAATTAGGGCAACTGCCAGAATCCTGACATCTAGTTTAGTCTATTCTCTAGTCTATTTTCTATTCTATTCTACTCTATTCTCTATTCTCTAGTCTATTTTCTCTTCTCTTCTCTAGTCTAGTCTATATTCTACTTCAGCGGTCACCAACCAGTGGGCCGTGAAAAATTTTTGGTGCACCGCAGAAAAATCTCACCCACAGAGCACCCGCACAAAGCAATTAATCCAGGCTGCACACAAACATGAGGCTGCGCTGCCCACATGGCCCGCAAGGACCTTCCCCGTCCACTCACTCCTTACCTGGCAAACTTGCCTGCTAAATTGCTCCAAGCAGGAGAATCTATTCTATTCTATCTGTTTTTCCTTTTTCTGACCATCATCTGTTCTGCTGTGCTGGGAGTTTTATATTAGCTAGGAAGCAGGAAATGATTGGATTTCTTGCTTTCTAGCTAAGCACAGCTGAACCTCCCTTAGGACTGAAGGTTCGCTTGCAAGCAAATTCAGTGCAGACACACGGCAAGCAAATTTGAGAGACTGAGCAAGCCGATGGCAGATAGATAGATCACTTAATGATTCTGTGAGCAACTCAATCTGCCTACTTTGCCTGATTTTGGGTAAAAGTTGCTCTTTTTCAATAAAAAATTCAATATTTACATATATGGTGTGTTGTGAGTTAATTTTATGTGTTTACTTGCAAGCAAATTTTATGTAACAGACTGAGCTAGCCAATGGCAGATAGATAGATTTCTGAATGAATCTGTAATTCTGTGAACAACTCAATCCACCTGCCTGCTTCGCCTAATTTTGGGTAAAAGTTGCTCTTTTTTATAAAAAAAAAAATCAATATTTATATAAATATTTATAATATTTACATACAAGCCATGTCCAGCCAGTCATATGACCACCAAGCCACACCCACAAATTAGGCCACACCCACAGAACCAGTTAGTGATCTGTGGGATCTAAAATTATGAGTTTGGTGGTCCTTGAGGTCCAAAAGGTTGGCAACCCCTGCTCTAGTCCATCTTTTCATTAAACTGGACATGTCAATGGGTAAGCTACTTAATAGCTGTGATACTAACTTAACATCAGTCATTCATTTAACAATTGTGGCAAGAAGGTCATAAAATGGAGCAAAATTCACTTAACAACTGTCTTGCTTAGTAACACAAATGTTGGTCTTAACTGTGGTTATAACTCAAGAACTACCTATTCCTGTGGAATAGAGTAGTCCATACACAAACTGCCACTGCAAAATATCCTGCTTTATTCTTGTGGTTTGTTATTTAGATTTTTCAAGGTTTATGTCCTTTTCATAACATGTTTTGTTTTTCTGTGAATTTGATTTTCAGACGTTTACCATTGTCACAAATTGATATATATCTTTTGAAGATACACTGTGATGGCCTTGATGAGGATTGGTCTAGGGAAAATAGTTGTATGTTTTTAACACTTAATTCCATCCATTTTTACAGACTGAAAAAAAATCTAAATTTTGTACAATCAATTAGTTGTTAGCAGTTTTCATTAAATATAAAATTTTGCATTCTATTTCCCCAATTGTAAAGTGGGGAAGCTATCCTAAAAATACTTTTAAAGATGCAACTATAACAACAGGGTAGACCTGCACAATAAAAGGTTGAAGGCCTCAAACTCCCTTCCCAGAATTTATCTGGTCTATCAATGTTTTTCATCCTTGACAACTTTAAAATGCGTGGACTTCAAGTCCCAGAATTCCCCCAGCCAGGGGAATTCTGGGATTTGAAGTTCACCGATCTTAACATTCCTAAGGTTGAGAACCACTACTAGTTCCATCCAGGGGTGGGATTCAAATTTTTAACACCCAGTTCTGTGGGCATGGCTGAGGTGGTGGGCGTGGCTTGGTGGTCATGTTATTGGCTGGGTGTGGCCAACTCAATATCACTCACATCGAGGCACGCCTCTCCTCGCCTGGCTTTTCATGACTCTGGGGATGCTGCAACAGTTGTAAGTGTGAAAAATGGTCATAAGTCATTTTTTTTCAGTGCCATTGTAACTTTGAATGGTCACTCCACACAAGCAAAGTATCAGCAAAGGAGGGGGAAAAACACTCCAAAGAAATTCCTGAGACAGGAAGTCTAGTCCTGTCAAGAATGTAATAAGGGTTAACGGAGAGGCATTTTCTGTAAGCAACACCAGAATGTTTCCTTCCTGCCTTCCTTACAGGATTAGGCCAGTAATTTCTTCTAACAACCGGTTCTCCGAACTGGTTAGAATGTTAACAACCAGTTCTAGCAAATAGGTGCGAATTGGTAGAATCCCATCTCTGGTTTCATCTACTACTTGATATAGAAGCTTGATATTCACTGTGTCCACCACATTTACCTTAGGTGACTGTATTAGCATCTTCTCTCTGACCCTAAGAGTTCTAAGAGACACAAAACCAAAAAGCTTTACTTGCATGTGAAAAGAAAAAAGGAGATAAAATTGGAAGGAATTCTATAGTCCCACCATCCTGTTCTCTAGCTTTAGATACCTGCATAAGGAAATCTACTTCCCATCTTTGGGAGATAGTTCAATTTCCCAGGACATAAATAGAATCAAAGTGTACTATGAAAAGAAAGAAAATGTAAAAAAAAAAAATTACACAGTGCAAAGGAGGTAAAAATGTAGAACTGGTAAAACTACAGATCATAGCTTAAAAGGTTCTTCTTTAGGGAAAAAAAAGGTATAAAAGATAATTTCAGTCAGAGACAAGGTAATGCTGGTTTGCCCTGAATTCTAAGGAATTCAGTTGTAGGGGCTCCAAATTGCATGAACATTCTTAATTTATGAAAGATATCCAAGATTTAAGATTAGACTTTTAAACACCTGAAATCAGGAATTGAACGCCTAATTCCTAGCTAGATGTGCTACTTCTTAAGATGAGCCAATGACTAAAGCTAAAGTCCACTTCTGGCTTTCTGGGACACCTCCAATTGTCTGTAAATTTTTACAAGGAGCCTTATAGCACCTTTCCCATGCAGCCAACACATTTTATTAAAAGGCCTAAACTTTCATCGGCTGTAGCCCACAAAGGTTTATCTGGCTTTTAATAAAAAATTGGTAGTTAGAAAAGGTGCTAGCAGATTCTTTCTGCCTTTTTGTTACTCATCAGGTCTCCTACAAAATAGACATTTTGTTTATCAGAAAATGGTTAGTTTTTTTCCTTCTTTTTCTGAGCTCTGATAGACACCCTTTCCAACTTTTTTTCTCTCTGTACAAAAAATAAAGAGATCTGGGTCTGATCTCCCTGCCTGAATTAGACAGTGCCTTATCTATCTATCTATCTATCTATCTATCTATCTATCTATCTATCTATCTATCTATCTATCTATCTCTTCCTTCCTTCCTTCCCTTCGTTACCTCCTTCCCCTCTTCTTCCTTCCTTTCTTCTGTCCATGCCTTCCCTTTTCCTTCTCCTTCTCATATTCCTTTCTTCCTTCTCCCCGTCCCCTCCTTCAACTTCTCCTTTCCTTTCCTTTCCTTTCCTTTCCTTTCCTTTCCTTTCCTTTCCTTTCCTTTCCTTCCTTTCTTCCCTCTGTCCACTCCTTCCCTTTCCCTTCTACTTCTCCTTCCCATATTACTTCCTTCCTTCTCCCCATTCCCCCTTCCTTCTTTTCTTACTTCCTTCTCCCCATCCTTCCCTCCCTCCCTTCCCAGATAGGCTGGGAGTATGAATATTGGCATCGGACCTTACTCACTCATCCACTATAGCAACTTCACTAAACTTATACTATTTTTGTGCAAAACTTCCCCAAATGCATGCATTTTTGCCACATATATAAATATTTGGGCACCTGTTTCAATGATTCAAGAGAGAATCCTTTTTGTGCTGCTCTGGTTGTTAAATTCCTTTTACGCTCACTGCATTCTAGGGCAGATTTCTTATAGTTCACTACTTTAAACTAAAATATCTGGAGAAATGCCACTCAGAACTGTGGCAACCATACCTCACCCAGGGACGTTACACATGTTCAAAAGGGTGAAAGAATAAAAACTGAAAAATGCATGCTTTTCAAGATTAAAAACCCCTTCAAAAGTCGATAGGAGGAGGATTAGGCCCCATATGCCAGCTCACAACAGGCCAAACATGTGCTTACACTTAATTTACTTCAAAGTGTAGCACTGCTAAAATTAAGGTGCATTTCTTGCTTCAAAATTCATGAAAAAAAATTCTCCAAAGATGTGCAAAGATGTGTTATCATGATGCCACATTGGGAAGTGTTAAGTGTGGAGCATGGGTACGAAGAATGGAGACGAGCCGGTGAAATAGTGAACTTTAAAACTCTTTATTAACATGGTGTGACAGCTCAAACTGCTGCTATAGCCTTTCTTATATAGGGAATTAATTAACTATTCAACCAATGGCAACCTGGGAGCACTAGCTCTGTTAACCAATGAGAACGGCTTGCTAATGGCCAATCAGATTCTCCTGAACGGACCAATCTGATCTAGCCATTTAACAGCCAATCAGAAGTGCAGGGTTAGAACCTTGCACTTGACTTCAAGCTCTGGATAACTTTATTAAGCATTTATTCATTCACAACACCCCTTCCCCCCAGGTTCCGTTTACGGGGTGCGGTCAGGTAGTCCTTGAAGTAGGACGGTTGTTTTGTTAGTTTTTTTGATTTTCTCTGTGCACCCTGCATTTGGCTGCACTCTTGTTGAGGTAGGGCGTTGTTTGGCAAAGGGATTGCCTCTGATTCAGAGTTCGCGTTTTCGTTGTCACCAACATCTTCAGTATCACCCTGAGGTGCACTCACTCCCATCCCTGATTCCTGTTCTCGTGTTTCTGTTCCGCTATCGTTCCCTTCAAAAAGGTTTTCTGCTAATTGAAATTCATCTTCTTCTGTATCTCCCCCCCCCCCCCGTTTGGTCATTAGGGAGTTTGGAAATGCCTGACTGCAGCCTTGATCGTAGTTGATTGATATGGCGCTTCCAAAGTCTATCGTCAGGGCATTGTACAAGGTATGATCTCGGGCCGGTTACACGGACCACAGTCGCTTCTACCCATAGCGGATCGCCCGATAAGTTTTTAGCAAACACCAAATTGCCTACCTGGAAGGTACGGCATCGGACGCTGGATCCGAGTGGTTTTTCCGGTTCGTAGGCTGGGTGTAACCGGTCGAGGTGAGAGCGGAGCTTTCATCCCATTTGCAGCTCGGCGGGAGTTTTGTTGGTGACACTGTGAGGAGTGATGTGCTGTAAAAAGAGGATTTGGTTTATCTTCTCTTCGATGTTGTCATAGTCCACTTTCTGTAGCGTTTTCTTGACGAATTGTACCATGCGTTCGGCCCTACCGTTGGCCGCAGGATGCGCAGGCGAAGTGAGCGAATGTCGAATACTGCGGTCCGCCAGGTACTTCTCAAAAGACAGCGCAGTAAATTGGGGCCCATTGTCAGATACCAGAACGTCTGGTAATCCGTGGGTTGCAAACAGTCTTTCTAGTTTTTTGATGACCGCTTCAGTTGTCGTGTTCCTCATTCAGTGGATTTTGAGCCAGTTCGAGTAGGTGTCTACGGTTAACAAGAAGGTGTGGCCTTTGGTCGGCTCAGCAAAATCCAGATGGATACGGGACCAGGGTCCCCACGGTGTCTCCCACTCGGTTGGGATTGCCTTTGGTGGAGCGTTGCTTACTTCTTGGCATCTACAACAAGTTTTGACCCATGACTCAATTTGCTTGTCAATGCCTGGCCACCACGCATAGCTTCATATGAGGGCCTTCATGCGCACGATGCCAGGGTGGCCATCGTGCAAGGTTCTTAGTAGTGCCTGTTGGAGTCGTTCTGGAATAATGACTCTATCGCCTCAGATGATGCAGCCCTTTTGAGAAAACAACTCTGTTTGTTGACTTTTGAATGGTGCGAAGTCATCTGATACTTGGTCCAATGGCCATCCGCGTTCTACCCACGTGAGGACTCGTGCTAAGGTGGGGTCGCGTTTTGTTTCTCTCACGATATCACAGGCCGTTAATGGTGGTGGTGTCTTGATCTGCAACGTTGTCATGGTTGGCGCAGGGTCGTCAGTAGTCTCTGGGAGCGGTGCACGGCTCAACGCGTCGGCATGGGGAATAGCTTTCCCGGGGCAGTATTGCAGCTGATAATTATAAACAGCCAAGAATTCTGACCAGCGAGTCATCCTGGGAGATAATATATAGGGGGTTGGCTTATCCCCAGCTATTATTCCCAGCAAAGGTTTGTGGTCAGTCACTATAGTAAAAGCCCGGCCGTACACGTACTCATGAAATCTTTTGACAGCCGACACAATTGCAAGGGCTTCTTTATCAATCTGGCTATAATTTCGCTCAGTTTTCGAGAGCGTCTTTGAAAAATAGGCAACATGGACTTCGCTACCGTTAGGCAATACGTGGCTCAAAATGGTGCCTACTCCGAAAGGCGATGGATCACACGTGATATTTAATGGTAAGGTTTCATTGTACTGCATTAGCACAGTGTCAGAAGTCAGTAGTTTTTTTACATTACGGAATGCCTGCTCTTCTCTATGACCCCATACCCAGATTGCTTTTTTGTCCAGTAGACGATGTAAAGGTTCAGCGACAGTTGCCTTGTGCGGCAAGAATACGTTATAAAAATTGATGAGGCCTAGAAATGCCTGAAGGTCGGCCTTATTCCGGGGTCTGGGAGTGTTTTTTATTGCTCTTAATTTGCTATCTGTAGAGTGAATAACCTGACTGTCAATTAAGTACCCTAAAAATTCGACACGATCTGTACACAGCTTACACTTATTTTTCTTCACCTTAAGGCCTGCATCTTTGAATTTTTGGAGAACCAGTCTTAAACGATCCCGTAAGATTTTTGGAGTAGGGCCAGCAATTAACACATCGTCAAAGTAGGGGACAACACCTTTAATCCCTTGTAAGAGTCTTTCCATTAGACTCTGAAAGATCCCCGGGGCTACACTCACTCCGAATTGGAGCCGCGTACATTTAAAGGCACCTCGGTGCATCACGATTGTCTGTGCCTGTGCCGTTTTTTCATCAACCGGCAGTTGCTGATAAGCCTGAGCTAAGTCTAGTTTAGCGAAGACTTTTCCACCCCTCAGGGAATGGAGGAGGTGTTGCACCACCGGCACCGGATATGGGTTCTGCTGCAGGGCGTGGTTTAGGGTGGCTCGGTAGTCTCCACAAATTCTAATCAAACCATCCGGCTTAATGGGTGTCACGATTGGTGTCTCCCAGGGAGAGTGATCGGTTGGCTCTAACATTCCCTGGGCTATTAACTTATCAAGCTTTTTGCCGATTTTCGGCTTTAGTGCGAACGGAACTCGACGAGGCTTGAGGCAGATGGGAGCTATTTTTGGATTAAGGCTAAAGGATATTGGGGTCCCCTTGTACTTGCCTAGCTTTTCCGCAAAGACGTCCCTGAATTCATGGACGAGGCCCTCCTCCCAGTCACTGTTGCCGATTCGGTTAATGCCTGCCACTTCAATGCCGAGTGGTGCGAAACATTGGAGGCCTAACAGGCAAGGCCGGTCCTTTTCGATCACCGTCAGGGGTAAGTACGCTGTGCAGTTTTTGAATGAAACCCGGATTCGACTGGATCCCATGACTGGAATCCGGTTTCCCTGATAGTCTTTAAGTATGAGTCTTTGGGAATGAAGGTCTTGGCACCGGATAATAGGGATGAGTTGCTTGAGGGTCTTCCAGGAAACCACCGGAAGAGACAATCCCAAGTGGACTTCCATTTGGCAGGGCTGATTTTCGATGGCCACTTTAATTCGGATTTTCTTGGCATCCAAGGAAGAGGCATGACCGATAGTGATAGTTTGGTGAGCCTCTTCTCGCTTCGTTAGGCGATTCATGGGTCAGTTTCTGTAGGAGTGATTTACTGGTTCTCACCTTACAGGACAGTTTCCTGTCGATTGGCAATAGTTGGCCCCCTTCGAGGTTTGGCTGGGTCCTAGGAGACTTCTACAGACCTGTCCAATATGGCCTCATTTCCTGCACTCATGCAGAGCGCGTCGCGGAATTTGCATTCAGACCGGTAATGGTTGGCCCCGAAGCCAGCGCATGGTTGCTGGGACTTCAGGTAATGGTCCTGATCGGACCGCAGTCGATGGACCTCTTCTTCGTCGCTGCCTGACAACGAAGAGAGATCCTCGTGGTGGGCCGTTGAGAGCTGTCCTTCTGCCTGAGGTGAAACGTCGCAGGCTGGTTGGTGTGTCAGAGTGCGGTTGCGGTGCAGTTGGGCAGCCGACTTCTTGATTGCTTCTGCCGCGGTAGCATCAGTGATGGCATTGGCAAGGCTAATGTCGCCCTTTGCCATTATCTTGCTCTGCATATTTAGCGCATCTAATCCCAGAACTACTCGGTCTCTCAAAGCCTCTTCCAGGTCGGCGAAATCGCAGAGGCCTCCCAAGTTTCGGAGGTCCGCAACGAATTCGGCAACGCTCTCTCCTTTCCACTGGTTTCTTTGGTAGAACTTGTGTTGTCTTACAAGCATTGGTATGGTCGGTGCATAGTGGGTCCTTAGTAGAGGTTCGAGGACCTCCCAGTCCATAGCCTTCACTTCAGCCAGTTTTGCTAGTGCCTTGGCCATCTTGAAAATGGTCGGCCCGCAATGCATAAGGAAAACCGCCCGTTTCTTCCCGGTTGTGGCATCCTTCAAATTATTGGTTTCCAAGAACATTTGGAAACGATCCATGTAGGTCTCCCAATCTTCTTGCGCTGGGTCAAACGGAGCGGGTGGTACGACAACGCCGGACATGGTTCCGCCGTTGTGCATTTCAGCCACGTGCTCGGTTGTCTTCTTCGTTGTTTAGTCAGCTCTGACGTCTCCACATCCCACCCTCGTCGCCAGTGTTAAGTGTGGAGCATGGGTACGAAGAATGGAGACGAGCTGGTGAAATAGTGAACTTCAAAACTCTTTATTAACATGGTGTGACAGCTCAAACTGGATGGCTGCTATAGCCTTCCTTATATAGGCAACTAATTTACTATTCAACCTATGGCAACCTGGGAGCGCTAGCTCCGTTAACCAATGAGAACGGTTTGCTAATGGCCAATCAGATTCTCCTGAATGGACCAATCTGATCTCGCCATTTAACAGCCAATCAGAAGTGCAGGGCCAGAACCCTGCACTTGACTTCAAGCTCTGGATAACTTTATTAAGCATTTATCCATTCACAACAGGAAGCATTTGTTTTAAAAAGATGGAGAAAAGCCCAGTCTTGTAAGGTTTTCTTTTTTTGGCCTCATTTTGGTTTTGATTTAGTCTCTTTCGAACTTCCTCCATCTGCCAATAAAAAGTTTTGCCTGTAAATGAGCAGAAGATGTCGTATAAACTGGTTTGGTTTTTTTCCCCTCATCATGAAGCTACATTCCCGACAACATGAGATTTCAGTAGATCTGGGTCATTTCCTTCATGATTGTTTTATTTTTTAAAATCAAACCTGGAATGTTGTATGAAATTGCAGTCGGGTAGACAAGTAACTGATCCCCGTTATGGAGATCAGTAGGAATCACTAGGACTGTGAACTGTGTTAGAGATGCAAATTCAGAGATATTGCGACCCGGAAAAGGAGCACCATGTTCCTTAATCATCCATTCTTATCCAAAGGCAAGACGTAACATAGTATATCTTCTACATGATCTTCACACGCAACCTGCTTTTTGGATAACTGTTCTCTATCAAGTTGCGAGTCCACCAAAGCATAAACCAACCTCACCAAAGGCTGGTCTGTCTCCAGCCTCAGCTAGTATCTTAGATAAGGGGAATCGAACCCTTTGCTCTGTTTCTGACCCAGAGCCTGTTTTCAGCCTTTCTCATTTCACAGTCTGCACCACATCCTTTGCTGGAGGAAGTACAACCATCCATCTGATCAGAGAATCCATCTGTTATAGAGCTGTAACCTTTTGCTGAAAATGTTATACAGGAGAGCTCTGTAAGCTGGTATTTACTGATGATCCTAAATATTTCTTTTTCAGACTTTCTGCTCAATATTTCAGACTTTCTGCTCGATATTTCAGACTTCCTGCTCAGTATTTCAGATCAGGAGCATCTCTGAATCAATAGCTAGGTAGCAATTGTGTCTTTTTTGGATGGCCATTCTGGAAGAGATTAAATGGATTTTTCACCATTGCTCTTGAGCACCATTTCTTTCTTTAAACCCCAAATTAGTCTGATGCACACCTGGTTCCCAGGACAGTCAAGGGTGGTGTTGAATGGCAGCATGCTAAGATAAACTGGGATTAAATACCAATAAAAGAGAATATTTATAGCTCAGGGTCAAACTGTGGAGTCCTTGGTGCTCTCTGAGCTTGGCTGTTCTCTTGCAGACATTTCATTACCCAACTAGGTAACATCATCAGTGCTGGTAGGAGTGGGCTTTGCTCTTTGTTTAGATACAAGTAGCTTGCCCTGTCAGCAGGGGTGGGATTCTACCAGTTCGCACCTATTCGCTAGAACCGGTTGTTAACATTCTAAGCAGTTCGGAGAACCGGTTGTTAAAAGGAATTACTGGGCTAATCCTGTAAGGAAGCCAGGAAGGGAACATTCTGGTGTTGTTTACAGAAGCTGCCTCTCCATTAACCCTTATTACATTCTTGGCAGGACTAGACTTCCTGTCTCTGGAACTTCTCTGGAGTGTTTTTCCCTTCCTTTGCTGATACTTTGCTTGTGTGGAGTGACCATTCAAAATTACAATGGCACTGAAAAAAATGACTTATGACCATTTTTCACACTTACAACTGTTGCAGCATCCCCAGAGTCATGAAAAGCCAGGTGAGGAGATGCGTGCCTTGATGTGAGTGATATTGAGTTGGCCATGCCCAGCCAATAACATGACCACCAAACCACGCCCATCAACTTAGTCACGCCCACAGAACTGGTTGTTAAAAAATTTGAATCCCGCTCTGCCTGTCAATGTTGGTGGAAGTGGAATTTCCAAGCACATTTCCTTCCAACAGTAGCAGGACTAGGCACTTGCATATAGACCAGAGGTGGTATTCAGCAGGTTCTGACCAGTTCTGGAGAACCGGTAGTGGAAATTTTGAGTAGTTCGCATAACTGGCAAATACCACCTCTGACTGGCCCCGCCCCTACCTATTTTCTGCCTCCCAAGTCCCAGCTGATTGGCTGGGTCTTCTTTGGTTGCCCTGCACAGGAGAACAGAGCTGGAAAGTAGATTAGTGGGGTGGGATGGGAATGGAAATTTTGCAGTATCCTTCTCCTGCCATGCCTACTAAGCCAAGCCATGCCACGCCCACCAAGCCATGCCCACAGAACTAAAAAAAATTGAATCCCACCACTGATATAGACAGAAAGTATATGCACTCCCTTTTAGCACTGATGATGTTACTCACATGGGTAATCAAATATCTGTAAGAAAACAGCCAAACTCAGCGAGCATCAAGGACCCACAGTGAGGTTAAATAATTTGCAGTTTCAGGTATTGTGGGAACCCAGGCATGTGTTTGTACATTTCAAAAGCATGAATCATCTGGACCAATGGCAATCAAACCAATTATTTTTACAAGGAATATTAAGAACAAATTTGGAGGAATGCTTATGATGCTAGGCTAGAAATCTGAAAACCAAAGCATTCAACACTATTAGATTTGCACCTCCAACAATGGATTGGCTTTTTGGGGGTTAACATGCTGGGTGAGCTCAACGATTGTGGTGTGTTGTTCCAGGTTTAACCTGTTGCATGAACAAGTTGTTGAGAAAGAAAGAGATGTTTTCAATGGCTTTAGTCTCATGCTACAAAATCAACAGTCTTGTGGCACCTTTAAAAAAAAATAATGCTTTTATTGTTTTAAGTTTTGTGGGTTACAGATGCTGGATTATACTCCTGAGAAAATATGATCTGTATACACAGCTGGTGAGGAGGGGGTAGAGCAAGGATGGTAAATGGAAAGACAAGGAACATTAAGTATAAATAGCAACTTTTAACAACATGGTATTTAGCTGTGACATGCTTGTATGAATCAGCTGTGCACCATATATCAGCTGCATTGTGCACTCTAAGCCATGCCTTGCTTGGCCATCATTGCTTAAACTCATTTATTTATTTTATTTAGCATATGGGATCTACATCATGCAACCACTGATATACAACATTAATCAAACACAGTATACATACAAATAAAAATACAATAGATGAGGTCAAATATTACATTAGGGTAAACCATGATAAATTTGCCATAATATGGCATCATAGAATCGCAACGGAAGAGATGTTATTGCTCAATATCTAAGGAAGATAACCATCTAACACAGGGGTGTCAAACTCGATTTCATTGAGGCCTGTATCAGGGTTGTGTTTGATCTCGGGGGCCAAGTAAGCATGGCCAGGATGGGTGTGGTCAGCTCGATGTCAACCAATGAGGTTCTGTTTTTGACCACAATAGCTTCCTGCAGCCCTCTGCAGGGTGGAATTCTACTGGTTCAGACCGGTTCTATAGACCCAGTTGTTATGATTCTGTGCAGTTCGG
This sequence comes from Hydrophis major, assembly GCA_033807585.1. Taxonomy (NCBI): domain Eukaryota; kingdom Metazoa; phylum Chordata; class Lepidosauria; order Squamata; family Elapidae; genus Hydrophis; species Hydrophis major. The sequence continues at coordinate 7,367,337 of CM066331.1, forward strand.
AGAACCAGCATATCATCCCCTGGTTGGCCCCACCTCTCTCCACCCACTCATTCTCTCCCACTTGGTCCTTATTGTACATGTGTGACATCGTGCGCATGCTCGACATTGCTGACTGCATTCTCCCCCACCCAGTCAGGGTATTTCTTTTTTTCCCCCTCCCAACAATCAGCTGTTCCAATGATCAGCTGTGCTGGGGTGGCCCTCGCTATCTTACTGCTTCACTCAGGAGGCAAAAAAACAGAGGGGGGGATGCTGCAAAAAAAAAAAAAGAAGCCATGTCCACCCAGCCACATGGCCATGCCCACCTAGCCATACCCATAGAACCAGTTGTTAAAAATTTTGAATCCCATCCCTGGCCCTCTGGCAGTGAAAATACACTGCCTCCTTGGGCCTCTGTTTTCAGTGGCAAAGGGCTGCAGAAAACCATTGTGTCCAAAAATGGAGCCTGGGTGGGCCTTGCGCAGCCTCCCTGAGCTCTATTTTTGCTGACAGAGGCACTGCAGGCTGGTCCATACCTGTTTCCAGGGCATCCCCATGGGCCAGATCTAAGCACCCCACAGACCAGAATGGCTCCTGGGCCTTGAGTTTGACACCCCTGATTTAACTGTTTCTGGTGTGGCCATGATAAGATCATCCCAGGTTCTTTGAAATTTCCCTAGGGGGTCAATCTTGAACAATGGGTTCATTTTATGACCATCATCTTCACTTACCACTACAAAAAGGTCATAAAATTAGGTCAAGTCACATGATGAGACTGTTTTACGACATCAAGGTTTACAACTACAAATGCCAGGCTCCATAGTGGTGATTAGTTGAGGACTACTTGACTATGTACAGGTGCAAAATTGAGGAAAACTACCGTACCATAGATTATTGGAAGTCAGAACTGGTATCTTGAATAGTTTGTGTTATTGTTCGTTCCCGTGCATCACAATCACATTGCGAGCTCAAGGACGTTCTCCACTTAAAGAGCTTTCCCTACTTCTGGCATGGTTGTCTTAATTTGTCTATGGAGATTCTCAATCAGTTCATGAATGCATAAAAGCACAACATAGAAGAACAAACCCATCAGGGTAAGATTCAGCAGTCTATCTGCATTTGAAAGACAACTGTCATTCTTTTGAAGACAGACAAGTCCACAGACAAGACTTCCTGTCCTTCATTTGCAAAAAATCCTTTTCAAGACTAAGGCAGAAGCTTGTCCACCCACCCCAAGGATAAAACACCCAAACACAAACTGAGCAATGTGGTATATGCAGTACAATGCAGTGAGTCACGTGAGATCTGTACATTGGGGAAACAAAACAACCACTTCAAAAGCGCATGGCACAACATAAGAGAACAAGCCCATCAGGACTAGATTCAGTAGTCCATCTGCATTAGAAAGACTAAGGCCACTCTTTTGAAGACAGCAAAGTCCACATTTTGGACAGAGAGGACCGCTGGTTGGAAAGGGGTGAAAGAGGCCATCTATATCAAAACTGAACAGCCCTCTCAACAGAGGGAGGGGGAATACGTCATCATCTATGTCTAGTCTACAACACAGTCCTTTCAGCAGTTCCAAAAAAGCTCCACACCAATTTGCATCACTCAGGTGAACCTGAGGACATTGATAAACCTCCAAGTGGCCTCAAGGACTCTCTAAAAGAATGCAAATGACCAGTGGTCTGCAAGGAATATAAATCCTTCCATTCTCCAACAAGAAGCTGAAGAAGCTTCTTGGATGAGAAGCGAAATGTCTTCAAAGAAAAACTAGAAAATCCCGTTGCCTCTTGAAAAAGCACTTGGCCTTTCATCCGGGCACCAATGGGGAACAGAGAGACTGAAAGCCATGGTAGAAGAGTACCTAAGGTGTTATGTGAACTACCAGCAGTCCAATTGGGTGGACCTCCTGCCTTTCTCTGAGGTCGCATACAATAATGCTGTTCAAAGTAGCACGGGACTAACTCTTTAAAAGTTTTTGGGTGGCTCACAGCCCAAGGGGTGTGTCAGTTGCATATTATCACAACATAACTAGTCTTTTTGTGGAAGACCTACTTCTCACCTGTCAACGGTGTTGTTTGGTAGTATAGAGGGAGCATTGTCATGTTTTTAACTATGTTTGTGCCAATTTTAGGGTTCATATCATAATGTCCATAGATTCCTCACCTCAAAATGGCAGGAAACGGTGGTGCCATTTTTCATCACTATCAGATGATGTTCTGTGAACTAAGAGAAGCATTCATCATTAGGCAGCAAATGATTGTGCAGAAACCAGAATAGTGTTTCCCACATACACTAAGGTAAGATCACATAAATGATGTTTAACATGTGTGAAATCATGTACTGTTGGATAAGAAGGCATGTTCTCTTTAATCCATGAGAAACTGTATTATATCTAATAAACACATTAACTCAGTGGTTTCCTTATTAACTTGGCTTCTGTAATTTCTTTTAACAAGATCAGTGATGACAAGAAGTTTAGACTTCATGCTAAATCATGGTTTCTTTTAGGCCATGAGGATTTCAAACAGAGATTTAATCAAAACAATATCAAGCCAACTTTAAAATAGAATGAAAAAGTACAGCTGAATCCTTTCGCTGCTTGTGAAATCATTCAATAGATCAGATGCTAAACGTTTTTCTCCCCAGATCAATTCTGAACATTGAACAGATCTGACTTTCCAAATTAAATTGGAACAATTGAATCAGAGCAATTCAACAGTCCAAATTAAATCCTTGACACTATTCAGATGATATCCCTGACCCAATCACCCTTACAATTTCACAAAGAATAAAACCTAGATTTATGTAACCTGTTATGAAGCAAACCATGATTTAGCACAATAAATGAAATGAGCCAAGTGAGCTGCAGAATTTAAATATGTTCCCATTATTCACATAACTGTGGTTTATGATGTTTTTGCTGGAAACTAACATCTACTTCCTGTTTCTGGAGAGAAAAAACACTCCTCAGTGAACAATGGGTTCACTTTAGGACCATCACATTCACTTAACAACCAACACAAAAAAGGTCATAAAATCAGCTCCAGTCACATGGTGATCATTTTACAACCATGATGATTTATGACCATAAGTGCCAGGCTCCATTATGGTTGTAAGTTGTGGATTATTTATGTACAATGCATACATACATACATACATACATACATACATACATACATACACACAAAAAGCTCAGTTTGATGTAAGACAAGTACAAAATTGGGGGAATTGCCTTAGTATAAATTACTGAAAGTCGGAGTTGGTATCTTGAATAGAAGTAATCTACCTTATTGTTTAATCTTATTATTATTTTCTAAGCTAAACTTATTGGAAAGTTTACTGTATCTTTAATTTGTTATTCAACACTTTTTTCCCCCTGAACTAACAGAAGGGTAGCCAAAGGTTAATGCTGCCATATAATTTGCTTTACTATTTTATAGATATTAACCATATTTATAACTCCAATGCATTGTAATGTTTAAGGTGATTGATGCGTGGGACCTCCAACTGAAATCAGACTGTAACTGGTAATTCCAATATACAACTGTCACCATGGAATTCAAAGAATGGGTTTTCTTATTTATAGATTTCTGTGTTTATGTACCAGTTTTATACCATGTAGGATTTTGTTTTAAAAAATAGACATTTGAAGTCTTTGAAGTGAGTTTGGGAAAGGATTCTATGCTGAGAACTGAACTCTGTCTCAAAATGATTACTCTCAAATTTCTCTTAAATGCCAAAAATTTATGGGATATAACATTTTCTAGTTTTTGGATAAGAAGGAAGATGAGAAGAAGCAATCAGCAGGACTGTACTATATTTGCTCAGATTGGACTTTTGGATAAAGCTCCTTGAATTTCAGAGGATTTACATATTAAGACATACAATCTATGATTGTTCTGCTAACTCTCAAGTATCAGTTATGGACATGATCCTTATCTTAAAATGCCAATTTAAAACGCAGGGGAGTCCATGGATGTATGATCTCTGGGAAAATCTCTGTTTCTGCTTTGCAAAGTTTTATTAAGGTTTATTATGGGATAAAGTACAAATTATAACAAAAGTCAAAAAAGAGACGGAAGGGAAGAAGGCAAAGGAGAAAAAAAAAATTCTGATTTTTTTTTTTTCAGTGTAATAGAGTACAAGAAAAGTTACATCAACTTTTGGCTTTACATTTCTAATTATTTCTGTCTATTTCTATACCAACAAATTCAATCTAGTTGTCAAAACCTAAAATCAAAGCTTCTTCCTCCCCTCCCCACATTTCAAGCACAAGGTCCAGAAGCGGTTTTCATGTGGAAACAAGGTGTATGTAAATTCTTCTCTTTAATTAAGGTAATCTCCAGATTTTGCCACTTTCAAAAATGCTTTGAAGGGAAACCTGAGGAGAAAAGTGGTGTTGTTGGTGAGGCCTTCTGCAAACCTGACAGCTCCCCTCAAAATGGAGATCTCCTCTTGTCGTGAGGCGGTCACTCGGATGGAGAATGTGGGCTTGAAAAGCAGCCACCATTTATTTATTTTATTTATTCATTCATGAAATTTCTAGAGCTTCCCGTCTCACCAAAAGTGACTCTGGGAAGCATATAATAATTAAATTAAAAGAAAAAACAATATCCCTATGTAAAAAAAATGCCACCCAAGTGAGGTCCTGTGATTCACTCTGCCTCCTCTCCTATATCTCGGCCTTCCTTTCATGCAACCTGAAGCCCGTGGACAAGACTAGAAAAGAGAAACAGATGTTCCTGTGGTGAGACAGGACTCTGGGCTGATGACAAAGCAAGAAACATAATTCCTATCTTCAGTTCCAGGCAGCCCCCTTGACAGATCCTCAATTTATGGGCTCTCTTTCAGTATATGTGAAAGAGAGAGAGAGAGACTGGGAAGACATACGTTCCAATGTTATGCTGGCTCTTGCTCATGCTGCATTAATCTTGGGCTCTTAGGGATCTCTTGGGAATCACCGATGGGCCCAAATTCTAGAAGTTTACACCAGATCAAGACAGCTCAAGAGGATAGGCAAGCCATCTTGGGAAATCTGCTTCCTCTCATCCATCCATCCATCCAATCTAATTAATCTAATCTATTTATATCCAATTTTAGGTGATGGGCCTAAAACAGGGGTCCTCAAACTTGGCAACTTTAAAGATTGTGGACTTCAACTCCCAGAATTCCTGAGCTAACATGACTGGAGGAGGAATTCTGGGAGTTGAAGTCCACAAGTCTGTCAAGTTTGAAGAGCCCTGACCTAAAATAACCCAGCCTGGGTTACTTAGTTACTAAAATTGTTTATATTTGAATGAAAGAGGCAATCACTTCTTTTCATGTTTTTCTTTTCTTTCTCTACTGCATACTTATTTTTCTTTCCTTTCTATTGTTTTTCTGTTTTTTTTCTTTTTGCACATTCTATTTTTCTTTGTTTTAGTTTACATTAGTTTGTCTTCTTGTACATTGTGATCTTTAATTCGAATGTTATTTTCAAAAAAGAAAGATGCAGGGGCAAAGTGGAGCAAAGAACACCTCCTTGTCTGTCCATCACATCAAGTTGCAAAATAAATGAATTCTTTAAACACCAGAGAAAGAAAATCCTATTGGGATCTCTTCCATTTGCTGGAAGTAAATGAATCTGACAATAAAAGATTTTAATAACTAGCGATTTGCTTCTCTGGGATGATATCCTAAGTCTGCTGATGTTCATGGAGCTTCTGAAGAACAGTTAATGCTAGGATGATGGAGAGGTCTGGAGAAAGAATAGATGGAGTGAATGCATTGGAGAAGAATGTAAAAAATGGGGATGAAAAGAAAGAGAAGGCAAAACAAAGACTTCAGTTAAGTTTCAGAGCAAGGGAAAACTGTGTGAGTAACAATTACAGAAACACTATTCTTGCTACCTGCCACACAACAAAATCCTCAGACCATTCTCCTCCATCATGAAATTTAAAAGAAAATCTCAGATCCCCTAGGAACACAATAAAAAATAATAATCAGAAGCTTCTTCGTGAAATAAATTCCAACCAACTGTCAGGGTTCCAACTAATGCCCTAATTAAAGTCTGCAAACTGATTGAGGAGGGGGGAATCCCTTGCATATTCTGGCATTGGGACGAAGTCCATGCCGCTCACTACTTTAAACAGAGTTAGTCCCGTGCTACTGTGAAGGCATTGTTGTACGCGACCTCAGCTAAAGGCAGGAGGTCCATCCAACTGGACTGCTGATAGTTCACATAACACCTCTACCATGGTGTTTAGTCTCTCTGCTCCCCCATTGGTGCTTGGATGAAAGGCCAAGCTAAGGTCCTGGGATGACCCAATGGACCACAGGAACTCCCTCCAGAAGTTAGCCATGAACTGGATCCCTCTGTCTGAGATAATCCTTCGTGATATCCCATGCAGCCAGTAGATGTCTTCAGGAATTTACAGGTAAGAGGGGTTCAAAAACATTTGAAACCCTACATGTAAAAATCAAATCAAACCCCAGATTGAAAGACTAGCCTGATCCAGGTGAAATAAAGGCTTTGTAAATAAATAAACTTTTGTCATGGATAATATTAAGTGAAACAGAGGTGGAGGGGTGTTAGTACTGGAGAAAAACATGCACACACTAAATATCAGCACCTTCCTGTCCTAGTGGCATTGTAACATGAAGAGATGTAACCCAAGGATATCACTCAGCATCTCTCAGCCAGCACCCATTCAGCAGTATGGATAGCAGGCAAATGAAAGGTACCATGAGAATATCAAAGCCAGGTGATGAGTATCATTTCAGATCATTTTAGTTAGGCCTATTTTTCAAACCTGTGAGTGTACTTGACATTTTGAGAATGTACAGATTTTGTTTGTTTTTATTTGTATGTTATTGGATATTTATCCTACCTTTATTATTCTGTAAGTAACTCAAGGAGACAAACATACCTAACACACGCTTTCCTCCTCCTATTTTCTCCTATGTGAGTTTGACTGACTGATCCAAAGTCACCTAATGATTTCTCCAAAGTCACCCAGCTGGCTCTCATGTCTAAGGAGGGACAAATAGCAATAGCATATTGCCCCAAACAATCTGGGTCCTCATTTATTCCATTCAGAAGGATGGAAGGCTGAGTCAACCTTGAGCCTGGTGAGATTCGAACTGCCAAATTGCAGGCAACCGGCAGTCAGCAGAAGTAGCCTGCAGTACTGCATTCTAACCACTGTACCACGCTGTTCTGGTGATTGATCCAGGTAGCTTTCATGCCTAAAATGGGACTAGAACCCACTGTGTCCTAGTAATTGATCTAAAGTCATTCAGATAGCTTTCATGTCATGGGCAGAACTAGAACTCATGGTCTCCTGGTGATTGATCCTGTTCCGAACTAGCAGGCTCGTAATCCTGCAAATCTGATTGGTCCGTCAACAGCGGGTCATGATTGGTCACTCCAGACTGATCTGATTGGCTAGTTAACGATTGGACACTCCAAGCGCGGCAAGCTTGAATCGTTGTCATTGGATGCTTTGGCAGCAGCCAGCTCTATAAAAGGAGCTGCTGCTGCCAGGCTCATTGCTCTGTTCTGAAGTCACTAATAAAAAGTTGAAGTTACTATCCGATGTCTCATCTCCGTTATTACGCTCATCCTCCAAGATATTACACTGGCGACGAGGATGGGATGCGGAGACGATAGAGCTGACTGAGCACTCTCAGAATTGACAGAGCACGTGGCTGAACGTGCACAGATATCGGCAAAATGGCCAGCAGCGCTATACCACCTGCCCCGTTTGATCCAGCATGCGAAGATTGGAACTTGTATATGGACAGGTTTCAAATGTTCCTGGAATCAAATAATCTGAAGGATGCCACATCAAGCAAAAAATGTGCGGTTTTTCTAATGTATTGCGGACCCGCCATTTTCAGAATGGCAAAGGCACTTGCAAAACCGGCTGAAGTCAAAATGATGGACTGGGATACCCTTTCTCCCATCCTTCGGGCTCATTACGCTCCAGCAGTTCCTACCCTTATTAGAAGACACAAATTTTACCAGAGGGACCAACGCGAAGGTGAGAACATCGGGGATTTTGTAGCTGATCTAAGAAATTTGGGTGGACTGTGTGGCTTCATAAATCTAGAAGAAGCCATGAGAGATCAGATTGTCCTCGGCCTAAGAGACCCCACTGTCCAAAGCAAGATTATGGCAAAGGAAGACATCACCCTCGCAGATGCCACAGCAGATGCCATTGCAGCGGAAGCTACTTGCAAATCAGCAGCCTGAATGTGCCGAACGAATGGGGCCAGCCGCCAACCCACCAGTGACACAGCAATACCCTCAGAAAGACACACAGCATCCGCCCACCGTGAAGACACCGAGTCCTCATCGGATAGTGAGGAAGAAGAAGTCAACAGACTCAGGTCAGAGCGTGAGCAGCGAGACCAGCGGGGTCGTAAATCCAATTTCCAATGCGGGGGAAACCACCCACGATCAGACTGCAGGTTCCTAGACGCCATCTGTCGTTCCTGTGATAAAAGGGGCCACATTGCTAAAGTGTGCCAGAACAAAAGAGGATCCAGCCCCAAGAGGAAAGAAAATAACTTCCGACAAGCATCAGGCACCCCACCAACAAACCGGGACTGCCCAAACAACCAGTGGAGCTAGTACAACAGAAACCGAATGTTTACTGGTGCAACCAGACAGGAAGAGACACATCAGACCATCACCATCGGCCATGCTTCATCCTTGGACGTGAAAAAAATCCGGGTAAAGGTCATCATTGAAAATTGGCCATGCATCATGGAAGTGGATTCCGGGTCTTCCCTATCCATGGTCTCTAGAAAACCATCAAGCAGCTGATCCCTGACATCCGCCGCCAGGATCTCAGCACTCAGAGACTTATATTAAAGGACTACCAAGGCAATAAAATCCCAGTTGCTGGTTCCAGTCATGTCCAGGTCTCTTTTAAGGACCACACCGCAATACTACCTCTCACCATTGTTGACAGAGACCGGCCCAGCTTATTGGGTTTGCAGTAGTTCGCGCCATTAGGAATCAAAATGGCAGGCATCAACCAGACTGTAGACAAAGACTGGGAGGTGGCCCTCGTCCGTGACTTTCAAGAGGTCTTCACTGAACAATTAGGCAAGTACAAAGGGTCCCCCATCTCGTTCAGTCTCTGCCCTGATATCGCACCCATTCGTCTAAAGCCATGTCGAGTCCCTTTTGCTCTCAAACTGAAAATTGATGAACAATTGGACAAATTAATTGCACAAGGTGTGTTAGAACCCATCGATCACGCCCGATGGGAGACCCCAATTGTAACTCCCATAAAATCTGATGGATCTTTGAGAATCTGTGGGGATTACAAGGCTACCCTAAACCACGCGTTACAGCAGAATGCCTATCCAGTATCTGTGGTCCAACATCTCCTTCACTCACTCGGGGGCGGAAAGGTATTTGCAAAGCTTGACCTAGCCCAAGCTTATCAACAGCTACCAGTAGACGCAGCAACCGCAGAACCATAGTTACACACAGGGGTGCGTTCAAATGTAACAGACTCCAGTTCGGAGTAAGCGTAGCACCTGGCATTTTTCAAAGTTTGATAGAAAGGTTGTCACAGGGCATAAAAGGGGTCGTGCCCTATTTTGATGATGTATTAATAGCCACCCCTACAAGAAGTCAGTTAGAGAAATGCCTGAGAACTGTCCTACAAAGGTTCAAAGATGCAGGCCTCAAGGTCAAGAAGGAAAAGTGCACTGAGAGGGTTGAATTTCTTGATTACCTTCTTGACAAACAGGGGATTCAACCTACTGAAAAGAAATTGGCTGCCATTAAAAATGCCCCAAGACCAAAGAACAAAACAGACCTCCAAGCCTTCCTGGGACTCATTAACTTTTATAACATCTTCCTACCCCAGAAGGCAACTGTTGCTGAACCCCTGCATAGGCTCCTCGACAAGAAAGCTTCCTGGTTTTGGGGACGTCAGGAGGAGCAGGCTTTCCAACAAGTAAAAGACCTTTTAACTTTGGATGCAGTGCTCATTCAATATAATGAGACATTTCTATTGACTGTGACTTGTGACGCCTCACCTTTTGGGGTAGGAGCCATCCTGAGCCATGTCCTACCAAACGGTACCGAGGTGCCTATTGCATTCTTTTCAAGAACTTTGTCTAAAACAGAGAGAAACTATAGTCACTTAGATAAAGAAGCCCTCGCTATTTTATCTGCGATTAAAAGGTTCCATGAATACATGTACGGAAGATCCTTTTCCATCATCACAGATCATAAGCCATTGCTTGGCATCTTGGCAGGGGACAAACCAACTCCCCACATCCTATTTCCAAGGATGACACGATGGTCGGAGTTCCTAGCCGCCTATGACTACCAGTTAAGATACCGGCCAGGGAAACCATCCCCCATGCTGATGCTTTGAGCCTCTCTCCACTACCTGAGCTCCTAGATGACCCGGCTCCCACGTTATCAACACGACAAATCGAGACACTTCCCTCACCTCCACTAACCGCACAAGACATCGCACTAGAAACAAAGAAAGACTCATATTTGGCACGGGTCCTCAGCTGGGTGGAGAGGAGATGGCCAGAAAGCAAACCCAACGATACCTTTAAACCCTTCAAGAACAGACAAACAGAACTTTTCTCCCAAAAAGGGTGCATGTTGTGGGGAGACCGAGTGGTCATTCCAGAGAAACTACAGAAGAAAGTTCTAAAATTACTACATGATGGACACCCAGGCATTGTACAAATGAAAGCACTGGCAAGGAGCTATGCCTGGTGGCCAGGTATGGACAAACAAATTGAAGCCTGGGTTGCCACCTGTAGCAAATGCCAAGAAACACACTTGGCCCCACCGAAAGCACCACCAGCTGAATGGGAAACGCCCAGGGATCCATCGACCCGCATCCACATCGATTTTGTGGGACCTACAAAAGGACATACTTTCCTGATAACAGTAGATGCCTCTTCGAACTGGCTCGAGGTTAACAAGATGAAGACCACCACCACAGAGGCAGTCATCAAAAAATTGAACAGACTGTTTGCAACTCATGGGCTACCAGATGTCTTGGTTTCTGACAATGACTCCCAATTTACTGCCTTGGCGTTTGAACAATACCTAGCAGACCGGGGAATACGCCATGCCTTGACATCACCTGCTCATCCAGCGGCCAATGGCAGGGCTGAACGAATGGTTCAGTTCACCAAAAAAACTTTACAAAAAATGGAACAGGGAAACTTCCATGACAAAGTCACCAGAATGCTCCTTCTCCAGCATATTACACCAAACAGCACCATAAACAAAAGCCCAGCCGAGCTTCTGATATGCAGGAAACTCTGATCACATCTAGACCGCCTACATCCTGCATACACCCCAGAAAAGCCCCTGGGTTCCAGCAGCAAACACCGTACATTCAAGGTAGGAGACTCCGTATTTGCAAAGAACTGTACAGGTGACCCATTGTGGATCCCTGCCAAAATAACACAAATTACGGACCCCCGTTCCTACTGGTTAGAAACCACAGATGGGAGACTGTGGAAATGCCACATTGATCAGCTGCGCTCAAGGTTGACCACAACACCCATCACAAACCCCGATCTCGAAGCCAGAGGGGGAAGGGAAACTGAGGGTTTTGAAACTGAACCAACATCTGGCTCAGAAAACATAACCCCACAACCAGCACAGCAAAGCCCACTATATTCACCAACTGAAGAAGAACCGTGGCAGATGGTCATCTCTCCAGGTAACAGCAGCCGTACAGAGTCAGCGAATCCAGAGAATCCAGACGACATGAATGAAAGAAGCATTGCAGGTATCCCCGAATCACCTCCAAGGATACCCAGCGTAGAAGCCAGGTCACCAATACAACCAAGTCCAGTAAGCAGCCCGTCAGAACCAGAAACCGAACAAAGACATTTTGAACAATGCAAATCAGGTAGACAGGTGCGAAGACCCGCCTACCTGCGCGAATACATCACCCCACCCCTGAGATGGAACCTAGAGGGGAGGGGTGTTCCGAACTAGCAGGCTCGTAATCCTGCAAACCTGATTGGCCATCAACAGCAGGCTCGTAATCCTGCAAACCTGATTGTTCTGTGATTGGGTCACTCCAGACTGATCCGATTGGCTAGTTATCGGACTGCCGCGATTGGACGCTCCAAGCGCAGCAAGCTTGAATCATTGTCATTGGACGCTTTGGCAGCAGCCAGCTCTATAAAAGGAGCTGCTGCTGCCAGGCTCATTGCTCTGTTCTGAAGTCACTAATAAAGAGTTGAAGTTACTATCCAATGTCTCTTCTCCGTTATTACGCCCATCCTCCAAGATATTACAGGTCCTAAGTCACCCAGACGGCTTTCATGTCTAAGGTTGGACTAGAATTCCCAGTCTCTTGGTTTCTAGGTCAGCATCTTAATCACTACACCAAACTGGGTCTCTCAACATTTAAACATAAGTATGCCTCTCTCAAAATGTTTGGCATGAGGATCTTTGCACGTTTACTGAATGGCCACTATGGTAACAGTCATAAGCATGCATGTACTCCAAGTCTAATTGCTCACCACCTCCTTTCTCCCCCCCCCCCTTTTTTTCCTTTTCCAGGAAAATAGAGTCACTTCCCAATAAAACATTAGGATGCAACACATTTTTTTCTTTTATTTATTAGGAATGCCAATTGGGTGTAGTGTCCAGATAAGTTCTTGAAAACAATAATTTTATTGGCCTTGGGGCCTACAAGTTTATTTTATTTTATTTTTAATCAAAGGAATCTAATAAAAAAAGAACTGAAATCAGGGTAGGATAGCAAGAAGATAGAGAGAATTATCTGAAAATACATTGGTGTCTGGTGGTATTAAATTCTCCATGCAAAGCAAGTTCCATTGTTGTACTGTATATTAATAATATGCGGTTGCTTAGTTCATATTTCTCCCCTCCATTTATTTTCTGTGCACACAAGAGCCCGCTGAAGAGATTGTGTTATAACTATATCAAAATAATGTTTGCTGAGTGTGTCTCATCCAGTGTGTGGGGAAAATAGGTGTCCCTCAACAAAACACAATAGGAAAAATAATAATAAATAAAAATAATAAAGCGGCAATTGCCTCAAGATTATTCAAAGTGTCGGGTAATATTTTTACTAACAAACAGAAATATGTCTCTATTTCGTCTAATAAGAAGAAAATTGTTGCTGTCTTAAAAGAATAGTCTGGAAATGGGAGTGGATTAAAACTTGATCCAGAGAGGTCAAAAGTGGCCCTGATGATGAAGAAGAAAGCAGCTTTTGAAACAAGAGATTATTGCACTTGAGTAGTTGTTGTTCAATAATTAACTCACTTTTGATTCTTCATGTCCTGAGGAACATCATTTTGCCCGAAAGGTCTGTCAGAAGCAGTTTCTGGAATTTCTTCTATGCTCATGTTTGTATTATTGGTGATAGAATTTAGCTACCTGATCATTTCTCAGCCTTTGATTTTTTTTGTCAAACATTTGAGTCTCTTCCAATAATGCTTGCCTTCACATTATATGTCAAAAAATATTTATGACTTATCTTCATTGCAAGTGCTTCCATTTCATTTTCTATTGATTGAATTGTTCTTGCTGTCCAAGGTGCCCTTTGCACAATGTTAAGAAGAACCACTTTATAAAATCAGATTCACTATTTCGGGGTGTTCCTGGAATCTGTGATCTGGAATCACAGCATTAGAAAGCTGGATCTGATGAGCATTCCTTCAAATGAAAGTTGAAAGATTTGAGTGACATCCTCTGAAAAGATCCATCACCATTTATAATTCACCATTTTTACAACCACAGAATGGGAAATCATTAAATATCTATCTCAAGGTTAATCATGTTCAATTAGCTAGTCATCCTTACCCTTAAATGTAAATGAAATTAATCCGAATTGAGTTTTTCTTTAGATCAGTCTTCTCCGATCTAAATTTTTGGAGGCAGCCTCCAGCTGCACAAAGGGTAAATATGAAAAAACTGTTTATCTTTTTCAGTAAGACAGATAAAACTGTTAAATACTTGGACATGGGTTGGAGTAAATGGAGACAGCCTCTGAATAGTGACTTTCAGCTCTTTATTAGCATAGTGACTTCTCTAAACAATAACAGTGAACCCTGCCTTATAGAGGCAACCTTTGTGAGAATTGTCCAATAGCGAGCTATGAACACAAGTACTTTAAACCAATAATAATCCTCTGTTAAGGGCCAATCGGATTCCTAAGAACTAGCCAATCCGATCTGGCCGCCTAACAGCCAATTAGAAGTGCAGGGCCAGAACCCTGCACTTTACCTCAAGCTCATACTTTATTAACTATGGTACATACATAACACCCCTTCCCCCGGCTTCTTAATAATGGTGTAGTTATATAATCCTTTAAGTAGGATGGTTGTCTTTTAAGTCTTTCGGATTTTCATTGGACTGGTTGATTGCAATCCTGTTGAGGTAGATTGTTGTTTGGCAGCATCTCTGCTTCTTGTTCAGGTGCAATTTCTTGTGGTGCCAACAATTCTCCTTCCTGCTCCATTTCTTGAGTCTCACTTGATTCGTCGCTCTCTTCGAGCAGGTTCCCTGGAACGTCATCTTCTTCTTCTGTACCTCCCCCCCCCTTGGTTTGGTCATGGGGGAGTTGTTGACTGGCCGTTATGAGTCGTGACCGTAATTGGTCGATATGCCATTTCCACAGTCTATTGTCACAGCATTTCACTACGTAGGATTTGGGGCCGGTCACTCATACTACTGTTGCCTCTATCCATAACGGGTCGCCTGATAAGTTCCGTGCATAAACGCGGTCTCCTACCTGGAACGTGCGACAGTGGCCACTGGATCCTATTGGCTTTTCGTAAGCAGGGTGCAACTGGTCGAGGTGGGAATGGAGTCTTCGTCCCATCAGTAGTTCTGCGGGAGTTCTGCCGGTGACGCTATGTGGACTTATGTGTTGCAAAAAGAGAATTTGGTTGACTTGTCATCGATATTGTCATAGTCCATTTTTTGCAAAGTCTTTTTAACAAATTGGACCATGCGTTCCGCTTGGCCATTGGTCGCAGGGTGCGCAGGCAAGGTGAGCGCATGGCAGATGCCGCAGTCAGCGTGGTACTGCTCGAACATCAATGCTGTGAACTGTGGCCCGTTATCGGACACCAGGACGTCAGGCAATCCGTGGGTTGCAAAGAGTCTATTTAGGATCTTAATCACTGCCTCAGAAGTTGTGGCCGTCATACGATGAACTTCTAACCAATTGGAATATGCGTCGACTGTCAGCAGGAAGGTATATCCTTTGGTTGGCCCCGCGAAATCCAGGTGGATTCTGGACCAGGGTCCACGTGGCGTTTCCCATTCAGTGGGCATGGCTTTTGGTGGGGCATTGCTGGCTTGTTGGCAACTGGTACACGCTTTGACCCACTGCTCGATTTGCAGGTCCATGCCCGGCCACCATGCGTAGCTTCGTGCGAGTGCTTTCATCCGCACGATGCCGGGGTGGCCCTCGTACAGGGTTTGTAGTAGCGTCTTCCGGAGTCGTTCTGGGACAACGACTCTATCGCCCCAGATGACACAGCCTTTTTGTGAAAAAAGTTCAGTCTGTCACGATTTGAATGGCGCGAAGTCATCTGGGACTTGGTCCAATGGCCATCCGCGTTCTACCCAGCCTAGGACTCGAGCTAGGGTGTGGTCTCATTTGGTTTCTCTCGCGATGTCTCGGGCGGTCATAGGCGGCGAGTTGAGTGTTTCGATCTGCAACGTGGTTGCCGTTGGTGCCGGATTGTCAAGAGTCTCTGGAAGCGGTGCTCGGCTTAATGCGCCGGCATGGGGAATGGCTTTCCCCGGGCGATATTGAAGGCGATAATTATAAGCAGCGAGGAATTCTGACCATCGGTTCATTCTAGGGGATAATATGTAGGGGGTTGGTTTGTCCCCGGCTATTATCCCTAGCAACGGTTTGTGGTCAGTTATAATGGTGAATGTCCTTCCATACACATATTCATGAAATTTCTTTACAGCTGCAACGATTGCGAGAGCTTCTTTATCAATTTGTCCATAGTTCTGCTCTGCATGTGAAAGAGTCTTCGAAAAGTATGCAACAGGGGCTTTGTTCCCATTAGGCAATACATGGCTCTAAATGGCGCCCACCCCGAAAGGCGATGCATCGCAGGTTATAACTAATGGTAAAGTCTCATTATACTGCATAAGTACAGAGTCAGATGTGAGCAATTTTTTAACATTCCGGAACACTTGTTCTTCCCGGTAACCCCATACCCACAATGCTTTTTTATCTAATAACCGGTGTAACGGTTCAGCAACAGTCGCCTTATGCGGTAAAAACACATTATAGAAATTTATGAGACCTAAAAATACCTGGAGATCGGTCTTGTTACGTGGCCTGGGGGCATTTTTTATCGCCTTTAATTTACTTTCGGTAGGGTGGATGCCCTGGCTATCAATACAATACCCTAGAAACTCAACACTGTCGGTATATAAGTGACATTTGTTGTTTTTTCACCTTAAGTCCTGCCTCTTGGAATTTTTTAAGAACACTTTTCAAACGATCCTGCAAGATTTTTTTGGTAGGGGCTGCAATTAATACGTCATCAAAATACGGAAAAACGCCCTTGATTCCCTGTAACAAACTTTCCATGAGGCTTTGGAATATCCCCGGGGCTACACTAACCCCAAATTGCAATCGAGTACATTTAAAAGCACCTCTGTGCGTTACAATTGTTTGGGCCTGAGCCGTCTTTTCATCCACTGGTAGTTGTTGATAAGCTTGAGCTAAATCTAATTTAGCGAAAACCTTTCCGCCCCCCAAGGAGTGGAGGAGGTGCTGCACCACCGGAACTGGATACGCATTCTGCTGTAGGGCATGGTTTAAAGTGGCCCGGTAGTCCCCACAAATTCGGATTGACCCGTCTGGTTTAATGGGCGTTACAATAGGGGTTTCCCATGGACAGTGATCGATGGGCTTCAACACCCCTTGAGCAATTAACTTATCGAGTTGTTCGTTGATCTTAGCTTTAAGAGCGAATGGAACTCGACAGGTCTTCAAGCGAATTGGGGCTACTTTTGGATCTAAACTAAATGAGATTGGGGTCCCCTTATACTCACCTAAACGGTCCGCGAAGACGTCGCTGAACTCAGAGATAAGGTCTTCCTCCCAGTCACAGCCATCGACTCGGTTCACGCCGGCCACCTCAATGCCTAGTGGCGCGAACCATTGGAGGCCTAATAGACTAGGCCTATCTCTGTCGATGATCGTTAGAGGTAAGTACACTGTATGTTTTTTGAAGGAGACTCGGACTCGGCAGGACCCGACCACAGGGATTCGATTTCCTTGGTAGTCCTTGAGGATAAGGCGTTGAAATTGGAGGTCTTGGCGTTGGATTGTGGGGATAAGTTGCTTGAGTGTCTTCCAAGACACCATTGAGAGGGACGATCCCGAGTCGACCTCCATGTGGCAAGGCTGGTTCTCGATGGCTACTGTGACTCGAATTTTCTTAGTGTCCATGACTGAGGCGTGACCTATAGTGATAGTATGGTGAGCCTCTTCTTTTTGCAAAGCGTGATTTCTGTAGGAGTGGTTTACTGGTTCTCGCCTTTCAGGACGGTTTCCTGTCGATTGGCGATAGTTGGCCCCTTTTGAGGCCTGGTTGGATCCTGGTAAGCTGCGGCAGACCCGGCTGATGTGGCCTCGTTTGCCGCACTCAAGGCAGAGTGCGTCGCGGAATTTGCATTTGGCCCTGGCATGGTTTGCTCCACAGCCAGTGCAAGGGCGTAAGGGCTTAGGGCGAGGATCCCGTTCGGACCGCATTCGATGGATCCCTTCTTCGTCGCTGCCTGACGATGAAGAGAGGTCCTCGTGGTGCATCGTCACGAGCTGTCCTTCAGACTTGGATAAAATGTTGCTTGTCGGTGGTGGTACCAGAGTGCGGCTTTGCCGTAGTTGTGCAGCTGACTTTTTGGTCGCCTCCGCAGCCGTGGCTTCAGCGATGGCATCAGCAAGGCTGATGTCGCCTTTCGCCATCAGCTTGCTTTGCACGCCTAGTGCATCTAATCCCAGAATTACTTGGTCTCTTAGTGCTTCTTCTAAATCGGCGAACCCGCAGAGGTCTCCTAAATTTCGGATGTCTGCCACGAAATCGGCCACGCTCTCTCCTTTTCGCTGGTTCCTTTGATAAAACTCATGGTGTCTCATGAGTGTAGGCACGGTTGGCGCGTAATGATCTCTCAGGATGGGTTCGAGCTCGTCCCAGCTCATGGCTTTCACTTCTCGAGGTTTGGCAAGTGCTTTTGCCATTTTAAAAACAGCCGGGCCGCAGTGCGTCAGGAACAGTGCCCGCTTTTTTGCTGGTGTGGCGTCCTTCAAATTATTCGTCTCAAGAAACATTTGGAAGCGATCCATGTAGGATTCCCAATCCTCTTGGTTTGGATCGAATGGAGCGGGTGGTACGATGCTGCTGGACATGGTTCCGTTGTTGGTGTCGTCTTCCATGTGCTCAGTCTTGCTTCCTGACTTCTTAGGTTCAGACGTCTCCAAATCCCATCCTCATCGCCAGTGTTAAATACTTGGACATGGGTCAGAGTAAATGGAGACAGCCTCTGAATAGTGACTTTCAGCTGTTTATTAGCATAGTGACTTCTCTAAACAATAACAGTGAACCCTGCCTTATATAGGCAACCTTTGTGAGAATTGTCCAATAGTGAGCTATGAACACAAGTACTTTAAACCAATAATAATCCTCTGTTAAGGGCCAATCGGATTCCTAAGAACTAGCCAATCCGATCTGGCTGCCTAACAGTCAATCAGAAGTGCAGGGCCAGAACCCTGCACTTAACCTCAAGCTCATACTTTATTAACTATGGTACATACATAACAAAAACTACTCGTTGTTTGTTCAAGAATTATTTACTTTTGTAAGGGGTGCAAGAATATATCAGAAGCATTCTAGTAGGTGTGGGGTATAGAAAAGTTTGGGAACCCTGTTCTGGAACATAGAACATAAAAACCTAGGGCTCGAAGGGATCTCAAAGGTCTCTAGTCCAGGGGTCGCCAACCTTTTGGACCTCAGGGACCACCAAACTCATAATTTTAAATTCCGTGGACCAGAGACTCTGGAAAAATCCCCCAAAAAGTTTGCAGGTAAATTCCCCACCCCATTTTCCAACCGATCGATTGTTCTTTACCTTCTCCAGCTCCATTCTCAGGGAAAGAGAGAGAGACTTTTGGCTTGATGCAAGGAAAGCAGCAGAAGTCTTTCTTTCTCTCCCCCAAGTTCCACCAGAAATGAGTCTTTGCCAGCCCAGTATCTTGGAGCAGGATGCCTTGCAGGGTCCCACGCAGCCTGGATTAATTGCTTTGGGAGGAGCTTTGGGGGGGTGGTGGTTGTTAAGTTCTGCGCATGGGCGCAAGGAACGGAGACGAGGCAGTGAACAGTGAACTTCAACTCTTTATTAATCATTCTGAACAGAGCAAAAACCCTAGGGCAGCAGCAGCCCTTTTATAGGGCAGGCTGCTGACCTATTAGCCAATGAGAAACATGGAAGTGTTAAACCCTTGAACCAATGAGAGTGGCTCGTTAACAGCCAATCAGATTCTCCAGAACGGACCAATCCGATATCGCTCTTATCGGCCAATCAGAAGTGCAGGATTAGAACCCTGCTTTTTCTTCAAGCTTTGTTAAAACTTTATTTAAGCGCTTTTATTTGCTCATAACAGGGGTGACATTTCTCTGCAGACCATCAAAATTTTCTTACGGACCACCAGTGGTCCCCAGCCCACTGGTTGGCGACCCCTGTTCTAGTCCAACTCCTTGCCAAAAGCAGGAAGCCTTATACCATCCTGGACAAATGGATGTCCAATTTTCTCTTGAAGACCTCCAGCGATGCAGCACCCATAACTCCAGCAGGTGATCTATTGGTCTAGAGCCAAGTGTCTTTAATCATCCCTCCCACTGATTTGAGTATTTATTGTGCATCAGGGCATTTAAAATGCAAGGAAACTCTTTGGATTTCATGGATTTCAAACTTAAAGTATTTTACATTTTGTCTTCTTTATAAGTTTCTCGAGGCCCTTTGCCAGGGAAGGGAAGGAAATGCAGATGAAAACAATGCAATAAAAAAAGAGCTAAGCTAAACAACAGTCAACAACCACTCCATCCCACCTCACAAATAATTTTAAGAAACCTCTAAAGTGCAACTCAGAATTTCCACTTTGCTGAAATACTGCCTCAAGACACACACACAAAACAAAGGCACCAGGGACAAATATTCGCAGAGAACTGAGGGGGTTTCCTTCCCAGATCTGAGCTACAAAACTAGGACATGTAAACAAAACTGAAAGCAAAGGAGCAGAAAAAAAAAACCAGAATGGTTGAAGTTCCCACAAAAGTATAAAAGGCTGCAATGGGGTGATGAAAGGTATAGAATAAATACCTCAATTCTTGGCATCTCATGTTGAGATCCAATGAAAGGAATCCCATCTGAGTTTTTGCAGGGCAGTTTTTTCTTCCAGGATATGGAAATCACTTTGCTAAAAAAAAGAAGTGGAACAGGGACAACAAACAAAGACAAGTTTTTTTTTTTTTTTTTTTAAAAAAACTCTCTTGAAGAATTGGACCTGAAGAATTAACCCCAAAGGATGGAGTGCATAATCTTTCCCCAGACCAACCAATTATTCTCTTGAAGCCTTCTGTCCTTCCAATTCTCCTTTCTTTAAAACTGAAAGGGCCGGATTCAGAAGGCATACAGGCAGTCCTCGACTTACAACAGTTCATTTAGTGACCTTCAGAGTTACAACGGCATTAAAAAAAAATGTAACTTAGGACCATTTTTTACACCTATATCCATTGCAACATCCTTGTAGTCATGTGATCAAAATTTGGATGCTTGGCAACTGGCATGTATTTATGATGGTTGCACGGTCCAGGGGTCACGTAATCCCCCTTTGTGACCTTCTGACAAGCAAAGTCAATGGGGAAGCTACAGTCACTGAACAACTGGGTTTTAACTTAACAACTTGCAGAGATTCACTTAACAACTGTGGCAAGAAAGTTTATAAAGTGGAACAAAATTCACTTAACAACTTTGTTGCTTGGCAACAGAAATTTTGGGCTCAATTGTGGTCGGAAGTCAAGGACTGCCTGTAGAAAGGCAAGTCCACCCTTTGGCTTGACCCATTGCTAATATATGGGACGTGGTGGCTCAGTGGCTAATTTTTTGTATATCTAATCACACTTGGCCAATAAACTCTTCTCTTCTCTTCTCTTCTCTTCTCTTCTCTTCTCTTCTCTTCTCTTCTCTTCTCTTCTCCTCTCCTCTCCTCTCCTCTCCTCTCCTCTCCTCTCCTCTCCTCTCCTCCTCCCATCCCATTCTATTCTGCAATTGTAGTAAGAAAATCTCCTCCTCCTCCTCCTCCTCCTCCTCCTCCTCCTCCTCCTCCTCCTCCTCCTCCTCCTCCATCATTAACACGCTCATGGCATTTCAATGAAGTACTGGAGAGGAACAAAGCAAATTAAATAAAAGTTCAGACAAACTCTAAATACTGTAGATTCAGGAAGAACGAAATGCGGAGCAGAGCAAACATGAGAGCCAACTGCTGTGTTTGTTAGCACAAAGCTTCCACACTTTACAGAATCCCTGTTGTGGAAGTATCAAATGCAACACTTTGATTCCCTCCACACCGGCTTCCACACAAGCACACATTAGTTGCCTGGATTAGTGGTATTAATGTTCCCTTAATGCTTCCACAAACATTGCAGGAATGAAGCACCTCCTGTTTTTTCTCCCACTGGGACAACATTGGACACAACCCATTGAGATCTGCCTAGAAGATTATTTATTTTGTCCTGTGCATTATTCATCCTCCCTGCACATACCCAAGGACATGATACTTTTCAACTTTACAGGGCAAAGACTTGGAACAAGAAAATGCTTTGGGAGTTCAGCTCTCGTTCGCTTGAGCGTTGAGGCCCAGATGCAACTCAGGAAGAAGGATCAGCATTGCAAGGCAAGAGTCTGTACGAAGGTCAGTATTCACACGGCAACACGTCCCCTCCATCTCTCGGAGGGAACAGAAGTGCAAGGGTGGGCCAGCTGGATTATCAAGAGACTTGATGCACCTGCTTTTCCAGCCATTTTCGGCACTCGCTCCTTGTCATTTATCAACCCCGCCTAGATATCCCTGCACGCCTGCTGGAAAAGTCAACAACTCAACCAGGCCATCATCTGCGTGCGAAACAGACTTCCAGACATTGGGGGGCTTGTTTCTGACTTCCCAGATGACGGACTCTACAACAGTGCCCCCTACTGGAATAAGAGCTTATCAAATTTCCCTTTTTTAAAATGACCCTGTAGTCCCTTTCATTCAGGATGGGGTTGGGGCGAATGGGCAGAACTGAGCATTTACTGGCCGGATTCCCTTCCTGACACCACACACAGAGGTCACAGTAGATAGATGTCTATAGAGATTCTCAGTTCATCCAGGTCATGGTTTTCCCAGGGTGCTTTTTCAAGAGGCAACTGGGCTTTCTGGTTTTTCTTTGAAGACATTTTGCTTCTCATCCAAGAAGCTTTGAAATACCTTGAAAGAAAAACCAGAAAGTCCAGTTGCTTCTTGGAAAAGCACCTTTGGGGTTTGCAGTAGATATGTTCTCTTTATGCCCTGAGAGAGAAGCATCTACCACTACTTAGGATTAAACTCTCAATCTTCTAAATGGGAGGTGAGCATCTTCATTACTAGGCCACTGTGCTGCCCTCATCAAATTTCCAATAAAGGAAAATATTTGTAGCTCAGGATTGAAATGAGGACTCTTTGGTACTCTCTGAAGTTAGTTGTTTTCCTGCAGATGTTTTACTAACCAAACTAGGTAACAACATCAGTTCTCGTGCTGCATATATGGTGTTACCTAGTTCGAGTAATAAAACTCCAAAACAATCAAGCTCAGAGACCACCAAGGAGCCCTCATCAAACTTCCCAAATCTTTTCCTCTGATTCTTTTCTATTCATCCGATATTTTGCTTTCTGCAGTTTTAAGCAAGCAAAATTTACATACTGAGAAAGTCTAATCTACCTGACAAAGGGCAAATTTTTAATAGTAGGGATGGGAAATGAGAAAAGTGATCCATGCATGCACATATACTATATATACATGTATTTATTTATTCAAAACATTTAGATAGCAGCCCATTTTATAACCAACTGTAGGAAGCTCCCAATAAAAATCTAATGCACGCACATTTATATATGTATATTTCATGGGGAATAGAAACATGTTGTTAATATTTATGTATTATTTCCTCTGGTACCATGGATTCTAGCACTTTATGCATAACGTAGAAATGATTCCCTTCGATGCTATTTTTCCCCAATTCTCTTCCAATTATTTGGTTAAATCAGTTCTTGGTTTGCTTGCAAGTTTATTTTTCTGATTTACATTTGTATCATGAGTTTGTTGGGGAGGTAAAATGGGAAGATGACTCTATGTTATTTTAAGTTTCCCAGAAGAAGCAAAGAAAACATATGTAATTCACAATAAATAAAACATGAAGAACATCGTATTATCAGCATCAGGTCACAAAAGCTATCGGGGTAAAAAAATAACTGACTTACCATATTTTAATGCCCATACAAAAATTCATACACATTTCTGTTATCGTTTTTTTCCCTACAATAAGATTTTTTTATCAGTATTTTCCTCACATGTTTACATTTAGGCAAACCATTTTCCCCAATATAATTTACGCTATTTCCATTAAAAATGCATTTTTCTGTAGCTCCACACCCACACAGGCAAATGCATATACATGTATAGTTTTTTACACTTTTGTTTTTTTAAAAAATGAGGAACTGCCTTGCAACATTCAGAAAACCGTTCCTTTTGATCTAAATGTTACATTTCAGTTCATCCACTGATCTGGGACTTTCAAATTAGGTAATTTTATATTCATATGCGCTTTTACATCCATATGCAAATCAAAGATTACTCTTCTGCACCCCTTACATCATGGGTTCTGATTGAAAATTACCTTTTGGAATAAAGTAAGGCTGCTTTCAATCAATTTAAATCAACTCTCGGGGAACTTCCATAGATCTCTAGAGCAATTTTGACTTGATACAGGAGCTACGACATTCTTCCACATGTTTAGTGTTCAACAACAGGGTTTCAAATTCAAGGTTTCGCTGGATCCAGCCTGCAGGGTGGTTAGATTTAGCCTGTGGTGCCTCTACCAGCGGAAAAAGAGTCACCTAAGCACCATATTCCCTGCAGATGGTTGCAGGAGGCAAGTGAGCCAGAAACAGAGCTCACAAGGGCCTTCCATGCTCCGGTTCCCTGGCAGAGAGTTGCTGGAGGTTGTCACAACCAGAAATGGAGCTTGGGAGCCAAGGGTGGGCTTCAAAAAATTTAGCAATGGGCTCTCTGTCTGGTTGCTGGGTGGGCGTGACTATGGTGGCTGTGGCCTAGTCAGCCTCCTGCACCACGGTGGAGGGAGCGGTGTTTGTACCCTCCCCAGGCTCTGGAGGCTTTTCTCCAACCTTTGGGAGGACAAAAACGGCCTTCCCTGGGCTCTGGAGGCTCTCTGGAAGGCAGAAACAGGCCCATTTCTGGCCTTCCTGAACTTCTGGGAGGCCCGTTTTTCACCCTTCCCGAGCCTCCGCATGCACCCTGCATCCAAAATAGGCTGTGTGGGGACTCCTGGGAGGGGAGGGCCAGCCAGGAGTAGGATTTGGGGATTCTCCAAACTCTCCTGAACCCCTGTGAACCTCCAGCAACTCATCCCTGTTGGGAACCCATTTTCACTGGCAGAGCTCTCGGGCCAACAAAGGCATCCCTGACCCAAGTGACATTGAGTGGCCACACTCACCTTGGCCTCCCAAGGTCAAACACAACCCTCAGTGAAGTGGAGTTTGACATCCCTGGTTTATAGACCTGGGGTGTTCTGATAGTTTCCCACTGAAATACCGTGTTTCTCAAATAATAAGGCCGGGTCTTTTTTTTTTTTTTTGAGCCCCGAAGAAATGACTAGGCCGTCTTTTTGGGGGTGACTTAATTTCCCCCCCTTGCATCTGCGGGCGGGTGGCGACGGCTTGGATGTTGACCTCGGCATTGGTGGGGCACTTCATATCAGGGTCAACGCAGGCAGCACCATATCTGGGTGTGCAACAAAAGTACTTCCTAATGGCAAGCCCCCCCCCCACCATTCCACCCATTTCGCATGTTTTAATATAGGCCTTAATTTGGGGGGAGGGACTTAATTTCATTTCATGCCTATAAAACATGCTGGGACTTCCTATTTGGGGAGGCCGTATTGTTGGAGAAACAGGATATTAACCAGGTCTAAAGCTGTTCATCTTTCTAAAAGTTAACAGGTTTGTCTTAAAAGCCCATGTAAAAGTTAGTAATTAGGAATTCAAATGCTTGGACAGGCCAAGGAGAAGGCAGAGGCCATTCCCTTTTCATACAGGTAGTCTCCAACATACGATCACAATTGAGCCCAACATGTCTGTGGTTGAGAGAAATATTTGTTGAGGGCCTCTTGTCATGCCCCTGTTGGAATCTGATTCCGAGAGGGAAGTCGAGCAGCTGACAGTAAGTGGGAGTGTGGCTCCAGTGGCGGTGTGATAAAAACTGGGTGTGCTGTCCAGACAGTTTATAGTTAGTTAGGAATTGGGAGCTGTCCCCATGGTAAATGTAGTTAAGGTATCCTGGGAAATGTAGTCCATGTCATGTGGTCACATCTGTAATCCTGATTGGTCACTAAACTGACCGTTGGTGGGTTGAGGGGAGGTTTCTTCACTCTTGCTTGGACCCCAGCAGCGTGCTGGTGCCTCAACCCCTTGATCCTTCATTATGGGGATGAATCTATCCTTTTACACTATGAATTCAGCTATGCAAAGATTTGGACATTGAGATGAATCTCAATGTAACCGTGAGTTATATATGAGGATACCTGATGAACCAACAAAGAAACTTTGTATAGATGCTTTGTAGAGTTATCTGTCTACCTTTATGCATTCAGTCAGTAATTAAAGGGCAGAACACTGGGGAAGGGCACAGTCCGGCTGGGTCTTCAGAGGATGGCCCAGGGCCACCTCCTCTTCATTCTAGGGCATGCAGGAAGGAATGGAAAAGGGAGCAATATGAGTTACAGGGGAGAAAAGGGTCCTGATTCCCTTCATTAGCTGCAGCTGGGGAAACCGGATTTTAAAAGGGCGTTTGCACAGAGCACCTTGCTGGAAGCAAAGTGTGAATTATCTTTGTCAAGTCTTATCTGGGTTCCGGTGTTCTTCCACTTGTGTGTGTTTTGTTATCTTTTGAGTTCTGCAATTCCTTATCCTGCCTTGTCTCGTTAATTGCTGCAGCATAGTTTGTATTGGTTTTTATTTATAATTTATATGTACTTTGAGTTCGGACTGAATTTCTTCCCTTTCAAAACTGTTCTTGGGAGAGGTTTTTTTCTCCAGCCGATGATAACTGGACATTGGGAGCCAAGTTGGAGGAATTAAAGGGACTTTACCTACTTTTGTGACTTTGTTGCTTTTGTGCCATGCCCCGGGCCATCACACCTTTCTATCCTCACTTGTTAAGTGAGTCACTGCAGTTGATCAGTTAGTAACCCAGTTGTTAAGTGAATCTGGCTTCCCTACTGATTTTACTTGTCAGAAGGTCACAAAAGGGGATCACATAATTCAAGGACACTGCAACTATCATAAATATGAACCAGTTGCCAAGCGTCTGAATTTTGATCCCATGATCTTGTGGATGCTGCAAAGGTCATAACTATGAAAAACAGTCATAAGTCACATTTTCCAGTCCTGTTGTAACTTTGAACAGTCACTTAAAGAACTGTTGTAAGTCGAGGATTACCTGTGCTTGTTTAAAAGATAGGAACTGAAACAGTTTCAGCCTTCAGAGCCAAGCTAAACACAGAATGAATTCCCTAACTACAATTATTATGGACATTTTTATTTCAGGTGGTCCTTAAGTTATGACTGTAATGAAGTTTTCCCATCACAGTCATAACTCATGACAGTCATAAAGCAGATTGGCCATGGGACCAACCCAATTTTATGACCTCTACTGCAGGTCCTCCTGAATATGCAGGGGGATATGTGTATGTATGTGTGGCCAAAACATCTGAAAATGGACATTTGCTGGTTTTGGGGAGAGTAATAGAATAAAAATGGGACATGGTGGCTCAGTGGCTAAGGCACTGAGTTTGTCGATCAGAAAGGTCAGCAGTTTGGTGGTTCGAATCCCTAGTACCGCAAAACAGAGTGAGGTCCCGTTAACTTGTCCCAGCTTCTCTCAACCTAGCACAGTGATGGCTAACTTTTTCAGCTTGGTGTGTCGAAAATCGGGAAAAAGTGTAGCCTTCCTCGGGTTGTGTGTCACTTCAAGAAATATCAATAATTTGGTTTATGACAGACTGGGCTGAGGTGATCACAGGGCTGTGAAACTCGTCTCCCTGGTCTCAGGGCTGCAGGTGCAGGATGTGGGGATCGGAAGGCCACCTTACAGGGCTGTGAACCTCATGGATCTCCTTTCCTCCTGTAGCATTCCTGAGGTAATGAAACTGACAAACCTCAGTGGTTAAAACTGGTTCTCTGCTGCAAAGATCTTGCGGCAGCGGTGACACCACGCCTCCACGCAACAAGCAGGGAGCAGGGATTGGAGCAGAGCACAGGCAGCCTCTAAATGTGCAGGTTTTCCCCACACCAACAGGTGTGTCAGTCAAAGTGCCTCGGCGTGTCACGAGTGACACGCGTGTTATAAGTTAGCCATCACTGACCTAGCATGTAAAAAATTCAAGTAGAAAATTAAGGACCACTTTGGTGGGAAGGTAACAGCATTCCGTGCACCTTCAGCATTTAGTCATGCAGGCCACGTGACCACGGAGACGTCTTCGGACATTGCTGGCTCTTTGGCTTTGTAACAGAGATGAGTACTGCCCCTAGAGTCAGAAATGACTAGCACGTATGTATGAGGGGAACCTTTAACTTTACCTTTAATGTTCTTAAATAGTTGTGTCATTAT
The DNA here is from genome assembly GCA_033807585.1 of Hydrophis major. Classification (NCBI taxonomy): domain Eukaryota; kingdom Metazoa; phylum Chordata; class Lepidosauria; order Squamata; family Elapidae; genus Hydrophis; species Hydrophis major. The sequence goes on from CM066331.1 coordinate 7,395,315, forward strand.
TGTAAGATTGCATTGAAAGAATGTTGTAAGGTCAAAAATACTCCTCCCATCCTTTATTTTGCTGATTGTCTGGAGACCCCTGAAGGGCTAAGAGGAGCTACCTATTGTCCACCCACCTGTCAGGTGTGAAAGACCAGGTCCCACACATGAAGGTTCAGTTGAACTGATTTATTGCTAAAAGCTTACACACACAGAATCTTCTCAACTAAGGGTCAGCTTAGACCAACATAAAAGTCAATGGCAGTCAAGGGAGGTTGGACTTAGCTCACTTGTGACTATATAAGGATTCTAGGCTGATCCACCTTTTCACTCCGCCCCTAGGTTCTGCCACTCCTTCTCCCACATCACTAAACCACATGTTTCTTCCACAAGGGGAAAAAAAAAAATAGCACTGAAAGGATTCAATCAACCCATTTCACTCATCAGCTGGCCTCATGGTGATATTGGAGGTTAGACATGGAAGTTGAACAGTTCCCCACTGGAAGTCTGTAGAGATTCTCAGTCCTCCAGGCCATGGTTGTCTCAAAGGTGCTTTGTTCAGGAGGCAACTGGACTTTCTGTTTTTTTCTTTGGAAGATGTTTCGCTTCTCATCCAAGAAGCTTCTTCTGATCTGACAGGATTCCATTCCATTCCCCACTATCCTGTCAGAGCTGAAGAAGCTTCTTGGATGAGAAGCAAAATGTCTTCAAAAGAAAAAAACTAGAAAGTCCAATTGCCTCCTGAACAAAGCACCTTTGTTCCTCGTTGGGAATGAAATTCAATAGAAGGCGATAGGCTAACTATCTCTCTCCCTCTCCCTCTCTCTCCCCTCCCTTCCTTCCCCCTTCTCTCCCTTGCTATGAATTTCATTCAGATGTGACTCCAAAAATGTTTTGTACACCAAGAAGACTTACAAGCAGATTGATTCCTCTTATCTCAGCAACAGCTGGTGAAGTTCTCGTCTCTGCCGAGGTATAAAGCACCCATATCTCTGAAGGAAGGCTGCCTACAAAAGAAGTCCCCAATTGTGTCTTTAGGAAAGGCCATGTCTTTGTGAACTGTATATATGTATATACATAATTGTGTACTGCAGTTATGTACAAGGTAAACAAACATTGGCCAGCGTTTACCTTGTGCCCTTAATATATTTCCCCAACAGATGGAATAACTTAACAGTCTATTTAATTCCTGGGGGGGGGGGGGAGGGCACCTGTAACTATTAGAAATTGATTTTATGAGCCTGTTACACAAACATTACTCTTCATGGTCCAAAGCCCATTGAAATTCTTCCTGTTCTCTTGTAAACAGTTCTCTTGGATATTTTTTTTTAAAAAATATATATTTTTACCCCCAAACTGACTCATATTCATAAATAACAGCCTCCAATCTCTCTTGTGAGACAGAAACAATTCTAATTAGGACATTGTGTATCGGCCATTTTTCTCCCCACGCATTTTCCATTCAAAGACACGCATATGCCCACACTTACAGATACACATATATCAATTGTGGATCGGTGTGGGAGTCTCCAGCAAAATGAGGAAGGTTATCTTTCATGAGTCTTTTTCTGTGAGTGTGGGTGAGTGTCTACATCTGGGTGTTTCTGTGGGTGGTAGAGTCATCCTGGAGCAAGTGTTTGTGAAATGTGCAGTATGTTTATCATCGCTAGAAAATTAAGGAAGGAGAATCTCACCATACTTGACTTGGAATCCAAACAGAATTAACATCGCTATAGTTCCCCAGGAGATCCCAAAAGTGCTTTTCCAAAAGCCATTGAACATTTTTATTTATTTATTTTATTTGTCTATTGCTTACAAGATAATAGGTATAAGTAAAAACATCATTATGAATACATGGATACATATAAGGAATGTGTGTGTGTGTGTGTGTGTGTAAAAAGAAACAATAGGACAGGGACTGTAGGCATATTGGTGCGCTTATGCACACCCCCTACAGACCTCTTAGGAAAGGGGTGAGGTCAATAGTAGACAGTCTAAGGTTAAAGTTTTTGGGGTTTGGGAAAGAAACCACAGAGTCAGGTAGAGTATTCCAAACATTGACCACTCTGTTACTGAAGTCGTATTTCCTGCAATCAAGTTTGGTGTGATTAACCTTGAGTTTGTATCTATTGTTTGCTCTTGTGTTGTTATGGTTGAAGCTGAAGTATTCATTGACAGATAGGACATTGCAATGTATGATTTTATATACTATATTTAGATCGGACCGAAGGCAGCGTAGTTCTAGGTTTTCTAGGTCTAGAATTTCAAGTCTGGTAGCATAAGGTATTCTACAATGAGTAGAGGAGTAGAGAACTCTTCTTGTGAAATATTTCTGGACTTTCTCAACTGTGTTAATATCAGATACGTAATGTGGGTTCCAGACTGATGAGCTGTATTTGAGTATTGGTCTTGCAAATGTTTTGTATGCTCTAGTTATTAGTGTAATATTACCAGAGAAAAGGCTATGTAAGATTAGGTTAACAACTCTAAATGCCTTTTTGGCTATATAGTTACAGTGGGCTCTAGCACTTAGATCATTAGAGATGAGTACTCTAAGATCCTTGACAGAGTTTGGATCATCAACAAGGTTTTGACTATTCAGCCTGTATTTTATTTTCTGATTATTATTTTTTTGCCAATATGTAGGACAGAGCATTTATTTGTTGAGATTTGAAGTTGCCATTTGTTTGACCATTCTGATAAAAAGTCAAGGTCTTTTTGAAGGGTAGCAGTATTGTCTGTGGTGTTGAATAGCTTTACATCATCAGCGAAGAGAACGCAGTTGCTCTTGATATGATCACAGAGGTCATTTATGTAGAGTATGAAGATAATTGGTCCTAGAACACTGCCTTGGGGGACACCACTGTTGACAGGTACAGAATTTGATAGGACGCTCCCAACTTTGACCATTTGTTGTCTGTTTGACAGGAATGCTTCTATCCAGTTATGCAGGTATCCAGAGATACTGTGAGATTTAGTTTTAGGAGTAGTTTGTCATGTACCACTGAATCAAAGGCTTTACAGAAGTCTATATAGATTGCGTCTATTGCTTTGCCCTGATTGAGTTGTGTAGTCCATATGTTTTTGCAGTGTAAAAGTTGCAGATTACAGAATAGTTTTTTCCTAAAACCAAATTGTTTATTAGAGAGTAGGTTGTTTGTTTCTAAGTGGAGGATGATGGATTGGTTAATAATTGATTCCATGACTTTACAGGTGACACAGCATAAAGAGATTGGTCTGTAATTTTCAACTAGGCTGGGCTCTCCCTTTTTGAAGATGGGGATGACCGTGGTTTGTGACTATAGTTTTAGCAAGGAGCTGGTCCTGAAAGATTTTTCAAAGATCATGCTTAGAGGTTTGGCTGTGGCAGTGGGTAGCTTTTTAAGAAGGAGGCACATATTCCATCCGGTCCAATAGATAGAGATGGTTTTAGATTGCATAGTGCTTTTTGAACATTGTCTTCTGCAAAATCGATAAGTATTAGATCATTGTAGTTGTCTGTGGTTTGACTAGGAAATACTGGGCATGATCCATTGCTGTTTACAAATACTGAGCCAAAGAATGTGTTAAAGAGGTTGGCTTTAATAGTGTCGTTGTTGCAGTCTTTACCATTAGGACCTTTCAGGGGTGGGATGGACCTTGAGTCTTTCAGTTTGTTGTTTATAAAATTGTAGAAAGCGCAGGTGGAATTGCTATTTTCCTCCACTCATACAATTGCTTGCCCTTAATTTGGGGAGGGGGTGTATTGCCATAATTTAGCCCTCAGACCTGTCAAAAAAATGTGGATCTGCTGCTTTAAGTAGATCTCCACCCCAATACTGGATTTTAATGCAAAATGAGGACTACAAAATATTCCTCAGAATACAAAGGGTTTTTTTTTTTTTTTGGCTCCCAACTCTATATTTCTATTCAGTTCTAACATCTCTTTTAATAGTTTTCTTGCTGGTTTCATTTGTCCTTGTCCATTCAGCTTTCCTCCTCCTCCTCCTCCTCCTCCTTAAGAGCCAGCCTCATTGCAATGTTTATCACCGGAGCAGGCCCAAGAGATGACTTGGGACATCACAACTAAAAACTAGCTATCACTTCACATTATATCAAATGCAACCCTTTTTGACAGAGGCAATTTACACATTACACTACCAGCCTTCAGCAGACCGAACAGCAGAGATGCCTTCAAAGTATCCTTGGGTAGTAAAATATCTAAAGAATTTTTGCAGGAAACTGGGGGGGTCTCCTCGGGAGATGCTCACATGTCTCCGTGATTTATAATAGGGTTGAGTGATTAGCTCTCTTCCCACCACCCAGTCAAAGTTAGCAAACATACATGTATAGAAGAAAACCGTAGCATATCTGGTCTACAAGAGCAGTCAGAGAAATGGACGCTATAAAGTGTTTGCATTGACTGTTGTTTATCTCAAAGCTCATTAATCCTGTTCTTCTTCTGGGTTGTTGTTGTTGTTTTTTTGCCACTATTGCTGAATCACTTGTGCTTTCCAAGATTATAAGTAAGGTCAAGTCCAAGAACGAAGGGTATTGGACGACAGTTGTTTTGCTGCACTAGACAAATAGGGAACAGCTGGTTTCTAGACAAATAGGGAACAGCTGGGTTCAGAAGTAGAGGGCAAACTACTGGGTTGAAAGGACAGGAATGGGAAACTATGTTAAATAATGCCATTTTGCTCGATAATCTGGAGGAGACCTAGCTGTTCTCGATCAATGCGTGGGTGGAGAGAAGGGAATGGAAACATTGCAATGCAAATGCATTCAGCTTTAGAATGCTCTCATATCTGGGTTTTAAAAATTTGAGTCATGAGATGCCACCAAATCCTAATGATCATCTAGAATTTTGCAGCCCAAATATAATAGCTGTCCTTTGATTAAATGATCAGACAGTGAGACACACTGGTGAAGCAGGCACAACAGCACCTACATTTTCAGTGTCAAATGAGAAAAACACATCTTACCTCTCCTTACCACTTTCTATAGAGGGACGATTGAAAGCATCCTGTCATATCCACTGTGTGGTTTGGAGGTATTACTGTTTCGAACAGGAAGGCTGTGCAGAGAGTGGTGAGGATGGCAGAAAAGTTTATTGGAAGTCCACTTCCTTCTATCCAGGACATGTCCAAAGCACAACAAATAGATTCTGTAATGGCTTTATACCATAGTATCAACCTTGTTAACTCTCAATACTGCTTTTTCTGCTCTGTATTCAAAGTGGACTGTGATTAATATACATATGTATATATGTGCATGTGTGTATTTATGTATGTATACGTGTGTGTGTGTGTGTGTGTGTGTGTGTGTGTGTGCTGTCCAGCCAGTGTATGGCAATTGGATAGTTAGGTAACAATTGTGAGCTGTCCCCTTAAGGGAATGCATCATGGTAAATGTAGTTAAGGTATCCTGGGAAATGTAGTCCATATCATGTGACCACATCTGTATTCCTGATTGGGCACTAAATTGACCCTCAATGGGTTGGGGGAGGTTTCCTCATTCTTGCCTCAACACAGCTTCTACCACTACGACTATGGGATAGAAAGATTAATATCATGCAGCCACTTCAATCATCATGGGGTTGAGGCTTTATCATCTTTTTACCTACAAGACACATATGCAAAGGATTGGTCATTAAAGAAGAACTTCATCACAAATGTGAGTTATGAGGATACCTGATGAACCAATAAATGTACTTTGTTATGGACGTCTTGTTGAGTTATCTATCTGCATCTGCACAGCTTACAAATGCACTACTGTACAGAATGCAGAACAGTGCGCATATATACAGCACATGTATGTGTGCATATTATATTATAACCCTACTAAGATCACACCTGGAATACTGGAACCAATTTTGGTCACCATACTACAACAAAGATGTTGAGACTTTGGGAAAAGTGCAAATAAGAGCAACTACGATGATCAAAGGCCTGGAGGCTAAAACATATGAAAAACAGCTGCAGGATTTGGGTTTGGCTAATCTAAAGAAAACAAGAATTAGGGGTGACATGTATTCCAGTATTTGAGGGGCTGCTACAAAGAAGAGGGCGTCAAATTATTCTCCAAAGCACCAGAGGGCAGGAGAAGAAACAATCAAAGAGAGAAGCAATCTAGAATTCAGGAGAAACTTCTTAACAGTGAGGACATTTAACCAGTGGAACAGCTTTGCCTTCAAAAATGGCGGGTGCTCCATCACTGGATGTTTTTAAGAAGAGTCTAGACAGTCCCTTATCCAAAATGATATAGATTCTTCTGCTTGAGCAGGGGACTGGACTAGAAGACCTTCAAGGTCCCTTCCATCTCATTCTATTCTTTTTTTTTTTTTTTTAGAGTGGGCATCAGAATTTCATTTTTTAATGTGTGCCCCTGTGTACACAGAAAAAAAAATGACAATAGAGTTTCTTATTTTATGATCCCGAGTCTTCCCAGACAGATTATTTCATGTTGCTTTTCTCATGTTTTTGTTATAATCATTTCGTATTCGAACTTTTCACATTCTACTCTAGACTGGAATATTAATTCACATCAATAATATTCAGGTTCTTTGGCATGAATTTTGCAATCCCTTCCCCCATCGCCCTCAATGCACACTTTTTGTCATACCACACCAAGAGGACAGACACAGTTAAAGATGGAGGAGAAAAATAAGGGAGGCAAAGAAATACCCCGTTTAGTCTGGAGGAAGGAATTGTTCGCAGAGAACCGTTTGAAATTAGGTAAAAGAAAAATACAGAATGTGAGACTCCACTCCACTGCAACTGATAACAGATAACAGATATTCAGAGTTGGAAGGCATCTTATAGGTCATCTAGTCCAACCCCCCACCCAAGCAGGAGACCCTACAACTGAAGACATCTCTTCTAGCTGTCCCATGAGGGAATTTCTTTTCTGAAAACTTCATTGCCCTTGTATATTCAATCTTTAATGAATACAGTCCAATAGGGTTATATAAGTAGTCCTTGACTTACAACCACAATTGAGCCAAATATATGTTACTAAGTTGTTCTGACCCACGCCCTTTTCCAATAAATCAAACACAATCCAAAGGGAACAGAAACCTTGTAATGCTTTTACAAAATAATTAGCTGTGATAAGCACAAGCCTTGCCAAACTGTGCGAGACTTGCCAAAAGATAACAGACGAGAAATAATTTGCAATACAATAATTTTAAAATACAAACTCAGGATACTGGAATGTACACGAGGTGGGAGTTTCAAAACGTCTTTGCCTTCTGCAAAGTATGTTCCTTTCACAGCTGGCTTTTATCTTCTTGAAGGAGGGGCCATTACCTTTCAGCCTTACTCCTGAGTTGCCCGTGCTGTTGTCACTGCTCTTTCCTGCGAGCAATCCTGCGTGCAAGGGCACTTAGCACAGGCTCCTCGGGAACCTCCTCATCACTGCTGCCAGGCCCCACAATCATCCCTAATGGTCCTGGCCCCTCATCTGAGTCCTCACTCTCCACAGCCATCCACACCTGCTGTCGGCTAACCACAATATAAGTAAGATGTTAAGTGAGTTTCACTTCTCATCCAAGAAGCGCCTTCAGACCTGAAGAAAGTCCAGTTGCCTCTTGGAAAAAGCACCTTTGGAATAAGAATGTGGTGATTCTTCCAAGCTGAGTTTCATACTTACAGACAAAATCTTGCCAGGCTGAGCACTTGAGACTATAGTTGAGCCCAAAATTGATGTTGCTAAGCGAAACAGTTGTTAAATCAGATTTCTCCCATTTTATGACCTTTCTTGCCACAAGTGAATCACTGCAGTTGTTAATAACACAGTGGTTGGAAGGATGGAAACTAACCAAGGAGAGTGTCAACACAAAACACTCAAGCACGCCAAAGCTTCTAGCGCGCAAGGTTATTACTAGAAAGCATGATTGATGACTCTTGGCTATGGATGTGTCCCATTGGAGAATATACATCCAGGCAGTGGGGGAAGACCAGGGTGAAGGGTGAGATGAATGATGTGTCTCAGAGTCAGCTGCTCCCAGGTCACGCCAACATGTTCACGCCTAATAAATGATTTATTTATTTTTTACTCTAAGAAATGCAGCTAGAGACTCATGATTACCAATGGAGGTGGATTGTCAGAGCCTGACAGAGAGAAGCAACCTAAAATTAAGGATAAACTTCCTAACGATCAGAATAATTAACCAGGGGAATGGCTTGCCTTCAGAAGTTGTGAATGCTCCATCACTGGAAGCTTTTAAGAAGAGACCCGACAGCCATTTGTCTGGGATGGTATAGAGTTTCCTGCTTGAGGGGTTGGACTAGAAGACCTCCAAGGTCCCTTCCAACTCTGATGATGTTCTATGTTCAATGTCAGTCTACCACCTAACCACCGAATGACACTGGCTCTCTGTTTGACCTCGGACTTAAATGCATTAGGCTAAAGAAGTATTCCTTGACAGTATTTCTGTCGGGCTGAGTTAGATTCCTTGTCCTTCAACCAGCTCTTCATAATTTCCTCGTGAACATATGAGGAGAAGGTCTTATGCTAGGAGGATGGACCAGAAGTCACCTTCTGAGCTGATGTGGCTGAAGGGGGACTAGAACCTGAGTTGTCTTGCTCCTTGTCAGACCCCTTAATCACTGGGAGGAGGAGGAGGAGGAGGAAGAAAGGACAGGCCACATCCTTAGCCCAGAAGATAGACAATTCCAAAATTCATCTTGTCATGAATTCCCATATGAAACTGCACAACTGCCAGGAGCTGCTACTGTGTTTTAAGTAAAGTTTTGGCAGGTTATCGGTTTGGTCATGAACTCTGCATAACCTCATCTGACTGTAATAGATCAAGAAGTGAACAGGATTCAGGGTAGACATTCTGCTTTATTTCACAGAAGGCATGTGCTCTTAAAGGCACCGGGGTCTGAGAGAAGTCAAGGTGTTGTGAATGAATAATACCAATAAAGTTATCCTGAGCTTGAAGTCAAGTGCACGGTTCTGGCCCTGCACTTCTGATTGGCTGTTAATGGCAGGATTGGATTGGTCCATTCAGGAGCATCTGATTGGCCATTAACAGGCCATTCCCATTGGTTAACGGAACTAGCGCTCCAGGATTGTTATTGGTTGAATAGTTAATAAGTTGCCTATATAAGGAAGGCTATAGCAGCCCTCCAGTTTGAGCTGTCACATGATGTAAATAAAGAGTTTGAAGTTCACTATTTCTACCAGCTCGTCTCCATCATTCGCACCCATGCTCCAGACTTAACACTGGTGACGAGGATGGGATTGGATGACATCAGAGCCAACTAAGACAACTAAGCACATGGCTGAAGCACACAACGGCGGAACCATGTCTGGTGACGTAGTACCACCTGCTCCATTCGATCCAGCTCAAGAGGACTGGGACCGTTTCCAAATGTTTTTGGAAACAAATAATCTGAAGGATGCCACAACCGGGAAGAAACGGGCAGCATTCCTAATGCACTGCGGCTCGATGGTATTCAAAATGGCTAAGGCATTAGCAAAACCGGCTAAGTGAAGGCCATGGACTGGGACGTCCTTGAACCGCTACTAAGGGCCCACTATGCACCGACCGTTCCAACGCTAGTAAGATGACACGAGTTCTATCAAAGAAACCAGCAGAAAGGAGAAAGCGTTGCCGATTTCGTTGCAGACCTCCGGAACTTGGGAGGCCTTTGCGATTTCACTGACCTAGAGGAGGCCTTGAGAGACTGAGTAGTCCTCGGTTAGACGCTCTAAACGTACAGAGCAAAATAATGGCAAAGGGCGACATCACCCTTAAAGACGCCATAGCTGAAGCTACAGCAGCAGAGGCAACCAAGAAGTTGGCTGCCCAACTACGCCGAAATCGCGCTCCAGCACACCAACCGGCCAGCGAAGTTTCACCTAAGGCAGAAGGGCAGCTACCGACGGCCCACCATGAGGCCCTCTCTTCATCGTCAGACAGTGACGAAGAAGAGGTCCATTGCCTGCGGTCTGATCGGGACCGTTACCCAAAGTCCCAGCAACCGTGCGCTGGCTGCGGGGTCAACCATTACCGCTCTGACTGCAAATTCCGTGACGCGCTCTGCCACGAGTGCGGAAAATGAGGCCACATCGGACGGGTCTGCCGAAGTCTCCTCGGACTCAGCCAGACCTCGAAGGGCACCAATCACCGCCAATCGACAGGGAATCGCCCTGTAAGGCGAGAACCAGCAAACCACTCCTACAGAAACCGACCCGTGAATCACCTAGCAAGATGGGAAGAGGCCCACCAAACACTCACTATCGGCCATGCCTCTTCACTAGACGCTAAGAAAATACGGGTCAACGTGAACATTGAAAATCAGCCTTGCCAAATGGAAGTTGACTCAGGATCATCTCTTTCAATGGTCTCATGGAAGACCCTCAAGCAACTCATCCCCACTATCCGGTGCCAAGACCTTCAATTCCAATGGCTCGTGTTAAAGGACTACCAGGGGAACCGGATTCCAGTTGTAGGATCCAGTCGAGTCTGGGTTACATTCAAGAACCACATGGCGTACTTATCCCTGATGGTGATCGATAAGGACCGGCCTAGCCTGTTAGGCCTGCAATGGTTCGCACCACTCGGCATTGAAGTGGCAGGCATTAACCGAATCGGCGGCAGTGACTGGGAGGAAGACCTCACCCACAAATTCAGGGACGTCTTCGAGGAAAAGCTAGGCGAGTACAAGGGGACCCCGATATCCTTTAGCCTTAAGCCTCGTCGAGTTCCGTTCGCTCTAAAGCCAAAAATCGACGAGCAGCTTGATAAGTTGATAGCCCAGGGAGTTTTAAAGCCAACCAACCACTCCCCATGGGAAACGCTGATTGTGACACCAATTAAGCTGGACGGCTCCATTAGAATTTGTGGGGACTACCGAGCCACCCTAAACCACGCCTTGCAACAAAACCCATATCCTGTGCCGGTGGTGCAACACCTCCTCCATTCACCGAGGGGCGGAAAAGTCTTCGCTAAACTAGACTTAGCTCAGGCTTATCAGCAACTGCCGGTTGACGAAAAAATGGCACAGGCACAGATTATCGTAACACACCGAGGTGCCTTTAAGTGTATGCGGCTTCAATTCGGAGTCAGTGTAGCCCCAGGGATCTTTCAGAGCCTAATGGAGAGACTATTGCAGGGGATCAAGGGTGTTGTCCCCTATTTTGACGATGTGCTCATTGCTGCCCCCACTCCAAAAATCTTACGGGAGTGTTTAAGGCTGGTTTTACGAAAATTCCAGGAAGCAGGCCTGAAAGTTAAAAAAAAATAAGTGCAAACAGTGTACAGATCGTGTTGAATTCTTAGGGTACTTAATTGACAGTCAGGGTATTCACCCTACCGACAGCAAATTGAGAGCAATAAAAAACGCTCCCAGACCCCAGAACAAGACCGACCTCCAGGCGTTCTTAGGCCTCATCAATTTCTATAATGTATTCTTGCTGCACAAGGCGACTGTCGCTGAACCTTTACATCGTCTATTAGATAAAAAAGCAATTTGGGTATGGGGTCACAAAGAAGAGCAGGCGTTCCGTAATTCGGACGCCGTACTAATGCACTATAATGAGACTTTGCCGATAAACATTACATGTGATGCATCACCTTTTAGAATGGGCGCCATTTTGAGCCATGTATTACCTAACGGTAATGAAGCCCCTGTTGCTTACTTCTCAAAAACGCTCTCGAAAACCGAGCGAAATTACAGCCAGATCGATAAAGAAGCCCTGGCAATTGTATCAGCTGTTAAAAGATTCCATGAGTACGTGTACGGCCGGGTTTTCACCATTGTAACTGACCACAAACCATTGCTGCGGATCATCGCTGGGGACAAGCCAACTCCCTACATACTTTCTCCCAGAATGACCCGCTGATCAGAATTCTTGGCTGCCTACAATTATCAGCTACAATATCGTCCTGGTAAAGCCATTCCCCACGCCGACGCTTTGAGCCGTGCACCACTCCCTGAAACTATCAATGATCCTGCACCAACGATGACAGCGTTACAGATCGAGACACTCCACATGCCGCCATTAACTGCCCGTGACATCGCGAGAGAAACAAAATGCGACCCCATCTTAGCATGAGTCCTCACATGGGTGGAATGCGGATGGCCATTGGACCAAGTACCAGATGACTTTGCACCATTCAAAAGTCGTCAAACAGAGTTGTTCTCGCAGAAGGGCTGTGTCATCTGGGGCGATAGAGTCATTATCCCAGAACGACTCCAACAGACATTGCTAAGAACCTTATACGATGGCCACCCTGGCATCGTGCACATGAAAGACCTCGCACGAAGCGATGTGTGGTGGCCAGGCATTGACAGACAAATCGAATCGTGGGTTAAAACTTGCAAGAGATTCCAAGAAGTAAGCAACGCTCCACCAAAGGCAACCCCAACCGAATGGGAGACGCTGCGGGGACCCTGGTCCCGCATCCATCTGGACTTTGCTGGGCCGACCAAACGCCACACATTTTTACTAACCATCGATGCCTTCTCGAATTGGCTCGAGATTCACCGAATGAACAACACGACCACCGAAGCGGTCATCAAAAGACTGGAAAGACTGTTTGCAACCCACGGATTACCAGAGGTTCTGATATCCAACAATGGGCCCCAATTTACCACACTGTCTTTTGAGCAGTACCTGACTGACCGCGGTATCCGACATGCGCTCACTTCGCCTGCGCACCCTGAAGCCAATGGTAGGGCTGAGTGCATGGTACAATTCATCAAAAGGACTCTCCAAAAGATAGACTACGACAACATCGACGAGAAAATCAACCGGATCCTTTTCCTACAGCACATCACACCTCACAGCGTCACCAACAAAACTCCCGCTGAGCTGCTAATGGGACGAAAGCTCCACTCCCACATCGATCGGTTACACCCAGCCTATGAACCGGCAAAGCCACTCGGATCCAGCGGCCAATGCCGTACCTTCCAGGTAGGCGATTTAGTATTTGCTAAAAACTTATCGGGCGATCCGCTGTGGGTAGAAGCGACCGTAATCCGTGTAACTGGCCCAAGATCATACCTCGTTCAATGCCCTGACGATAGACTTTGGAAGCGCCACATAGATCAACTACGATCGCAGCTACCGTCACGCACTTCCGAACTCCCTTATGACCAAACAGAGGGGGGGGGGAGATACAAAGGAAAACGAATTGCAATTAGAAGAAAATATTTTTAAAGAGACTGATAATGGAACTGAAACGCAGGAACAGGTACCAGGGACCGAAGTGAGTTCACCTCAGGGAGTGGCCAGTGATATTGATGACGATGGGAACGCGAACTCGGAACCAGAGGCACCCCTACCACTAAACAACGATCTACCTCAGCAGAAGTGCAGCCAACCACCAGGCACTTTGCGAAAATTGAAAAGACTAATAAAACAGCCATCCTACCCTAAGGACTATGTAACCGCGCCCCGTGGGCAGAAGCCAGGGAAATAATACCAATAAAGTTATCTTGAGCTTGAAGTCAAGTGCAGGGTTCTGGCCCTGCACTTCTGATTGGCTGTTAATGGCAGGATCAGATTGGTCCATTCAGGAGCATCTGATTGGCCATTAACAGGCCATTCCCATTGGTTAATGGAGCTAGCACTTCAGGATTGCTATTGGTTGAATAGTTAATAAGTTGCCTATATAAGGAAGGCTATAGCAGCCCTCCAGTTTGAGCTGTCACAATATGTAAATAAAGAGTTTGAAGTTCACTGTTTCTACCGGCTCGTCTCCCTCATTCGCACCCATGCTCCAGACTTAACACAAGGGATTCAGGGAAGCTGAGAAGAAGAGAGAAAAGGGAAACCTGTTTAAAGGGAGCATGTGCAAAGTGTCTTCCCCTGCTAAGCAAGCATATGTCTCCTCTATGCTCATAGTCCCATGGCTGTTCTTAAAAAAACACACAACCTTATTGTACAGCTGTGTGTCAGCGATGGTATTCAAATTGTTTTACTACCAGTTCTGTGGATGTGGCTTGGTGAGTGTGGTGTGGCTTGGTAGGCGTGACAGGGGAAGGATACTGAAAAATCTCCATTCTGTCTCCACCCCACTAACCTGCTTTCCTGCTCCGTTCTCCTGTGCAGGGCAACCAAAGAAGGTCCAGCCGATCAGCTGCGGGACTCGGGAGGCAGAGAATAGATGGGGGCGGGGCCAGTCAGAGGTGGTATTTTCCTGTTCTCCAAACTACTCAAAATTTCCACTACCAGTTCTCCATGGTGTGTATGTGGGGGGAGGGAGGAAGAGAGAGAGAGGGAGAGAGAGGGAGAGAAATCCTTCAAGCAAGTATTAATTCCTAGTAGAAATCTGGATTAATCCCTGCAGTTTTCTTGACAATATTTTCACAAGTGGCTTCCCATTGCCTCCTTCCAAGGGCTGAAAGAGAGGGACTGGCTCAAAACTATCCAGCTGGTTTTGTAGGATTAAAACTCAGACCCCCCAATTACTAGCCTGATACCTTAAGCGTTATTCCAACCTGGCTCTTATACAGCTGTACCACTGTACAAATGCACTATGTATATCTTAACCTACAACTCTGATGTAGAGATAGAGATGATAATAGATACAGAGATAGAGAATATTAAGTATTAATAAAGCTTAATTTCTCTCTCTTTTTTAGATACAGAAATGAACCTCAGGAGACATTCCAATGGTATGTGCATCCCGGTGTTGGAGACCAACAGGCAACCCATCCAGTGTCTTAAAGCAGATAATTATTTACAATATGCTTGCTAATTGCATTCAGATAACAGATAATCAGAGTTGGAAGGGACCTTATAGGTCATCTAGTCCAACCCCCTGCCCAAGCGGCAGACCCTACACCATTTCTGACAAATGGCAGTCCAATCTCTTCTTGAAAGTCTCCCACAACTTCCGAAGGCAACTTCTGTTCCATTGGGTTGATTATTCTCACTGTCAGAAAGTTTCTCCTTATTTCCAGGTTAAATTTCTCCTTGTTCAGTTTCCATCCATTATTCCTTGTCTGGCACTTTACAAAATAGATTGACCCTCTCTGTGGCAGCCCCTCAAATATTGGAAGACTGCTATCATATCTCCCCTGGTCCTTCTCTTTACTAGACTAGCCAAGCCCAGTTCCTGTAACCGTTCTTCATATGCCTTAGTCTCCAGTCACTTAATCATCCTGATCGCTCTTCTCTGCACTTTTTCTAGAGTCTAACCAATCAGGCCCTTCCAGAGATACCACAACCCACGGATTCACCAAAATGCATCCTTGGGAGACATCGAACAAACCTAAATAGAGCACAGAGCAAGGTGTATGCAACAATTATTTATTTATCTGTAACTTATATTTATTTAAGTTTTCAGGGCTTCTGGAGGCTTGAAGAAGTTTAGAGGATTGTGTGATGCTTTCTAAGCCTACCACAGCTTTTTCTTGTTTAAATTTGATACATTTGCTCCTGGTGTCTATAAAGAGGCAGTCCTGGTACTAAATGATGCATTTTCATGGAAATCCTTAGTAAAATATGAAAAACCTATAGACTCTAAAGAGAAACCAGAATTTTCTTCTCTCTTTTTTGCATTTATACAACAATAATAAATAACAATACAGTGAAGACCTTAGTATAAGCATTAATATTAAATCAGTGCAGCGTTAATACCAAGGTAATGATTTTAGCTTGTTTGGGTAATGAAACGTTTGCAAGAAAACATCCAAGCTCAGAGTACAGCAATTAAGCATTAAGCTCAAGATAGAAAGTATTTTTATATCATAAAATGATTTAATGCACATCTCAATTGTCAGTACCATACTTAGCTTTAATTGCACGTTTCAAGCATCCTTACATTTACTAACATTCTGGAAATGATATTTAACATCAACATAAACTTTGTCCTTCTTCTCTTTAAACTAGAAAAACCGCCACAGGGTTAACCATTTCTCATTTATATTGCATAAATTCCACTCTACCCAACTGGTGTCTGTACTTCCTCGTGTATTATCTACATCTTCTAATGTAATAAAACAAATATTTTGGAAGGAAGAAAAACCCTGCACCTATCAAAGAATGATGCAAATTTTATTTTTATTTTTGCTCTGTCCCATAGATGGAAGACTCAGAGCAACAGTTTCCCTCCATGGCTTCTTGTAAAGCCTTCAGGTGCTATTTAGCTTGACTCCCTCTTCTTTGTGGCAGCTCCTCAAATATTGGAGCACTGTTGTCATGTCACCCTGCTGAAGGCCACCTCTGCAACGGGCCCTTAATCCATCTTTTCATTAAACTAGACATACCCAATTCCTGCAACTGACCAATGGTGGGATTCAAAAATTTTTACTACTGGTTTTGTGCATGTGGCTTGGTGGACATGACAGGGGAAGGTTACTGCAAAATCCCCATTCCTTCCCCAACCCACTAACCTGCTTTCCAGCCCCGTTCTCCTGTGCAGGACAACAAAAGACCTAGCTGATCAGCTTGGATCAGACAGAGAATAGGTGGGGCAGGGCCAGTCAGAGGTGGCACTTGCCAGTTCTCCGAACTACTCAAAATTTCCACTACCGGTTCTCCAGAACTGGTCAGAACCTGCTGAATGCTCCCTCTACAACGGGCCCTGAGTCCCTCTTTTCATTAAGCTAGCTAGACATACCCAATTCTTGCAACCCTTCTTCATATTTTGGCTTCCGACTCCTTAATCATCTTTGTTGCTCTTCTTCGCACTCTTTCCAGGGTCTCAGCGTCTTTTTTATCATACTTTTCCCCTCAGCCTTCTCCTTGAGATTGCTCTAAAAAGGAAACTAATCATAAATCTCCCCACAAAATGGCTCCCTATTTGCTCTGAACCTCTGCTACTCATATGTTTGCTGATAAACCAGATTTTGAGTCACAACCCACCAGAAGTGTCCATCCATTTGTATTCCATTATGACTGCTGTCAGAGCTGGACAGTATGCTAAGGATCCCTGGGGTGGAAGAGGCTGCCTTGTCTGCTCTGCAGGGTGCTTTTTATCCTTTTAAAGCATATCTAAAGATGGGTGTGAGGTGTCTGATTTTCAGGAACCAGCAGCGGCCGGCCTGAAGCCAGCAAAGGATTAAACTTGTCAGCCAGTTATTTCCTGCGACATTGGGGAAAGGAATGAAAGGAAAAAGAGCCTCATGAAAAGAGCTCCATAAAAAGGAAATTATTTCCTTTCTCCCATCTGCTGTCTTTCTTGATCGTAAAATGGGAGGGAAGTTGGCTGGGCAAGCTGCCTTTATTGGGGTTGGTTTTTTACACACTCTAGGAACGTTGTTTTTTTTTTTTTTAAAATCCATATGGCTAAAATGATTCTTCCTGTTATTACTCGATGGAGAAATTGAAGAGTGGTGAACAGGAAGTTTTAATCTGGAAGAAAGGCTTTTTAATCACAGCAGTTCCGTATTCATGTGAAATTGACTGGATTACTGTTAATTCTGTAGATTTATATAGCTTTCCTTCAAGATCTCAAGGCAGCAATGTCCTCCAATTTTGGCCCACAACAGTAACCCCATGAGATGGGTTGGGTTGACAGAAAGAGAAAGAGGGGTAGAAAGTGGAACAGGGAAACAAAGTAAGAATAAGGGAAGGGAAAAGAAAGAGGTAGAGGTAGAGTGGTAGAGGTAGAGGGTATGGCAAGGTAGGGGAGGGGAGGGGAGGGGAGGGTGGAGTAGAGGGGTGGGGAGGAGAAGAATGGAGAGGGGAGGGAAGGAGAGGGGAGGGGAGGCAGGAAAGGAGAGGACTGGCCCACCATCCTTCAATGACACTTGAACCCACCTGGCCAACAGAATCGCCAAGAGTTGGACACAACTAAATGGATAAATTCATCATCATCAATCCAAGACTGGCATTTCTCCAAATCTTCCAACAGGCTAAGTGTTTGTTTGTTTTCTATGAAATTATGAATTTCAGGGCCAAGGTCCACAGGTGAAAAGTCCAAATCCAACATTTATCAGGCTACTTCCTTGAAACTATGCCGAACTGTGGAACCCAGATGCCCAACTGTGGAACCCAGATGCCCAATTCTTCTCTCCTTTGAACTCTCTTCCCCCATCCCCAGTCACCTCAGCCCCTGACACACAGCCACTCCTGACCATACTGGCCTTTAGGAAAATGGTGAAAACCTGACTCTTCCCCCAGAATAGATACAATCATCTCCCACTATCTTCTTTACAGTCTTAGCGCCTCTTTCTCCATCCATTATGCAGCTGTGGGCTATGCCTTTCCTTATCTAACTATTCCCTAGACAGCATCTCTTCCTGCAGCGGTGGGATTCAAAAAAAAAATTATTACTGGTTCTCTGGGCATGGCTTGGTGGGCATGATGTGGCTTGGTAGGCGTGGTTTGGTGCAGTGGTGGGATTCAAATATTGTTGCCAGTGGTTCGGTGGGTGTGGCTTGGTGGACATGCTTTGCACACATGCAGACACTTTGCGTGCTTGTGCAGGCCAAACACACACTTTGCGCATGCATAGAGGCATTTGCACAGGTGCAGAGGTGTTCTAACTCACCTCTTGCAAGCCTGTACGATCCCGGTCACTTCAGCAGCTGCTGCACGGCACTCTTCTATGTTGTGCAAAGCAGCTGCACTTCAAATTTAGAGGATAAAAGTGAGTATGGGAGGCCGGCGGGCAGGTGGGCCCAACAGCAGAGTGGAGGAGAGAAACGGTTTGGTCTCCGCTGCTCATCACTCCGACCAGCTCCCCAGAACCTGTTGAATACCACCACTAGTTTGGTGGGCATGGCAGGGGAAGGATACTGTAAAATCCACATTCCCTCCCTATCCCACTAACCTGCTTTCCAGCTCCGTTCTCCTGTGCAGGACAACAAAAGAAGACCCAGCCAATCAGCTGGGACTCAATCAGCTGGGACTTGGGAGGCAGTGAATAGATGGGAGTAGGGCCAGTCAGAAGTGGTATTCGCCGGTTCTCCGAACTGCTCAAAATTTCCACTACCGGTTCTCCAGAACTGTTCAGAACCTGCTGAAGACCACCTCTGCAACTGGCCCTTAGTCCCTCTTTTCATTAAGCTAGCTAGACATACCCAATTCTTGCAACCCTTCTTTGTATTTTGGCTTCCAGCTTCTTAATCATCTTTTTTGCTCTTCTTCGCACTCTTTCCAGGGTCTCAACATCTTTTTTTATCATACTTTTCCCCTCAGCCTTCTCCTTGAGATTGCTCTAAAAAGGAAACTAACGGAGAAGGCGGAGCTTCGTTCCGGCGATACAGCTGCGATCTCGGGGCTCTGAGATCGTAGCTGATATTTTCGCCCCTGGTCGGTCCTAACGGACCTAAACTGTCGTGTCCGCAAAAGAAGCTCAGAGTCGGTGACTTTCATTCAAAGCTCTTTATTAACAATGGAAGAACCGAACCGGCGAAAGGCAAAAAGCCCGCGGCTTTTATACCTTTCGCAGCGGCGGCCGTGGTCAATGGCAGCGATTCAAGTCTCCCGCTCTTGGTTTGCACCAATCGCGGGAGACTTCAATCGGGCCAATCAGCGCGGCTCGCCTGGCCAATCAGAAATCCCCGCGCCTTAGCCAATCAAGGCTCGGGGATTTCGAGTATTCCATTTCAGGACATAACACCCCTCCCCTCTTGGTATGGTCCATCACGTGGTGTAGTCATGCAGGTAGGCGGGGCTCCGTCGAGTCCTAGTTGACCTGCGCAACTCACTTGCATGCTGTAACTCGGCCGGAGCGGTCATCTTTTTGGCTGCTCCTGCCTCTGTGCGAACTGGCTGGATGATCGGGCCGGTTCTTTCGCCGTGGCTCCCGCCTGGGCCTACCGGGTCGGTTGAGCTACGGATTTCGCCGCTCCCGCTTGGCTTCTCCGAGTCGGTAGAGCTGGCCAGGTGGTTCTTCTCCGGAGGGGACTCGCGATGGCTGTGTTCCGGTGAGTATTTTTGGTTTATTTTTTCCTGCGATTGTCTCTCCGGGTATTCCCTCCCCCCTTGGTTCGTGTCTTGGGGGTTGAGGTCAGTCGCTGTTCGTGACCTGAGCTGGTCAATATGTCGTTTCCAGGCTCGCCCATCGATGGTTTGGAGCCAGTACGACCGTGGACCTGTGACTTGAGTTATGACGGCTGGGATCCATAGGGGGTCCCCCGTCATGTTCTTTGCATAGACTAAGTCACCTGGGTCAAATGTCCGGTACCTGGAGCTGGAGTCTGGGGGCCGCTCCGGGTTATAGGTCGGGTACAATCTGTCGAGTGGGGACCTCAGCTTTCTGCCCATTAGAAGCTCTGCAGGGCTCTTGTTAGTTGTGGTATTGGGAGTGATGTGCTGTATGAAGAGCAGTCTGTTGATTTTGTCGCTGATCTCCCCGTGGTCCATTTTCCGGAGGGTCTTTTTCATAAACTGGACCATCCGTTCCGCCCTACCGTTCGCCGCCGGATGCACCGGTGCTGTTAATGCGTGGCGGATACCCCTCTCTGCCAGGAACCGTTCAAAATCGATGGAAGTGAACTGGGGTCCGTTGTCTGAGACGACGACGTCTGGGAGGCCGTGTGTGGAAAACAGTTTACATAGTTCTTTAACGACGGCCTCTGTGGTAGTGGATTTCATGTCGCTTACTTCCAACCAATTGGAGTACGCGTCAACTGTGATTAGAAAAGTATGCCCATTTGTGGGGCCAGCAAAGTCTAGATGGATTCTGGACCAGGGCCCCCGTGGTGTTTCCCAGTCCCGGATAGGTGCTGCAGGTGGGCTGGATCTGGTCTCCTGGCATCGGTGGCATTTGGCGACCCATGCTTCAATTTGCTTGTCCATCCCCGGCCACCAAGCGTAACTCCTGGCCAGGGCTTTAGTCCTGACGATGCCAAGATGACCCTCATGTAGCATCTCTAATACCCTCTCTTGCAATCTGTCCGGAATTACCACCCGGTCACCCCACAGAATACACCCTCTTAGTAGTGAAAGTTCAGTCTGGCGCTGACGGAATGTTTTAAAAGTCTCGTCACTGTCTTTCTCCGGCCAGCCTTTTTCTAACCAGTGTAAGATTCGCGCCAGACGCCTGTCCTTAACGGTTTCTCTGGCAATGTCTGATGCGGTAATAGGTAAACTCTCGATACTTAGGGTGTTTGTTGTTGGTGCTGGGTCAGGTTCAGAGTCAGGTAAAGGCGAGCGGCTTAAAGCGTCTGCGTGCGAAATTTTCTTACCTGGCTTGTGTAGCAGTTCATAACTGTAGGCTGCCAGGAATTCGGACCATCTTGTCATCCGGGGTGACAAGATGTTTGGCGTGGCTCGGTTTCCAGCGAGGATGCCCAGCAATGGCTTATGATCCGTCACGATGGTGAACGGGCGGCCATACAGGTATTCGTGAAAACGTTTAACGGCGGCAACTATAGCCAAAGCTTCTTTGTCCAGCTGGCTATAGTTCCGTTCCGGTTTAGTCAGAGTCCTGGAGAAAAAAGCGATGGGTGCTTCTCTCTGGTCTGGGAGGGTGTGGCTGAGGACAGCGCCGACGCCGAAGGGTGATGCGTCGCAAGTGACAGCTAAGGGCAAGGTTTCGCTGAATTGCATCAGGACGGCATCGGAGGTGAGGAGGTCTTTGGTTTTTTGAAAGGCGGCTTGCTCTCGTCTCCCCCAAGTCCAGGCTGCCTTCTTGTCTAGGAGTCTATGTAAAGGTTCCGCCGCCGTTGCCTTTTGAGGTAGGAAAACATTATAAAAATTTAGTAAGCCTAGGAACGCTTGTAGTTCCGTTTTGGACTTTGGGGTGGGGGCTTCCTTGATGGCTTTCACTTTTTTAGTCGTAGGGTGAATGCCATGCCGGTCTAGGAGATAGCCCAAAAACTCTACTTGCTTTGTACATAGTTGGCATTTTTCTCGTTTGACTTTAAGTCCTGTTTCTTTAAATTTTGTTAAGACTTGTCTGAGTCGGTTTTCTAATTCGGCTTCGTTTGGCGCCGCCACTAATACGTCATCGAAATAGGGCACCACCCCCTTGATGCCCTGTAGCAAACGTTCCATCAGGCTCTGAAAGATGCCTGGTGCCACGCTGACTCCAAATTGGAGTCGGTTACACTTGAAAGCCCCCCGATGGGTCACGATTGTTTGGGCTTCCGCCGTTTTCTCGTCCACAGGTAGCTGCTGATATGCCTGGGCGAGGTCGAGCTTGGCAAAGACTTTGCCCCCTCCTAGTGAGTGCAGTAAATGTTGCACTATTGGGACTGGGTAGGCGCTTTGTTGCAACGCGCAATTTAGGGTGGCCTTATAGTCCCCGCAGATTCTCACGGACCCGTCTGGCTTTACTGGGGTCACTATAGGGGTTTCCCATCTGGTATGGTCTATCGGTTGCAATACCCCTTGTTTGACGAGCTTGTCGATCTGCTCGTCAATTTTAGGCTTTAAGGCGAATGGTACCCTTCTAGGTTTAAGCCGCTTAGGGGGAACCCCTGGGTCTAGGTCAAACGAGATAAGGGGCCCCTGGTACTTGCCCAAGCCTCCATCGAAGACCTCCTGGAACTCCTGGGCTAGCCGCTGTTCCCAAGCTTCGATGGTGACGTGGTTGACACCTGTCAGCGCGATGTTAAGCGGGGCGAACCATTGTAAACCCAGTAGGCTTGGGCGGTCGCGATCGACGATTGTGAGTGGCAGTTGTTCGGTGTGGCCTTTGTAAGTTATATTGAAGTTCTTGGTGCCCACTACCGGGACGCGATTCCCTTGGTAGTCTTTAATGATGATCTTTTGGGCATGCACGTTTCTTTTTTGTAGTGTAGGCACCAGTCTTTTGATTTCGCGCCATGCAATCATGGAAAGGTAGGACCCGGAGTCCACTTCCATTTTGCATGGCTGGCCTTCGATATGGACTTCTACGTGTACCTTTCTGGCGCCGTCGGAGATGGCGTGGCCGATGGTCACCGTCTGGTGGGTTTCTTCTTTTCGCCGACCGTCGCCGCTTCTTTGAGATCGTTGAGTGCGGTCCCACCGACCGTCTGGCTGGCGCTCTCTGGTTCTGGGCGGGGAGCTTTCTCTCCGTCTGTCGTGCTGTTCCCATTTGGGCGGGCTGCGGGTCTTCTTTTGGTGGCAAACTTGGGCGATGTGACCCCGTCGTTCACAATGCCTACAGATAGAGTCAAAAAATCGGCATTCTGACCTGGGGTGATCGCCGCCGCACCCGGCGCAGTTGGTCCTCGACCTACGACCTTTTCGACTTCGTTGGTCGCCGCGTCCCGTCTGCACGCGATGTATGTCCTCCTCGTCTTCCGACGTGCTGGAGGTTGATTGGTATTCACCGTAGTGTGTGGTTGCTTCGTTTCTTGTGTCAGCCGACCTTGCCGGGTTGTTGTTTCCGCCCTTCGCGTCAGATCTTCGCATGCTGTCTGCCGACGTGCGGGTTGCTTCAGCGGCTGCGGCTGCGGTAAGGGCATCGGCTAGGCTGATGTCGCCCTTGGCCATAAGTCGGCTCTGGAGTGTAGGATCCCATAAGCCGAGTACGAAGCGGTCTCTTATGAGACTGTTCAGACCTTCGAACTCGCAGAGTCCTCCTAGGCGCCGTAGCTCTGCGACGAAGTC
This sequence comes from Hydrophis major, assembly GCA_033807585.1. Classification (NCBI taxonomy): domain Eukaryota; kingdom Metazoa; phylum Chordata; class Lepidosauria; order Squamata; family Elapidae; genus Hydrophis; species Hydrophis major. Next base: position 7,418,736 of record CM066331.1, read on the forward strand.
GCTCAATTTTTCGTCTGGTTTCTGGTTTCGGCGGTAGAACTCGTTGCGCCGTATCAGGATGGGGACTTCGGGGGCGTAATGGCACCGCAGTATAGGTTCGAGGACGTCCCAGTCCATGGCGGTTGCGTCTGCCGGCTTGGCCAATGCTTTGGCCATCTGGAAGACCTCTGGTCCGCAGTGCGTAAGGAAGATGGCGCGTTTTAGCGGGCCCGGGGCGTCCTTCATTCCGGCGCATTCCAGGTACATCCGGAACCGATCCGAGTATGATTCCCAATCCTCGGCGGCGGGGTTGAAGGGGGCGGGCGGTGCTATCTTCGCCATCTCTGCGCTGGAGCTGGTTCTTGGGTGGACACGGGGTTCGGTTCAGGGACGAGATCCCACCCTCGTCGCCAGTGTCGTGTCCGCAAAAGAAGCTCAGAGTCGGTGACTTTCATTCAAAGCTCTTTATTAACAATGGAAGAACCGAACCGGCGAAAGGCAAAAAGCCCGCGGCTTTTATACCTTTCGCAGCGGCGGCCGTGGCCAATGGCAGCAATTCAAGTCTCCCGCTCTTGGTTTGCACCAATCGCGGGAGACTTCAATCGGGCCAATCAGCGTGGCTCGCCTGGCCAATCAGAAATCCCCGCGCCTTAGCCAATCAAGGCTCGGGGATTTCGAGTATTCCATTTCAGGACATAACATAAACCGTCCCGTAGAGACGGTGATCGTGAAGGGCATTGTTCCAGGATCCCAGAGATATCGCAAAATCTCTGGTTTGATCCGGAAGAAGCCCTTTTGCTGGCGGCGGAGAGGCAGCCTCCATAGCTGCTGAAGTCGGGACAGCTCCGAAAAGAAAGTGATTGGAGTGAAGTGTGTCGGCTGGGTGAGAAAAACTCTTTTGTGCTGTAAATTTGCTAAGGTTGGAAAGTTCATCCGATATAAAGAAGAAAGCTGTGAGATTTTTTTTTGACTGAAATTGTTTTGAGCGGCGTTTTTTAAAGTGATGTCAAATTGAGGCTTGGCTTTTTTTTTTTTTCTTTTCTTTATACTTTTTGGGAAAGATTTTACTGTGACTTTGTAGGTAACCGGATTGAATTTTCTCTTATATATATTTTTATGCTTCCTTTGATTTTATGCTTCTTTTGATTTTTTAACTTTCTTTAGGATAGAGGCTCCCTTTGGCTATTTTTTCTTTTTTTTTTTCTGTATATATTATTCCTTTTTTCTGGCGGGCGGGGAGAAAGAGCATTAAGAAACTTTGTAACACTGCCAACTAGAGGCTTGAAAGTATCTTTATGTGAATTGGAGAGAACTGCAAAAAGACCTCATCTCAAGGACTTTTTAATGTGATAAGATAGAGGGAGAGCACAGCAAAATATTATTGCAGGTGCTTTCCTGGACTGTTATCAACAATACTTGAGGTTTGGCTTTGAAGCTGCTGGAGAAGAGAGTCATAACAAGAGCCTTGGATAAATAACAAAGTGCAGTGTGTTTTCTTATATATACCCCATTCGCTAGCCTTCTTCTAAATTTTAATTTTAGTAATATTTTTATTTTTGCCTTTTATTTTAAAGGGAAAGCCTCAGAGTTTTTTCTTCTTTATTTTTCTTTTCTTTTTTATTGGGACCTTTTTGCTTTTCATATTTATGTTTTTGGACTACTTTGTTGTTGAGGTTGTTTTTTTTTTTTTTTGGATTATTGAGACTTTTTAATTGGATTAAGGTGTGAAGAATCTGAAGGAACTTTTTGTTTTTTTTTCTTGTTTTTTCTCTTTTTGCTTTTTCTTTTTTCCTTTTTCTTTTGCTCCTAATCAATATTATTATTTTTGGATTTGTTTGTTTTCTCCTTTCTATTTTTTCCTTTTTTATGGTGGACTATCTCATAATTGGATTAGGGTCTAGAAGAACCTGAAGATCTTTCTTCTTCTTTTTTTCCTGTTTCTTCTGTGGTTTTGTGTTTTTTACTATTGGAGTTCTTCATTTTGGATTATAATTGGCTGCTCTACCAGTTGGATTAAAACTCAAGAAGAATTTGAAGTTTTGGAAACATTGAAATGAGCAGGAAACCAATACCATCTGGCATTTCTGCTTCTATCTCTGCTTCCCCACCAGTTGGAGGACAACGTTTAATTCAGACAATGTTGAAGCAAGATAAGGAACAAGAAAAAATAACTTTACAGATGATTATGCAAGGAATCCAAGATCTCAAGACAAAATCAGATATCATTGAACAAAGAACAGGAAATATTGAACAAAGAACAGAAAATATTGAACAAAGAATAGAAAAGATTGAACAAAGAGCAGGAAATATTGAACAAAGAGCAGAAAATATTGAACAAAGAATAGAGAAGACTGATGAAAAAGTGGAAAATATTAAACAAATGATGGTTAAGTATGAGGAGAGATTCCAAAAAATTGAGGAAGAAGGAAAACAAAGAGAGAAGAAGATTGGAAATATTGACAGCAGACTAACAGCGGTTGAACAAGAAAAAGGTGGGATGTTGAGGTGGGAGATGGAAATGTCAGAATTTTACCTCAGATTTCAAATTATAGAAGACGAAAAAGGAGAAAATTTGGCAGCGGTAATGATAGAAATTTTGGCAGATGTTTTGGAAATTACAGAGGAAAAGATGATGGATGGAATAGATGAGATATATCGAGTCTATACAAGATATGCGATGAGAAATAAACTACCCAGGGAAGTCCATATTAGATTTACCAAAAAATCCATTAAAACGCAAATATTACAAGTAGTAAGAGAGAAAACACTGAAATACAAGGGTAAAGAGGTTGTGGTTTTAAAACAAATACCCAGAAGAGTGAGAGAGATGAGAAGAGAATATCGATTTCTGACCAAAATACTATTGGAAAATGAAGTGAATTATAGATGGCTGATTCCAGAAGGACTAGTGTTTGGGTGGCAAGAGCAAAGATATAGAATTGATTCAATTGAGAAAGCAGAACTTTTTCATGCAGAATTCTTTGGAGGAAGAAGAGAGGGAATAGAGAAAGAGGCTTTATCAATTGAGTTTCAAGATGAACAACTGGAGATTGAAAAAGAGAAAGGAGCAGCAGGGGGACAGATGGATAATAAAGAACAGCATGAAGTGAGATCCACGAGAGCTGTTAGACCTAAATATAAAGCATAATTATGGAGGAAAAAAAACTGATTACAATGAATATAAATGGACTTAATTCAGCTGTTAAAAGAAGGAAAACTTTTCATAAATTAGAGAAATTAAAATTTGATATAATTTGTTTACAAGAAGTTCACATTAAAAAACAACATGAACAATTGTTATTACAGCCAAAATTAGGGAAAATATTTACCTCTTTGACTCAATGTAAGAAAAGAGGTGTGGTTTTATACATTAAAGAGGCTATTCCAGCAAAATTGATTTACACGGATGAAGATGGAAGAGTATTAATGGTAGAAATAATGGACAATAATTTAAAAATACTCTTGATTGCAATTTATGCTCCGAATGATAAACAAGAAGAGTTTTATAAAAAGCTACATATGAAAATAATTGGACTGGACTATGTTAATATAATTATGATGGGAGATTTTAATGGAATTGTGGACAATAAACTGGACTATATAGCAACAACAACAAAGCAAAATAGAAAGGCTCTCCCAAGGTCCTTCTTTAAAATGACAGATGAATTAACTTTAAAAGATATTTGGAGAGAAAGAAATGTTAAAGCTAAACAATATACTTTTTATTCAAATAGACATTTATCGTGGTCCAGATTAGATATGATTTGGATCTCAACAGAACTAATATCTAATATTAAAGAAACAAATATTGAAACAAGTACCTGGGCAGATCATAGCCCAATGACAATTAAATGGAAGGGACAAAAAAAAAAGATCGAGATGGACATTAAATAATACTATTTTAAAGGAGAAAGATTTTACACAATGGATGGAGAAGGAATTGGCTTTTTTCTTCAGAGAAAATAAAAAAGAAGATACTTCAACCCAAAATGTGTGGGACACAATGAAGGCATACGCTAGAGGTTTGATAATAGATTATACAAGAAAAAAGAATATTAGGAAAAGGCAAGCTTCTAAGGCCTTGGAAGATGAGTATAAAATTCTTGAAAAAGAATTACAGAAAATGCCACAGAAAAAGGATATTAAATTGAAGCTGGATGTAATCAAACATAAAATGGAATTAATAGAGAAAGAAGAACTGGCACAGAAAATTAGAAACTCCAAACAGAATTATTTTGAAGATGCAAATAAACCAGGTAGATGGCTAGCATATAAATTGAGAAAAGAGAAGGAATCAAGAAAAATATTGAAGTTAATAGATGAACAAGGCCAAGTTTGTTATGGGAATAAGGAGAAAAAAGAAATTATTCGAGATTTTTATGGACAATTATATAAACAGGAAAATATTGATGAAGAAAAAGTCAAACAGTATTTACAGGAAGCTAATTTACCAAAGATACCTAAAGAGACTGAAGAAATGCTAGAAAGCAATATAACAATGATGGAACTAAATGAAGCATTTAAGAGACAAAATAATGGGAAAGCTCCGGGTCCAGATGGGCTTCCAGTAGAATTTTATAAAACATTTCAAGAATTATTGAGCATCCCATTGTTAGAAGTTATGAATGAAGTTATGATAAAAAAGATGATACCCAAAACATGGTCAGAGGCTTATATTACACTTATACCAAAGGAAGAGACTGACCCATTGCAAATTAAGAATTATAGACCTATTTCTTTATTGAATGCAGACTATAAAATCTTTGCTTCAATCTTAGCAGAAAGACTTAAAAAATATTTAAATAATTTTATTCACTCAGATCAAAATGGATTTCTGCCAAAGAGACAAATTAGAGACAATATGAGAGTAATCTTGGACACTTTGGAATACTATGAGGCTCATCCTGAAAAGCAAATGGCTTTGATATTCCTAGATGCTCAAAAAGCATTTGATAACGTGAACTGGAGATTTATGTTATTATTATTGGAGCAGATGGGTTTCGCTAAAAAATTTATTCAAGCAATAGAAGCTATATATAATAAACAGACAGCAAGGGTAATGATGGAGGGAGAACTTACAGATTTTATTAATATAAGGAAAGGCACAAGACAAGGATGCCCCCTATCTCCTTTGCTATTTGTGTTGACCTTGGAAGTGTTGAATAGAAATATTAGGGATGATAAAAGCATAAAAGGAATGAAAATTAAGAAGGAAGAATTTAAGCTACAAGCTTTTGCTGATGACTTAGCTTTTATTTTGGAAGATCCGCTAGAAACAGCTCCAAAGTTACTGGAAAGGATAGAGGCATACGGAGAGGTGGCTGGTTTGAAAATAAATAAAGACAAAACAAAGATTTTGACAAAGAATATGCTATTGAGACAGAGAGAAGAATTGGCAGATCTTTTGAAAATTCAAGTTACAAATAAGGTTAAGTATCTGGGGATATATTTGACAACAAGATGTAGCACATTAAAGGAGAATAATTATATTAAACTTAAACAACAGATAACTACAGATTTGAAGAAGTGGGAAAACTTGCAATTGTCATTAATAGGGAGAATTTCAACAATTAAGATGAATATCTTACCTAGAATTTTATTTTTGTTTCAAACAATACCAATTAGGCTTGGAAAAGACTATTTTGAAGATTTAAATAAAATCATGTTGAAGTTTATATGGCAAGGTAAAAAAGCGAGAATAAAGCTAAAGCTTTTGCAAGATGCTAGAATTAGAGGAGGTTTTGGTCTGCCTAATTGGGAATTGTATTATCAAGCTGCAAGTTTGATGTGGGTCAAAGAATGGATAACATTAAGGAAACATAGGTTGTTGACATTAGAAGGGCATGACTTGCTGTTGGGTTGGCATGCTTTTTTATGGTATAAGGGAACTAAAACACAGGGTTATTTTAGAAGACATTATGTACGGGAGTTTTTGTGGTTAAATTGGGAGAAGATAAAAAGACAATGTTATTTGAAAATTCCAGTTTGGTTATCGACCATTGAAGCATTTTCCTATCCTATAATCTACAAGAAGGAACAAACAGTTAGATATGGGGAACTTTTGGATGAAAAGGGTGAACTTAAATCGATCCAAAACTTAGAGGAACAAGGTATAAGGATGAATTGGTTTTCATATGCACAAATACACTCAAGGTATGATGAAGATTCTAAAACGGAGGGATTTTATGATAAACAGACTGATTTAGATAAGATTTTGATGGGTACTGATGAGAAGGTGATTAAAAAACTATATGGTTATTTACTGGGAATGAAATTAGAGGAAGAACAAGTCAAAGAAACTATGATTGTTTGGGGGAAGAATTTTGGATATGGGATTGATTTAGAGAAATGGCAGAAATTGTGGTCTCAAAATTATAAAATGACAATGTCAACAGCATATAAAGAAAACTTGTATAAGATGTTTTACAGGTGGCATTTTCCTCCGACAAGAATAGCAAGAATGTTTAAGAACAAATCTGAAAAATGCTGGAAATGTCATCAGATACCCGGCTCGTATTACCATATGTGGTGGACTTGTGAGGATGCTAGAAAATATTGGACTATAATTCGCATGTGGTTGGAAAAAATGACAAAGAAACATATAGATTTGAAACCAGAGATCTTCTTATTGGGAATTTTACCTGATATATATAGTAAAGATTTGAAATACCTGATTGTAAATGTATTAACAGCGGCCAGGATTGTATTTGCTAAAAATTGGAAGAATGAGAAAATACCATTACAGGAAGAAATTATTAAGAAAATATTGGAATGTGCTGAGATGAATAGATTGACATTTGAAATTAGAGAGCAAGAGGATAAACAATTTTACGAAATTTGGGATCTTTTTTATAAATGGCTAGATGATAAAATACGATAATAGAATATTGAGAATGCTAGATAGTAAGGAATATCTTTATTTTGCTATTATTTTGCTATTTGCTATTATATTTATAAAGGATTTTTTAGGATTGATTTTATATGACTAGATGATTTGTTATAGAGTAAACTGGTTTAAAGTATTGTTAGCTCATTAAGCATGAATGATTAAAAATATAGTCAAAAACTTCTTTTTTTTAGTGATATTAGGATATATAAGTTTGGATTGACAATATGAGTTGTTATGTAATGTAATTGTAATTTGAGACTACAGAATGAATGCACAAAAATGATGAACCAACTGACACACTGGATGTACATATAAGAGTTGATGTTTTTATGTTTTGTTTGTCTTGTTTGTTTGTAGAAAATTAATAAAAACTTTTTTTCAAAAAAAAAAATAAAAAGGAAACTAACCATAAATCTCCTCACAAAATGGCTCCCTTGCTTTGCTCTGAACCTCTGCTACTCATATTTTTGCAGATAAACCGGACTTTGAGAAGTGTCCATCCATTTGTATTCCATTATGATTGCTGTCAGAGCTGGATAGTATGATAGGATCCCTGGGGTCTGCTCCGCAGGGTGCTTTTTATCTTTTTAAAGCATACCTAAAGATGGGTGTGAGGTGTCTAATTTTCAGGAACCAGCAGCGGCCGGCCTGAAGCCTGTGCAGGGCGAGAAAAGAAGACCCACCCAACAAGCTGGGACTCAATGGGAGGCAGGGAATAGATGAGGGCGGAGCCAGTCAGAGGTGGTATTTGCTGATTCTCCGAACTACTCAAAATTTCCACTACAGGTTCTCCAGAACTGGTCAGAACCTGCTGAAGACCACCTCTGTCTACCTGCCTTCTCCCTACGTCATTCTCACATCCAGGGTAGTCCCTTATGACCACAATTGGTCTCAAAATTTCTCTTCCTAAGCAAGATAATTGTCCAGTGAGATTTGCCCTGTTTGACAATCTTTCTTGCTGCATTTGTTAAGTGCAGTCACTGCAGTTGTTAACTTAGTAACATGGTTGTTAAGGGAATCTGGCTTCCCCATTGACTCTGCTGGCAGGAGGTCACAAACAGAGGATCCCACGAGACCAAGGACACGGCAACTGTCATTAATTTGAGTCAGTTGTCAATTGTCTGAATTTTGGAACGTGTGACCATGGGCATGCTGCAATGGTTGTAAGTGTGAAAAATGTTTGTGTCCCTTTTTCCAGTGCCGTCGTAACTTTGAATGGCCCCTATAGTTGTAAGTTGAGGACTACCTGTACTATAGCATATAGATAGGAATAGATGCACTTAAACTGAGCCAGGAGGAAGAATCCCCAGAGATGTTGGGCTATTGCCTCCATGGCTGTGTTGAAGTGGGCACCACCCATCCTTACGTTGGCAGAAAACATCAATAAGAAATCTGCCACTCACTATCAATTCCTATCCACCTCTATTAGCAATAGCACTTAGACTTATATACTGCTTCACAGGGCTTCACAGCCCTCTCTAAATGGTTTACAGAGTCAGCATATTTGCCCCCAACAATTTGGGTCCTCATTTTACCCAGCTCGGAAGGATGGAAGGATGACTCAACCTTTAGGTAGACAGGATCGAACTCCCAACAGTGGGCAGAGTTAGCCTGCAATATTTGAGTCTCCATGGGTGAATAGGCAGCAATATAAATGCAATAAATAAATAAATACATACATACATACATACATACATAAATACTCCATTCTAAATTTTTCTGATGACTGAATGGAAGAGCAATAGCAATAGTACTTAGATTTATATACCGCTTCACAGTGCTTACAGCCCTCTCTAAGCGGTTTACAGAGTCAGCCTAGTATCCCCAACAATCTGGGTTGTCCTCATTTTACTGAACTCAGAAGGATGGAAGGCTGCGTCAATCATGAGCCTGGTGAGATTCAAACTGCCAAACTGCTGGCAGCCGACAGTACTGCATTCTAACCACTGCGCCACCGTGGCTCTTAGGTGTATAGGTGTGTTAGGGAGTATAGGTAGTCCATGACTTATAACCATTCATTTAATGGCCGTTTACTTCTTCTAAGAGAGAATATTGCCTCTCTTCCGACCATCCAATCTCCTTGCAAGAGCGTGTAAACTTTCTACCCCTTGCATTTGTCTTTAGACAATTAGGGGACGAGGGACAAAACTCTATTTTATTACCAGGGGTGCGATTCAGATTCAACCGGTGTAACAACTGGTTCTGTTTTATTGCTACTGCAGGAAAGAAAGGCTTAAGTTTTTTTCACTAATGAGCTGGTGATTAAGATGAAAGTGATATTGAGAATCATATCTCCACTAGTAACTTAAAGCATCTTCTTGAGTCAAAGCAACCATTGTTGTTGCTGCGACATAACAGTCATGAGAGCAGGCTTTGTATCACTTCAACAGGGGTGATACCAAGGCACAAGAAGTGGACAAATTGCCAAGGGTTGACATTGTTATGTCCTGAGTATGGGTGCAAGGAACGGAGACGAGGCATCGAACAGTGACTTCAACTCTTTATTAGTAACTTCAGAACAGAGCAAAATACTTGGGCGGCAGCAGCTCTTTTATAGAGCTGGCTGCTGTCACAATAACCAATGATTTGAGTTTACCGCTCTAACAAGCGGCCAATCAGAGGGACCCACTGTCAGCCAATCAGATCGGCCAGAAACAACCAATCACGACTCGCTATTCGCGGGCCAATGAGAAGTGCAGGATTACGAGCCTACTGTTAAAGTAAAGCTATTTAGGGTTGTTACTGAACGCGTTAGGTTAGTCCTTAACACCCCTCCCCCCTAGGTTCCGTCTGAGGGGTGGGGTGACGTATTCTCGTAAAAAGGCAGGTCGCTTTACCTGTCTGCTTGATCTGCGCTGTTCCACCAGTTTCTGTCCTGGCTCTGGTTCCGGTGGGCTGCTTGCTGAGTTGGGTGGCGAAAACGGTCCCGCTGTTTCGTTGAATGGCTCTGGGCTGTCCTCTCTGCTCTCGCCAATGCTGTCATCAGGGTTCCCTGGATCTGTTTTCATCGCGGTGCTGCTACGCAGCAAGGCAATTTCCCATCTCGGTTCTCCTTCTGGCGGTGAGTATCCCATGGTTGGTTGTGTAGACTGCTGGGTTCCAATTGTTAGGTCATCTGCTATTTCTTTTTCGGGCCCCCCGATGTCCCTTCCCCCCCCCCCAGTTTGAGATTCAGGGGATGAGATGGGAGTAGGTGCTAGTCTGGATTGAAGCTGGTCTATGTGGCACTTCCACATTTTTCCATCCGCAGTTTGTAGATGGTAGGATCAGGGCCCCATAAGTTGCGTTATGGTAGAGGGACCCACAATGGGTCACCCGAGAAGTTTTTCGCAAAAACGGGGTTGCTGCTGGATCCCAGGGGGTGTTCTGATGTGTGAGCAGGGTGGAGGCGATCGAGATATGAACGAAGTTTTCGGCCCATCAGGAGTTCGGCTGGGGTTCTGTTTGTGGTGCTGCTTGGAGGAATATGTTGGAGGAGAAGCATCCTGGTTATCTTGTCATCAATGTCTCCCTGGTCCATCTTGTGTAAGGTCTTCTTTACAAATTGAACCATTCGCTCAGCCCTACCATTGGCCGCAGACTGGCGATGTTAAAGCATGGTGGATGCCCTGGTCTGCTAGGTACTGTTTGAATGCCAGGGCAGTGAATTGAGGGCCATTATCAGAGACCAGGACATCCGGTAATCCATGGGTAGCGAACAGCTTATTCAGTTTTTTAATGACCGCCTCTGTGGTGGTGCTTTTCATTTTGTGGACCTCGAGCCAGTTAGAATAGGCATCCACGGTTAGAAGGAAAGTGTGTCCTCTTGTGGGTCCCACAAAATCGATGTGGATACGGAACCAGGGACCTCGAGGTGTTTCCCACTGAGTTGGGGGTGTTTTTGGAGGACCAGAGCGAGTCTCCTGGCACTTGCTGCACATAGCCACTCCGGCCTCTATCTGCTTATCTATGCCTGGCCACCACATGTAACTCCTTGCCAATGCCTTCATCCGCATGATGCCTGGATGTCCATCGTGCAACATTTTAAAAACTTTATGTTGCAATTTTTCCGGGATGACGACTCTGTCTCCCCACAAGATGCAGCCCTTTTGAGAGAACATTCTGTTTGTCGGTTTCTGAATGGCCTGAAAGTGTCATTGGGTTCATTGTCTGGCCAACCTCGTTCTACCCAGCTGAGGACTTGTGCCAAAGAAGGGTCCTTTTTTGTTTCTGAGGAGATGTCCCGAGAGGTCAGCGGTGATTAATTAAGAGTCTCGATTTGCAATACGGCTAGGGTTGGAGCTGGGTCATCTATGACATCTGGTAGCGGAGAACGGCTCAAAGCGTCAGCGTGGGGAATGGCTTTCCCCGGGCGGTGTTGCAGTTGGTAATCATATGCAGCTAAAAACTCTGACCAACGTGTCATTCTTGGTGATAAGATGTGGGGAGTTGGTTTTTTTCCCGCTAAAATGCCAAGTAGCAGCTTGTGGTCTGTAATTATGGCAAAGGGTCTCCCATAAACATACTCATGGAAACGTTTAATTGTGGACACAATGGCAAGAGCCTCTTTATCAAGTTGGCTACAGTTCCTTTCAGTTTTAAACAAAGTCCTCGAAAAGAATGCAATAGGTACCTCATTACCATTTGGCAGGATGTGGCTTAAAATGGTTCCCACTCCGAATGGTGAGGCGTCACAGATAACCGTTAAGAATAGAGTCTTGTTTTATTGTATTAATACAGTATCAGAAGTTAAGAGGTCTTTTACTTGTTGAAATGCTCGTTCTTCATGCCGTCCCCAGACCCAGGAAGCCTTTTTGTCGAGAAGTCTATGTTGGGGCTCAGCTACAGTCACCTTCTGGACAAGAAGATGTTATAAAAGTTAATGAGTCCCAGGAAGGCTTGGAGGTCTGTCTTATTTCTAGGTCTTGGGACATTTTTGATTGCAGTTAGTTTTTTTTTGGTGGGGTGGATTCCCTGTCTGTCGAGAAGGTATCCCAGAAACTCCACTCTCTCCGTACAAAGTTGACACTTGTCCCTTTTTACCTTCAGGCCAGCGTCTTTAAATTTTTGGAGAACCATTCTGAGTCGTTGTTCTAATAATTCTTTAGTAGGGGAAGCTATTAAGACGTCGTCAAAATAAGGCACGACACCTTTTATGCCTTGTAATAGTCTCTCCATCAGACTTTGGAAAATGCCCGGTGCCACGCTTACTACGAATTGGAGTCTATTGCATTTGAAGGTACCTCTGTGTGTGACTATAGTCTGGGCTTCTGTAGTCGTCGCATCTACAGATAGCTGTTGGTACGCCTGAGCTAAGTCCAATTTCGCAAATATTTTTCCGCCACCCAGGGAGTGAAGAAGGTGTTGGACCACGGGTACCGGGTAAGCGCTCTGCTAAAGTGCGTGATTTAGGGTGGCCCGGTAATCCCCACAAATTCTTAATGACCCACCTGGCTTTATGGGTGTTACTATTGGGGTCTCCCATCGGGCATGGTCAATCGGTTCCAACACACCCTGGGCTATTAATTTGTCCAGTTGCTCGTCGATCTTTGGCTTAAGTGCAAAAGGCACCCGACGAGGCTTAAGGCGAATGGGAGCTACATCGGGGCTGAGATTCAATGATATAGGGGTCCCCTTGTACTTGCCTAATTTCCCTGTGAAAATGTCCTGGAATTCCTGGATGAGGGCCTCTTCCCAGTCATTGCTTCCGGTTTGGTGGATGCCAGTTAGTTCAATTCCGAATGGGGTGAGCCACTGTAACCCTAACAAACTGGGCTGGTCACGATCGACAACAGTCAGAGGAAGCATTGCGGTGTGGTCTTTGAAGGATACTTAGACCTGGCTGGAACTGACAACTGGAATTCTGTTCCTTGGTAGTCCTTTAGGATGATTCTTTGAGTGCTGAGGTCCTGGCGACAGATGGCAGGGATCAGCTGTTTGAGGGTTTTCCAGGAGACCATTGATAGGGATGACCCCGAATCGACTTCCATCACACAAGGTCAATTCTCAATAGCGACCTTTACTCAGATCTTTCTTGCATCTAGTGATGAAGTGTGGCCTATAGTGATAGTTTGGTGTGCCTCTTCTTGTCTCGTTGAAGCGGCAGGTGCTCGATTTCTGCAGTAGTGGTTGTTCCATTGGTGGTTCAGGCGGTCCCGATTTACAGGTGGGTTGCCTGTATCCTGGCAGAGATTATTTTCCCTCTGGCTTGGACTGGATCCTCGCTTGCTTCTGCAGACCTTTGCGATGTGGCCTCTCTTTCCACAGGAATGGCAGAGTGCATCGAGGAATTTGCAGTCTGATCACGGGTGATTTGCCCCGCAACCAGTGCATTGGCGCGGAAGTCTCTGGTTCCTTTGATCTCATTCTGAGCAGAGCCGGTTGACCTCCTCTTCCTCACTGTCTGAGGATGATTCGAGTTCTTCATGATGGGCAGTAATAGTGTGCCTCTCAGAGGAAGGCATACTATCACTAGTGAGTTGGCGGTGCGGTGCGTTCACTCGGCGCATTCGAGCGGCTGACTTCCTGGTTGCTTCTGCTGCAGTAGCGTCGGCGATGACATCTGCGAGGCTGATGTCTCCCTTTGCCATGATCTTGCTCTGCACAGTGTGGTCATCTAATCCCAGAACTATTCGGTCTCTCATGGCTTCCTCGAGGTTTGCGAAACCACAGAGTCCTCCCAGGTTTCGGAGGTTGGCTACGAAGTCTCCAACGCTCTCGTTCTTCCATTGGTCCCTCTGTTAAAACTCATTTCTTCGTATCAGGTTATCCCAATCCATGGTCTTCACTTCCGCCGGTTTGGCAAGTGCCTTAGCCATTTTAAAAACGGCGGGCCCGCAATGGGTCAGGAACACCACTCGTTTCTTGCCAGGTGTAACATCTTTCAGATTGTTGGTCTCCAGGAACATCTGGAACCGGTCCATATTCGAGTCCCACTCTTCATTTGCCGGGTCAAATGGAGCGGGTGGTATGGCGCCTCTGGTCATCCTGCCATTTGTTGCGTGCGCTCTCAGCCACGTGCTCTGTCTTGTTCGATGAGTGTTTAGTCAGCTCTATCATCTCCGCATCCCACCCTCGTTGCCAATGTTATGTCTTGAGCATGGGCGCAAGGAACGGAGACGAGGCATCGAACAGTGACTTCAACTCTTTATTAGTAACTTCGGAACAGAGCAAAATACTTGGGCAGCAGCAGCTCTTTTATAGAGCTGGCTGCTGTCAAAACAACCAATGATTTGAGTTTACAGCTCTAACAAGCGGCCAATCAGAGAGATCTGCTGTCAGTCAATCAGATCGGCCAGAAACGACCAATCACAACTCGCTATTCGCGGGCCAATGAGAAGTGCAGGATTACGAGCCTGCTGTTAAAGTAAAGCTATTAGGGTTGTTACTGAACGCATGTTAGCTTAGTCCTTAACAGACATAATTGTTGTTAGGCCCCCAAAACTAAAAATGTGGTCTCGATGGAGATTCTCAGATATTCCAGGTCATGGTTGTTCCAAATGTGTTTTTTTTTTCTTTCAAGAGGCAATTGGACATTCTGGTTTTGGTTTGAAGACATTTTCCTTCTAATCCAAGAAGCTTCTTCAGCTCTGACCGGATGATAGGAAACAGAAGGATTGATATTCCTTGCAGATAGCTGGTCGTTTGCATCCTTTTAGAGAGTCCTTGAGGCCACTTGCGGGTTTATCTGCGTCCTCAAGGTCACCTGAGTAGTCCAAATGGTTCCTGTCGTCTGCCTTTCTTCCCCCCTCTGGAAATCCATTCTTGCTTCCACACCATTCAAAGGCCGTTCATCACAAATTGTATAACTAAAAATCTGTAGAGATTCTCAGTCCTCCAGATTGTGGTTGTCCCAAAGGTGATTTTTTTTTTTTTCAATAGGCAATTGGACTTTCTGGTTTTTCTTTGAAGACGTTTTGCTTCTCACCCAAGAAGCTTCTTCAGAGTTGAAGAAAGTCCAGTTGCCACTTGAAAAAAGGCACCTTTTTGGGGGATAAGAATGTGGTGATTCTTCCAAGCTGGGTTCTTACCATAAAGAAAATCTTGCCAGGCTGAGTATTTTACCCTAGATAGGTGCCACCACAATTGAGCCCAACATTCCTGTTGCTGAGTGAGGTATTTGCTGAATGAGATTTGTTCCATTATACAAACTTTCTTGCCATAGTTGTTAAGTTAAGCATTACACTTGTTAAGTTAGTTAACACGGTGTCAACACATCAAACATCCCTATGCCTGTTTTAATAGTTGCCATAAAAAGAGGGGGAAGGAGGAAGGAAATCTGGAAGAGCAGTGCAGTAGTTTGAAAGCAAAAGTACATTCCAACTCTTATCTTTAAAAGATTGTAACGAAACTACCAGAGCTTTTGCCCGCAAATATATTTAACTGGAGAATGGGAATGATGACACCCAGCCCGTGAACTGGCTCAATTGGAGAATTTGGCTTATGACACACCCAGGGGGGAAGGGGGAAACAGGGTCACAGGGGACTGTAAATTATATATGTGTTGTGGTTAGCCGGCATCAGGTACGGACGGCTGAGGAGAACGAGGACTCAGATGAGGGACCTGGACCATTGGAGAGTGGACTGCTGCCTTTAGAGATTGTGGGGGCTGGCAGCAGCAATGAGGAGGTTCCTGAGGAGCCTGTGCCAAGTGCACATGCGCGCAGGGTTGCTCACAGGAAAGAGCAGCGACAACAGCACCGGCAACTCAGGAGTAACGCTGCAAGGTAATGGACCCTCCTTCAAGAAGATAAAAGCCAATTGTGAATCAGACATTCTTTGCAGGAAGCAAAGATGTTTTGAAACTCGAGCCTCGTGGACATTGCAGTATCTTAGTTGGTATTTGAAGATTCTTATTTTGCAAATTATTTCTTTTTTTTTTTTTTCAAATTTTTATTAATTTTAAAGATAAAACAACACATCATTAACCATTAAATACATAAACACATAAAACCTCTTAACATTATAAATCCTTACAAGTCGAACAAAACATTATTTTTATACAACATAATTCCAATTTATCCCATCTCCATATGGACACACAAATATCTTTCAGCAAATTTCTCATTATTTCTCTTTACTCCTATTCAATTTCATTTCTCTTCCATATTTATCCATTTTATAGTCATCATATTCATTTCTGGCTTGTTTAAATTATTCTTATCTAACATTCCTCCAAGGTTTTATTGATTCTTTTTTCCTTTTTTTTTTAAAAAAACAAATTTTGTTAGTTTTACCAAAAACACAATACACAAACATACAAACACAAAACATAAACAAAACTAAAAGATCTTTTCTGAAGGTTGTCTGTTCCCGGGTTAAAACTCTTCACACAGACACAAATTCAAACATCATATTCATCCCATATATCCTTCCATATCTTATTATCATTTTCTTTTATATATATATATATAAAAACCATTTTTATCAGTTTTATAAAAACAATGCACAAAGAGTCAAGGCATAACAGCTTATAAATTCTTTTCTAGGAAAAAATAATAATAAAAGACCAATAAGGCATAACATTTCCAGATTATAATATCAATACTTCATATAGTATTAACTTCATATCTTGTCCCTACTTCTCCTTTCCATCCAAATTATTTATTAATTAAAATTTTATTGCCTTTTATCAATATACAAAATCCAAAAAAAAAGCATATATATCCTTCCATATCTTATTACCATTTTCAACAACATTCTTTGTCTGTTCTATTTCCAATTATCCATTCATCTTTTTTTTTCCTTTTACTATACTTCTCCTGTACACCAATTGGAGTAACATCTATAACTCATTACCCTAACTTAGAAATACTACGTATAGCAATTTTTCTTGGGATTCTGTTTAAAAGATTCTAAGATTACATAATAAATTTTATATTCTAAATACACATATAAAAACACAATCTTATATACCCTCCAGAATCCCTCTTTTAATCTAAATTAAATTCACCCATTGTCTCTAAATAAACTTTTTTTCTTTAGGTCTTGCTTCCCCCCATTAAGGCTTCTCCTCCCCCTCTTTCTCTCTTGCTTATTCTTCTCCTTGCCCTTTCTACCCCTTTGCTTTTTCTCTTCGCTTTTCTTGCTCCTTTTCCTTTGCTTTCTAACCTTGCCTCCATCTTTTCGCTCATTTTTCTCTCTTTTGGTTGTTTTTATAATTCTTAAAATCCCCTTTTTCTTATCCTTTTTCTCCTCCTCTCTGGAAGGGACCCATTGTTCACCAAAGATGGCTTCTTCTTCCTCTTCTTCCTTGTCCCAGTCCTTCTGCTGCGTAATCAACTTTTCAAAAGAACATAACGCCATTTCTAAGAATTGAAACAAAGCGCCCAAAGTATCTTCTTTTTTATATTTTTGATATTCAATCTCTAATTCATCCACAGACGATGCCATTATAAAAAGTGAAACTTTTTCCAAAACAACCACAAGTATTTTTAATCAAAGACAATCAAAAGCAATTAAAAAAAAAAGTTCCAAAAGTTAATACTTTTTTTTCCTTCTTCTCTTTCTCTTTCTGGGGTTAATTTTTAATCAAAGAGGTCCAATTACCATATATCTTCCTTTGGGATCCACAAAGACGTTCTAGGCAATCTCCTCCTTTTTCAGCTTCTGCTCCAATTTTTTTTCTCCCTTCCCACTTGCAATGACAATTTTAAATAATCAGAAATCCATACCTCCAACAAAGATTTTCCAATTTCTTAAATTTTTCAATGTCCAAAAATCCTTTTGTCTCTTAGCTTCCACTTTCAAAGCAATCCACTTTCAATGTCTAATATATCCAAATATTTCTGCTGTTTCCGTGGGGTGGGAGAGTAAAAAAAAAAAAGTTCCCTTTAACAGCTTCTCCGCCGCTTTTCGCTCTTCTTAGGGATACAATGTATCCTCCAGCAATTCAAACAGCTCAATTCCAGGCAATTTAAAAGATGTTACTTGACCCGGCTCAGACAGAACTTTCACTCTTCACACTTCCTCCAGCACAGTTCTTACCCGGTTGCTGGCTTCTTCGTGGCGGCCATTGCTGACCGCCGCTCCACCGCCTTGGGAAAAAGGGGTTTTTCCGGAGAAGGGGGGGGTCTGCGACACCCCCACCTCCCTATCTGACTCCCCTCTCTCTTCAGCTGTCCCTACAGGGCAGCCATATCCACCTGACCCATCTGGATCGGGGGTACCTCGACGGCTAGCACAGCAGGAATCGCAAGCTGTCGCGAATTCCTGCTGCCCCGAAGCCACGCGAAACCGGAAGTTTCCTTTTGCAAATTATTTCTTGTCTGTTATCTTTTGGCAAGTCTCCCACAGTTTTGGTGAGGCTCGTGCTTAACAAAGTTAATTAGTTTGCAGCAGCCTTTTAACCGGGGATTAGTAAGATTTCATTAAAAGGTTTGTAACTTTTGAACGGTCCCTAAGTGGGCGGTTGTAAGTTGAGAACTACCTATACACTTGTTTGGTGTTTAGGAGTCGAGTGGAAAACTCTTTCACCCTTTGGTTCATGTTTATTTTATTGGACAAGGGCTTGGGTCAGAATAGTATGCCAGAGTTGGCTTCATACAGGGCAGGGCCGGTACGTTACCTCTAATAAATCCTTTGAAGTTTCTTGTAGTTTGGCTCGAGAATCATGATTTAATTAGAGTGATTGATGGAATCCTGATGCACGGTTGTTAAATTAATCTGGCTTCCCCATTGATTTTGCTTGTCAAAAGGGGATCCAATGACCCTGGGACACTGCAATCGTTGTAAATTCATATTAGTTGCCATGTGGCCGAATTTTGATCATATGACTATGAGGGACGCTGCAATTGTCATGCATATGAATCAGTTATCAAGAGTCTGAATTTTAATCATGGGACCATGGAATGCTGCAATGGTCCTAAGTGCGAAAACTGGTCATAAGTCACTTTTTCCAGTGCCGTTGTAACTTTTGAACGTTCCCTAAGTGGGCGGTTGTAAGTTGAGAACGACTTATACACTTGCTTGGTGTTTATGAGTTGAACAGAAAACTCTTTTCACCGAATCCTATCTAAATTCAGGGAACTTCTGCAATGCAGAGTCTGGATGTGGCAGGATCTCACAAACTCTTCCACATCCATCTTTCTTTGCGCAGCTTGACGGTTCTCAAACATGATCCTGCTGCAAGAAGGCATCTCAGCTTGATGGTGAAATTGGGTCATGGTTTAACAATTGTCCTTTCGCCGTACATATGTCTAGCAGACCTTAAGATCCTTCATATGGAATAGCCCTGCCTGACCCCTGACCCCAACCAAGGTTTCTCCCTCCCCTCTTTGTTATTCGGGACAAGATTGTGGAAGATGGGCACTATGTAGTGGTGGGATTCAAACATTTTTAACTACCGGTTCTGTGAGCATGGCTTGGTGGGCGTGGTGTGGATTGGTGGGCGTGGCTTGGTGGGCATGGCACGGGAAGGATACTGCAAAATCTCCATTCCCTCCCCACCCCACTAACCTGCTTTCCAGCTCTGTTCTCCTGTGCAGGGCAACAAAAGTTCCAGCCGATCAGCTGGGACTCGGGAGGCAGATGGGGGACAAGGCCAGTCAGAGGTGGTATTTGCCGGTTCTCCGAACTACTCAAAATTTCTGCTACTGTTTCTCTAGAACCGGTCAGAACCCGCTGAATACCACCTCTGGCACTACGTAACTAAATCTCCACCTGACGTCTCATCAGAAGGGACAAATGTGGAAAATAGCAAAGCTTTTTGGTCTTTCTGATCCATTGGAGCGTAGCAAATTCTCAGAGACAGAAGCCTGTAATGAAATTTGGCTAAGGCAATGTTGCTCTGCATGAAAGCATTTAGGTGGCTTTGAATCCTCAAGGGGGGGCTTAAGGGGTTGGGGAGGAAAAGGTCCACCAGACCCAGATCCCAAAACAGCTGCAACAGACAACGGTGTTAGGCTCTATCTCTCGTGTGAAGAAAGGATATGCTTCAGTCCCTGGGGATGCCATTAGACAAGGAAGTTTCTTTGCAGGCTCACCTACAGTTTGCAAACGTGAGAGGAGGTTTCGGTGCTTTTTCAAAGAATGGAGTGAAACGACAGAATAACAGAGTCAGAAGGGACCTTGGAGGTCTTCTAGTCCAACCCCCCTTTCTCAAGCGGGAGGCTTTACTATCATTTCAGACAACTGGCTGTCCAATCTCTTCTAAAAAAACTTCCAGTGTTTGGAGCCCTCCCAACTTCTAAAGGCAAGTTGGGAGTGTGCCAACTTGGTTGTCTGAAATGGTACAGGATTTTCTGCCTGAGCAAGGGGTTGGACTAGATGACCTCCAAGGTCCCTTCCAACTCTGCTATTCTGTTATTGTTATTCTGTTATCCAGACCCCCCACAATCTCCAGACTTTAAGCAAACTTAAACCATGAGAGTGTTACTCGTTAAATCCAGATTAGATATTAGATAATACCATCATCATTATAAGGTGTAGCGTCATTCCAAGGAATAATGTTAGCCAGGGATTTCATGCAGGGGTCAAGAGGGATTGGGAAAATGAGTAACCCTAAAGAACCCTGCAAAGCTAAGGTTCCAGGGCTCAATACTTTATACAATATTTTCCCATCCATTACAACTGACTCTGGGAAGAGGAAGAGAACTGTGGCTCCCACTCCTAACTTTATGAAATGATCCAGAGGATATCACGATGAAGGGAGTTGAAAGACACTGGGATATCAAGGGGAGCCAGGATGGATGCATTACTCTTATTCCCCTCCAGCCCTCCAGTCACCCATAAACATGACCGAAGCTATCACAGGACTATACCTGGGTCCAATCCATTTCCTCCACAGCTCTCTGAGACTGCAACCTGACTACCTTCTGTATAAGCAGAAGGTTAGAATCAGAAGTAGACATGTACAACGCCGATAGGTGAGCGATGGCTGCTTGAAGAGCGTGCAAAAATACACCTCCTTAACCATGGGTGAGACCAATCCCTTCTTAAAGGAATGAATCCACCACCTGCTGGACCCAACCATATGTTTCTCTTAGGTAGCCCTAGCTAACTTAGAAGGGCTTGGGCTGAAAGACACTGACTGTCTTGAAGCTCTCAGTGAGCTTCTATGATTGTGATTGGACTTAAACCTGATCCACCTTCTCCTACTCCACAAATACTATTACCACCTGGTCCTTGGGAATGTATAATGTCAGGTACAAAGGATCAGGTTTACATGTAAGTTCCAGTTCAGATTTATTGCTTAAGCTTATACACAAGAACCTGGTCAACTAACCAGCATTAGTGAAAATAAATGGAGTTCAAGAGGTGCTGGACTTGGAGCATTGGTGGACATGTAATGATTCTAGATTGAGTCCTCTCTTGACTCCGCTTCCAGCCTCTGCTTGCTCTTCTCCTATAATAAGTAGTTAAATCAGTAGCGATGTTCAACCTCTCCCAAAATTCCAGATATGTCCCAGTTTAAAGAAGATGCCTACTGATAGTCTACAGAAACATTGAAGGCATTCTCACAAAATAACAACCTGGGACAGGCAGTGTGGTTTTGTGATTTCATCCCCCTAGTATTCCACTGTTTCCAAAAGATCTTGTTCATGGCAAGGTGGTAACCAGCCAATACACTCGGATCTCTTTATAAGTAAGAGGACTTAATTTTTTTCCCAATTTTTCATAGTGAGTAGGAATAACCTACACCTGCTCATTTTGGGAATAAATGGCGGCCCAAACAAAAGAAATGGGAAGATCTTGGCCATGTAATGTAGCAATTCACAGGGAGCATTAATTGACTTTCAGTCATTCTAAGCAAACACATCAGTAAATAACAGCCATTCATTGAGATATTATGCATCTGTAATTAAAAATTAGGAGGTAATTTCTTCCAAAAGAAGAATTGTTCAAAAACCTTCTGTGAAAATGTCACCATTATTTTCCCTATCAGTGACCCAAAAAATTGCATTTTTCCCTCCCTCCCAATTATCCTCCTCTTCTTGTTCCCCCTTCCTGCCCCCAATTTCTTTGCTTTGGTCTCTCCTCGCCCTTCCTCATCCCCCATCTAATTTATTTCCATTGTTAATTTTAATGAGTTAGGTTTTATTATAAACATTTGTGTATACGTGTGTTTTAGAAATGGTTTTCATTAGACTGGGTGCACTCCGAAGCGTCTCGAATGCAGAAGGCAGATTCGGAAAATAAAATGTTATTACTGTTGTTATTATCTTAAATCAACCCCTGCAGCGAAATTCAACCATGCAAATCCATAATCAGAGCCTTGGTGAATTCATCACCACGGCCAGAATAAAACCCACCCACCCTTTCATTTTCTGCAATGGAAAAAAAAAACAACCTGGATTCCGCAACAGAATATATTATTGTCCATTATAAAATCTCTCTCTCAGGTTGCCCTAAAAAACCTCATTGAACACCATAGATATTGACCAAATCACCCCTGGTCAATTACAAAAAGCAGCTTTGCTTGGAACAGCTTACATCCTGTGACAATACCTGTAACATCACCAAACATCCACATCTGCCTATCCCAGGTCCTTGGGAAGGGCTTGATGGATAAAGTGGTATAAGGTTTCCTGCCTAGGCAGGGGGTTGCACTAGAAGACCTCCAAGGTCCCTTTCCAACTCTGTTATTCTATTCTAAATAAAAATGCCAAATCCAATATCTGGATGACTGGGCGACAAACCATGATAATCACACAATGTATCAAGATCTAAAAACTGAAGTTGAAAGATGATGGCAGAATCTGATAATGGTAGTCCCAGTATTATTGGTCATATCAGAAAACCTTGAATGGCACTTATAAAAACTGTGTATTGACAACATTGCAATCTTGCAATGTCCTACCCCTCAATGACTACTTCAGCTTCAACCACAACAATACACGAGCACACAATAGATACAAACTCAAGGTAAACTGCCCCAAACTCGATTGCAAGAAATACAACTTCAGCAACAGAGTGAGTGGTCAATGCCTGGAATACTCTACCTGACTCCGTGGTTTCTTCCCCAAACCCCCAAAACTTTAACCTTAGACTGTCTACTATTGACCTCACTCCATTCTTAAGAGGTCTGTAGGGGGAATGCATAAGTGCACCAATGTGCCTGCTGTCCCTGTCCTAATGTTCCTATCAGTGTTCCCGCAAACCTCCATTCCAGACAATTAACTCCAAGACAGACATCTCTCAAAAGTTCATTTTATTTTGGATAGTAAATTGACACAACTGGGGAATCCCAAATCTGAAAGTTCCAGGCATCCTTACAATAAGTAAAAAGTACAGATCCCTCCCCTGCAGCCATCACCACATCACATGTCCCAATCACCATCTGTCCCAAGATAAGACTTCCTCTCACGACATGACCTTGAATCAGAAAAAGAATGTTATTATGTCTAACGAGATCTATTCCAATGAATTCCCCCCTCCCACTTTCCCAATTGTGGCAGCATGATAGCATCAGATCCAGTGGTGGTATTTGACCGGTTCGGCCTGGTTCTGGCAAGCCGGTAGCAGCAATGAGCAGTGGAGACCGAACCCATTCTCTCCGCCACTCTGCTGTTGGGCCCACCTGCCTGCCCAGGCTCCCATATTCACTTTTATCTGCTGAATTTGAAGCGCAGCTGCTTTGCGGGGCACAGAATAGTGTCACGCGGCGGCTGCTGAAGCGACCGGGATTGTGCAGGTTTGCAGGAGGCGAGTTAGAATGTCTCTGTGCCTCCACAAAATGCGCATTTGGCATGTGCATGCACGCAAAGTGTGTGCACGCCTGCAAAGCACGCCCACCAAGCCATGCCCACCGAACTGGTGGCAAAAAATGTTTGAATCCCACCACTGATCAGATCTCAATATGGTTTCCAATGTTGATAGTTCCTTTTTATTCGTATCCATTTCATGTATTAGTAATCATGTTTATACTTATATATGTTGTCTAATGCATGCTTGACAAATAAATAAATAGATAAAAATAAAACGTTTAACAGAATAACAGAACAACAGAGCTGGAAGGGATCAACTTTAGACCAACCTAGAATGAAAGAGAAATTTTCTGACAGTTAGAACAATTAATCAGTGGAATAAGAAGAGATTGGGCAACATGTTTGTCTGAAATAGCATGGGGCAGCGATGGCTAAGCTTTTCGGCACCAAATGCCCAAAGTGCGTGCATGCACGCACATCCCCCAAATGCAGGCACATCCCCCAAATGCACGCGCATCTCCCAAATGCAGGCACATTCCCCAAATGCACGTGCATCTTCCAAATGCAGGCACATTCCCCAAATGCACGCACATCCCCCAAATGCAGGCACATCCCCCAAATGCACGCACATCTCCCAAATGCAGGCACATCCCCCAAATGCACGCACATCTCCCAAATACACGCACATCCCCCAAATGCAGGCATATCCCCCAAATGCAGGCACATTCCCCAAATGCACGCGCATCTCCCAAATGCAGGCACATTCCCCAAATGCACACACATCCCCAAATGCAGGCACATCCCCCAAATGCACGTGCATCTTCCAAATGCAGGCACATTCCCCAAATGCACGCACATCCCCCAAATGCAGGCACATTCCCCAAATGCACGCGCATCTCCCAAATGCAGGCACATTCCCCAAATGCACGCACATCCCCCAAATGCAGGCACATCCCCCAAATGCACGCACATCTTCCAAATGCAGGCACATCCCCCAAATGCACGCACATCTCCCAAATACACGCACATCCCCCAAATGCAGGCACATCCCCCAAATGCACGCACATCTTCCAAATGCACGCACATCTCCCAAATACACGCACATCCCCAAATGCACACACATCTTCCAAATGCACGCACATCCCCCAAATGCAGGCACATCCCCCAAATGCAGGCACATCTTCCAAATGCACGCACATCCCCCAAATGCACGCACATCTCCCAAATGCATGCACATCTCCCAAATACACGCACATCCCCCAAATGCACGCACATCCCCCAAATGCACACACATCCCCCAAATGCGTGCGCATCTCCAAAATGCACGCACATGTCCCAAATGCACGCACATCCCCCAAATGCACACACATCTTCCAAATGCACGCACATCCCCAAAATGCAGGCACATCCCCCAAATGCACGCACATCTTCCAAATGCACGCACATCCCCCAAATGCACGCACATCCCCCAAATGCACGCACATCTTCCAAATGCACGCGCATCCCCCAAATGCACGCACATCTCCCAAATGCAGGCACATCTCCCAAATACACGCACATCCCCCAAATGCACACACATCCCCCAAATGCACACACATCCCCCAAATACACGCACATGTCCTAAATGCAATATGCGTGCATCCCCCATGCATGCATCCCACCCCTCCATGCATGTGCCTCAACCCCAAACATGCACGCACATCCCTACATATGTGCCTCGCCCCTGCGCCTGCGCAGCAGAGACCCAAAGACCAGCTTACCGGCAGGAGGGGCATGTCAGCATGCGCAGCAGAGCTGATCTGGGGTGATGATTCGTGTGCCCACAAAGAGGGATCTGTGTGCCCGTGTGTTATAGGTTCACCATCATGGGCATAGGGTCTCCTGTTTGAGCAGGGGGTTGGACTAGAAGACCTCTAAGATTCTTTCCAACTCTGTTATTCTGTTAACAATGTCTTCCTATCCCAGGTCCTTGGGAAGGTCGATGGACTAATATGCCAAATCCAGTCTAACCACCTGACTGATTATGCAACCAATTATCATAATAAGTAAACACATAAACTGGCTATCAAATATTACTTTTTAAAAATGTAAAAGGCATTCAGAAAAAAAATTAAATTTCTAGGACTAGGTAGGACAGGCTTAGCAGCAACATCATTTCCTATAAACAGCACCCTCTTTGTTAGTTACATATAAGCAGCTAGAATAGGCTCTTTGGGGAGACAACAGAGCTGCTGGAATGACAAAATTAGTGACACTTTGTGCGGTCTGAAAAGCGAGGCAGGAATTCAATGGTCCCTGGTTCCTCTGAGCCTCTTAATAGGTCACACTTCATACACAATGCAGAGCAACTAATTAGGTTTCTACTCTTGACTGACCCTTACTAGTTCAATATTGAAGGCACACACAAAAAAAGGACATTAAGAGCGTGTTTCCCTGCCAGCGCTGCTTCAGAACACACCATGCAGCTAATTATGCAAAATCTCCATTCCCTCCCCACTCCACTAAGCCGCTTTCCAGCTCCGTTCTCCTATGCAGGGCAACTAAAGAAAACCCAGCCAATCAGCTGGGACTTGGGAGGCAGAGAATAGATGGGGGTGGGGCCTGTCAGAGGTGGGATTTGCCAGTTCTCCGAACTACACAAAATTTCCGCTACTGGTTCTCCAGAACTGGTCAGACCCTGCTGAATACCATCTCTGGTGTGGATGGAGGGAGAGAAGAAGGGAGGGAGGGAGGGAGGGGAGGGAGGGAAAAGAAGAGAGGGAGGGATGAGAGAAGAGAAGGAGGGAGGGGTGTGAGTAGAGGAAGGGAAAGGAAGAGAGGGAAAAAGGAGGAAAGGGAGGGTGTGAGTGGAGGGAGGGAAAGGGAGGGAGGGAAGGAAGGAAGGAATCAGATAAAACTCAAAGAGATGTGTGACATCTTTCATAAATTCACTGACCATTATCACATTCCCTACTTATTATTCCTGACTGAGGTGACAGACAAGAAGCTGTCACAATATTATAGTTTAGCCCGCAAAGTCCATGATATGGTCTGACTCTTAATGTGTCCCTCCACACTTCAAAAAACTTTAAGTATGGCCCTTGACCAACAAAAGTGTCTATCCTTATGGTAAACTCTAAATCAAGCTTATTCAATCACAATCACTGTGCCCAAAGAATGAAGTTTGGAGTGGGGGGGAAAAAATGAAGAAACCATATGATAGTTTAATGTAATGTGAGCATCTGATTCACCCAAAGATCATGGCTGCATTCTGACCCCAATGTGAGCCACAAAGCGCCCCAACCAACCCAATTTAGCCTAGCCTAGTATATTGTACAAACCCACTTTAAGAGTAGTCCTGCCAACTTTTAATCAATCCTTACCCATGTCTTCCTTCAGCCCATCCCATCCATGGCACAAGATGCTAGCCCTAGCAGGAAATTCCTCCCGAAGCATCTCTTGATGATCAAAGGTCATCCTGTTCATAGGGCTTGGATTCAAGAAGCAAAACCACAGTCTGGATATGAGAAGCAAATTCAGGGCAATGATTGAAGAACTCTTTCCTTTCACTATGACAGAAAGTTGCATGGGTTGTTTTAATACCTATAGTTATCTAACCAGGGACGGGCTGCTGGGGGTTTTCAGGGGTTCGCAGGAGATCCCCTAGTTAAGATTCTGTGCAGTTCAGACCCCCAAATCCCACTCCTGGCTGGCCCTGTCCACCCCACCACGCCCCTCCCAGGAGTCCCCACAAGGCCCGTTTTGGATGCAGGTAAGTGGCAGGGTGCACACAGAGGCTCGGGGAGGGTGAAAAGTTGGGAAAGGCCAGAAATGGGGCCATTTCCAGCTTCCAGGGAGCCTCCGGAGCTTGGGGAGGCTGTTTTCGTCCTCTTGGAGGCTCAAAGAAAACCTCCAGAGCCCAGGGAGGGCAAAAATGCTCCTCCACCACCAGCCATGGTACAGGAGGCCAACTAAGCCACACCCACCATGACCATACCCACCCAGCAACCAGGCAAATAATCCATTGCTAAAAATTTTTGAAGCCCACCTCTGTATCTAAGCACTCCAAAGAGCCTTGATCCCATGATTCTAGCTTCCAAAAGTTGGTTGGACATTGAAGACTCTTCTTGATGCCTGGGCTCTTACTCTCTTTGGTCATGTGGAAAAGCCCAAAAGGTGTCTCCACAAAGGTGTTTAGTTTTGAAGTTTCAGGGCCACCATGACAAAAACGAGATTTTTGCAGCACTGCAGGGGCCTTTATTTTTGAGCATGCCAAATCCAGGGTTTGAGGGAATCTCTTCTCTAGTGAGATGGCCATCGGGGAGGAGGAGGAGGAAAGAGAAGAGAAGAGGAGAGGAGAGGAGAGGAGAGGAGAAGAGAAGAGAAGAGAAGAGAAGAGAAGAGAAGAGAAGAGAAGAGAAGAGAAGAGAAGAGAAGAGGAGTAGAAATAGAATACAAATACAGTAGAATGGAATGGAATGGAATAGGAAAAGAAGGGGAGGGAAGAGAAGAGAAGAGAAGAGAAGAGAAGAGAAGAGAAGAGAAGAGAAGAGAAGAGAAGAGAAGAGGAGAGGAGAGGAGAGGAGAGGAGAAGAGAAGAGAAGAGAAGAGAAGAGAAGAGAAGAGAAGAGAAGAGAAGAGAAGAGAAGAGAAGAGAAGAGAAGAGAAGAGAAGAGAAGAGGAGAGGAGTAGAAATAGAATACAAATACAGTAGAATGGAATGGAATGGAATGGAATAGGAAAAGAAGGGGAGGGAAGGGAAGAGAAGAGGAGAAGAGAAGAAGAGAAGAGAAGAGAAGAGAAGAGGAAGGGAAGGGGAAGGGAAGGGAAGAGAAGAGAAGAGAAGGGAAGGGAAGGGAAGGGAAGGAAGAGAAGAGAAGAAAAGAGAAGAGAAGAGAAGAGAAGAGAAGAGGAGAGGAGAGGAGAGGAGAGGAGAGGAGAGGAGAGGAGAGGAGAGGAGAGGAGAGGAGAGGAGAGGAGAGGAGAGGAGAGGAGAGGAGAGGAGAGAAGAGGAGTAGAAATAGAATACAAATACAGTAGAATGGAATGGAATGGAATGGAATAGGAAAAGAAGGGGAGGGAAGGGAAGAGAAGAGGAGAAGAGAAGAAGAGAAGAGAAGAGAAGAGAAGAGAAGAGAAGAGAAGAGAAGAGAAGAGAAGAGAAGAGAAGAGGAAGGGAAGGGAAGGGAAGGGAAGGGAAGGGAAGAGAAGAGAAGGGAAGGGAAGGGAAGGGAAGAGAAGAAAAGAGAAGAGAAGAGAAGAGAAGAGAAGAGAAGAGAAGAGAAGGGGAAGGGAAGGGGAAGGGAAGGGAAGGGAAGGGAAGGGAAGGGAAGGGAAGGGAAGGGAAGAGAAGAGAAGAGAAGAGAAGAGAAGAGAAGAGAAGAGAAGAGAAGAGAAGAGAAGAGAAGAGAAGAGAAGCGAAGAGAAGAGAAGAGAAGAGATAACCTGACAGTGTTCTCCTTCTTTGACATGAAGCATTTTTCCCCACATGAGCATTAACATTCTTAAAGTCAATTCCATTCACGTTACTAGCAGGATTCAACATGGATAATGCCAAAGCAAACACAGTAACCCCGCCAAAATAAAAATATGAGAGAGAGAGGGGGGGGGTATATTTCAGTGTTTGGATGGGTGCACAGAAATCTTCAAGGTGGGGTACAGATGTGTCAATCAAGAGAAACCAGGGGACATTTGGCTTATCTTATCCCATTTGGCTTGATACCTGCAGAGATTTCTTTTTAATTAATATCTAATTTGCACTCCGGTATTTCCTCAGCCCCTCCCAGCCCCGTCCTTTGTTATCTCCCAGGACTAGACTAGCAGAGGCAGGTGGTTTTTTTCTTCTTCCAAGAATCAGGCTTGCAAACAAAAACTACACTGCAGCGTTTTGCAGAGAGGGAGAAATGATTCAAGAGCTGGAGGGAAGCAATCTTCATCTGCCCATCTTATTTTTTTTTTCCTCTGTTTTTCAAATATATAGGAATATATATAGATATATATATATATAGTAGCAGAACACAGCAAACTCCAAGACCAATAAACACAGACCAAGACTCTCAACCAATCAGGAGGAAGAAAAAACCATTCTGACACAGCAATAGGCTGCCCCAAATTTAAATCTGAAACCACTGTAAAAGTCTGACTCACAGACAAACACTATACAGAAGCCTGATGATGGCAGATGAGATTCTGCTGAAACGTTGCTACAACTTTAAAAGCACCACTACTATGACGTGGGAAAATACCCGAACAAAGCTGAATGCCAGACATGTAAGTACCCGCGAAAACTTCAGAAAACAAATATATAGGAATATATATAGATATTTCTTTTTGCAGTTTTGCCTCTTGTACATACATCTTGCATCTTCCTAACAGAATGCCACTAGGGGAACTATTTTCATGAATACTGGTTAATGGAATAATTGAGGGGACCTTGGAGGTCTTCTAGTCCAACCCCCTGCTCAAACAGGAGAACCTAGACCACTTCAGACACTTCAGCCTCCAGTGATGGAGCACCTACAACTTCTGGAGGCCAGTTATTCCACTGATTAATTGTTCTAACTGTCAGGGAATTTCTCCTTTGTTCTAAGTTGCTTCTCTCCTTGATTGGTTTCCATCCATTGCTTCTTGTCCTGCCTTCAGGTACTTTGGAGAACAGCTTGACTCCTTCTTCTTTGTGGCATCCCAAATCTATGCACTTCAACTCCCAGAATTCCCCACCCACAGAATCTTGGCTGGGGAATTCTGGGAGTTGAAGTTCACACATCCTAAAACCGCTGAGCTGGAGAAACACTGTTTCTCGACATGGTACGAAGCACCCACACTGCAGCAGCCTCTATGCTATTTGGCGAGAAAGATAGGTGGGAAGAGAATAATTTGATTTTATTGGATTTGTCTCTTAATTTTTTGCTCCTAATTACAGATCTGGTCTTCAGATGTTCTTCCCTCCACTTCCTCTGCTTGCTTTCACCTAGCAATGCCTCAGGCAAGTTCCATATGGAATCTTTCATAGCGTTGGTACCAGATATGCATATTCTCATACAATCTGCAGCCAAGCCAATTTATTTCTAACTTGGCTGTGGTGCATCTAGAGCAGCAGAAAAGGCATATTTCCATGTGCAGACCTGAAGATCTGGGAGCTTTGTTATCAGGCCATTCTCACCTCAGTGGAAACTCATGCCTCTGGTTCCTAAATATAAGATACTAGCTCTATGCCCGTGCTTCACTACACAACTATGTCATCGAGCTTAGTTTCTGGGGAGGAAAATAAGGGAGAAAAAAGATCTGCCTCTGCCTATCAGCATCCATTGGTATTCATCTGGCCAGCATGCTATCAGTGTGTGAGAGAATGGAGGGCTTTTTGGAAACTGACACAGTATTTGCTGTTGTGAGCAAGAAGGAGACAGCAAGGATGCTGGGCGTGGCTTAGCTCAACTGTTCTGCACTAAAGCTGGTTGCTGCTGTGAAAGTAAAACTGAAACTGAACTCTGCTTGTGTTTTGCATTTGGAACAGATTTCTTTTCAGGTGGGGAGGGGGAGTAGAGCTCCTTTAGCATCAGAGCGTGTTAATTATAATATACGAAATACTAATGCTCTGATGGTCATTTCAAAAAATCCTTTCTTAGTGAGCACCTAGAAGCCAAGAGGAACATAAGTGCCAAATTTCAAGTTTTTAGGCTTTATGGTTGTGGAGATGTTGTGATGATGTGTGAGTGGTATTTTGCTTTTACATATTTAGAAGATTCCTTATTTTCTGCCTTCATCATTCTAACCCAGGTATGAACACCTATGGCAGTTTTAGGACCTGTGGACTTCAACTCCCAGAATCCCTCAGGAACTCCAATCGTATAGCAAATTTGGAGAGTCCTCTTGGTCTACTTGTTAAGGCACCATATAGAAAGTAGAAGACCTTGAGTTCACGACCTGCCTTAGCCTGCCTCAAGCACTGATTGACCCATAGCATTCCTTTTTGGTTTTCAGATTTTCAAGACCAACAGAAGTATTTGTAGATCAGTTTTGAAGTGTACTTTTTGCGTCCTGGGGAATGAAAGTTCTCCAGGTCTTTAATCTATATCTGGTCAGTCCTATCTGTGGTCATGACCAGCCTGTTTCTTTTCCTTGGAGGTTCCTGGCTCAAAGGAGGAAAAATATTAAGATGGATGGACCTACAGTGGTGATGGATGCCCTGCTGGAAGACCATAAAAATCTATGGAGGTTCTCGATCATCCAGGTCATGATTGTCCCAAAGGTACCTCTTGAAAAACCACCTTTGGGAAGACCAGAAAAGTACAGATTAGGGACAACTCATTAAGGAGAAAACCTACGTATGTGACCAGTAAGAGCCAGCAACAATTTGAATGCCTATCATCAATCAATACTGGCCCACTCGTCTATATAATTCAGTATGGGTTGGGTTAACAACCAAACATCTTTTCTGTCTATCTCTTTAATGATGTAATCTTATCTCTGAAAGGGTGCAGATAGCTCTGCTCCCACATCTACACAGAACGTCACCTCCTTCTTGAAGAGCAGTGCTTGAGATGGAGGCTTGCCCACCAGGGCTCAAGCTGTTTCACCATTAATGACTGATTTGGTCCCGAGGTTGCATTCTTCCATGAATCTTGGCAATCTTGCAGCCACCGAGGCAACAACAAGAGTTGTTATCTCAACCAGTCCGGTTCATTGTGAGTCAGCATTTATTCCCCATCCTATTGGAGAAGGGCCAGGCTCAAACAAATTATTTCCAGTACAAGGGCTTGTGGTCAGGCTGAATGTCAGCAGGATTAATGACAAGGGCTTTGTTAGGGATGGGGTTGGGATGGGGATGGACAGAGGCAGAAAGAATCTGGATCTAATTAAACACAAGATATGGACAAGTTTTGCAGCCCGAGAATGCTTTTGGATTGGACACCATAACCAGGCGTCTCTCCAAGCTAACACCATAACCAGGCGTCTCTCCAAGTTAAACCCCTGGTTGTGGGAAGCAGTGACTTTCTGGGGAAAAAATGCAGGCATGCTCTGCTAGAGAGGAGTTCCCTGAGGATTGGGCTCCAGCATGAATCCACAATCTCAGAAAACTAAATCTCTCGTCCTAGTGAAAGACCAGGTTGGATCTTGCAAAAATGGAAAACTTTGGGAATGGTAAAAAAAAAAAAAAATCTCAGTAATTCTGGCATTAAATTGTTGGAAGTGTGGACAACAACAAGGTACCTTCTTTCATTCTTGGTGGATATGCCCCAAAGCGAAAAAAAATACTGGAAAATGATTCAAATGTGGTTAGAAGAGTTAACTAAAAACAAAACTGATTTTGTCCCAGAATTATTCCTCCTGGGAATAATAATAATAAAAAACTATAATAGAAAGATAAAATATCTTATATTACATATATTAACAGCAGCAAGAATTTCATATGCTGGAAGGAAAACTCTATACCACCTGAAGGCTTAATAATAAAAAAAAATTAGAGTATGTGGAAATGGATAAATTAACTATGGAATTAAAATGGAAAACAGACACAGAATACAACACAGTATGGGATACATGGTTTTAATTTGGATAGATAATAGATATAAAAATTAAAAAATGTAAATAGCATATACAATAAATAAGAGGGGATAAAAGTATTATGCATTGTAAGTTTTGATAGGACACATAAACGTATATATAATGTCACAGCGCTGTTTAATAACTATTGGTATTATGTATAAATGGAAAAAAATTCAATAAAGCATTATTTAAAAAAAATTCTGGCATTATAATGGACATCTTCTATGGAAGCAGGAATCATAGCTTATAAGCATTGGTAGTTAGGGAAACATATTTGCTCGGTTCATAGAAGATTACTGGAGAGATGTTTTGTATCTGGAATTGTATATGTCTAGTTTAATGAAAACAAGGAGTAGGGGTGACATGATAGCAGTTTTCCAATATCTAAGGAGTTGCCACAAAGAAGAGTGGGTCAACCAGAGGTGGTATTCAGCAGGTTCTGACCCGTTCTGGAGAACTGGTAGTGGAAATTTTGAGTAGTTTGGAGAACCAGCAAATACCACCTCTGACTGGCCCCGCCCCCATCTCTTCTCTGCCTCCCATTGAGTCCCAGCTGATTGGTTGGGTCTTCTTTGGTTGCTCTGCACAGGAGAACGGAGCTGGAAAGCAGGTTAATGGGGTGGGGAGGGAATGGGATTTTGCAGTATTCTTCCCCTGCCACGCCCACCAAGCCACACCACGCCCACTAAGCGACACCCACAGAACTGGTAGTAAAAAAAATTGAATCCCACCACTGGAGTCAACCTATTCTCCAAACTCCTGAAGGCAGAAGCAATGGGTGGGAACTAACAAGGAGAGAAGCAACTTAGAACTAAGGAAAAATTTCCTGACAGTTAGAACAATTCACCGGTGGAACAACTTGCCTCCAGAAGTTGTGAATTCTCCAACACTGCAAATTTTTAAGAAGAGACTGGACAACCCTTTGTCTGAAATGGTTTAGGCTTTCCTGCCTGAGCAGGGGGTTGGACTAGAAGACCTCCAAGGTCCCTTCCAACTCTGTTATTTTTATGGTGTGGTCACCCATAAAACATGAGTCACCACCTATTCAAAAACTTGCATGATAATCAAAAATGGAATTATGTTAATATAGAATCATGAGTAACAAAGGATTTGAAATGGCAAATGGAATGCACCACAGTTGTGTAGTCACCTTGTTTATTTAACATATATTCAGATATATTGTGAGATAAAGTTCACCAGACGACATAGGCGTTGAAATAAAAATGCTGGAAGAAACATCGACAACCCTAGATGTGCTGATGCTATCATTTTGATGGCTGATAGCTGGGAAGAACTGAAGGAATTTAGTACTGAAAAAAGTGGAAAAGTTGGCCCACTGCTCAATCTTCTTTTTGTAAAAAAAAAATAAACCTTTAAGATTATTTTGATCAGCTGTGCCAATCTGATGCAAATAGATAAGAAAAAGCTGAGGCAGTAACAGATTTTATCTTTCAAAATTTGCAGGGGTGGTAATTGCACTCATGAAATAAAGAGATATTTTGCTGCTCAGGAGAACCACTTTTTCACCCGAGGGAAAGATCTAGACAAAATATTAAAAGTGCTGAGACATCACACTGACAACAACGTTACAAACTGTCAAGGCCATGGGTTTCCCAGTTGTAATATACGTCAAAGCTAGACGATCAGAAACACTGAACGGAGGAAAAATCGATGCCTCTGAACTATGGTGTTGGCGGAAATTGTTCAGAATATCTTAGACCACAAAAAGGACAAATTGTTGGAAGCACTAATCATGAAACTGAAGTTTAAATATTTGGACTACATAATACAAAGGCCATTGGAGAAAGCCCTGGTGCTTGGAAAAAGAGAAAGCAGTTGTAAAATAATAGAATAATAGATTTTGATTCTTCTAATCCAGCTACCTGCTCAGGCAATAGACCATATACCATATGTCCAGATGCCCCCCCCCCCTTAGTCACACGACAGTCCATACTTTATGATGATTTTGTTGAAAATCAGAAATTACTTCAGAACTGGGTTGTCACACTGTTTTTTACTTCTGTTTTTTGGCCAAACCATGCCATAGCAAACAATGCGTTCATTTAATGACCATTGCCCAAAAGGTCGTAAAATGTGATTGCTCTGATTTATGACTGTCACAACATGCAACCATAATGAGCAGACTTCACTATGATTGTATGTCAACAGTGTGAGGAGCAACACCCAGTAGGAATTTTGGATTCCTACTGAATGACAGCAAAGGGGTCAGAGGATGATGTTACTTCTTTGTTGCCATGTGGTTCATTCAGATTACTACAGCCACATATGTTGATCCAAGTTTAAGTGTCTTCTTCAAGTCAAGGTCCATTCCTGGTGAGTTCATGCTAGGGCCATGTAATGATCTTTGCAACAATAAGGAACTAGTGGTCCATTGTCTTCCTCTACGACAAGGGCCTTCAAACTTGGCAAGTTTAAGACTTGTGGACTTCAACCCCCAGAATTCCTGGGCTAACATGACTGGAGGAGGAATTCTGGGAGTTGAAGTTCACAAGTTTTAAAGCTGTCAAGGTTGGAGACCCTACCATAGGCATTGAAGATTGGTGGACTTCAACTCCCAGAATTCCTGAGCTAACATGACTGGAGGAGGAATTCTGGGAATTGAAGTCCACAAGTTTTAAAGCTGTCAAGTTTAAAGACCCCTATTCTAGGACATGTTTTCTTATTTTACTTACTATCTACATTTATTGGGACTTGCTGATGGCCCCTCATCCAAGATTTTATCTAGTTTCAAGATCAGAGGATCCAATCTCACTCAATCATCAGGACCAAAGGATTATTAGATGATTAGCTTACAGAGTTGGAAGGGACCGTGTAGGTCATCAAGTCCAACCTCTCCACCCAAGCAGAAGACCCTAAACTATTTCTGACAAATAGCAATCCAATCTCTTTTTGAAAATCTTAAGTGATGAAGATCCCACAACTTCCAAAGGGTTATTCTTCCAATCTTTCGGGCTTATGCTGGAGCCCATCATTAGATAACTTCTCTCTCTCTCTAAAATATGTTTCAAGATCAGCTAGGTGTTGCCATCTGCTAAGAATAGTTGAAGACACCGATGAGAAATCAAGGTTCATGTTTATATCTTTTTATAAAGCAGGGGTCTCCAACCTTGGCCCCTGGAAGCCTGGTGGACTTCAACTCCCAGAATTCCACAGCCAGCTGGCTGTGGAACTCTGGGAGTTGAAGTCCGCCAGGCTTCCAGGAGCCAAGGTTGGAGACCCCTGTTATAAAGGAAAACTATAGGCAAAACTTGTCGCCAGGAATTGAGAATGACTTGAGGGACTTTTAATATTGTCTCCTTGGTTATCAGGAAGACATATAGAAGCCCTGCCTTCAGGTTGGCCAGCAATTGTTGCATATGTCTTGATGGAAAGTTCTAGAAAGTCCTCGCTTCTGTGCAGGATGGGTGTTGGTGTCCCATCATCCACAGATAATTTCTATTTGTTAAAATATGTTTTGACTTAATGTGTTGCTTTTGAGAGAATGAGGGCTTGCTATATTTTGAGTACACTGGATTTGGCTTGCTTTTTCAAACTTAGTAGGGACAGTTCAGAGAAGGCAACCATGGACTAAGTTTTAAGGATTTTTAATGACAAATTATCAGAAGAAGAAGTCTGGGAGTTGAAGTCCACCAATCTTCAATGCCTATGGCAGGGGTCTCCAACCTTGACAGCTTTAAAACTTGTGGACTTCAATTCCCAGAATTCCTCCTCCAGTCATATTAGCTCAGGAATTCTGGGAGTTGAAGTCCACCAATCTTCAATGCCTATGGCAGGGGTCTCCAAACTTGACAGCTTTAAAACTTGTGGACTTCAATTCCCAGAATTCCTCCTCCAGTCATGTTAGCTCAGGAATTCTGGGAGTTGAAGTCCACCAATCTTCAATGCCTATGGTAGGGTCTCCAACCTTGACAGCTTTAAAACTTGTGAACTTCAACTCCCAGAATTCCTCCTCCAGTCATGTTAGCCCAGGAATTCTGGGAGTTGAAGTCCACAAGTCTTAAACTTGCCAAGTTTGAAGGTCCTTGTCGTAGAGGAAGACAATGGACCACTAGTTCCTTATTGTTGCAAAGATCATTACATGGCCCTAGCATGAACTCACCAG
The DNA here is from genome assembly GCA_033807585.1 of Hydrophis major. NCBI lineage: Eukaryota > Metazoa > Chordata > Lepidosauria > Squamata > Elapidae > Hydrophis > Hydrophis major. Next base: position 7,455,877 of record CM066331.1, read on the forward strand.
GAATGGACCTTGACTTGAAGAAGACACTTAAACTTGGATCAACATATGTGGCTGTAGTAATCTGAATGAACCACATGGCAACAAAGAAGTAACATCATCCTCTGACCCCTTTGCTGTCATTCAGTAGGAATCCAAAATTCCTACTGGGTGTTGCTCCTCACACTGTTGACATACAATCATAGTGAAGTCTGCTCATTATGGTTGCATGTTGTGACAGTCAACTCTTCTTTTAGAGGGATAATTTAAGGCAGAAGGGAACAGAAAATATAGCTAAAAGATCTGTCATATTTCCAGAAGCATTTTGACTCCTAGTGTGCTAATAATGAGGGGAAAAAAAACAGCTCTTGATATCTGCAATTGTAGAACTATGTTTTTTTAAAAAACAAAAATATGTGGTAAAACCAGGGGTAGATTTTATTGCAGAACAGCTAAACTTGTGTTCTGTGGTTTGCAGCAAATTTACAGCAAATTCTTGGGGTCAGAATTCTTCTTCAGTTGTACATTTTTTTACACCAATCTCCAGTTGATACCATTGCTTTAAAATTCCATTGCTTTTAAAACCTGGATACACACCATCCTGGTTTAAGGTTATTCAATCCAGTCTTTTGATGGAGACAGCGCAGTGCCATTTATGACCCAGCCTTGCAGAAGTTCTTTTAAAAGATGAATCCTGTTAAGTTCGGCACATGGGTGCAAGGATTGGAGACGAGACGATGAACAGTGAACTTCAACTCTTTATTTTACATTGTTCTGTCCTTCATTAACATACTCAAGATCCCCGCGTTTTGATTGGCCAAAGCGCGGGGCTCTCCGATTGGTCAGGCGAGCCGCGCCGATTGGCTCGTTAAGAATCTCCCGCGATTGGTCCATTCGGATCGCGGGAGCTTCAAAGCGGTGCCATTGGCCGCAGCCGCCGCGGCGAAAGGAATAAAAGCCGCGGGCTTTTTTCCTTTCGCCAGTTCGGTTCCAACTTACCAATAAAGAGCTTTGCACTAAGTCACCGACTCCTGGCATCATTTCGCGGACACAACACTGGCGACAAGGATGGGATCCAGACCCTGAACCGAACCACGTGTCCGACGGAAGCCAGACGAACCACCGAGATGGCGAAGATCGCACCACCCGCACCCTTCAACCCCGCCACCGAGGACTGGGAATCGTTCGCCGACCGATTCCGCATGTACCTCGAGTGCACCGGCATGAAGGACGCCTCCGGCCCAATGAAACGCTCCGTCTTCTTGACCCACTGCGGAACCGAGGTCTTCCAGATGGCCAAAGCGCTGGCCAAACCCGCCGATGCCACCGCGATGGACTGGGACGTCCTCGAACCCATACTGTGGCGGCACTACGCTCCAGAGGTACCCATCCTGATCCGGCGAAATGAGTTTTACTGGCGGGACCAGAGGTCGGGTGAGAGCTTCAGCGACTTCGTCGCTGAGCTGCGGCGTTTAGGGGGGCTCTGCGAATTCGATAACCTAAACAACGCCCTGCGAGACCGAATCGTGCTCGGTTTGTGGGACCCCGTCCTCCAGAACCGGCTGATGGCCAAGGGCAACATCAGCCTAGCAGACACCCTCACCGCAGCCGCAGCCGCCGAAGCAACCCGGGCTTCCGCCGACCGCATGCGCAGACCGAACGCTGGGGACCGCAGCGGAAACAACAACCCGGCGAGGTCGACCGAGCCCAAACCCGAGACGACCACCCACCAGGGCGATTTCCACTCGGCATCGGACACTTCCGATGACGAGGAGGATATCCATCGACTACAGGCAGGGCGTGACCCACGGAACCGGCGAGGTCGTAAGTCAAGGACCAACTGTGCCGGCTGACCACCCCAGGTTGGAATGCCAGTTCTTCAAATCGATCTGCCGGCATTGCGACAAGAAGGGACACATCGCCCGTGTCTGCTGCCTGAAGAAAAATCGCAGCCCGGCACGATGGGACCAGAGCGACCGGAGGAGAGAAAGCACACCACCCCGGACCAGAGATCACCCCTCGGACAGCCGATGGGACCGGAACGGGTGATCCTCACGAGGCAGCGACAACCGGCGGAGAGAGGAGACCCACCAGACGGTCACCATCGGCCACGCCATCACCAACGACGCCCGGAAGGTCCACGTCGAGGTATGCATCGAGGGCCAGCCATGCAAAATGGAGGTGGACTCCGGGTCCTACCTCTCCATGATTGCATGGCATGAGATAAAGCGGTTGGTGCCTACCCTCCAAAGGAGGAACGTAGACAGCCAGAGACTCATAGTAAAGGACTACCAGGGAAACCGCATCCCGGTAGTTGGCACCAAAAGCTTTAACATCACTTATAAGGGGCGCACCGAACGACTCCCCCTAACGATCGTCGACCGCGACCGCCCAAGCCTACTGGGACTGCAATGGTTCACCCCGCTCGACATCGCCCTCACGGGAGTCGACCACGTGACCGACGATGGCTGGGAGCAGCAACTAGCCCGGGAGTTCCAAGAGGTCTTCGATGGAAACAAAGGCAAGTACCGAGGGCCCCTTATATCGTTCGACCTAGACCCTAACGTCCCCCCCAAATGCCTGAAACCAAGGCGGGTGCCATTCGCACTGAAACCCAAGATAGACGAGCAAATTGACAAGCTCGTCAAACAAGGGGTCCTGCAGCCCATAGACCACGCCCGGTGGGAGACCCCCATAGTCACCCCGATCAAGCCCGATGGGTCGGTGAGGATCTGTGGGGACTATAAGGCCACCCTAAATGGCGCGCTGCAACAAAGCGCCTACCCCGTCCCAGTAGTACAACACCTACTGCACTCACTGGGAGGGGGCAAGGTTTTCGCCAAGCTCGACCTCGCCCAGGCATACCAACAGTTGCCGGTCGACGAGCAAACGGCAGAAGCGCAGACCATTGTCACCCACCGGGGAGCATTCAAATGCAACCGACTCCAATTCGGAGTCAGCGTGGCACCGGGCATATTCCAAAGCCTAATGGAGAGACTATTGCAAGGTATCAAGGGGGTGGTACCTTATTTCGACGACGTCCTAGTGTCGGCAGCCAACCAAGCCGAACTAGAAGGTCAACTAAGGGAGGTCCTAACTAAATTTAAAGAGACCGGACTAAAAGTAAAGAGGGAAAAATGCCAGCTTTGCACGGAACGAGTGGAATTCCTGGGCTACCTACTAGACCGGCACGCATTCACCCCACAAGCAAAAAAATCAAGGCCATCAAAGAAGCCCCCACCCCCAAGTCAAAGACTGAGCTACAGGCGTTCTTGGGGTTACTGAACTTTTACAATGTTTTCCTACCCCAAAAGGCGATGGTGGCGGAGCCCTTGCATAGGCTCCTGGACAAGGCGGCGACCTGGACTTGGGGGAAACGGGAGCAAGCCGCCTTCCAAAGAATGAAGGACCTCCTCACCTCCGACGCCGTCCTCATACAATTCAACGAGACCCTACCTCTGGCCGTCACATGCGACGCATCACCCTTCGGCGTCGGCGCTGTCCTCAGCCATACCCTTCCCGACAGAAAAGAAGCGCCCATCGCGTTCTTTTCAAGGACCCTCACCAAACTGGAGCGGAACTATAGCCAACTGGACAAAGAGGCTCTGGCTATAGTTGCCGCCATAAAACGATTCCACGATAATAGAATATTTAGAATGCTAGATAGTAAGGATTATCTTTATTTTGTCATTATTTTGCTATTTGATATTATATTTATAAAGGATTTTTTAGGATTGATTTGATATGATTAGATGATTTGTTATAGAGTAAACTGGTTTAAAGTATTGTTAGCTCATTAAGCATAAATGATTAAAAATATAGTCAAAAATTTCTTTTTTTAGTGATATTAGGATATATAAGTTTGGATTGACAATATGAGTTGTTATGTAACATAATTGTAATTGAGACTACAGAATGAATGCACAAAAATGATGAACCAACTGACACACTGGATGTACATACAAGATTTGATGTTTTTATGTTTTGTTTGTCTTGTTTGTTTGTAGAAAATTAATAAAAACTTTTTCAAAAAAAAAAACAAAAACGATTCCACGAATACCTCTACGGCCGGACTTTCACCATCATAACAGACCACAAGCCGCTGCTGGGAATCCTTGCAGGAAACCGGGCCACCCCGAACATTCTGTCTCCCCGAATGACAAGGTGGTCCGAGTTCCTGGCAGCCTACAACTACGAACTCATACACAGACCGGGTAAGACGATCTCCCATGCAGACGCCTTAAGCCGCTCACCGTTACCGGAACCCGACACCGACCCAGCACCCACGACGACCACCCTCAGCATAGAGACTCTACCCAACCTGCCCATAACCGCGTCAGACATTGCCCGAGAGACTAATAAAGACAAACGTCTGGCGCGGGTGTTGCATTGGGTGGAGAAAGGGTGGCCGGAAAGGGACAACGATGAGTCCGTCAAAACGTTCCGAAACCACCAAACGGAACTCTCGTTGTTAAAAGGGTGCATACTATGGGGGGACAGGGTGGTCATTCCGGAAAAGCTACAGGGGAAGGTTTTGGAATTGCTACACGAGGGGCACCCTGGCATCATGAGGACTAAAGCCCTGGCCAGAAGTTACGCTTGGTGGCCAGGGATGGACAAACAAATAGAGGCCTGGGTAGCTAGGTGCCAATGATGCCAGGAAACTAGGCCAAGCCCACCCACAGCACCCGTCCTAGAGTGGGAAACCCCAAGGGGACCTTGGTCTAGGATCCATATAGACTTCGCCGGGCCCACAAAAGGACACACCTTCCTCATAACAGTTGACGCTTACTCCAACTGGCTGGAGGTAAGCAACATGAAGACGACAACCACAGAGGCCGTGATCAAGGAACTCTGCAAACTCTTTGCAACACACGGCCTCCCAGACGTCGTCGTCTCCGACAACGGGCCCCAGTTCACCTCGCTGGAATTCAAAAAATTCCTAGCGGAAAGGGGCATCCGCCACGCGCTGACAGCACCGGCGCACCCGGCGGCGAACGGTAGGGCGGAACGGATGGTCCAATTCACTAAAAAGACCATCCAGAAAATAGACCATGGGGAGATCCAAGAGAAAATCAACAAACTACTCTTCACCCAACACATAACCCCAAATACCACAACCAATAAAAGCCCAGCCGAACTACTAATGGGCAGAAAGCTAAGGTCCCCACTCGACAGGTTACACCCCACGTATAACCCGGAGAGGCCCCCAGACTCAAGCACCAAACACCGAACCTTCGCACCCGGGGACCCCGTATACGCAAAGAACCTGACGGGAGACCCTCTATGGATCCCAGCCATCATCACACAAATAACAGGCCCACACTCGTACCGGCTACAAACAGCAGACGGACGAGAGTGGAAACGCCACATCGACCAACTTAGGTCGAGAACTGCAAACCAACAAACCGCCGACGCACAAACAAGCGAAACCAACCCCCACAACGCAAGCCAAGGGGGTAGGGAATACCCAGGGGACCGAATCCAAAGAAAAAGAAACCAGCAGTACTCACCGGAAAGCAACCATCACGACCCCTTGCCAGGAAGAAACAGCCAAGCCAGCTCGACCGACCCGGAAAGACCGAGCGGGAGCGGCGAAACCCGTAGTTCAACCAACCCGGAAGGCCCAGGAGGGAGCTACGGAGAAAGGACCGGCCCGATCGACCAGCCGGTTCCCACGATGGCAGCAGGAGCAGTGGAGATCCCGACTGAACCGGCCGGGATCCAGCCTACGACTGAGTTGCGCAGGTCAAGTAGGACCAGACGGAGCCCCGCCTACCTATGTGACTACGCAACGTAAGGACTGAACCAAGAGGGGAGGGGTGTTCTGTCCTTCATTAACATACTCGAGATCCCCGCGCTTTGCTTGGCCAAAGCGCGGGGCTCTCCGATTGGTCAGGCGAGCCGCGCCGATTGGTTCGCTAAGAATCTCCCGCGATTGGTCCACTCAGACCGCGGGAGATTCAAAGCAGTGCCATTGGCCGCGGCCGCCGCGGTGAAAGGAATAAAAGCCGCGGGCTTTTTTCCTTTCGCCAGTTCGGTTCCAACTTACCAATAAAGAGCGTTGCACTAAGTCACCGACTCCTGGCATCATTTCGCGGACACAACAACATTGTGGAACAGAACAAAAACTACGGCAGCAACAGCCCTTTTTATAGGCAAGCTGCTGATCATATAACCAATAAGAAACGGGAAGCGTTAGTTCTCTTAACCAATGAGAGAGGCCCGCTAATAGCCAATCAGATTCTCCTGAACGGACCAATCCGATGTCACTATTATCGGCCAATCAGAAGTGCAGGGTCAGAACCCTGCACTTTCCTAAAGGTTTTAATAATCTTTATTAAGCACTTCTATTCATTCACTTTTATTAATTCACAACAAATCCCTCTAAGGATCAGATGACTTTCTAATTTAAGAAAAGCTTTGAAAGGCTCACAGGTGCACATAATGCCCCAAAATGCAGTGAAATGGCTCCCAATTAACTGAGATAGGCTCAATCCACAGCCGGGAGCATCGAGAGAAGATCAAAAAAGTCAAGAAGATGGCTGCAACTGTATCATCGAAGCTTCATCCCTTCCATGCAGAGGGGATATTCAGCAGGTTATGATCAGTTCTGGAGAACCAGTAGCGGAAATTTTGAGTAGTTTGGAAAATCAGCAAATCCCACTTCTGACTGGCCCCGCCCCTATCTATTCTCTCCCTCCCAAGTCCCAGCTGATTGGCTGGGTCTTCTTTTGTTGCCCTGAACAGGAGAACGGAACAGGAAAGCAGGTTAGTGGGGTGGGGTGGGGAGGGAATGGGAATTTTGCAGTATTCTTTCCCTGCCACATCCACCAAGCCACGCCAACAGAACCAGTAGTAAAAAAAAATTGAATCCCACCACTGCTTCCACGTGTGTTTCATGTACAATGGATGCAAAAAAGGGGTGGACTCACACAGTTGTGGCCATCTTGACTTCTTTGACCTTTCTCTCTCTATGACCATTCTCGCCCTTGGCCAGGACTCATTTATTGCTCCAGTCTCATTTAAAATTTAAGTGAATTTTGTTAATATACATTGGTGATAATTTATAAACATTATTAAATGCAAATAGAAATGCGTGTTATTTGAATAGCACGGAAGATGAAGCAGTAATGGTTAGATTGATTGTTCTATTCAAAGAGGAGAATATAGTTATGTTTTTTATTTGGATATCCCTTCTGGATTTTGTGATGAAAGAAATGAAACTTTGACTTTGATTTTGCTGATTAACAGAGTTGGAAGGGACCTTGTTGGTCATTTAGTCCAACCCCCACCCAAGCAGGAGCCCTTACACCAAGGCTCTTCAAACTTGACAAGTTTAAGACTTGTGGACTTCAATTCCCATAATTCCTGAGCTATCATGACTGGAGGAGGAATTCTGGGAGTTGAAGTCCACAAGTCTTAAAGCTGTCAAGTTTGAAGACCCTTGCCCTACACCATTTCTGACAGATGGCAGTCAAGTCTCTCCTTGAAAGCCTCCAGTAATGAAGCTCCCACAACTTCTGAAGGCAACTTCTGTTCCATGGGTGATTGTCCTCCCTGTCAGAAAGTTTCTCCTTATTTCTAGGTTGAATCTCTCCTTGTTCAGTTTCCATCCATTGTCCCTTATCTGGCCTTCAGATGCTTTGGAAAATAGCTTGACCCCTTCCTCTCTGTGGCAGCCCCTCAAATATTGGAAGACCGCTATCCTATCTCCCCTGGTCCTTCTCTTCACTAAATTAGCCAGGCCCAGTTCCTGTAACCGTTCTTCATATGTTTTAGCCTAGATTAGATAGATACAGATCCCATGGTCACGTGATCAAAATTCAGCTGCTTGGCTACTGACTCACATTTATGACGGTGGCAGTGTCCCTGGGTCATGTGATTCCCTTTTGCGACCTTCTGACAAGCAAAGCCAATGGGGAAGTCAGATTCACTTAACAACTGGGTTACTAATGTAAGAACTGCAGTGGTTCACTTAGCAAATGTGACAAGAAAAGTCGTAAAATGGTGGAACACTCACTTAACAAATTTCTCACTTAGCCCCATCAATGTTGGGCTCCGTTGTGGTCATAAGTTGAGGACTACCTGTATTTTTCCTTGTATTTTATACATTGATAAAACAATAAAAGTTATAACAATTAAAAAAAAAGTCATTTAACTGACCATTAATGTATCCTGGGCCAATGTAAGAATCTAAGACGCAAGCTCTTTTTTATCTCTTACATTCTACGAATCTAGAATCCGCACATATTAAGGGGCATTTATTTAAGGCAGTGTGGAGGCAGCTGAATCGTTTTAAAAGAATTCAGTATTCTTAATTACAGTTACGGGTGAATCTGGTCAAATTATGCCTATTTTTCACCCATCCAAGATTCTTCTGCAAACAAATCTGATGTTAAAAGGAAAAGGTTTTCCTATCTGGCCATGTCCAATTCTGGCATGTGGTGCTTATCTCCATTTCCTGACCAAGAGAGCCAGCATTGTCCAAAGACATTTTTGTGGTCATGTAGCCACCAATGATGAAAGTAATACTATTACCTTCCCAATTAAGTGGTACCTATTTATCTACTCGCATTTGCATGCTTTTGAAATGCTAGATGGGCAGGAGCTGGAGCAAGGAATGGGAGCTCACCTCATCACATGGTGTTTGGGTCTCGAACCTGGGCTGTCAGCTTTTAGCTGACAAAGCCAGCATAGAGCCATGGTGGCACAGTGGTTAGAATGGAATATTACAGGCTCCTTCTGCTGACTGCCAGCTGCCACAGCAGTTTGCAGTTCGAGTCTGACCGGCTCGAGTTTGACTCAGCCTTCCATCCTTCCAAGGTCAGTTAAAATGAGGACCCAGATTGTTGGAGGCAATATGCTGACTCTGTAAACTGCTTAGAGAGGGCTGTTAAAGCCCTATGAAGTGGTATACCTAAGTATAAGTGCTATTGCTATTGCTATCTTTAACCATTGAGTCATGACGACCCTTCTCCCCTCGATCTGATGCTACCAACAGAATATTTGTAGCTCAGGGTTGAATTGTGAGGTCTGTGGTGCCCTCTGAGGAACCTATGAGATTAGAACCTGGCCTCACTCATCCAATTCCAGTGAGGTCCTCATGGCATCATACATGCCTTGAATCAGGATTAAAGGTAGTCCTCACCTTATGACCACAATTGAGAACAGAATTTCAATTGCTAAGCAAAGCAATGATTAATAGCAATAACACTTTTATATGTACTGCTTCACAGTGCTTTACAGCCCTCTCTAAGCAGTTTTAAGTGAGGCCTACCAACCTGTGATGACCCAGGGTGGGATACAAAACAAACACAGTCACAGAAAACAGGTGAAGCCCCTTTTATTCCCTCATTTTGCTTCCAAGCTCCGAATATCCTTGACGGAAGACAAAAAACTCCCACACAAACAGTTACAAGAAGAAGAAGAAAGCAACACAAACCAGGCAAGATAAGGGCTGGAGGACTTCCACAGATAACAAACATTGGGAAGAATGCCAAACTCAGAGAGGAACCATAAACTAGAGATATTTCCACACTTTGTTTCCAGCGTTCGCCTGTACACATGTCTGTCCTCTTATCCAGTTGTCACAGCTGCAGCCCATGAAGAGGATCAAGGCCCTCTCCTCCCGAGTAGACTACGTCTCTCCCTTCTCTCCTCCCTGTGTGCCCTAGGATGGAGAGGGGATGGGCCTGGGTCCTTGTCTGACTGCCCAGCCAGCCTCTGTCCTTCCCCAGCCTCCTTCACCACCTCTGGAGCAACACTTCCACTCCTTGTCAGCTGTTCCTTCTCTCCCTCAGAGTCAGTCTCAACCAGGAGTATGACACCAACCTGATTTTTATGACCTTCTTAATATACCAGGGTTTGTTAAACAAATCACGGCAGTTGTTAAATGAATCACATGGTCGGTGAGCCAATCCAGGTTCCCCAGTTGTCTTTGGTTGTTGGAATCTAGCTGGAAAGGTTGCAAGTGACGATCACATGACCCACTGGGACCCTGCAATTGTCATAAATGCAGGCCAGCTGCCAAGCACCTGGATTTTTTTGATCACATGATCATGGGGATGCTGCATTGTTCATAAGGCCGTTACCACTTTGAATGTTCACTAACCAAGTCGTTGTAAGTTGAGGATTTCCTGTAATTCCTTATTCGAGTGGCTTTCAGAAGAATTATAGGGAACCAGGAATTATTTAGCTGTTCAGCCCTAAGGCACCCTCTTGCAAGGGAAGCAGATGAGGAGATGCAGAAAGATTTTACAAAACGAATATTTCCCACAATTGAATTATGTGCCGGCTGCCCAGCCTTAAGTTGGCAGGAACCCTGTCATGAAATGTGTTGGCTCCACTCCTGAACCCTACCTTGATCAATGATTTATTTTCCCTAGCCATTGCCAGCCCTGACTTCCCCCCTCCCTCCCATCCCCCACCCCAAAATAAGGGGCGATCAAACCCAGCAAGTGTTTCCATCCTTAAATGTCCTGGGTTAATGTCTGAATAAGGTGGAAAATGCTGGACAGATCAGGCTGATTTGCTCACAAGCAGAAGAGAACATGAAGGGGACATGGTGAGGAGGGGACACACGGTGGAACAGACATTTCAGTTCAGAGTCGAGCTGGAAGGGACCTTGGAGGTCTTCTAGTCCAACCCCCTGCTCAAGCAGGAGATCCTATACTATGTCAAACAAGGGACTGTCCAGTCTCTTCTTAAAAACCTCCAGTGATGAAGCACCCACAACTTCTGGAGGCAAGTTTTTTCCACTAATTAATTGTCCTCACTGTTACGAATTTTCTCCTTAATTCCAGGTTGCTTCTCTCCTTGATTAGTTTCTGATATAGTTTCAGGCATGGGTGAAATGAATGGAGACAATCTTAGTTGGTGAACTTTCAGCTCTTTATTACATAGTGACTTTAGAACTTGAACAACAACAACTCTGCCTTATATAGGTTACCTTAATGTGAAATAACCAATAGGAAGCTGTAAGACGCTAGCTCCAGAACCAATAAGAGTCCTTCGTTAAAGGCCAATCGGATTCTCTGAACCCAACCAATCCGATCGAGCCGCTTAACACCCAATCAGAAGTGCAGGGCCAGAACCCTGCACTTTACCCCAAGCTTGCTTTTATTTAAACTATTTACATACATAACACCCCTTCCCCCTGGCTCCTCAATTATGGTGTGGTTATATAGTCCTTCAAATAGGACGGTTGTCTTTTGGGTCTATTAGATTTTCTTTGGACTGGCTGTGTGCAGTCCTGTTGAGGTAAAATGTTGTTTGGCAGTGGCTCAGCTTCTCGTTCTGGTGTGATTTCCCTTGGAGCGTACGATTCTTCTTCCTGCTCCATTTCCTGGGTTTCACTAGATTCATTGCTCTCTTGGAACAGGTTCCCTGGAATGTCGTCTTCTTCCATTCCTTCCCCCCACCCCTCAGTTTGGTCGTAGGGGAGTTGTTGGCTGGGCCAATATGAGTCATGACCGTAATTGGTCAATATGTCGTTTCCACAGTCTTTCATCAACACATCTTACAATATAGGATTTAGGCCCAGTCTCGCATATTATCGTTGCTTCAATCCAAACCGGGTCGCCCGATAAATTTCTTGCATAAACAGGGTCGCCTACCTTGAAGGTACGGTAGCGTCCACTGGATCCTTCAGGCTTTTCTGGCTCGTAAGCAGGGTGCAGTCGGTCGAGGCGGGAACGGAGTTTTCGCCCCATGAGAAGTTCTGCGGGAGTTCTGCCGGTTACGCTGTGCGGAGTGATGTGTTGTAGAAGTAGAATGCGGTTTATTTTTTCATCAATATTATCATAGTCCACTTTTTGCAAAGTCTTTTTTACAAATTGGACCATGCGTTCCACTCGGCCGTTGGTAGCAGGATGCGCCGGCGAGGTGAGCGCATGGCGGATGCCATTATCAGTAAGGTACTGTTCAAACATCAGCCCTGTAAACTGTGGTCCGTTGTCAGACACCAGGACGTCCGGCAATCCATGAGTTGCAAAGAGTCTATTGAGGACTTTAATGACTGCTTCGGAGGTTGTATGGGTCATTCGATGAATTTCCAACCAATTAGAGTATGCATCGACAGTCAATAGGAATGTATGTCCTTTAATCAGCCCTGCGAAATCCAGGTGGATTCTGGACCAGGGCCTGCGTGGCGTCTCCCATTCAGTCGGTGCAGCTTTTGGCGGTGCGTTGCTGTTTTGTTGGCACTTGGTGCAGGCCTTGACCCATTGCTCGATGTGTCGGTCCATGCCTGGCCACCAAGCGTAGCTCCATGCGAGTGCTTTCATCCGCACGATCCCGGGATGTCCTTCGTGCAAAATTTGTAACAGCGAGTTTTGGAGTCGTTCTGGAACGACGACTCTATCAACCCAGATGACACAGCCTTTTTGCGAAAAAAGTTCAGTCTGTCTTGTTTTAAATGGCGCGAAGTCATCTGGGACCTGGTCCAATGGCCATCCACGTTCTACCCAGCCTAGGACTCGAGCTAGGGTGTGATATCGTCTGGTCTCTCTCGCGATATCTCGAGCAGTCATAGGAGGTGAGTTGAGCGTCTCGATTTGTAACACTGATACTGTTGGTGCCAGATCGTCCAGGGTCTCTGGTAGCGGTGCTCTGTTGAGTGCGTCGGCGTGGGGAATGGCTTTCCCCGGGTGATGTAACAATCGATAATTATAAGCAGCTAGGAACTCTGACCATCGAGTCATTCTTGGGGACAATATATAGGGGGTTGGTTTGTCCCCAGCGATTATCCCCAGTAAAGGTTTGTGGTCAGTTACAATGGTAAATGTCCTTCCACATACATACTCATGGAATTTTTTTACGGCTGCCACAATTGCAAGAGCTTCCTTATCTATTTGTCCATAGTTACGTTCTGCCTGAGAAAGAGTCTTTGAAAAGTATGCAACAGGGGCCTCATTTCCATTAGGCAGCACATGGCTCAAAATAGCGCCCACCCCAAACGGTGAGGCATCACAAGTTATAACCAATGGTAATGTTTCATTATATTGCATAAGTACAGAATCAGATGTAAGTAAATCTTTTACATTTCGAAACGCTTTTTCCTCCCGGTAACCCCAAACCCACAATGCTTTCTTATCTAATAACCGGTGTAACGGTTCAGCCACAGTCGCCTTATGTGGTAAAAACACATTATAGAAATTAATAAGGCCTAAAAATGCCTGGAGATCTGTTTTGTTACGGGGTCTGGGAGCATTTTTTATCGCCCTTAATTTACTCTCAGTAGGGTGGATACCCTGACTATCAATGCGATAACCTAGAAATTCAACACTGTCTGTATACAGATGACATTTATCCTTTTTTACTTTCAATCCCGCTTCTTGGAATTTCCTAAGAACACATTTTAAATGATTCTGTAGAATTTTTTTACTAGGAGCTGCAATTAACACGTCATCAAAATACGGAACCACGCCCTTGATTCCCTGCAATAATTGTTCCATTAAACTTTGGAATATTCCCGGGGCTACACTTACCCCGAATTGCAATCGGATACATTTAAAAGCACCTCTGTGCGTTACTATCGTTTGAGCTTGGGCTGTTTTATCGTCCACGGGCAATTGTTGATAGGCTTGAGCTAAATCTAACTTAGCAAAAACCTTTCCGCCTCCCAGGGAATAAAGGAGGTGCTGTACCACTGGCACTGGATACGCGTTCTGCTGGAGGGCGTGGTTTAGAGTGGCCCGGTAGTCCCCACAGATTCGGATTGACTCATCTGGTTTAATGGGGGTTACAAGAGGAGTTTCCCATGGAGAATGATCAATGGGTTGCAGTTCCCCTTGTTTAATTAGTTTGTCAAGTTGTTCATCTATCTTGGCCTTAAGGACGAATGGAACTTGACGGGGCTTTAAACGGATCGGGGTGACCTTAGGGTCGAGGCTAAATGAAATTGGGGTCCCCTTATACTCGCCCAGATGATCTGCGAAGACATCACTGAATTCAGTAATAAGGTCCTCCTCCCACTCGCAATCACCGACTTGGTTCACGCCGGCTACTTCGATGCCGAGTGGCGCGAACCATTGGAGGCCCAACAAACTTGGCCTGTCCCTATCAATGATCGTTAGAGGTAAGTATGCCGTATGCTTTTTAAATGAGATGCGGACTTGACAAGACCCAACCACAGGGATCCGATTCCCTTGGTAGTCTTTAAGGATGAGACGTTGCATTCAAAGGTCTTGGCGTTGGATGGTAGGAATGAGTTGCTTTAATGTCTTCCACGATACCATCGAGAGGGACGATCCGGAATTGACCTCCATGTGGCAAGGTTGGTTCTCTATGGCTACTGTGACTCGAATCTTCTTAGCGTCCATGGCTGAGGCGTGACCTATTGTGATAGTATGGTGGGCCTCTTCTTTCTGCAACGCTCGATATCTGTAGGAGTGGTTTGCTGGATCTCGCCTTACAGGACGGTTTCCTGCCGATTGGCGAGAGTTGATTCCCCTTGAGGCCTGACTTGGTCCCGGTAAACTGCGACAGACTCGACTGATGTGGCCTCGTTTTCTGCACTGATGACAGATCGCATCACGGAATTTGCAGTCTGCCCTGGGGTGGTTTGCCCCGCAACCAGCTCAAGGGTGTGAGGGTTTAGAGCGAGGGTCCCGGTCGGACCGCAGTCGATGGACCCCTTCTTCGTCGCTGTCTGACGACGAAGAGAGGTCCTCGTAGTGCGTTGTCGCTAGCTGCCCTTCTGAGCTGGGTAAGATGTCGCCTGTCGGTGGGGTCGTTGGGTTTCGGCTTCGCCGTAGTTGCGCCGCGGACTTTTTGGTCACCTCAGCAGCAGTGGCTTCGGCGATGGCGTCAGCAAGGTCGATGTCGCCTTTCGCCATCAGCTTGCTTTGCACGCCTAGCGCATCTAATCCCAGAATTAAGCAGTCTCTCAGTGCTTCATCTAAGTTTGAGAACCCATAGAAGCCTCCCAAGTGTTGGAGGTCTGCCACGAAGTCAGCCACACTCTCTCCTTTTCGCTGGCTTCTTTGATAGAATTCGTGACGTCTCACGAGTGTAGGTACAGTTGGCGCGTAATGGTCTCTCAGGAGAGGTTCGAGGTCATCCCAGCTCATTGCTCTAACTTCTCGAGGTTTCGCGAGTGCCTTTGCCATTTTAAAGACAGCCGGGCCGCAGTACGTCAGGAACAGCGCCCGCTTCTTGGCTGGTGTGGCGTCCTTCAGGTTGTTTGTTTCAAGGAACATTTGGAAGCGATCCATGTAGGATTCCCAATCCTCTTGGTTCGGATCGAACGGAGCGGGTGGTACGATGCCGCTGGACATGGTTTCCGTTGGTGGCGTCGTCTTGGCACGTGCTCTGTTTTTCTTTTCTGGCACGTGCTCTGTCTGTCTTTTCGGTTCCTTAAGATCAGATGTCTCCAAATCCCACCTTCGTCGCCAGTGATATAGTTTCAGGCATGGGTGAAATGAATGGAGACAATCTTAGTTGGTGAACTTTCAGCTCTTTATTATATAGTGACTTTAGAACTTGAACAACAACAACTCTGCCTTATATAGGTAACCTTAATGTGAAATAACCAATAGGGAGCTGTAAGACGCTAGCTCCAGAACCAATAAGAGTCCTTCGTTAAGGGCCAATCGGATTCTCTGAACCCAACCAATCCGATCGAGCCGCTTAACACCCAATCAGAAGTGCAGGGCCAGAACCCTGCACTTTACCCCAAGCTTGCTTTTATTTAAACTATTTACATACATAACAGTTTCCACCCATTACATCTCACCCTTACATCCATACATCTCGCCCATCTGCTGTGATTAGATCCAAGGAGAAAAGCCTTTACCAGCTGCAGTTACTCTCTAAAATAACTCCCCAATCCTTGTGAAAATGAATGATGAGATTCTGGAAAAACTGCAGAAAAGAGCAATAAATATGATTAGGGGACTGGAGGCTAAAACATATGAAGAACAGTGGCTGGAATTGGGTATGTCTAGTTTAATGAAAAGAAGGGATAGGAAGGACATGATAGCAGTGTTTCAATATCGAAGTGGCTGCCACAAAGAAGAGGGGGTCGACTTATTTTCAAAAGCACCAGATGGCAGGAGAAGAAGCAATTGACAGAAACTAATAGAGAGAACTAATCTAGAATTAAAGAGAAATGTACTGATGGTGGGAACAATTAACCAGTGGAATGGCTTGCCTCCAGAAGTTGTATGGGCTCCATCACTGGAGGTTTTTAAGAAGACCCCAAACAGCCACTTGTCTGAATGGTGTAGGTTGTAGGGCCGTGATGGCCAACCTATGGCATGCGTGCCACAGGTGGCACGCAGAGCCATTTGTGCCAGCATGTGAGCTGCGGGCAAACTTACCTCACTGGGCATGCGCGTGCCTCACAGCTGATTTTCAGCTGGTTTGAGGCCTTTTTCAGCCTCCCAAAGGCTTGAGGAAGGCTTCTGCAGGCTTTGCAGGCCGAAAACTAGCCCTGTTTTGTAACTTTCTGTTTTTCCGAAAATACCGGAAGTGATGAAACGGGGCTGCAGAAGCCGGCAGAAGCCTTCCTCAAGCCTTTGGGAGGCTGAAAAAGGCTTCAAACTGGCCGAAAATCAGCTGTGAAGTGGGGATTACATACACATGTGTAGGGGATATGGGGTGGCGTATGCATTGCCTTCTGGGTGCAAGCGCGCACACAATGTTTGGCACAGGAGCCCAAAAAAGGTTTAGCCACCACTGATGTAAGGTGTTGGAAAAAAATGTCCATCTGGGTTCAGTTCCAAGTGGGGAGAAAGACTCTGGAAACATGGAGGTAGTTTGGAAAGATGCTTTAATGGTGGACAGGACCACATGGTTTGAGGTTTGGGGCAATTGAGCATATGGGTGAGAGAGGGAGAGAGATGTAAATGCTCTCTTGGGCTTTGAACTTGCTTCCTGTTCTTGTGGCAAGGGTGTGTATTATGCTTGGTTGTCAGACTCCCATGGGGCCATGGAGGGATAACTTTGTAGGTTGTCCTGAGTCCCAGGCTTGCTTGAATCTCGCTAGGTGATGACGTAATGAAGAGGGTTGTGTTGTGAAAGAGTGTTGGGCAATTCCTATCATGGCTTAATGGCTTTGCCCTGGTTTGGATCTTGAGTGAGGGCTAATCCTATCATGTCCTGAGGGTAAAGGTCTTTTGTCCTGTAGACAGGCTGGCACCAAAATATCTGCTGCGGTGGAGCCAGGGAGTTGAGACTCTGAGATTATGTCTTTAGAAACATGCTTCTCCTTTAGGGAAAATATAATATTCTGCCTTTTTAATATTTCCTAGAATATTTCATTCTTCTAGGAGAAGGGTGGGTGCTAACTTTATACGAGGGTTTTCTGCTTGAGTAAGGGGTTGGATTCAGTGGTGGGATTTAACATTTTTTACTATCGGTCCTGTGGGTGCGGCTTGGTGGGCATGGCAGGGGAAGGATATACTGCAAAATCCCCATTCCCTCCCCATCCCATTAGCCTGCTTTCCAGCTCCGTTCTCCTGTGCAGGGCAACCAAAGAAGACCCAGCCGATCAGTTGGGACTCAATGGGAGGCAGAGAAGAGACGGAGGGGAGCCCAGTCAGAGGTGGGATTTGCTGATTCTCCAAACTACTCAAAATTTCCGCTACCGGTTCTCCAGAACCGGTCAGAATCTGCTGAAGACCACCTCTGGCTAGATTAGAAAATCAACCCTGCTAGATACTAAGGAGAAATTTGCTGACAGTTAGAACTGTTGGAAGAAATAGCCTTCTGGGTTCAGTTCCAAGTGGGGAAGGAAGACACTGCAAACATAGTGACTTGCTTGGAAAGGTGGTTTAATGGTGGACAGGATCACATGTCCTGGGTGAAGAAAGAAGGAAAAGGGCTGAAATGCTGAGAGAGCCTTAGTTTTTTACCCTCTGTTGGGCCCCACCTTAGTGTTTCCTGTTCCTGTGCAAGAAAGGTATCCCATTGGCTGACAGGCTCCCAGGGGGCGGGGTCTTAGCTAACTTTGTAGACTTTGTCTGGACTACATGGCTTTACCTGAGTGCTGCCTGACGCAATCTTCTCAGGCCAGGTGGTGAGGTGGGTAGAGGGCTTTGTTATGTAGAATACTTTGGTCCAGGCCTTAATGGCCTACCCATTTACAAAAGTGGAGGGGCGGGCTGAATTTCTGCCTCTCTGAGTTTCTACTTTTCTTTTTAGGGGACAAATTGTGCCTTTTTTTTAGTGTATCTTAAAATATTTCATTTTCCTAGGAGAGGGGTGGGTTTTAACTTCCAACAGAACAATTAACCTTGCCTTCAGATGTTGTGGGTGTGCCATTGCTGGAAGATTTTAAGGACACTGGACAGCCACTTGTCTGGAATAGTAATGGTCTCCTGCTTGGGCCGGGGGTTGGACTAGAAGACCTCCCAGGTCCCTTCCAACTCTGTTATTCTGAATCCGCTGCTTTTGGCTCCAGTGGCTTCTAAGTTGGCTTCTGTTCTCTGCCCTCCGGCTTTTCAAGGAAGCACAAACATCTGGCAGCTGGATGCAATGAGCAACATACCTGAGAATCCAAGAGATAACCCCGCTTGTTTCTGTGCAGGTCCCCAGCGAATGTTTGCAATTAAGGGTTTTAACAAAGAGTAAGGTAGGTTTGCTCCATATCTATGTGAAGGAAAACTGCCAGCCTGAACTAAAGCTTTAGGGATTTATTAGTGACATGCTCTTTAAAAAAAAAATAAAAATTATCATGGTTCCCTCCCCCTCCTCTCCTTATGAATAAAATATTTTCCAAAAGCAGCATTTCGCCAGATTGTTTTTTTGGGGGGGCTGTGCTTAAAAAATAAAATAAAATAAGAATTTGCTTCTATGACCTCATTCCAAGTTCTGCGGTCTTGAAGATCTAAGTCTTTTGGTATGACCACATCGCCCCCTACCGCAATTTAAGATTATGGGTTTCCCTTCTCCCCTCATGGAAATTCCATGAAAGCGTCTATATTCCCTGCTTCTCTATCCATCCCCTCCCTGAAGACTCTTTGAAAGCCAGATCTGGAAGGGAGAGGAAAGGAAAGAGGGGGGGGGGAGCAATGAAAGCTTGGGGATTTTTCCATACCCTCCTGTTTGAAGAATCAAAAACCTAAACAAATTTATTCGCGTTAAACTTTTTCTTTTTAGAGCTTTGCAAAATACTAAAAGGCAGCTTAGGGAGGTGAAGGGAGTGCCAGAGACAGAATGAATGGTGGCTTTTTGTTTAGAGAATACTAGTCACCTTCTGAAAATCAGAAGCTGTGGCAAATGGAAATGCAAAAGGATATTCAGAACCCAGTAAGAGCGCAGAAAAGAGCAGCAAAGGTGATTAGGGGCTTGGACGATAAAGCCTACGATGAATGTATATGGAGATTCTCAGTCATCCAGGTCATGGTTGTCCCAAAGGTGTTTTTTCAAGAGGTAATTGTACCTCCTTAATTGTTTGGGGGTTTTTTGGGGGCGAGGATGTTGCATTCAGTGGTGGGATTCCAAAAAATTTACTACCGGTGCTATGGACGTGGCTTGGTGTGGCTTGGTGGGCGTGACAGGGGAAGGATACTGCAAAATCCCCATTCCCTCCCCACTAACCTGCTTTCCAACTCCGTTCTCCTGTGCAGGGCAACCAAAGAAGACCCAGAGGATCAGCTGGGACTCAATGGGAGGCAGAGAATAGACGGGTGTGTGGGGGCAGTCAGAGGTGGGAATTGCCAGTTCTCGGAACTATTCAAAATTTCTGCTACTGGTTCTCCAGAACTGGTCAGAACCTGCTGAATGTCACCTCTGTAGCTCTGACTTTCTCCACCATTCGGCCAGAGCTAAAGAAGCTTCTCGGATGAGAAGCGAAACGTCTTCAAAGAAAAACAAGAAAGTCTTGAAAAAGTACCTTTGGGACATACAATGAATGGTTACAGGAACTGGATATTTCTAGTTCAGTGAAAAGAAGGACTAGGGGGTAACAGGATAGCAGTGCTCCTCCAATATTTGAGGGACCGCCACAAGAAGAGGGCGGGGGGTCAACCTATTTTCCAAAGTATCTGCAGCAAGACAAGAAGCAATGGATGGAAACTAAACAAGGAGAGATCCAACCTAGCATAAAGAGAAATTTCCCGACAGTAAGAACAATCAATCAGTGGAACAGCTTCCCTCCAGAAGTTGTGGATGCTTCAACAGGTTTGGATAACCATTTGTCTGAACTGGAATAGGGACTCCTGCATGAGCAGGACTAGAGGGCTTGAGGGGTTGGACTAGAAGACCTTCAAGGTCCCTTCCAACTCTGTTTTTCTGTACTCTATATTCAGATGTATTAGAGGGAATCAAAAAGCTCTGCTCGGTACCTTAAAGATAGTTAAACATCTGGGGATTTTAGATTCAAGAGGTTTAGAAGGTCACTTCAGAGTAGGAGGAATAAGTGCACCTACATTATTGTAAAAATTGCATTTTGCTTCACTCTAGTAGGAACTACGAGCATCATATATAGGTAAATGTGGTGGCAGCTGTCTGCGGTATTTCAGATAAGGACCTTTGGAGTGCTTAACCTCTGGTGTGCCTTTTCTTCAGTGAAATGCATCATTTGATAGGATTCTGCAGCAGCTACAGGGGCTGCTTACTCATTCATAGGGAAAGTCATAGCTGGGTTTGCACTTCCATGGGCAAACATCTCCATTTGCTTATAGATCCGAAATGAGGCAGGGCACCAATATTCAAGGAGATAGAACAAGCTCTCTTTCCTTGTTATAAACATTTAAGGATTGGGATGTTTCTGTGCAGTCTTCCTTCAACCAGCCCTGCCCCAAAGTTGTCTTCTGGTATTATTTGCAGTGCATATTTGCAGTGATAGGAGGAGGGGAATTATGAGATACATGGGGAACAATCTTCTTGATTGTATTTAGTTCATTTGACATCATCATGGAGACCCACCATCAGATCTTACGGTAGCTTTTTTCCTGGTGCCTACCAATGTTGGAACATAACTCCCAGCTTACTATCTGTTCTGACCCAAACCTGGTTCCAAGAAAGCAAACACAAGACAAAGGCAGCAGTTTAATCTATTTAAGTTTCAGCTAAGAATCCTGTTTCTTCACAGATAAAAGGCTGCTTCCAATTAATTAGCTCCAACAAGAAAGAGCCTTGCCAAGTTTTCTCAAGTCTGACAAAAAACAACAGACAAGAATCTTCAAATACCAACTGTAATGTCCACGAGGCTGAGTTTCAAAACGTCTTTGCTTCCTGCAAAGAATGTTCACTTCACAGCTGGCTTTTATCTTCTTGAAGGAGGGACCATTACCTTGCAACCTTACTCCCGAGTTGCCCGTGCTGTTATTGCTCTTTCCTGCCAGCAATCCTGCGTGCATGCGCACTTGGCACAGGCTCCTCAGGAACTTCCTTATCGCTGCTGACAGCCCCCACAATCTCTGAAGGCAGCAGTCCACTCCCTAATGGTCCTGGCCTCTCATCTGAGTCCTCGCTCTCCTCCACCCTCCACACCTGCTGCCGGCTAACCACAACACTATCCAACCATACAATATTCTTCAAAAAAAAAATTGCATTCCATTAAATTGATTGATGGCAGTGTTCCAATATCTAAGGGGCTGCCATAAAGAAGAGGGAGGTCAACCTATTCCCCAAAGCAGCTGAAGCCAGTGGTAGGAGCCAACCGGCTGAATCCTACCTCTTCCTTTGAGGTGAGTGGCTGGGAGGCAGGGCTGGGTGTGATGAGTGACATCACCTACCCAGTCACATGCCTACCCAGCCAGAAAACCGGTTGTTAAAAAAAAAAAAAATTGCAGCCCACCACTGTCTGTAATTCATTGATTTTAACTTTCACAATCTGGTGAAGGATTGTAGGAATTGAATCCAATGTGTTTGGAGAAAAGCTAACTCGACAGATCTTCTCTTCCTCCACACGCACAGTTCTCTCAGGCAGCATTCACACTAGACACTTAACCTGGTGGAAGAAATTAAATTGTTTTCCAAGTTTGCAGAATGCTGCACGGAGTAAGCAAAAAAAGGCAGTGTTTCCACAGCTTGCTGCAGAGCTACAAAAATTAACCGAGGTTAACACGAACCAAGGTAAGCAACTGAGTGAGTAGTCAGCTACTAAGCCTTTAATTAAATTACATGTACTGGTAGTTTTAGACTTACAACAGTAATTGAACCCAAAATTATGTTTGTAAATCATGTCGGTCTTTAAGCGAGTCGACACATGATCGATTGAGACAGTTGTTAAGTCAGTCACTGTGATTGTTAAGTGAACATGGAGTTTGTCAAATGAATCCATTTTCCTCAATGGACTTTTTTTTTTTTTTTTTGCTGGAAACCAGCAAAAAAACCAAAACCACCCCATTTTTTCTGACAAAACCCCTATTTTAATCACAGCCATGTGACTGTGGGATGCTGAAACTGTACACCCCAAATGCAGTTGCAATAGCACTTAAACTGAGCTACCACTTCACTGTGCTTTAGAGCCCATTCTAAGTGCTTTACATAGTCAACATATTTGCCTTGAACAATGTGGGTCAATGTGGGTCTTCATTTTACTGAACTTGGAAGGATGGAAGGCTGAGTCCACTTGGAGCCGGTCAGGATTCAACTTTTGGTAGTGAGCTGCATTAGCCTGCAAAACTGCATTCTAACCACTGTACCACCAAGAATAGAATAGAATAGAATAGAATAGAATAGAATAGAATAGAATAGAATGGAATGGAATGGAATGGAATGGAATGGAATGGAATGGAATGGAATGGAATGGAATAGGATATAGAATGGAATGGAATGGAACGGAACGGTATGGAACAGAATGGAATAGGATATAGAATGGAATGGAATGGAATAGAATAGAATGGAATGGAATGGAATAGGATATAGAATGGAATGGAATGGAACGGAACGGTATGGAACAGAATGGAATAGGATATAAAATAGAATAGAATAGAATGGAATGGAATGGAATAGAATGGAATGGAATGGAATGGAATAGGATATAGAATGGAATGGAATGGAACGGAACGGTATGGAACAGAATGGAATAGGATATAAAATAGAATAGAATAGAATAGAATGGAATGGAATAGAATGGAATGGAATGGAATAGGATATAGAATGGAATGGAATGGAACGGAACGGAACGGTATGGAACAGAATGGAATAGGATATAAAATAGAATAGAATAGAATAGAATGGAATGGAATAGAATGGAATGGAATGGAATGGAATAGGATATAGAATGGAATGGAATGGAACGGAACGGTATGGAACAGAATGGAATAGGATATAAAATAGAATAGAATAGAATAGAATGGAATGGAATAGAATGGAATGGAATGGAATGGAATGGAATAGGATATAGAATGGAATGGAATGGAACGGAACGGTATGGAACAGAATGGAATAGGATATAAAATAGAATAGAATAGAATAGAATGGAATGGAATAGAATGGAATGGAATGGAATAGGATATAGAATGGAATGGAATGGAACGGAACGGAACGGTGTGGAACAGAATGGAATAGGATATAAAATAGAATAGAATAGAATGGAATGGAATGGAATAGGATATAGAATGGAATGGAATGGAACGGAACAGTATGGAACAGAATGGAATAGGATATAAAATAGAATAGAATAGAATGGAATGGAATAGAATGGAATGGAACGGTATGGAACAGAATGGAATAGGATATAGAATAGAATGGAATGGAATAGGATATAGAATGGAATGGAACGGAACGGAACGGTATGGAACAGAATGAAATAGGATATAAAATAGAATAGAATAGAATAGAATAGAATAGAATAGAATAGAATAGAATAGAATAGAATAGAATGGAATGGAATGGAATGGAATGGAACGGTATGGAACAGAATGGAATAGGATATAGAATGGAATGGAATGGAATGGAATGGAATGGAATTGCAATAGCACTTTGACTTATATACCACTTAATGGTTCTTTACAGCCCTCTAAGCGGTTTACAGAGTTAGCATATTTGCCCCCAACAATCTGGGTCCTCATTTTACCGACCTCAAAAGAATGGAAGGCTGAGTCAACCTTGAGTCGGGTGAGGTTTGAGCTGCCAAATTGCAGGCAGCCGGCAGGCAGTAGAAGTTGCCTGCAGTACTGCACTCTAACCATGTGCCACCATGGAATGGAATGGAGTGGAGTGGAATGGAATGGAGTGGGAGTGGCAATGGCAATGGCAATGGCAATGGCAATGGCAACAGCACTTAGTTATATACTGCTTCATAGTGCTTTGCAACCCTCTCTAAGCAGTTATAGAGTCAGCATATTGCCCCCCAAAAATCTGGATCTTCATTTTACAACCTCAGAAGGATGGAAGGCTGAGTCAACCTTCAGTTGGTCAGGATTGAACTCCTGACAGTGAGCAGCCTGCAATATTGCATTCTGACCTCTGTGCCACATGGTTGGTGGTGTGATCCTGAGCAGGTACCAGTCATCAGAACTTCAAATCTGGAGTATCAATTCAGTAGCCCTAGGGAAATCCATCATACTTCAAATGGTTGCTAAGCAACCGGTTGTAAGTCAAGGGCTGCCCATACGTATGAGAATTAACTGTATGAGAATTGCGAATTTGCCTCTCAAGTGTCTGGAATTAATGAATTTAGTGCAAGAGACATAATAGCCTGCATCTGCTTTCTGAATCAGAGAATCTGGGAAGTAACTGGGCATGGAGAGAATGTTGGACAATTAAAGGCTGCATTCATACAATACATTTTCCCATGTTGCTAAATTAACCTTGTTTTGTGTTTGCCATAGTAGATTATCCTACAAACTAACTAGGCACATAGGAGCCACACAACATGCTCACTTGTGGGGAAAAAAATGACATTAAGCATAGCACCAGCCAAATTTAGCACGAGGTGCAAATGCAGCCTTTAAGTTTTTAATTGATCTGGTTAAGCAGGTTGCATAAATGCAGCCAAAGAGTCAAAGAGAAGCTAATCTTCTCACCCTGGTTTTTGTTTTTATTTTTCTAGCCCATAGCCTCTCTACAGAGATCCAGGTAGCCATTTACTCACTCCACCCCTCCTCCTCGTTCCATCCTGCTTAACTAGAGCTTTGAGGATAAAAGCACCTTCCACATGTGCAGCAGATGTTCCCCCATGCTGTCCATCTTTGCTAGCAGATCTAATGCTGGTGAACCAAATATATTTATATGTGCATGCAGGGGGATGTTGAGCATTTCTGGGGAAAACCCAGCCTGGAAAAATCTCCTGCTTACCAGGTTGATGGTTGATACATTATTCAGGGTTGATTAATAGAAAAGGATTAGTGGGGAAACAGGATACATATGCATTCAGTAAAATACATGCAGAAAGACAAGACCTGTTTCATTTAAGCCTCTGTAACTCTTCCAAGATCAGACATTTTGCAAGAGAATGTAACAATACAGGCCGCATTTGACTTACAACCATCCGTTCAATGACTATTTGAAGTTAACAGCACTGGAAAAAAAATGACATGCTGTATAACTTGTCCTCCCTCTTACAATCATTGTAGCATCCTCACAGTCAGATAATCAAAAATTCAGGTGCTTGGCAACTGGCACACATTTATGATAGTTGCAGCACCCTGGGGTTATGTCACCACCAAGGTTGTTTGCAACCTTACCAGCTGGCTTCCAAGAAGCAAAGTCAGTGATATAAAAAAAGATGTTGAGACTCTAGGAAGAATGCAGAGAAGAGCAACAAAGCGGATCAGGGGATTGGAAGCTAAAACATATAAAGAACGGTTGCTGGAATTGGGTATGTCTAGTTCAATGAAACGAAGGACTAGGGGTGACGTGATAGCAGTGTTCCAACATTTGAGGGGCTGCCACAAAGAAGAGGGAGTCCAGTTATTCTCCAAAGCCCCCGAAGGCAGGACAAGAAGCAATGGATGGAATCCAATCAAGGAGAGAAGCAACCTAGAACTAAGGAGAAACTTCTGACAGTGAGAACAATCAATCAGTGGGACGACTCGCCTCCAGAAGTTGTGAGTGCTCCAACACTGGAGGTTTAAAGAAGAGAGTAGACAGCCATTTGTCTGAAATGATATAGGGTCTCCTGCTTGGACTAGAAGACCTCCCAAGTCCCTTCTGTTATTTTGTCATGATGGAAGCTGGATTTGCTTAACCACTGTGTGATTCACTTAGCAACCATGGCAAAAATGGTTGTAAAAATCAGTCAGAACTCACTCAATTACTGCCTTGCTTAGCAATGGAAATTCTGGTACTGTTGTGGTTAGCTGGCAGCAGGTGCGGACGGCTGAGGAGAGCGAGGACTCAGATGAGGGGCCAGGACCATGAGGGAATGGACTGCTGCCTTCAGAGATTGTGGGGGCTAGCAGCAATGATGAGGAAGTTCTCGAGGAGCCTGTGCCAAGTGCATGTGCACACAGGATTGCTCACAGGAAAGAACAGCTACAGCAGCATGAGTGACTCTGGAGTAAGGCTGCAAGGTAATGGCCCCTCCTTCAAGAAGATAAAAGCCAGCTATGAAACGAACGTACTTTGCAGAAGGCAAAGACGTTTTGAAACACCAGCCTCGTGAACATTCCAGTATCCTGAGTTTGTATGTGAAGATTCTTGTATTGCAAATTATTTCTTGTCTGTTATCTTTTGGCAAGTCTCACACAGTCTGGCAAGGCTTGTGCTTATCACAGCTAATTATTTTGCAGAAGCATTAAAAGGTTTCTGTTCCCTTTGGATTGTATTTGATTTGTTGGAAAAGGGCGTGGGTCAGAACAGGTACACAATTGTGACATATATCAAAGATTGCCAGTACTGCAATCTGTTACATGATCAGCGATGATCAGAGTTATGATTCCCTTCCAAGTAGGCCTTAGCTTAGGCCCCTTGGCTCCCCGTTGGAGGTATCAATCCTGTGCTTGGCTAAGGATGGACCACGCAGGTTGCAAATCACCCTATTGATTGTTGGTAGGTACCAAAAAATAAAATAAAATAAAATAAAAGATGGAGAATGTTCCTGCAAAACTCAATGCTCAGACAAGCTAACGGAGATTCATGTACAGAGGGAGCCAAAGCTCTCATATTTGTGATTATCATTATTTACTGTTTGGCGCACTCAACGTTTGCCTGGCACCAAGCCATGCGAGATCCATGGAAATATATCTTCATCCTTGCTAATACATGCAATACCCCAAACGGTTTTAGCAGTGGCTATAAAATGTGATTTTCCTAATGATCGCATTTGCAGCACTTAAGGTTATGTACTTCGTAACGGCTCGCCATTTTCACTGTCTTTAACATTCGGCTTTCATTTCAGGCCTGTGTAATTAAGGCAGCAGCTATGCAATCCGTTGCATTTTGTAATATCGTTTGCCAGAATGTGTGGGTGGGGAGAACCCCCATCCAGTGGCACACAGCTGGGTCTGGAATATCTCCACCACAAGTGTTTAGGTTTTGCAATTGATGTTTATGGTGTGTATGCGTATATAACCTAAGTGCTGTGAAATATATACTTTTTTTTTTCTACTGTAGGAAAGCTTGCTTAACCTCTGGGGGAAAAAATGTATAGATGGATGTAAGTAGCACTTTGTAGGGCCATTAAAGGAAGGAGCTAATTCATCATTTTTCAAGGATTTTGGGAGAAGCAAGGAAGAGTCGTGGCACTTGGGAATTGGAGAATATCAGATGAATTCAGAAAGAGACCAGCTGAAGCTCTCTTTAAACCAAGTAATAGACTTGGAAGGGATGTTGGAGGTCATCTAGTCCAATCCCCTGCTCTTGCAGGTGATATGTACTATTTCTGATAAATGGCTATCCAGTCTCTTCTTCAAATCCTCCAGTGATGGAGCTCCCAGAACTTCCAAAGGCAATATGTTCCACTGGTTGGTTATTTGTTCTCACTAAAGAAATTTTCTCTTTAGTTCTAAGATGCTTCTCTCCTGTGTTAGCTTCCACCCATTGCTTCTTATCCTGTCTACAATGCTTTGGTAAATAAGTTAACCCTCCCTCCTCTTTGTGGCAGCCCTCTAAGTATTGGAAGACTGCCATTATGTCAGCCCTGATCCTTCTTTTCATTAGACTAGGTATACCCAGTTCCTGCAATCAGTTTTGTATGTTTTGGTTTCTACGTCCCTAATCATTTTTGTTGTTGTTCTCTGAACTCTTTCCAAAGTCTCCACATTTTTTTTTTTTTTGAATTGAAAACTGGATGCAGTATTCTAAGTGTGGTCTTACTAAGGCTTCATAAAGTGGTATTAATATTTTGTGAGATCTTGATTCTATCCTTCTATTAAAGCAACGTAAGATTGCTTTGGCTTTTTGGGCTGCTTCTGCACACTGTTGGTTCACGTAGTATTTACAGATACCTGCCTCTTTTACAAAGGACAATTCCATCTCACAAATAAAATGAAACTAAAAATGAACATTATAACATCCAAAACGTCCAGCAGCCTGATGTGGAATCTCCCACAACCACCCAAATGCCACAGTATTTTGTGAATCATAAAATTAACCAGATCTCACAAGATTTCAGCAATAGCACTAATATCATTTCTGGTGTTTCATCTTTCCCAAGGCAGAACATTTATTTGATCCTAAGAGAAACCAGGGAGTAGACAAGGTCAGCTAATGGACAGCTAAGTGCTATTGCTATTGTAAGTCCCTTTTGAGGGGGAGACAATGCATCCTAACTTTGAATGGTTACTAAGGAACTGGTCATAAATTGAGGACTGCATGTAAGCACAATGGGGCTTTCCAACTACCGAGCAGATTGGGAATAAGATCTTCTAGCAGTTTGAGTTGCGATCCAGCTGTTTGACAGGCAACTATTGTCAGATTCATAGCAGAGGGCCTGGATCCAGGAGTGGGCTGTTGGGGATTTGGGAGACTCTCTAGCTAAGAGTCTGTGCAGTTTGGAGAACCCACAAATCCCACTCCTGGCTGGCCCCGCCCATCCTGCCCCTCCCAGGAGACCCCGGGCAGCCCATTTTGGGTGCAGGTAAGCACGGGGCATGCATGGAGGCTTGGGGAGGGTGAAAAACAGGTCTCCCAGATGTTGAGGAAGGCCGTTTCCGGCTTCTAGAGAGCCTCCGGAGCCCAGGGAGGCTGTTTTCACACTTCCCGGAGGCCTTTGGAGCCGGGGGAGGGCAAAAATGTCCTACCACCATTGTGCAGGAGGCCAACTAGGCCACACCCACCATGCCCATACCCACCTAGAGAACCCTTTGCTAAAATTTTTGAAGCCCCCCCCCCGCCTAGACCCTACCTCTGGATTGTGGCTACGTGTTCTGTTGGAGATGAAGGACATCGGCCATGTCCTTGAGGGAGAAGTTGAAGCTGATTGGTTGAGTTTTCCTAACTTGTTCACATGCTTCCAGCAGACTTTGTCCCTTGTTTTTCTGACAAGGGTTTGTTCACCTCTGCCCTCAAAGGCTGTTTGGAATTCAGGCTGGCTGGCTGCGCTGTGATCATATCGAAATTAGAATCAGGTCCAGCAAGAAAAGCTTTGGTGCAGCTGCTCTTCCAGATAGAGGAGGGGGCAGGCAGACTTAATTTAAAATGGGCTTGCTCCCGACGTGCTTTGGATTTCTTTCCTCCTCATCTCTCTCTTCCGTGAGGGGTCTGCAAAGGTTATGGAGCAAAAAGCATGCAAGGAAGAGGGGGTGGAATCAGAGCTATCAAATGTACCAAAGCAAGCCAGGAGACATGATGAAAAACTCTTTAATTCCACAACATGTGGATAGACTTAACCAGAGTTTCAATTGGGAAACGGTGACTATTCTAGACCAAGCCAAGTTCAGAAACACTGAAACTCTAGGGAGTTTCAAGAAGCCTGCCACTTTGACAAATTAGCCATCGATAGACACATAGACATAAACAATAGCTACATACTAAATGTCTATGGAGATTCTCAGTCATCCAAGTCATGGTTATCCCAAAGGTGCTTTTTTCAAGAGGCAACGGGGCTTTCTGTTTTTTTTTTTCTATGAAGCAGTGGTGTGGTATGCTAACGGTTCGGCACGGTTCAGCCGAACCGGTAGTTTTAAAAAAAAAGCTGACAATCAGCTGAGAGGAGGAAAAAAATTCTCCAACAATCAGCTGAGAGGAAAACAAAGCGTTTTCCTCTCAGCTGCCACCCGCCCCTGCACTTTTCTCTTCTTTATCCTTTCGGCTGATTGGTGCTGTAGGTCTCACTTTGACAAATTAGCCATCGATAGACACATAGACATAAACAATAGTTACATACTAAATGTCTATGGAGATTCTCAGTCATCCAAGGTGGTGTGGGGAAAGCTGCACACCGGCGTTAGGCAAAGCACACCCACTAAGCCACGCCTACCATGCCACACCCACCCAACCAGTGGTAAAACAACTTGAATCCTACCACTGCTTTGAAGATGTTTCGCTTCTCATCCAAGAAGTTTTTGAATGAGAAGTGAAATGCCTTCAAAGAAAAACCAGAAAGTCCAGTTACTTCTTGGAAAAAGCACCTTTGGGACATCTACATACTAAGGTAATCCTCGACTTATGATCTTAACTGAGCCCAAAATTTCTGTGGCTAAATGAGACAGATGTTAAGTGAGCTTTGCTTCATTTTATGACCTTTCTTGCTGCTGTGGTTAAGTAAATTTCTTTGACTGCGGTTTTTCAGTTAGTAACATGGTTGTTAAATCAATCTGGCTTCCCTATTGACTTTGCTTTTCAGAAGGACATGATATAATCCCATGACACTGCAATCATCATAAATAGGAGTCAGTTGCTAAACATCTTAATTTTAATCAAGTGACCATAAGGAAGCTACAATGGTTTTAAGGATGAAAAACAGTCATAAGTCACTTTTTTCTGTGCTGTTGTAACTTTGAATGATCACTAAATGAACTTCTTCTGACCAAGTCTTCCTGAGACTGTAATTAAGCACACACTTAATCAAAATAACTCTTGTTTTATTTCAATGCTGGGAATTATGCGCATTCCCAGCCCGTAATGAGTCCCAAAAAGTCCCTCAAGATAAGCACCCACCTTTATCTCCTTTGAATTGCTGCCAACAGCTAAAGTGCCAAGTTAACTGTAAAAAGCCAACCGAAGTACAAAGTCCATACAGAGCTTCAAGGTTTAATCAGAACAGAGAGAACGACTTTGCTTCCTGCAAAGGTTTCTCTACCTTTGCATTTCCTTTATACCTTATGGGAGGGGCAATCACCTCCCAGCTTTACTTCTGAGTTGTCTCTTTTGTCTCAGCTGCTCTTGCCTTCTAGCAGCTCTGTGCACACGTGCACTGGGAACGGGGTCCCCTTGTTCCTCTGCCTTGCTGCTGCCAGATTCTGAAGGCTCCGGAGTCAGCACATAACTCCCAGATGGTCTCTGCATCGGATGCAGGACCCTCATCTAAGTCTTCCCTAGACTCCCAAGTGGTCCCCATTCTTCCACACTGTCTGATTCCACTGCCGTCTGCACAGGCTGCTGGCGAACCACAACAGAACTGTTAATAAGTTGAGGACTAGCTGTAGAGAAAAAAAATACTGAAATCCATATTGTATATCCATATTATATATTGTAGGGTACTAAAACTTGGTTCGTTGGATAAGTTTAAATTTCTAGATCTCTTGACTTAGGGAAGGAGCCTATTGGAGGAGAGGTCACAGGCCTATGGCACTTGTGGGTGAAAAGAAGTGAGGGTAGATTCAGGGCTCTCTTAGCTAAATTTCACTGAAAAACTAATTCTTTCTCAACTATTTTCAGGTTATTAGGAAGGAACATCTGGTGGCTGGTTTATTGTTTGTCTTCCTACTGCTTATAAATTGGTACCCCATAAAAGAATAGATTCAATTATTGTTGTGAGCTGCTTTATTTAGGAGGGTGAAATGCTGGAAAATGAAAATACATTTTTTTTTAAGATCAGTGGTATTTACTCTGCCTGAATAGTTAAGACAATGGAAAGGGCTTCAAAGAATGCTACGGTTATGGAAAGGTTCATTCGAATCCAGTCGCTGGTTCTTAGCAATTTTAATACAGTTTTCCTAAGAGAATACCACTGTGTTATTGATTTCAATAGAGAATGTAGATGTTTAAAATTGCTGCATTTTTTCCTTCAAGTTTGCATATGTTCATGTGCAGGTTGCATATATATGCATGCCTGTGTTTAATTTGCTTGTCTTCTTTGTTTCCTTACTTTTTTTAAATAATTCTGTATTCCTTTAAAAACATGTTCCATATATGTATAAATATTCATTTAAAATATCTGCCTCTTAAGTGAGAGGCCCACTTGGAAATGGGTTAGAACTACAAGACCCCAAATTCCCAGCAGGCCTGTGCAAATCGGGGTCTCAATTCAGATGATGAACATCCGTAAAAGCAGAAGCAGTATGCTCCATCCCATAATTGGATAGACCAGGTTGCCCTGATAGACCAATCTCACTGGAAAAAAACACTTCATCTCTAAACCTGGTATAGTTGACAAAGTGAGGACAGCCCATGGCTTAGAGGTTAATATATCCACCTAATATATGCAAGTAGCCCGGGTTCGAATCCCAGAAGGGTGTGGTTAGCTGATGACAGCTAAATAGCTTGAAATAGATCTATACTGGTCTCCCCTTACTTTTTTGCTGGTAAAACATAAATTCAACACAGAAATAGGTCATCACAAAAGTGACTGCCTGCGAAGGCTCCTGGACTGGGGCTGAAAGGCGAAAATGGAAGCAGTATGCTCTATCCCATAATTGGGTAGATCAGGTTGAGTTAGGAAACAAACACAAAACAGAGGTAACAGCAATACCTTTTAATGATTCTTTACAAATTCTGTTCCTTCACGGTTAAAAGGCTGTTTCAAACGAATTGTCTCTGATAAGAACGAGCCTTGCCAAGGTTGTGCAAGGCTGCCAAGAACACTAGATAAAGTTACTAAGACTTATTTCAAACACAAAGAGTCTCCAAACCAAGATATTCCAACCAAGATATTCCGAATGTCCACAAGACTTGAGTGCAAAAACTTCTTTGTTTCCTGCAATGAACTCTGGTTTCTTAGCTAGCTTTATCTCTTAAGGGAGGGGCCATTACCTTGCAGCCTTACTCCTGAGTTGCCCATGCAGCTGCAGTTGTTCTTTCCTTCGAGCAGCCCTGCGTGCACACACACTGGGCACAGGCTCCTCGGGGACCTCTTCATCACTGCTGCCAGCCTCTACAACCTCCGAAGGCAGCCTTCCACTCCCTGATGGTCCTGGCCCCATCCCTGCATCACACACAGGCCCCTCATCTGAGTCCTTGCTCTTCGAGACCTCAGCTGTCTGCACCTGCTGCCAGCAAACCACAACCCTAACCCTAACCCTGATCTACCGGTCTCACCAGAAAAAAACAAAAAAAAAAAACAGTTCACCAGTAAAAGAAGAATATTTGTAGCTCAGGGTTGAAATGAGGGGTCCTTGGTGCTCCCTGAATTCAGTTGTTTTCTTGCAGACGTTTCATTACCCAACTAGGTAACATCATCAGTGCTAGTTGAGAGTGGGGTTTGCTCTCACTTTATATTCTAGTGGCTTGACTTGTCAGTATTGTTGGGGTTGGTTTTAGAAGTTCTTTGGTTGGGCTATTACTGTTAGCTTGTTTGGCAGTTCCGTGATTGGAGCATTGTTTACTTCTCGATTATTGATCTAATGTTAATCTTGAAGGTAATCTATTCTCATCTGGGTGGTATTTTGTTCTTTTTGTTCCCCTTTTGGCTTGTGGATTGTCTCTTTTTGCATACATGGAATCCTTGATGTGTAACAGTTCATTTAGTGACCGTTCAAAGTGACAATGTCATCTGTTTTGACCTTCTTACAAGCGATGTCAATGGGGAAGCCAGATTCGCTTAACAACCGTGTTACTAGCTTAATAACTGCAGCAACAACTTTGGCAAGAAAGGTCGTAAAATGAGGCAAAATTCAATTTGCAAATGTTCCACTGAGCAACAGAAATTTGGGGCTCAATGGTGGTCGTAATTCGAGGACGACCTGTACTGAATACTCTAGACAGGAAATACCAATGCTTTTAAAAATATTACTGTATACACTTGCAAGTAAGCCCATCCACAAAATAGATGAAACTGATTTGGGGTATTTTAGCCCCTAAAATTCTTGGCTTATCCGTGAGTATATAAGGTACATGTATCATTTCGGCTGGAAAGCATGAAACTAATACTAGCTGTCTTTATGCAGCTTTCCTTGCCATGCCATTCTTCACAACCGCTTCTCTGTGTTTTGATGCTGGAGCACAATTGATTTAAGGGAAAAGAAGAAAAATGACATACCTTGAACTGCAGGCTAATGTTTTATTAAAAGGCATCGGATTTCGTGAGTGGCAGTTTGCTAGCCTGAACGTATGCTGCCAGACTACACAGGTATTCTCCTACAATATATGCCAATATATGCGGTAAAGTAAAAAAAAGATGGTAGAAACAATTGAGCAATTGATAACAAATCTTGTCTTTTTTTTTTTTTTAACTTCCCCCCAATCCCCCAGCAGTTGCCTTTGTATCAGGACAACAGGTGGACAATAAACAGAGTTTATTTTTGCTGTCTTGCTGCTGAATCCATTTACTTGTCCCAAAGGTGCTTTTGTTACGAACTAAGCAAACGCTTTAGTTAAAAATCCTAATAGTTCTGAAGTCACTAATAGAGTTGGAGTCACTATTCGATGTCTAGTCTCCATTCCTTGCGCCCATGCTCCAGACTTAACACTTTTTTCAGGAGGCAACTGGACTTTCTTGGTTTTTTTTTTGAAGACGTTTCACTTCTCATCCAAGAAGCTTCTTCAGCTTTGACAGGATAGTGGGGAATGGAAGGATTTATACTCCTTGCAGACAGATGGTCATTTGCATCCTTTTAGAGGGTTGTTGAAGCCACTTGGAGGTTTATCTGTGTCTTCAAAGTCACGTGAGTAGTACTCCTGAGTCCTGTGATCTGCAATTCCCCCCCCCCCCCCCACAATCCTGTCAGAGCTGAAGAATCTTCTTGGATGAGAAGCAAAACGTCTTCAAAAAACAAGAAAGTCCAGTTGCTTCATTAAAAAAGCATCTTTGGGACAGCCATGACTGAGAATCTCTACAAAATGCATTTACCTGTAGCACAACACAGAACCCAGCTGAAAAGGTTGCAAATCATGATCATGTGACTTCAAGGTCCTGCAACTGCCCTAAATGCGGGCTGGTGGCCAAGTGCCCGAATTGCAATCACGTGACTGAGGGCCTGATGCGACGGTTGTATCTTCAAGGATGGGTTGTAAGTCACTTTTTCTGAAGCTGTCATAACTTCGAACCATCTTTAACAAATGGTAGCTTATGCTTTACAAAGCCTTAGTAAGACTGCATCTGGAGGACTGCATTCCATTTTGGTCACCATACACACACAAAAAAAAAAAGATGTTGAGACTTTGGAAAAAATGCAGAGAAGAGCAACCAAGAGGATAATAATAGAATAATAATAGAATTCTTTTATTGGCCAAGTGTGATTGGACACACAAGGAATTTGTCTTGGTACAAATGCTCTCAGTGTACATAAAAGAAAAGAGACATTAGGGGGATGGAGACAAAAAATTATGAAGAATGATTACAGGAATTGGGTATGTTTATTCTAATAAAAAGAAGAACTGGGGAGACATAATAGTAGAGTTCCAACATTTGAGGGACTGCCACAAAGAACAGGGGGTCACCCTATTCTCCAAAGCACCTGAATGCAGGACAAGAAACAATAGGTGGAAACTGATCAAGAATAGAAGCAACCTAGAACTAAGGAGAAACTTCCTAATTGTGAGAACAATCAACCAATAGAATGGTTTGCCTTCAGAAGTTGCCTACAGAACTTTTAAGAAGAGACTGAACAGCCATTTGTCCAGAATGCTATAGAGACTTTTGCTTGAGCAAGGGGTTGGATTAGAAGACCTCCAAGGTCCTTTCCAACTCTGTTATTTTATAGTAAGTCAAGGATTGCCTGTATTTCAGTAATCTAGGGTGTGTAACTGTCAATTTTCTGTTCCATTCATTGTGGGATTCTACCAGTTTGCACCTATTCGCTAGAACCGGTTGTTAACATTCTAAGCAGTTTGGAGAACTGGTTGTTAGAAGAAATTACTGGGCTAATCCTGTAAGGAAGGCAAGAAGGAAACATTATGGTGTTGCTTACAGAAACTGCCTCTCCATTAACCCTTATGACATTCTTGGCAGAACTATCTCAGGAATATCTCTGGAGTTTTTTTCCCCTCCTTTGCGGGTACTTTGCTTGTGTGGAGTGACCATTCAAAGTTACAATGGAACTGAAAAAAATGACATGAGCATTTTTCACACTTACGACTGTTGCAGCATCCCCACAGTCATGAGAGGCCAGGCAAGGAGATGCATGCCTTGATGTGAGTGATATTGAGTTGGCCATGCCCAGCCAGTCACATGGCCACCAAGCCACGCCCACTATCTAAGCTATGCCCACTATCTAAGCCACACCCACCACCTAAGCCACGCCCACAGAACTGGTTGTTAAAAACTTTGAATCCCACCCCTGCCTACAACCCTTGTAAAAAATAATGACATTGTGTTTTTGAATTAGGAACATATAATTTGCACCACTGCTATTGCCAGTGATACACAAGTGCCTCCCTTGACCTGGCCACTTTGTCTATATTCACAATTGAGCCCAATGTTTCTGTTGCTAAGTGAGACATTGGTTAAATGAGTTTTGCCCCATTTTACAACCTTTCTGAATTTTGATCACATGACCACAGGCAAGCTGCAATAGTGGTAAAAAAAATAAATGGCTGTAAGAAGGGGTGGGATTCTGCTGGTTCGGACTAGTTTCAGTGAACCCCTAGCTCCGAAGATCAGTTGGGAGTAAACTGGTTTGCTCTGACAATCCTGTGGACCCTCCCACCTTCCCCAGCACTGCACTGACCTTTATCATCCCAGCTGATCAGCACTGAAGAGGAGTGGATTGCTGCTCCTCAACTGTGTTATTCCCCTGAACATAGCAGATAAGGATTTTTGCATTGCTCACAGATGGAACATACTATCATATGTGGTGGCAATGCCCCAAACTTAAAAAAAATACTGGGAAAAATTGGAAAAATGGATAAGAGAAATCACAACGTAGAATACTGAATTTAAGCCAGAAGCTTTTTTTGCTGGGGATAATAAAAAGAAACCCCAAAAAACATATCCAATACATCATACAACATATATTAACAACAGCAAGAATCACCTATGCCCAAGCTGGAAAATAGATGGTGTACCTTCAGAAAATATGATAATAAATAAAATACTTGATTGTGCCAAGATGGACAGACTGACGAGAAAACTAAAAGAGAAAGAAAAGCCTGAATTCTATGAGGTTTGGGAAAAGTTATGTAGATGGTTAGATAAGAGAAACAAGGTTTGATATGGAGAAGAACTGTGAATATTGCATTTGTTACGGACTAAGCAATTGCGCTAATTAAAAGCTTAAATAGTTTTACTTCCACAGCAGGCTCAAAATCCTGCACTTCTGATTGGCCCACCAGCAGCGGATCCTGATTGGTCGTCTCAGGCCGATCTGATTGGCTGTTAACGGGCGCTGCCGATTGGACGCCGCCAGCGCGGCAAACTCAAAGCATTGGCTGTTATGACAGCAGCGAGCCCTATAAAAGGGCTGCTGCTGCCCAAGTATTTTAGCTCTGTTCTGAAGTCACTAATAAAGAGTTGAGTCATTTTCCAATGCCTCGTCTCCGTTCTTTGTGCCCATGCTCCGAACAGAACACTGGCGACGAAGGTGGGATGCGGAGACTTTAAGAGCTGATCAAACACTCAATGAACCCTACAGAGCACGTGGCTTAGAGCGCACCGAAGAAGCGGCAGAATGACCAGCAGCGCTATACCACCCGCTTCATTTGACCCGGCTAACGAAGACTGGGACTCGTATATGGACAGTTCCAGATGTTCCTGGAGACCAACAATCTGAAAGATGCTACGCCTGGCAAGAAACGAGCTGTATTTCTGACTCATTGCGGGCCTGCCGTTTTCAAGATGGCAAAAGCACTTGCGAAACCAGCAGAAGTCAAGACAATGGACTGGGACAACCTTGCCCCAATCCTCCGGGCCCATCATGCATTGGCGGTGCCAA
Organism: Hydrophis major; assembly: GCA_033807585.1. Lineage (NCBI taxonomy): Eukaryota > Metazoa > Chordata > Lepidosauria > Squamata > Elapidae > Hydrophis > Hydrophis major. Next base: position 7,493,889 of record CM066331.1, read on the forward strand.
CACTCATCAGAAGACACGAGTTTTACCAGAGGGACCAACAGGAAAGCGAAAGCATTGGGGACTTCATCGCTGACTTCAGAAACCTAGGAGGACTCTGTGGCTTCGCAAATCTCGAGGAAGACATGAGAGATCGAATTGTTCTGGGCCTAAGAGACCCCACGTCCCAGAGCAAGATTATGGTGAAGGGAGACATCGCCCTCGCAGATTTCATTGCCGATGCTACTGCAGCAGAAGCAACCAGGAAGTCAGCCGCTCAAATGCGCCGAGCGATGCTACACCGTTTTCCGAGAGGCACGTGACAACTACCCACCATGAGGACCTCGAATCCTCATCAGAAAGCGAGGAAGAAGAGGTCAACAGATTTATGTCAGAACGCGACCAGCGGGACCAAAAGAATTGAAAATCCCCGTACCAATGCTCCAGATGCGGGGGCAGTCACCCGTGATCTGACTGCAAATTCCTAGATGCACTCTGCCCTTCCTGCGGGAAGAGGGGCCACATCGCTAAGGTCTGCAGAAGCAAGCGAGGACCCAGCCCAACCAGGAGAGAAAACAATTTCCGACAGACAACAGGCACCCCACCAGTTAATTGGGACTGCCAAAACAACCAATGGAACTTTCAGTACAAAAACCAAGCAGCCACCACTTCATCCCGATGAGAAGAGGCACACCAGACCATCACCATAGGCCACGCTTCATCCCTTGATGCAAGGAAAATCCGAGTGAGGGTCGCCATCGAGAAGCAACCATGCGTTATGGAGGTCGACTCTGGATCATCCCTTTCGATGGTATCCTGGAAAACCTTCAAGCAGCTGATCCCTGACATCCGTCTCCAGGACCTCAGCACTCAAAACATCATATTGAAAGACTACCAAGGAAATAGAATTCCGGTCGTCGGTTCCAGCGACATCTGAGTCACCTTCAAGGACCACACTGCAACCTTACCATTGACCATCATCAATCGAGATTGGCCCAGCCTTCTGGGTCTACAGGGGTTTGTGCCATTAGGAATTGAACTAGCTGGCATCAACCAGACTGGCAGTGATGACTGGGAAGCAGCCCTCATCCAAGAATTCCAGGACATGTTCAGCGAGAAGCTAGGCAAGTACAAAGGGTCCCCTATATTGTTTAACCTCAGCCCTGAAGTTGCGCCCATTCGCCTTAAGCCTCGTCGAGTGCCCTTTGCACTCAAGCCAAAGATTGATGAACAATTGGACAAATTAATAGCACAAGGTGTGTTGGAACCGACTGACCACGCTCAATGGGAGACCCCAATCGTGACCCCCATAAAACCAGACAGATTGGTGAGAATTTGGGGGGATTACTGGGCCACCCTAAAACATGCGCTCCAGCAGAGCGCTTACCCCGTACCTATGGTCCAACACCTTCTTCACTCCCTTGGAGGTGGGAAAATATTTGCAAAATTGGACTTAGCTCAGGCGTACCAGCAGTTGCCCATAGACGCACAGACTGCAGAGGCCCAGACTATAGTCACGCATAGAGGGGCTTTCAAGTGTAACAGACTCCAATTCGGAGTAAGTGTAGCCCCCGGCATTTTCCAGAGCTTAATGGAAAGGTTGCTACAAGGCATAAAAGGGGTTGTGCCCTACTTCGATGATGTACTGATAGCTGCCCTGACTAGATGCATTTTAGAAAAATGACTCCGAATGGTTCTACAGAAATTTAAAGGTCAAGAAGGACAAGTGCCAACTCTGTACAGAAAAGGTTGAATCCCTGGGCTATCTATTTGACAAACAGCGAATTCATCCTACTGAAAAAAAACTGACTGCCATAAAAAATGCCCCAAGACCTAGGAATAAAACAGACCTCTAAGCTTTCCTAGGACTCATTAACTTTTATAACTTCTTCTTGCCCCAGAAAGCAACTGTGGCCGAACACCTACATAGGCTCCTCGACAAGAAGGCTTCCTGAGTCTGGGGACAACGCGAAGAATGAGCTTTTCAGAAAGTAAAGACCTTTTAACCTCAGATGCTGCATTGATACAATATAATGAGACCTTACCTTTAACCGTCACCTGCGATGCCTCACCGTTTGGGGTAGGAGCCATCCTGAGCCACATCCTATCAAACGGTACTGAGGCACCTATTGCATTTTTTTCAGACTTTAGCTAAAGCTGAGAGGAACTATAGCCAACTTGATAAAGAGGCTCTCGCTATCATAGCTGCTGTCAAACGCTTCCATGAGTACGTATATGGAAGACCCTTTTCCATAGTCACTGATCACAAACCATTACTTGGCATTTTAGAAGGGGACAAACCAACACCCCACATCTTATCGCCAAGAATGACACGTTGGTTGGAATTTCTAGCCGCATATGATTACCAATTGCTACACCGCCCGGGGAAAGCCATTCCCCACGCTGACGCTTTGAGCCGCTCACCGCTACCCGAAGTCATAGACGATCCGGCTCCAACACTAACAACGCTACAAATTGAAACCCTTCCTTCTCCACCACTGACTGCACGAGACATCGCCACAGAAACAAGGAAAGATCCTTGTTTAGCACGAATCCTCAGCTGGGTGGAATGAGGTTGGCCTGACAACGAACTCAGTGACATCTTCAAACCCTTCAAAAACCGACAGACAGAGCTTTTCTCCCCAAAAGGATGCATATTGTGGGGAGACAGTCATTCCGGAGCGGCTACAACAGAAAGTCCTGAAACTGTTGCACGATGGACATCCTGGCATCGTGCGAATGAAGGCACTAGCCAGGAGCTACGCATGGTGGCCAAGTATAGATAAACAAATAGAAACTTGGGCAGCCACTTGCAACAATTGTCAAGAAACTCACGCAGATCCACCAAAAGCCCCACCAACAGAATGGGAGACACCCCGGGGTCCCTGGTCCCACATCCACCTCGATTTTGTGGGACCCACCAAAAGACATACCTTTCTCATAACTGTGGATGCCTATTCAAATTGGCTAGAGGTCCACAAAATGAAGAGCACCACCACAGAAACAGTCGTTAAAAAATTAAATAAACTATTTGCTACACATGGACTACCAGATGTCCTGGTTTCCGATAATGGTCCCCAATTCACTGCTCTCGCATTTGAACAGTACCTAGCGGATCGGGAGATACGCCATGCTTTGACCTCACCTGCCCACCCTGCGACCAATGGTAGGGCTGAGAAAATGGTCCAATTCATGAAGAAAACTTTACAAAAAATGGAACAAGGAGACATCGATCATAAAGTAACCAGGATGCTCCTCCTCCAACATATTACACCACACAGTACTACAAACAAAACCCCAGCCAAACTCCTGATGGGACGGAAACTTCGATCACACCTTGACCGCATACACCCTGCCTACACGCCAGAACAACCCCTAGGGTCCAGCAGCAAGTATCTCACGTTCAAGGTAGGCGACCCAGTTTTTGCAAAGAATTTCTCAGGTGACCCATTGTGGGTCCCCGCTACCATAATTCAACTTACGGGGCCTCATTCCTACCGTTTACAAACTGCTGAGGGGAAAATGTGGAAGCGCCACATTGACCAACTTCATTCCAGACTACTCCTACTCCTACTCCTGTCTCTAGCCCTGAACCTCAAACCTGGGGGGGAAGGGAAAGCGAGGGCGCCGAAAATGAGCCAACATATGATGCAGTACGTGAAACCCAAAAATCAACACAACCAACCTCAGGATATTCACCTTCCGAGGAAGAACTGGACCAGATGATAGCCTCGCCACAAAGCAGCACTGCGACAGCAGCAAACCCAAGAAACTCAGGAGACAGCCTTGACGGAAGCAGGGATGACAGCCCCGCATTGCCCAGCAAAGTGGTTGACCCAGCCGTGCCATTCAGCCCAGCAAATAGCCCATTGGAAACAGAGCCAAGGCAAGAACTGTTGGGGCAACGCAGATCGGGCAGACAGGTGAAACGATCTGCGTACTTGCGAGAGTAAACATCACCCCACCCCTCAGACAGAATCTAGGGGGGAGGGGTGTTACGGACTAAGCAATTGCGCTAATTAAAAGCTTAAATAGTTTTACTTCCACAGCAGGCTCGAAATCCTGCACTTCTGATTGGCCCGCCAGCAGCGGATCCTGATTGGTCGTCCCAGGCCGATCTGATTGGCTGTTAACGGGCACTGCCGATTGGACACCACCAGCGCGGCAAACTCAAAGCATTGGCTGTTATGTCAACAGCAAGCCCTATAAAAGGGCTGCTGCTCCCTGAGTATTTTAGCTCTGTTCTGAAGTCACTAATAAAGAGTTGAGTCACTTTCCGATGCTTCGTCTCCGTTCTTTGCGCCCACCTCCGAACAGAACAGTATTTAAATATATAAGCAACACTTGACACAGAACTGTTAAATGTAATTTTTTTTATGTATTTTGAAAATTTAAAAAAAAATTAAAGGATTTTTGCATTGCTGTTCACACATGTGCAGCGCGCAATCACCGAACCAGTTGTTATACTGGTAGCATCCCACCCCTGGCTATGAGTCACTTTTTTCAGTGCTGCTGTAACTTTGAGTGGTCACTAAACAGATGATTATAAGTTGAGGACTACCTACCTGTATGTTTAGACCAGAATGTTGACATGCCTGGTTGTTCTGAGTTGGTTGAAGGACCTGGATTCCCTTCTCACTCTTAGCCCCAAGTCATCACTCCTTTGTGTCTGTATGTCTTGAAATGAATGTATATTTTTATAATGGCATGTGGGGGTTGATCTTGGGAGGGAGGAAAAAGAGCTGCCAACGGGACAATCAGCAGTAAAAGAATCCCAGTCCACAGAAAAAGGGAAGGTATAGGAAGTCTTTCAGAAGGGATTTCCCTAGTTTTCCAGAGAATTCATTCTTGCAAGACTCTACTCATGTAGCCTTACTTAGACTTAGAATAACTTTATTGTCACTTTGAATGTACGCTAATTGGCATACATTAAAATGAAGTTTCATTGCAACACCTCCAATATACACTACGTAAATATGACAAAATAAATAAATACAAAATTGTGCATATACCCACAAATACTATATGACACAAAGAAACAACAGAGTCTAGTTTGGATGTACATGGTGAGAAAAACAAATCTTGCAAGTTTACTTACCATCTTACTTACGTTGGAAGAAATATCCATCTGGTTCAGTTCCAAGTGGGGAGAAAGACACTGGAGATGTGGAAGCTGATTGGAAAGATGGTCAAGGACAGGGACAGGACCACATGTGTTTCAGGTCCTGGGCAGCTGACCCTATGGAGTGTAGAGTGATGGTTATTTATGCCCTCTCTTGGGCTTTGCCCTTGAGCTTCCTGTTCCTGTGCAAGAAATGTATTCTATTGGTTGTTGTAGGGATCACTGCTAACTTTGTAGGCTGTCTGAGTCCCAGGCTTGGTTGAAACTTACTTCAATGAAGAGGCTTGTTATGCCATGTGGTGAGCGCTGCTGCTAGATGGGCTAATCCTATTATGTCCCGAAAAGTCATGTCTTAATCCCATTACCCTGGAGCTGAAGGTCTAATTGTCTTATAGATGGGCTGGCCCAGTCCTGCTGGCACAATTAAGAAAGGTGTGGGGCTGCTTTCCAAGAGCATGTTTCTCCTTTAGGAAAATATAATATTCTGCCTTTTTTAATGTTTCTCAAAATATTTCATTCTTCTAGGAAGGGTGACTTTCCTCACTTACAATCTTTACAACAAAGGTAAAGGTAATATTGATGGTAGCGTTTCTTGTCTAGATCACCTCAAAGGGCTAACTTATTTATCGGACATGATGCATTCAAACACTCACCAAAGAGGCCATGCTGGCTGGGGAATTCTGGGACTTGAAGTCCACAAGTCTTAAAGTTGCCAAGTTTGGAGACCCCCTGCCTTAAAGAGCAGCTAACTTCCAACCTGTTATTTAGGGGGTTCGGCTCGCAAAATCCCCAGCCATCATGCCCACTAGTAATGCTGAGACTTCTAATCCCAACACCAAAACTAAAATGAGAACAGCCATTCCCACAATTTGGAGAACAAAAATGCAAAGGAATTCAACTTTGCACAACTAAGGAAAAAGTTTGCTTTAATCATGATGCTGGGATCTTTGCTGTTGACTGCCAGGGGGTAGGTATTTGGGGAGGGGGGGGATACACTCTATAAATGCATTAATGTAAGAGAGGGAGAGGTAGCTCTCTCTCGGAGGATTTCAGAACAATGGAGCAGAATCTGGGTTTCATTCAAGAGGCGGCACAGTGGGAATAGATCTAATCAAATGAAAATAAAATGAAAAAGGCCCTTCCCCTCCTACTAAAACTTTAATGTTATTAATCATATTAATGTGGGGAGGGAAAACAGCCAAAGCATTCTTTCATTCTGTTTCTTTGGGAGGAGAGAGCCTGAGAATATAGAGATGTTGGCCTTTATACTTAGGGGGACATCATATCTTCACCCCTTTGGGCAAAGGGGGCTGTCTCAGTTTCCTTTGTTGGCTTTGCCAGTCAATTTCCAGGCATGTGATGTGGATCTCCTTTGAAGGCCGTGGTCTCTGCCTGTTATTGGACTGGGTGTGGGACAAGATCTGTCCCTTCATGGTTATGTATATATTTGCCTTTCAACCAATAAGCAATGCCATGTTCTTTAGTAGTTTGGATGACCAAGTCCAGGTTCCTGTATCCCTTGCAATATTGCCAGCATCTGGCCATCATGCAAAGGATCAAAAGCTGTAGTAATAAAGAGGAAGGAGCACAGTGAGGAAAAATGAGATCAAAATTTTAAAAGAGGAGGAGGAGGAGGAGGAGGAGGAGCAGGAAGATGAAGGAGAAGGAGAAGGAGAAGGAGAAGGAGAAGGAGAAGGAGAAGGAGAAGGAGAAGGAGAAGGAGAAGAGAAGAGAAGAGAAGAGAAGAGAAGAGAAGAGAAGAGAAGAGAAGAGAAGAGAAGAGAAGAGAAGAGAAGAGAAGAGAATTGGAATGGAATGGAATGGAATGGAATAGAACAGAATAGAATTCTTTATTGGCCAAGTGTGATTCGACACACAAGGAATTTGTCTTTGGTGCATAAGCTCTCAGAGTACATAAAAGAAAAAATACATTCATCAAGAGTCAAGAATCATAAAGTACAACACTTAATAATAGTCATTGGGTACAATAAATAATAGAAGTCATAACATTCTGACTTCATTAGAAGTTGTGATTATTATTATTATTATTATTATTATTGTTGTTGTTGTTGTTGTTGTTGTTGTTGTTGTTGTTGTTGTTGTTATCTGTGTACCCCTGAGCACCTGGAATTCTAACTGTAGTTTACTGCATTTTCTAAAGCCCCTTAAGCTGCAGCTGCCAAGAGAGACACTGTAAAAACAAAATGTCGCCCTTTATCATTTTAAAGCTTATTAATTGCCTTACCATCAAAATTCTGCAAGTGATGTGCAGCCATAAAATCATGCAAAGCTACATATTGTCAAGAGATTAGGAAGGAATGGGGAAACAAGCAGAAGCGACAAAGAGATCAGGCATCTGCAAGTCTATATCTTGAGGCTTGAGAAAGTTACGTTTTTTGTTTTTTTTTTAAGTTAAAAGGATTTTGTCAAATACCAAAAAAGAAGGAAAATAAGGTCACCGATAGCTCTTCCAGGTTTCTTAAGGGAGGTAGCAATCCCGCTACTAAGAAGTTTCAAATCCGTTTCCTACAATCTGATACCAGTACCATCAAGACAGTTTTGGATTGATCTTTTGCCATCTGGGTCTCCATGCAAGGCTGAGGGTCACTGATTTGAGAAGTTAGGAATTGTGTGAAATATTCCTTGATTTGAGCTTGATTCCTGAAACTTTTGGAAGACTTACCGCTGCCTTTTTCTAGTGTCATCTATCTGGGCCCAGGATCTCCTCCTTGTTTTACATCCTTGGCAGCTTTTAGAAGGTTTGTTTGGGTTAACTCTAATGTTGTCTTACTGTCTACAATAACCATATTATTTTTCAGGAAGGAGAAGTTAAAGGGGAAATAGACTCACAGTGCTATACAAATGCAGATGAGGCTGCTTTCCATTCTAACAGATGTTGGTTTCTAGGACTGGAAAGATGCTCAGAAACAGGAAAAACCAGGACAGAATGGGAAAGAACGAGAAGATGGAAAGAACTGTGATTTTTTGTCATTCTAACAGCCTTCTGGTGTCTGTGGGTTGTGTATGGAAGTGTACTCAATCAATCAGAGTAGAGCTGGAAGGGACCTTGGAGATCTTCTAATCTAGTCCAAGCAAGAGACCCTATACCATTCCAGACAATTGGCTGTCCAGTCTCTTCTTAAAAGCTTCCAGTGATGAAGGTCCCACAACTTCTGAAGGCAAGCTGTTCCATTGGTGGATTGTTCTCACTGTCAGAAAATTCCTCCTTATTTCTATGTTGAATCTCTCCTTGATCAGTTTCCATCCATTATTCCTTGTCTGGCCTTCAGGTGCCTTGGAAAATAGCTTGACCCCTTCCTCTCTGTGGCAGCCCCTCAAATATTGGAAGATTGCTATCATGTCTCCCCTGGTCCTTCTCTTCACTAGACTAACCATGCCCAGTTCCTGCAACCATTCATCATATGTTTTAGCCTCCAGTGTCTCATAATCATCGTGGTTGCTGTTCTCCACACTTTTTCTAGATTCTCAATATCTAATTTATATCATGGTGACCAAAACTGGATGCAGTACTCGAGGTATGGTCTTACTAAGGCTTAATAGAGTGGTATTAAGAACCTCGGGTGATCTTGATTGAACCCCGACTTAGGGTTTTTCAGTTAGGACCTTCGCAACATCTCCACAATCAAAATTCAGAGGCTTGGCAACTGACTTATATTTATGACGGTTGCAGTGTCCCCAGGTCATGCGATCCCATTCTGCAACTTTCTGATAAGCAAAGTGAATGAAGTTTGCCAGATTCATTTAACAACCGGTTTAGTAATTTATCAACTGCAGTGATTCACTTTATAACTGTGGCAAAAAAGGCCGTAAGATGGGGCAAAACTCATTTGACAAATGTCTCACTTAATAACAGAAATTCTGGCCATAAGTTGAGAACTACCAGTATTTTCTTTTGTATGTTTGTATTGTATACTATAAACTAATTAAAAAAGAAAAGCATCTTACAGTGCTAAATACAGCAAGAAGCACAGCTAGGTCTCTGACAGGTCATACAGCCTGAATCCTTCCTCTGGGTGACTCAACTTTCCATGGTAATAAGCTGTGGAGAACATTCCCTCAACTTGTGCTCATGGGAAATATGAAACAAACATCTAAACATCTGTTTTTTGTTCTGCCACCTTTTCCATCCAATGGCCTTATTAAGAATATATCTGTTTCCACTCTTTGGAAATGGCAGATTTCCTCCTATCTTCGTGGCTGCCTTCCTTCACCCTTTGACTGTTCCAATCTGATATCAAGTGGTTAGAAAGGTGCAAAATGGCGGGGCAATTATTTTCATGACAAAGGCTTCAAAAAAGGATTGCTCAGACGGTTTTCCCCCTTCTTCTCCACCTCTCCCCTCCACCCCCATTTGCCTGGAAGGTACACAGCTGACAAAGCAAGAAAGAACATTTGAGTTACGAATGCCAAACTTGAAATCCTTCTCATAAATTGCACTCGGGGCAGTCGTGAAGGCTGTGCCAAAACCACCCTTGTTTTTGTCAGAATCTAACCTCATTTGGCAACCAGAAGCAAAAGCTTAAATCCTACTCTACATATTTAATCCATATTCAGTCATTTATAATAGGAAAGTGGGCAATTTCCTGATTAATTTCCATAGTTCCTCGGAGAAACCTCCTCCTCATGGGAAGGTATGTATTCATAAGGATACAAAAAGCATCTCTGAGATAAAAAAAGTCAGTCCATGTAGTCTAATGCCTCATTTACAAGGGGACCACTAGAGGCTTCTGTGAAATCTCTCAAGTAGGACATCAGCTTAATAGCTTCATTCATTACTGTTTTTCACTGGCTTATCTTCAGAAGGATGCCTCCTCTAATTCTAGCTTTATCCTGATCTTCCATGATGTTCCTGAGTTTCTCTTTTAAAGTGGAGCTTTCCCAGACTTGGCTGATCTCAACAACTTAAGCAGGATCGGGCCTGGTTAAACCGTGGATGGGAGACCATTGAAGAACTCCAGGTCTATAGCAAGGTTTCCCAACCTTGGCAACTTCAAGACTTGTGGACTTGAATTCAGCATGGCTAGGGAATTTTGGGAGTTGAAGTCCTGAAGTCTTAAAGTTGCCAAGTTTGGAGATGGAGAAGTCATAACACACCCTAGAAGAAGGCAGTAGCAAGGCACTACCATACTGCTGTTACTGCTGAAAAAGAAGCTGTTACTTTGCATCCCTTTTGGCATGCGACCAAGCCCAGATTCATGACCTATCAATACTTCCATTAAGCCAGAAGTCCTCGACCACTGGTTCATGGACCAGCCCTTGTGTTGTGTCCTTGAAAATGATGCCAGGAGTCGGTGACTTCAAATCATGCTCTTTTATTAAAGTAGGAACCGAACTGGCGCTTTGCAAAAGGTTCGCAGCTTTTATTCTTTTAGTCGCAGCGGCCGCGGCCAATGGCACCGCTTTGAATCTCCCGCAATTCGAATAGACCAATCGCGGGAGATTCTTAGCGAGCCAATCAGCGCGGCTCGCCTGACCAATCAGAGTGCCCCGCGCTTTGGCCAATCAAAGCACGGGGATCTCAAGAATGCTAATTAAGGGACAGAACACCTTGTCTATGACAAACCACACAAACAAACAAAGCCCCACTCATGGGATGCAGGCAGCATGCAAAATCACATTTCCCTATGGTCCACTGAGAATCCTCTCCCTTGGAACTGATCCCTGGTGCCCAAAAGGTTGGGGACCACTGCATTAAGCTACCACCAAGATCTTGAGAGATCTTCTAGACGAGTGATTCTCAACTTGTGGTCTGCAGATGCCTGGAGGGGCGGAGCATAATGTCATCACAGGGGGTCCACAAAGGCTTGAAGGAATGTTATGATTTAAAACTCAGGTTAAATCTTGGTAGTCCGTGATCATGGTCTGTGGCCAAAAAAGGTATTTAAATGGGTCCATGGTGAAGAAAAGTTTGAGAACCTCTGTTCTAGACCTTAATTTGAATATTAGATGCCCATGAGTTATGCTCCCCTGATCATGTGAAAACACAACTTGGAGAGGGTGGGTCTTGATAGAGCAGAAGGTTTGATACATCCAACTCCCTGGACCAAGAATCAACGCTTCCTTTCATCAGTGGCAACATATCCCTGTTTGAGTTAGAATGGACTCTCTGTATTTTCAGTGGAGGAGATTTTAGACTGGTCCTACCTCCTGGGATCCTATGGGAACCCACCCACTCAGCAATGGGATCCTATCGGTTCCACTACCGGTTTGGTGATCGCATGCATGCACACCTAACACACGCACACAGCTTTCTACACACCAGCTGAGGCCTGCAGAACTCAAATCAGCTGAAGGGATAAAGAAGAGAAAAGCGCAGGGGCAAGTGTGAGGGCCGATCCTGAGCTTTTCTTCCTCCTCCCAGCTGATCATTAAAGGCTTTTTTTTTTCACTGAACCTGTAGGAATTTTTGCTACCGGACCAGTAGCAGCTGCTGAACTTCCAGTGTGCACATCTTAGAATTTGGAAGGCAACAGGTATTTGCCACCATGGCAAGCCAGAAACAAATAGAAATGCTACAGCTTTATTTCCTTCAGTTTTGCAAAGAGGAGAAGATTCAGGCACAGGATGGGATGAGGATAAGGATTTAGGATAAGACATGCTGAGTCTTCAGGGGCAATCAATCAAGTCATGATTGGATAACACTTATCTTTGCTCAGCTATTGGCCGGAAAAGACAAAAGCACTAATTGGCTAGCAGTTCTTGGTTACTTCTCAACTTGCAAGTGAGCCCACGTTCATAGCCTCTTGAAAAGATCCCCATTGAGACAAAACAGCAAGTTTCATCTTGGATGCATTGATCTAGTGATAAAAACGCCTTTCTTAACTTTTAGGTCAGAGGTCTCTAAACTTGGCAACTTCTAAACTTCAACTCCCAGAATACCCCAGCCAGCCATGGGAATTCTGGGAGTCAAAATCCATAAAGTCTTAAAGCTGGCAAGTCTGAAGATCTCTGTTTTAGATGATTGCTCCCACAACAGTTCCACCTCTGTCAGCATTATATTTACTACTTTTTTTTCTGCTTTTGTAGATGGGAAGTGATGGGGTTGAGTGTCCCACTGCCCTTCATTACAGACCTCAAAGTACCTAGTCTGAGTCTTTCAGCCATTCCCACTCTTGTCTTATATTCTGGGCTGCATTGGTTTGTCTTCCATCTATGAAAATAACCTTTCTCTGCATTTCAAGGCTTCCATTTTTTAGGACATTGCCAATTTGATTTTGGCTTCACCTAAGCTTTTCAAAAAAAAACCCAAACCTGTATGTATACAGCTTAATCAAGACTTTTAGGTGCCAAAATCTTTAAAAGGGTCAAAATGAAATATTTAGCCTGGCAGGGCTGGACACAGGCCAGGCCACACACTTTGCCTTATTGTTGAAACACATCCCTATCTTCAAGACATTTAGTTATTAGCTCAAAGAGAGTGCCGTATTATCTTCAGCCTTAGGCAAAACTTTCTCCCAAGAGCAGTTTGGCCCCAGCCTTTAAAGAATTACTTTTTGTTTTCTCTGCCTAACAACATTGTTTTTGCTTCTCAGATTCTCAGAATGGTCATCTTTTTTCTCAGAGTTTGGATCTAAATGTAGGCAGGCCACTAAAATGGGTAGCATAGTATACCTAAGCCAGGTTTGCTTGCAAACACCAGATTTGCAAATCTGCACAACTTGGAACCCATCAAATTATCTACCGACCACAAATGACATGCATTTGAGTCATCAAAGATGCCATTGTACTTGCTGGAGAGGATCCATAAAGCTCTGAATTAGATTGACCTGAATGGGTGTCTTCCTGATGTGCAGATTTGAAATACTAGAAGTTGCCATCAATTCCCAGAATTTCTAGCCACCAGGACCAAATTGCCACAGACCTGAGAATTCTGGAACTTGATGTTCCTGACATCTAAAAGGTATCAGCTTGGGGACTTCTGATATATGTCCCATGGCTTCTCTTAATAAGATTTTTATAGCCATGTTGTTAGGGTTCTGACAGATGCCCTGATTAGTATCTTAGCAGTAGCATTTACACTTGTATGCTGCTTCACAGTTCTTTACAGCCATTTCTAAGTGGTTTACAGAATTCAATACAATAGAATAGAATTCTTTTATTGGCCAAGTGTGATTGAGCACACAAGGAATTTGTCTTGGTGCAGATGCTCTCAGTGTACATAAAAGAAAAGATACATTCATCAAGAGTCAAGAATCACCAGGTGCAACACTTAATAATAGTCATAGGGTACAATAAGCAATCAAATCATGCTAGGAAACAGTCCATATAAATAATGATACAAGAGACAACATTACAGTTATACAGTCACAAGTGGAAGGGGAGGGGCAATAAGGAGTGATGAGAAGATTAATAGTAATAGCAGTGCAGACTTTGTAAATAGTTGGGACAGAGTTGAGGGAATCATTTGTTTAGCAGAGTGATGGTGTTTGGGGAAAAGACTGTTCTTGTGTCCAGTTGCTCTGATGTGCAGTGCTCTATAGCCTCGTTTTAAGGGAAGGAGTTGAAACAGTTTATGTCCGGGATGTGAGGGGTCTGCAAATATTTTCACAGCCCTCTTTTTGACCCATGCAATATACAGGTCCTCAATTGAATACAGAGTCAGCATATTGCCCCCAGCAATCTGGGTTATCTCATTTTACTGACCTTGGAAAGATGGAAGGCTGAGTCAACCTTGAGCTGCTGAAAATTGAACTGCTGACCTGCTGGCAGCCATCAGTCAGCAGAAGTAACCTGCAATGCTGCATTCTAACCACTGCGCTACCATCGTTCTATCTTAACTATCTAGATAAGCATTAGGTTTCGCAAAGCTATAGATAATGCTTGACTTATGACCGCAATTGAGCCCAAAATTTCCATTACTAAGGAAGTTGTTAAGCAAGTTTTGCCACGTTATACAATATTTGTTTCCATAGTTGTTAAGTGAATCTCTGCAGCTGTTAAGCTAGTAACACGGTTGTGAAGTGAATTTGGCTTTCCCATTGCCTTTGCTTGTCAGAAAGTTTTTAAAAGTGGTTACGTGACCTCTACACACTACGACCATCATAAATACATATTAGTTGCCAAGCGGCCAAATAAGTGATCCTGTGGCCATGAGAATGCTGCCATGGTTGTAAAGTGTGAAAAACAGTCGTCACTTTTTTCAGTGCCATTGTCACTAAACAAATGGTTGTAAGTTGAGGACTAGCTGTATACAAATATAATCTTTCTGACGAACTAAACTACAGTATTGAATAGGAGTGGCACTACAAAAAATTAAGATCCTTCTAGTCCAGGGGTGTCCAACCTTGGCAACTTTAAGACTTGTGGACTTCAACTCCCAGAATTCCTCAGCCAGCTGCTGGCTGAGGAATTCTGGGAGTTGAAGTCCACAAGTCTTAAAGTTGCCAAGGTTGGACACCCCTGATTCTAGTCCAGCTCCTTGAAATGGCCTGATTATGCACCTCTATTGTTCCCAGTTTCCTGAGTCCTACCCTTATATGGTAAACATCCCATCCCATCTTGTTTTTCTTTCATTCTTTTTTATTCGAGTTTGGAGCTCACCCAAGCTTGAAAAACGCCACTCTCTTTGCGGTTAAGCCCTGTTCCTATGACTCCATAAACAGTTACTCTCAGAGTCTGCAAAAAGGAAGAAGATCTGATTTTATCTCTGAGATATTTAGGAAATTTGTGTGAAGGAGCCATTTAACGAATGCCCTTCCTTTTTCACCTGCACTCTTCAAAAATGAGGATTGATGGGGAATGCTTTCACGGCACACCACATTTTTTTTTTTATCACCACATTTTTATCCCCCAAAGTCTGTGAGGGTGCCAAAACCCAAAATGTAAGTCATGTCAATCGCATTGTTGTTGAAGGCGTCGGAGGTAGTGTTGTCACTGCTGGGGCCACCAGAAATCAGCATGGACTGTAGCAACCTATCAACCTGGCCAGCAGTGGAATTCAAATTTTTTTACTACTGATTCTGTGGATGTGGGTGTGGTGGGCGTGGCTTGGTGGGTGTGGCAGGGGAAGAATACTGTAAAATCTCTATTCCCATCCCACACCTGGGGGAAGGTTATTGCAAAATCCCATTCTCTCCCACCCCCACTAACCTGCTTTCCAGCTCTGTTCTCCTGTGCAGGGCAACCAAAGAAGACCCAGACAATCAGCTGAGACTCGGGAGGCAGAGAATAGATGGGGGCGGGGCCAGTCAGAGGTGGGATTTGCCGGTTCTCCGAACTACTCAAAATTTCTGCTATCGGTTCTCCAGAACCTGCTTAATACCACCACTGAACCTGGCCTTCAGGCAGGAGTAGCACTTAAATCAAAGTTGGTAGCTATCAGATGTACAAACCTAGAATTCTCTGCAATGGCTCTGCTAGCTGGAGAATTTTGGGAATTGAGATCCACTCTTCTGAAAGCTACCCAAGTTGAAAAATACCAGTTTAATTGAACACGATGCTGAAATCTGTATTTTAGTTTTCCCAGGAATCTCTATTTAGTGTGGAGGAAATAAAATATTTTAGATTGTGGCTCCTTTATTGTAATTGAATTCTCACCCCCATGTATACCTAAGGAGTGGGGGCTGTGTTACCCACTCTTGCAGATTTTAACATACCTGTACTGGTATATGTCTTATGTTTAGTTTCCTCTCTCTTAATGCTTTAGGCACCCAAATATTCCTTTACAAGAGGCATGGTGGCACAGTGGTTAGAATGCAGTATTGCAGTCTAACTCTGTTAACTGCCAGGAGTTCGATCCTGACCCACTTGAGATTGACTCTGTCTCCCATCCTTCCGAGGTCAGTAAAATTAGAAGCCAATATGTTCACTGTGTAAACCCCTTAGAAAGTGGTATATAAGTCTAAGTGCTATTGTTATTGGCTACAGTTAAAGGGACCTCTTTCAGTACCTTGCTGAGGGCCGTACTTGAGAATAAAATTCAGGCAATGACAAAGAGGAAAAGGCCACAAACACTAAAATGGCTTCAATATCATTAATACGTCCAGTCCTTGTATTTTAATTATTTTCTGGCATAGGTTATTTGGAAAAGACTTACTTTATGGCAAATTTTGGAGAGCCCCATGCCCCCCACAAATTAGGAAATTGCAAACTTCTGCTTTAAAAGATTCTTAGGATCTATTTTCATAATGTCTCAGCTTTTGTGAAAATGTCCCTTCTTTTGCAGATCAGTTTCCCAACCTGAACAAGTCCAATGCGATTATTTTACTAAGTACAACAGAGACATAAACTTTGATTTTGGGCTTTGCAGATTAGATAGATTTGTTGTTATAGAAATAGCTGGTCTATACTACCATGTAAAATTAAAAAGTTGAGGTTTGATGCTGTTATCTTATTCTACTGCCCCAAAGGGAATCAGAAATCAACATCTTTCTTTTTATCCTTTTCCCTTCTTTATTTTCCTACTATTAGCTTTTGTATTGTCGTGTCCGTCGCGGGAAAGGAGACTCGGAGCCAGGGACTTGGTTTCAGCTCTTTTTTAGGTCCCTAGATCGGCTCGGGGTTTAAAGGGAAAAAGCTGCGGCTTTTATTCTCTAGCCTCGGGGCGGCCGCGGCCAATGGCACCGCTTTGAATCTCCCACGATTAGTTTCCACCAATCGCAGGAGATTCGTTACGGGCCAATCAGCGCGGCCTGCTTGGCCAATGAGATTGCCGTGCGCTTTGGCCAATCACAGCGCGGCGCTTCCAAGTATGTTAATGTCCGTGCAGAAGATGTATTTTTGTATTTTATATGATAAACTAATTTTTAAAAAAGGATTCAATGGAAATGTGAGAAGCCAGGGATAACAGTAGATAACAGTTGTTTTTCCATCCAACCACAAAAATGTTCTCTGCTGGTTGAGGGATGAGAACATATAAAAATAAAAACTCTATAATGATATGAAGTGGAATAGTAAGAGAAAATGCAAAAGACATTCCCAGTACCACAAACTTTTAAAGATGTGAAAATGCTTCTTGGCAATAATCCCAATGTTTGGAATTTATCAAGAAAATTATCAAGATATTATGGATCTTTCAGGCAGTGAAGTTCACCAAAGAAATTATCACACAGCATTGGAAAGAGAAATCTACCCCTGATTTGCCACAAAAGGCTGTTAATTTGTACCATTTGTCAGCATTTAAACAACGTAGTTAGTGTTTGTTTATTTCTGAAAAAGAGGCAAGACTTCTGAACAATAGAGTCGTTTTGGGAGTTGTTTTATTGCTAACATACGTCCCCTGGTGTGTTTTTCTGTATTATTAAATTATTATTATCATTAGGTTTAGTGTTTTTCAAAGTTAGCAACTTTAAGATGGGTGTACTTCAACTACCAGAATTCCCCAACAAGCATGCTTAAAGTCCACCCATCTTAAACTGATCAAGTTTGAAAAACACAAACTTGAAAGTCACTTAATTTCCTAAACTCTGTTGTTCATGTAGTGATTAGTCATTGCTTTTGTTAACTAGTTCAATACAATCACATCATTTTTTTTTAAAGTGATTAAAAACCATGAAAACATAAGCCAAGATAAACCTCTTGTACTCAACACTGACTGATCGGCACCCAACAAATCTGATTTTAGTTTTGGCACTAAGGAATTGAGAGCACTCTATCTTCATCTGTAACCATCAGTGTCATCCTTAAATCAAGGTATCTAGTCATTATGCTAACTGAGAAACAAATTATTATTGTTCCAATTACACCAGGATAATTAGGAGGAATAATCTCTCTATCAATGCCATTGGGGATGACACTGGTATTCTGCATGTATAAACACTCCACCCAATTCAAAAAATGGTTGGGCTAGAAAAATGAGCCTTGACATTCTTGAGTTTTTGCGTAATTCATAGTTAGGGCAGATGATGAATAGAATTGCAACTTGATCTCTCTTTATGGGGGAGGGGGGAAGCTAATCTCATAATAGATATGGGTAGTCCTCAACTTACGACCACAACTGAGTCCAAAATTTATGCTGTTAAGTGAGAATTTTTTCAGTGAATCTGCCCCATTTTACGACTTTTCTTGCCACATTTGTTAAGTGATTTCCTGCAGTTGTTAAATTAGTAATACAATTGTTAAGTGAACCTGGTTTCCACATAGACTTTGCTTGTCAGAAGGTCACAAAAGGGGAATCACAAAACTCCAGGACACTGCAACTGTCATAAATGTGGGCAAGGATGGGATTCCACCAGTTCAGACTGGTTTAAGCGAACTGGATGTTAAAGTTTCATCTGGTTCGCTGAACCGGTATTTCAACTGACAACATGCCCACCCTGTTCCTCCCAGGAGACTCCACACGATGCAGGTAAGTGCAAGGTCTGCGTGGAGGCTCTGGGAAGGGGGAAAACGAGCTTTCTGGAAGTCCAGAAATGGGCCTCTTTCCGGCTTCTGGTGGGCCTCCAGAGCCTGACGGAGGCCTCTGGACCCTTGGAAGGGCAAAAAACGATTCTCATGGAAGGACCGGAAATCATGAAACGGGCCTGTTTCCAGCTTCTGGTGGGCCTCCAGAGCTGGGGAGGCTGTTTTCACCCACCTGGAGGCCCAGGAGAAGCCTCCAGACCCTTGGGAGGGTGAAAACAGCCTCCCCTGAGCTCTGGAGACCCACCAGAAGCCAGGAACAGGAAGCTGAGGTAGGCCACACCAAGGCCATGGCCCACCCAGCACCTGATCAGTGAACCAGTTGCTGAGATTTTTGAATCCCACCCCTGAATGTGGGTCAGTTGTCAAGCATCCAAATGTAAATCAGATGATCATGGGGATGTTGCAAAGGTCATAAGTGTACAAAATGGTCCTGTCACTTTTTTCAGTGCTGTTGTAACTTGGAACGGCCACTAAATGAACTCTTGTAAGTCGAAGGCTACCTGTAATGATATGGATTTTTCCCAGGGTGCAATCACAAATAATCACGATTGTTTGGGTTTTTTTGAAACAAATTTTATTGATTTTGAAGACAAACAAACCATCATTAACCATTAAATACATAAAACCTCTTTCCATTATTAATTTTACAAGTCAAGTAGAATATTATTTTATGCAACATAATTCTGTTTTACACCATTTCAATATAAACATATAGATATCTCTTAACAAATTTCTCATTATTTCTCTTTTCGTATTCAATTTCATTGTTATTATTATTATTTTCTATATTTATCCAGTTTATAATCATCATCTTCATTCCTCTCTGACTTGATTACCATTATTCTCATCCAACATTCCTCCGAGGTTTTATTAATTCTCAAACAAAACATAGATACACAAAACACAAAAATATAAAACTTCTTTTAAGAAAGTAGTTTGGCCCCAGATTACCTCTCTTTGTATGGACTTCAATTAAATTCGTGCTCATCTTATATACCATTACCTATCTTATTTACCATTCTATATCTTCTATATAACTTCTCCCCGCTTTTCATCCTTCTTATTTCTATTTTATTTAATTCATTTTAATTTAAATCATTTTATTTGTATTTTTTGTCCATTCTTTCCAAATTATCCATTTATCTCATTCCCTATAGTAAGAAAAAAAAAAAAAAAGAATTTCTCCTGAAATCACTGATCAGAGTATGATGCCTTTCTATCCTCCCCCTAAATTAATATTTAAAATAATGCCTGATACCCAATCTGATTCTGCTTAGTATATTCTACCTACTAACCTTTAAAGAGAAAAAATAATAAATTCATAATAATTAATATAATTAGATAATAAATCTAAATATTAAATCTTATAACATTCCTATTGTCTATTTCAAAAAACAAGTGCTACAATTTTATTAAATTTTAAAATCTGTCATGACTAAACATTTCAATATTTTAATCTTTTATTAATTCTTATAACATTCCAGTTTTCTATTTCTAATACATAATACCATCTTATGTACCTTGCAGAATCTTCTTTTTAAAAGAAATTATACCTTACCCTTTATCCCTAAAAAAAAATCCTTTTTTCCCATCTTGTTTCATACCTTTGTGGCTTTTCTCTCCCTTTTCCCTTCCTTTCTTATCCCCCCTGGCCTTTTTACCTCCCCCCCCCACTAACCTCCGCCTTTTTAGCTTTCCCTCTCTGTTGTAATCCTTTCTCTTTTTGCTCAGTAACATTGAGTTGGTTTTGCATCTTATTTTTTCCTTTCTTAAGTGTTTTTTTAAGTCTTAAGTCCTTCATTTTCCTTCCTTTCTTTCTCCTTTCTCTCTTAATTAATTTTTTAGATTCACTGAAGATGGGGTCTTCTTCTTCTTCTTCTTCTCCTTCTATTTCCTCCATCTGTTGTTGTGTTTGCTGATAAATAGCAAGCGCCATTTCTAAAGAAAGGAAAGCTTCTTTCACAGCTTCCTTACTTTCTTGATATTCCTTTCTAAGTTCATCATCAGATAAAGCCATTCTTTGTTCTTAGAGCAACCAAAATGTTTCAAAAGTTAAAACAATTCCTCAAAGTCCCAGAGACATTAATCAGTCCAAACAACACACAAAGTACTCGCTTTCTCTTCCTGGGGTGGTATCAGTAAAAGGGAAAAGAAAAAAAGCCCAATCTGTATTTTACAGCCTTGTTGCAATCAATTTCTAGTCTCAAGATCTTCAAGGCATCTCCTCCAGCAAGATCTTAATATTTTTTTTTGTCCTCTCCCTTCCCACTTATAATAAGAAGCCAAGTTTTTACCTTTTATAAAAAGCAACAGGTTTCTCAATGGCCATTTGTTGATTCCATAGGGAAGGAGAGTAAACTTTCCTTTCAGCACCTCAATTTTGCTGCTTGAAATCCTCTTCTGGAAACAAAGTATTTTTCAAAAAGTCATAGTTCTCAGGATTAACGCCTCTTAAAGTCCTGGATCAGCCAAAAAACTTTCTCTTGAAAACTTTCTCCCCTCTTCCTCCTGCTCAGTTTTACCCAGCTGCCGGCTTCTTTGTGCGGCCATTACAGACCGCCGCTCGACCGCCTTGAGAAAAGGGGGTTTTGCCGGCTGGGAAGGGGGTCTGCAACACCCCCAAACCCCTCACCAGCTCCCCCCTATCTTCGGCTGCCTCTGCAGGGCAGCCTTAGCCTCCAAACCCGTCCGGATCGGAGGCATCAAAATGGCTAGCGCGACAGGGATCGTGCAGGATCGCGAAACCCTGCCGCTGGCGAAGCCGACAAACCGGAAGTCTCAAATAATCACGATTGTTAATCTGCCTGTCTAAGCCTATATAAATATAAACGGATGAACCTGAACACTTTCTGAATGTTCAAATGCAAAAATGTTCTCAGCTCAAGAAGGTGTAGGGAAATGCCATAGGATTCAAACATACTATTTTGAAAAATCAGATTTTGAGAGCAAACAAATTGGATAAGGATGCATTTCAGTTGGGTGAATTTGCACCTCTGGGGCAGGTGTTTCTTTTTTTTTTTTTTTAATTTACATTAATTTAAACTTGCTCTAAAAATCCAGACAAGCTTATCAGATCAAAATAATGTGCTAACTCCACACTAACTGTATTCACACAACACATTAATCCAGATCAAATAAAGTAAAAAGTAATCCAGATCAAGTAAAGCGTTAACAGATGCCATTACCAACATACTAAACTTGGCTGAGAATTAATTTTATTTAGGCTTAATAGCTTTTTTTTATTTTAATTTTTGAAAGGTTAATTAGTTTGTAGGTTGATATATTGTGTTAGCCAGTTAAGGCTTTGGGCTAGAAAGTGAGAGGCTGCGAGTTCTAGTCCTATCTTAAGCATGAAAGCCAGCTGGATGACTGAGTCAGTCACTGTCTCTCTCATCTCAACCTACCTCACAGGGTTGTTGTTCTAGGGAAAATAGGAAAAAGAAAGAATATTAGATATGTTTGCTACTGTTAAGTTACTTATAAAATAATAAAAGGAGGGATGTAAATAAATAAATAACCAGAATATGGTTTAATGTATTAATGAAGCTGATATGTTGTATGAATGCAAAACTTACATATTTCAATATTCCCTCTCCTAGAAGAATGAAATATTCTAGGAAATATTAAAAAGGTGGAACATTATATTTCCCTATATGAGAAAAGGAGAAATATGTTTTAAAAGACAAAGAGCAGCTCCCTGCAGCTCCCTGGCCCCAGCAGATATTTGGTGCACATTGAGACTGGCCCAACCTATCTACAAGACAATTAAAACTTCACCTCCAGGATGATGAGATTAAGACATGACCCTCTGGACATAATCGGATTAGCCCTCTACCCATCTAGCAGCAGGGCTCAGTGCATTGTGAAATCACTAGGGGACATTACATCACCCAGTAAGGTTCAACCAAACTTAATTCAGACAACCTAAAAAGTTAGCTATGACCCCCTGCATAACCCCCTGGGAGTCTGACAACCAATAGAATACATTTCTCACACAGGAACAGGAAGCTCAAGGGCAAGGCCCAAGAGAGGGCATAAATAACCCTCACTCTACACTCTATGTGTTCAGCTGCCCAGGACCTAAAACGCATGTGGTCCTGTCGATCAATAAACCATCTTTCCAATCAACCTCCATGTTTCCAGTGTCTTTCTCCCCACTTGGAACTGAACCCAGATAGATATGTCTTCCAACATCCCCAACATGATATCTTCCAGGTACTTTGGGGCCCCAATTTCTCTTAAGTCAGGCTTCCCAGCTGGAAATTCTAAGTGTTACAGAAAACTTGCTTACTTTAACTGGCAGGATTCAGGGAAGCAGCAGTGTTTTCCAGCAACAGTCATTGGTTCCTTTTTCTTTGAAAATTCCAATGGTATGTGGGAATGACCTTGGAGGGACAGGAGAAAGAGCCCCATACTAGGTAACAGACAAATAAGAGGCAGCTTAGCCTGCAGAAGAAACGGCAGAAGCTTTTGGATAGTAACAGTAAGCAGGGTGAGAGGGATGTACGAAATGACCAGGTTGAGCCCAAAGGAGACGTCAAACACATCATAAGTCATGAGTTCCTGCATGCCCGCAAGAGATCTAAGTCCAGCCCACCTTGGATGCCTGTCTTATCTCCTGTGAATTTCCCTTGATCTTGAGTTGGTCAGATTCTTGTAGAGGCCTTAAGCTAGCAATAAATCTTTATACTCATTTGAACTGCCTGAATCTCCTGGTTTCCCCAGTGCTTGTATTTTCAGACAAGTCAGCCCTGCAAGGTAGTCCAGACAAGAAGCACCCAGGAGTATTAACCCTATCTTTATTGTAAAGTTACATTAACGGAAACTTAAAAGCCTGGAAGTCCATCTGCCTCCTCCCCTCCCCTCACCTTTATGGTCGAAGAAAATAGACAGGGTGTCTTTGAGATGTTTGCCACACACGCACCCTCATTTTTTTTGTGGGTCCAGCTGCCTCTCATCTGACCTTTGTGGTTCTTCATCCTATCTCCCAAGGGCACTTTTTTTTTTCTTTTAATGACCCTGTAATCCCATGCATGGGGGTGGAGTCTGGATGACCAAATGGAGCTGAGTATTTACTGGCCGGATAACTTTTCTGATGCCAACATGGAGTTCACAGCAAATAGTTTCTCTTTGCACCCAGAGAGAGAAAGAAAAAAATAACTGCTGCTACCTAGGATCACACGGCTTTCTGATTGCGAGGTGAGAGCACCACCTCTAGGCCACCTCACTGCTCCAAGCCCATTCCCACATACCAATTTAAAAAATGCAATGGATTCAACCTGGAAACTTCTAGACCACACAACCTGCTGAGCCTTCATTTGCTTACATATTTGTTTGATTTGCATTTCATTCTTCATTGGCTTACACATTTGTAAGCTAAATAGGCTGAGCTTGAAAAGCACAGTAGCCCAAAATAAACAAACCACAACAAACCGAGCATGTTTAGCAAGTTATACATTGCATCTTGTTAGGTCTTCATCTAAGCAATCTAACGTTGACTTATTGCCTTGAAATGCACAGCTCTTAAGGATGTTTTTGGGTTATGCTTGTCTTGATTATGGCAGCTTCTCCCAGGGGCATTCATTGTAGCATCTATTTTGCTAAATTTCCAATCCCACCTGAAGACTCCCCTTTTCACATGAATTTTTTAATGCTTTTTCTGCCAGGTTTTGTGTGTTGCTGCTTTCTCATCAATGCAAAATGGTTTTAATCTGTTGACTCTTGGAATGCTTTTATTGCTTTTGTGAGTGCAGTTTTAGATGGCTTTATTACCCATTTTTTTTATTATTTTGTTGTGAAAAACTGGGTAGGAAACGCATGTCGCACTATACAAGGTAGATTGTACAGCCGTAGGTGATCAGTAAGCTGACCATCAAAGAAGGGAGAATGTTTCTTGCATTTCATCATGTTTACAGCGTGCTTTCTGCGTGCTTCAGCAAGACAAGCAAAATTTTGGAGGAAGCTGGGTGCTCTCAGAAGAAAAAATATATGTATGATAAGTATTATTCTATCATTTTCCATGACCCTCAAAAGTAAATCTTGAGGTTTTCAAAGATAAAGCCACAATGACTTACAGACACATCTAAGGGGTGGAAAACTCTTATATCATTTTCATATTCTGCCATCAAGCCAACCCATTCAGTATAGAAATAAGAGTGCAATTCTCTGCAGTCAAGATCATCTCAAATTTGGGCTAAACTCTGGAATAATTCTCAGTTTCTCAGGTTGACTCAGCCTTTCGTCCTTCTAAGGTCGGTAAAATGAGGACTCAGATTGTTGGGAGCAATGTGCTGATTCTGTAAACCGCTTAGAGAGAGTTGTAAAGCAATAGCACTTAGACTTATATACCACTTTACAGTGCTTTACAGTCCTCTCAAAGTGGTTTACAGAGTCAGCCTATTGCCCCCAACGATTGGGGTCCTCATTCCATCCTTCCAGGCTAAGTCAACCTTGAGCCTGGTGAGATTTGAACTGCCAAAGTGCAGGCAGCCGGCAGTCAGCAGAAGTAGCCTGCAGTACTACATTCTAACCACTGCGCCACCATAGCTCATAAGCATTATGAATTGTTATATAAGTTTAAATGCTATTGCTAATTCCACCATTTTCCAATCTGAGTGTCAACCCTGAAGTGAACCTGGCTGAGGCCATCTTTGTGGCTTTATGGTGGAGGCGAGGGGAGGGGAGAAATAGGTACCTCAGCTTGGCTATCAAAACAAGAAGTTTTCCTGTGGGAACCAAGGTCATTCTAACAGGTGGCTGAGAGAGGAGGAGTGGGGTGACCAAGCAACCTGTCAGCACCTCTGTTGGACAATGTGGCTGATAATCTGGGGGGAAGGGGGAACTTTCAATTTTTTAATTAGGTGAAAACCGTGGGAACATTCAGAGTTGGTTTTCACCAGTTGTGCCAATAAGATGTATCCAATAAACCTGTTCTTTGAGGCATCTCCCTGCCTCCGAGTTCTGCATTTGATGGGGTGCATTACTTGGAACTCTGACACTGAACTGATATGCCCAGGCTCTGTCTCAATAGGTTCATGAGTCCTTGATCTTATTATTTTTTTCCAGCAAAAAAGAACAGTGAGACTGCTTTTAAAAATAATATATTAAATGGCTTCTGAACGATATATTGCAAGCTCTATTGGTGGACTAAAATGTTGTTTATTTGAGTAGGAGATATGTTTAAAGGTCTCAGTTGCTGGTGGCCTTCAGGCAAATTCTAATGAGCTACAGCCATCCTGGCATTCATCACTTTGAATGACCTCTTCATTAACAATTATTTTCATTGGTTGAAGCTTCACTCTTCCAGTGATTGAAACTGAGAGACACCAATCTTAGCAAGGCGTGGTAGGTACCAGAGGAATGATAAATGTCCCTCTTGCAAGAGGCAGACATGCCTTGCCTAAGAGAGTCAGCTCATATTTGTGATCAAGTAAATATAATTAGCTTTGGCAAAAAATCTTTAGCATGGACCCATTTGCATAAAAATGGTTTCTGCTGCAGTTCTTCTCCTCAATTTCTATTTAGAGTAGGTAACTAGCGAAAGATCAAGACAAATAATAATAATAATAAATTATTATTATTATTATTATTATTATTATTATTATTATTATTATTATTATTATTATTATTATTATTATTATTATTATTAAAAATGATAGTGTACACAGCAAACAAGATAACTATGCTGGGTTTCGTATCACAAATCACTAGTTGAACACTTCCCAAGCGTTTAGGACTGCGTGATGTATTGGCAGATTATGTGAGCAGATCCCAGTAAAGTGGCCTTCTGCAGCTGACCAATTGTGATCTTGTCAGTGCCAATTGTTTTTAAGTGCTTGCCTAGATCTTTAGGCACAGCACCCAGTGTGCCAAATACCACTGGAACCACCTGCACTGGTTTATGCGAGAGTCTCTGCAGTTTGATTTCAAGTCCTGATATCTGGTGATTTTTTTCAAGTTGTTTCTCGTCGATTCTGCTGTCACCAGGTATGGCAATGTCGACGATCCATACTTTTTTCTTCTCCACAATAGTGATATCTGGGGTATTGTGTTCCAAAACTTTGTCAGTCTGTATTCGTAAGTCCCACAGTAGTTTTGCATGCTCATTTTCGACCAC
Source organism: Hydrophis major (assembly GCA_033807585.1). Taxonomy (NCBI): domain Eukaryota; kingdom Metazoa; phylum Chordata; class Lepidosauria; order Squamata; family Elapidae; genus Hydrophis; species Hydrophis major. Next base: position 7,520,465 of record CM066331.1, read on the forward strand.
TTTCTCAGGCTTATGATCTCACCAGTTCTTTGCTACAGGCAGATGGTTATTATTATTATTATTATTATTATTATTATTATTATTATTATTATTATTATTATTATTATTATTATTATTATTATTATTATTTTATTCATTAAACTTGAAACTCAGTCAACTAAACATTCAAAAATACATCACAAATACCATTGATTGGTGCTAATGGTTGATACAGGTTGCTGCCAGCATCCTAAGTATCAATCAAGTACCTTCTTAAGATGTACAATGTTCCAAGTACCACAGGTTTTTTTGCAGCCAGTGTAATTACAGGAAACTGCAATTTCTTGATGTATTTTATAAAGTTCTTGGACATGGTACCAAGTGCCTCAATGACAATGGGTATCACTGTTACATGTTTCATCCATATCCATGTAGTTTCAATATTTGATGGTGTTAGAGGTATCATCACAGGATGTCTGCAGCTCTGAGTAATACTGCCTTTTGAAATTAACTGATGGTCAATACTGAGGGTGTTCAAGTGGCATTCCAGATGTTTTGGAATTGTATCCAAAATGCCTACATTTTGAAGAAGAGACTGGTCAGCCATTTGTCTGAAATGGTATGGGGTCTCCTGCTTGAACAGGGAGGTAGGTCTAGAAGACCTCCAAGGTCCCTTCCAGTCCTATTCTGATTGATTGAAATTAATACTATTGGTACTATATTTACTTTCCGTTATTATGTATGGTTAATCTACAGTTAGATGACCAATGTAAGAGTGACGGAAACTTAGTAATTCAAGTTGTAAAAAAGGTCTAAGATTGATGGGAATAGAGTAGAGTAGAGTGGAGTGGAGTGGAGTGGAATGGAATAGAATAGAATAGAATAGAATAGAATAGAATAGAATAGAATAGAATAGAATAGAATAGAATAGAACAATAACTTTATAATGTTATAATAATAATCTCTCTTTGATCTATTTGTGTACAGGTAATCCTTGACTTACAACAGTTGATTTAGTGACTGTTCAAAGTTACAACAGCATTGAAAAAAGGGGACTTATGACCATTTTCATACTTACGACCATTGCCGCATCCCCATGGTCATGTGTTCAAAATATGAGTGCTTGGCAACTGGCATGTATTTATGGCGGTTGCTGCATCCTGGGATCATCATATTTTGTGACCTTCTGGTAAGCAAAATTAATAGGAAGGCCAGATTCACTTAACAACCATGCTACTTACTAAACAACTGCAGTGATTCACTTTACAACAGCGGCTAGAAAAGTCATAACGGGGCAAAGTTCACTTACCAACTGTCTCATTTAGCAACAGAATTTTGGGCTCAATTGTGGTCATAGGTCAAGGACTATCTGTAGTTCTGCAAAACATATATTTATTCCACACATTCACATGTAAGAAGTGTTGGTTTGACTAAGCAATGACTCTCACTGAAATAAAGAGGACAACTTGTAATTTAAAGATAGAGGACTCAAATCAAAGAGACACCTCTCTGATTTATTGGTGTGCTTTTTATTTATCTCCCCAACCGAGCAAGAAAAATCGGGGTACCTTTTCTATGCTATGAAAGTGTCCAAGTCCCATATCCATCTCCCCATCCCTTTCAGCGACTTTCAGATTCAGGAATAAAAAGAGAAAGAAATTGCAAAAGAGAGACCCCGGCTTTTTGAAAGAAGGAGTTTGAAGTAGGCCCGTAGGTAACTTGACTTATGCACGGTGTGGCCATTGATCTCCTCAACGCAGCTGTTTAAATGTTTGGCAGCCGTTCTCAGAGACGAGAGAGGGAGGGGAAGAGAGAAAGAGAGGGAGGGAAGGAGGGGGGCTTACCTGGCAAGGCGAGCCCTGTGATCTGGGGCCTTTTGACATGCCAGACACGTGCTTTGCTCCTGTGGTATATAGCACCCTTTTCTTTCAGAGAACGCTTTCTTGATTTATATTGGGCTGCAGTTTGAAGTCTCTTCTACCCAGGTAGCACACACACAAACACACACACACACACACCCCGGCAGCCTCACATGGGCAATATCAGGCTGGCTCAAGATATTTTACAGGCTGTCGGCGTGAAGCCCATAACAAAGAGGCCTTAAATTCCTCCGTTTTAGCACAGGAAAACTCTAAACGCAACTGAGATTGAGAGCCAGGAGTGGACAACACAGGAATCCATTGGTCTCGAATCCCTCTGGAATGGTGGAGACCGTATCTCCCCTTTCCATCTTTCCATGTGAGAATTTAAGGACCGCTCATTAATCATACAAGCCGTCCTCTCCAGGAGAATACAGTGACTTTCCTTATCCAAGCCCCCTCACATCTCTGACATGTGCAATAACAATCAGGCTTGACATATCTACATTGCCCCCAAGAGGTGCTGAGTATGTGTATGAGAGAGACAGAGAGAGTGCTCACATGTGAGCCCATTTAAGAAACCTTAACAACGTACTAGTCTATTTATTTTGCATTAATGCATCAGAGCAGAATCTGTATTGTTCTGGTCATAAATTCTGAATTGTTCCAATTAAATATATGTGCCTCTCTTGGGGAATCCAGTCAAATGTCAGCCATATTTAATATTAAGACATTTTGGACGGAAGATCTCTTTTGGCCAGACGAAATGTACTTGCGGTGGTTTTACCTGGGGTACTGCTTCCAAAATTTATGCGAAGGAAAAAGGACGAATTTTCCATGATGGGTAAGTGAGGCAGAGAGGAGGCAGTCCTCCTGAGATACCTATAAAGCAGAGGAGAAGGCTTTATAATCCAATAGTCCAGTTGCCAGAAGCTGTGGTGGGGCAGAATGCAGTATTGCAGGCTAATTCTGCCGACTGCCAGCAGTTTGAGTCTCACTGGCTCAAGGTTGATTCCGTTTTTTTATCCAAACAATTTAAAGTTGAAGTCCAAACAATTTAAAGTTGCTAAGGTTTAGAGTCACACAACCCTAGAACACAACACCTATCATATTACAGATCTGGGTTACCCCAGTCCCAAAATGTCAACCTGCAAATCAAACAAGGTGATGTTGAAAGGCTTGGAAAATGCCTTTCTTCTGAGGATTTGATTTTCCTGCTGGGAGAGCTTCGGTGCAAGAATACAGACAACTGCTTGAAAGCTGGGACTTTTATTTTTTCAGGAAGGCGAGAGATAGCAAGAAGTCTGCGTTGCTGGGGCTAGCTAGCTTTGTATGATAAGCCCCTGATTTTTTTATACCTTTTCTCCTTTTGTGTGTGTGTGCTTGTGTTTGTATTTCTTAATGTTTTAAATCCTGTCAGGGGTTGTCTTCATTTCTGCCAGAGGGTAAACTCTGCAGGGTGGTTTGATTGGATTATCAGGTTCGTCCTAGTCTTTTTTTGCTTGATGGTTTCTTATATTTGTTTTGTGGCAATCTCCTGTCTGTCTCCTTTGCAATATATTTTGTGTCTTTTGTCTGTTTGTTTTGCTGATTTGGCATGTCTTGTGTTTATAAGGGTTTTCTTTTCTTGTTTCCTTAGTTTTCTTAATTATTTGGACTTTTGTCTAAGGGGCTTCTTTAATACCTTTTATTTGATTCCTTTTCATATGCAAGTTTGTTTTATGGCTGGCTTGATGTTCCCTTTGGGCTTTTCCTGCTTGGGTGACACCACTGTCCATGTGAAGTTCCCTTTCCACAGTGATCAACATTCAATCTGAAACTCCTCCATTAACACATTTTTACTTCCAACCTGTTTATGATCTTTATGATCCAAAGCATTACAAAAAAAAAAACACCAAACCCTTCTTTATTCCGGCTTTTGAAAAAGAGCGACTAGGAAGTGACATAAGTGAGATAAACTTGCAAGAGCAAAGCAGTTAGATCACAAAATAACAACGGTGACATTTACCAGAGCTTCTTGGCAAAAGATTATCTTGCTGTCAAGATGAAAGGGGGGGGGGGAAGGACCCTCTAAGATGCAAGCCGGTGGATTTGTGAATTAAGCACAGCCTTCTAAAAAAAACCCTACTTGAACTTTATTTCTGAAAGAGAGAAAGAGCTTTATTTGCACCCTTGTGCTTTTAAAATATTTAGGCACTTATGTACTCGGTGGCAGAATTTATGTCTTGCCTTCCTATCTTCGAACTTTATTCCCCGAAGGAAGACTTGCGCCATTTACTGAAAGGGGAGTTTTGAAAAAGAGAAGACATCAAATATTGAGAATAACAATCTGAAGGTCACCAAAGATGATGAGGGGACTGGAGGCTAAAACATACTGTAGGAAGTTAGCACCCACCCCTCTCGTAGAAAAATGAAATATCCTAGGAAATATGAAAAAGGCAGAATATTTCCCCTAAAAAGAGAAGAAACTCAGAAGCAGAAACTCACCTTAGAAGCAGAAGCCCATCCCCACCTTTGTTAATGAGGGGGCCATTAAGGCCTAGGCCAGAGTATTCTACATAACAAAGGCCTCTGCCCATCTCACCATCTGGCCTGGGAAGATTGCAACAGCCAGCACTCAGGTGAAGCCATGTGGTCCCAGACAAAGCCTACAAAGTTAGCTAAGACCCCGCCCCCTGGGAGTGTGACAGCCAATGGGATACATTTCTTGCACAGGAACAGGAAACACTAAGGTGGGGCCCAACAGAGGGTATAAAACCAAGGGTCTCTCCGGATCTTTCTTTTCATGCTCCTTTCTTTTCCTTCACCCAACACCTTGAAGCATGTGATCGTCCTTTTCACTTTGGAGCTCCAAGCCATGTGGTCCTGGTGTCCACCATTAAACCATCTTTCCAAGCAGTCACCATGCTTCCATTGTCTTTTTTCCTCACTTGGAACTGAACCCAGAAGGATAATTTTTCCAACGATATAAAGAACTGTTGCAGGAATTGGGTATGTCTGGTTTAATGAAAAGAAGGACTACAGGCAGTCATCGACTTACATCCGTTCATTTAGTGACTGTTCAAACAGCACTGAAAAAAAGAGACATACGACTTTTTTCACACTTCTTATTGGATCCAGTCTGGTTCCAAGCCAGGAGAAAGGCACTGGAAATAAAAGGGAGGTTGATTGGAAAGAAGGATTCTGTTTATTGATGAGCAGAATGAACCACAGCATGTAGTTCTGGGACAGCGGACAAATTAGCTTGATGAATTAGCAAATTAGACAAATTAGTTTGAAGGATTTTTATACAGTTTAGTTTTTCGTAATTTTGAGGTTTGCTTTGTGTGCTTTTATTATTATTGGATTGGTGATGGGTTAATCCTATTATGTCCTAAAGGTCATGTTTTGTCATTCTTAATCGCATCAGCTGGAGCTGAAGTTGTTGGTGAATAGATTGGCCCAGATTTCTTCATGGGCACAAAATATCCATCCCTAAAGACTTGGAGGCTGTTGGGGCTACTTTCTGCCTTTTAAGATTTTTCTCCATTCCTCCTTTTGGGGAAATATAACATTCTGCCTCTTTTATTATTCCTCAAAATATTTAATTCTCTAGAAGGGGGCAGGTTACTCACAGACCAGTGGTGGGATTCAAAAATTTTTTACTACCGGTTCTGTGGGCGTGGCTTGGTTTGGTGGGCATGGCTTGGCTTGGTGGGTGTGGCTTGGTGGGCATGGCGGGGGTTGGATACTGTAAAATCTCCATTCACTCCCCACACCTGGGGGAAGGTTATTGTAAAATCCCCCTCCCCTCCCCACCCTACTAACGTGCTTTCCAGCTCCGTTCTCCTGTGCAGGACAACCAAAGAAGACCCAGCTGATCAGCTGGGACACAGGAGGCAGAGAATAGATGGGGCAGGGCCAGTCAGAGATAGGATTTGCCGGTTCTTCAAACTACTCAAAATTTCATCTACCAGTTCTTCAGAACTGGTCGGAATCTGCTGAAGACCACCTCCGCATGGTCCCATGATCAACATTCAGATAGATGGTTGGTAACTGGCTCATATTTATGATGATTGCCCTGGCCAGGAGCCATGGGATAATCTTCTGTGCCCTCCTGATGACCAAAGTCAACAGGGAAGCCAGATTCACTTAACAACCATGTTACTAACTTAGCAAATGCAGTGATTCACTTAACAACTGTGGCAATAACAGTTGTAAAAGGGGACAAACTCGCTTAACAAATGTTTCACTTAACAACATAAATGTTGGGCTCAGTTATGATCGTAACTTGAGGGCTACCTGTACTTGAGGGGTTGCCCCAAAGAAGAGAGAGGGGGCAACCTATTCTCCAAAGCAGAAGAAGGCAAGACAAGAAACAATGGATGGAAACTAATCAAGGAGAGAAGCAATCTGGAATTAAGGAGAAATTTCCTGATAGTTAAAACAATTAATCAGTGAAACAACTTGCCTCCAGAAGTTGTAAATTCACCAACACTGGAGGCTTTTAAGAAGAGACTGGACAGCCATTTGTCTGCAATGATACAGGGTCTCCTGCTTGAGCAGAGGGTTGGACTAGAAGACCTCCAAGGTCCCTTCCAGCTCTATTCTGATTGATTGACTACACTTCCATATACAACCCACAGGCACCAGAAGCAGGAGTGGGATTCTACTAGTTCGCACCTATTCACGAGAACCAATTGTTAACATTCTAAGCAGTTCGGAGAACCGGTTGTTAGAAGAAATTACTGGGCTAATCCTGTAAGAAAGGCAGGAAGGAAACATTCTGGTGTTGCTTATAGAAACTGCCTCTCCATTAACCCTTATTACATTCTTGGCAGGGCTAGACTCCCTGTCTCGGGAATGTCTCTGGAGGTTTTTTTCCTTCCTTTGCTGGTACTTTGCTTGTGTGGAGTGACCATTCAAAGTTACAATGGCACTGAAAAAAGTGACTTATGACCATTTTTCTCACTTACGGCTATTGCAGCATCCCCACAGTCATGAGAGGCCAGGCGAGGAGATGTGTGCCTCGATGTGAGTGATAATTGAGTTGGCCACACCCAGCCAATAACATGACCACCAAGCCATGTCCACCCAGTCACATGACCACCAAGCCATGCCCACCAACTAAGCCACGCCCACAGAACCAGTTGTTAAAACATTTCAATCCCACCCCTGACCAGAAGGCTGTTAGAATGTCTGAAAAATGACAGTTCTTCATCACTGGAAGCTTCCAAGAAGAGCCTGGACTGCCATTTGTCTGAAATGGTATAAAGTTTCCTACTTGAGCAAGGGGTTGGACTGGAAGACCTCCATGGCCTCTTCCAACTCTGTTATTCTGTATTCTGTTGTTTAAAAATATCCCTACGGCTGTTCCTTGCGGCTCTCCACTCTATCTTCAGAAAGAAATAAAATATGGAACAGGGTTTCATGGATTATTTGTATGTTCACATACACTTGACAATTGTTTAACATTTATCGAACACAAGTGATCTATTAGTTACCACATAATAATGCTTCCCAAATCTTGTTCTGAGAAATGCCAAGGGGTCCCTGAGGAAGGTTGTACAACATTCCTGGATAAGAAGATCTGCATTAAATGACAGATGTCTCTGCGAAAAATACCAAACACCACTCACAGCATTCTTTGCAATTCCAAGGTGGATGTGGAGGCAAGGTTTGGGTAGCATATTTAATCTAGGTGCAGCTGAGCCCTGATAGCAGAGAGAATAATAGAATCATAGCAATAGCAATAGTGCTTAGACTTATGTAGGTGATCCTCAACTTACGACTACAATTGAACTCAAAATTGATGTTGCTGAGTGAGTTTTGCTCCAGATTACGACTTTTCCCACCACATTTATTAAGTGAAATCCCTGCAATTCTTAAATTAGTAACATGGTTGTTAAGTGAATCTGATTTCCCCCCTTGACTTGGCTTCTCAGAAGGTTGCAAAAGGGGATAGAAGGACTCCAGGGCACTGCAAATGTCATAAATGTGAGTCAATTGTCAAGCATCTGAATGTAAATCATGTGACCATGGGGATGCTGCAATTGTCATAAGTGTGAACATTGGTCTTCTTAGATCACTTTTTTCAGTGCCGTTCTAACTTTGAATGGTCACTAAATGAAGTGTTGTAAGTTGAGGGCTACCTATATATTGCTTCATAGTCTTCACAGCCCTCTCTAAGCAGTTTACAGAGTCGGCCTCTTGATCCCAACAATCTGGGTCCTCATTTTACCAACCTTGGAAGGACGGAAGGCTGAATCAACCTTGAGCCAGTCAGGATAGAACTGCTGGCAGTTGGCAGAATTAGCCTTCAGTGCTACATTCCAACTACAGCTCCACCACAGCTCATAGAGTTGGAGGACACCCCTGAAGCCATCAAGACCATTCGCTGATCACTTTACGATTGATTATTATGTGCCATGAAATCAGCATTCAGTCTTAATAAACTCAATTTCCTCCTTGATCAATGAATGCCCCAGAACATCTCGGAAAAATGGCTGTCCAGGCGACTTAAACTCATCAAAAGATGGAAGCTACCCTTCTCTGGGTACAGGCTGTTCTCAACTTATAACTGTAACTTTCAACCCTGGCCTGGCCAATGCCATTTTGAAACTTCAGTGATGCCACTGGATAGGAAGGAGGGATTAGAGATTGCTGAGGTGTTGTAGCCAAAACACAATATTTTCTCTTGTGAACCAAGGACGTTCTCACACCAAGTCGGAGGAAGGATGAGTGATGTCACCAGACCATCAGACTCCGCCTGGATTGGACCATGTGACTGATTGTTTGGGATTGAGAAAAAAGCTTTAATTTTTAAGGTGAACATCCATGGTACTTTTCAAAGCTGGTTTTCACCAGATATGTACCAATATGGTAACAGATGCAGATAACAGATAATCAGAGTTGGAACAGACCTTATAGGTCATCTAGTCCAACCCCCGCCCAAGCGGGAGACCCTACACCATTTCTGACAAATGGCAGTCCAATAATCTCTTCTTGAAAGTCTCAAGTGATGGCGCTCCCACAACTTCCAAGGGCAAGCTGTTCCATTGGTTGATTGTTCTCACTGTCAGAAAGTTTCTCCTTATTTTCAGGTTAAATCTCTCCTTGGTCAGTTTCCATCCATTATTCTTTGTCTGGCCTACAAGCGCTTTAGAAAATAGATTGATCCCTTCCTCCCTGTGGCAGCCCCTCAAATATTGGAAGACAGCTATCATGTCTCCCCTGGTCCTTCTCTTCACTAGACTAGTCAGGCCCAGTTCCTGTAACCGTTCTTCATATGCCTTAGTCTCTTCTTAGCCTCCTTCTGTTTCTTATGTCTAACCATAAATTTTCCAGATTCTCATCTCCGCTGGAAAACTCTCTCCTGCTTTCCCTGTCAGCCATTCCCAGCTGCTGATCAGATAAAGAACCAGAGGAGGTCGAAGGTCCTGACAACTCTATTATTTCAGGTCTATCTTCCCTTGTTACATCCATCTCTTCATCCTGGTTACTATCCCAATCACTAAGCAATGCCAGCTTCTGGTAAAATAATAAATAAATTATAAATCATGATCACATGACTGCAAGATGCTGCCAATAGCTATAAAAGCAGGCCAGTTTCCAAATTCAACCATGTGATCATGGACAGGGGGATCCTTGGTCATCAGAACTTCAAATCTGGATCGTTGGGTACTGTTTTTAGGGTCCATAGTCACTAAGCAACTGATCGTAAGTCAAGGACCACATCATTCCACTCTCAAACTATTCTTGTTCTTTAGTAGTTCTTCAGTCATCTGTAGCCAGAAATGTGAGAAAACAGATCTCAAATCTCTACGTAATGGCCTTTCAGATATTTGGCTATTAGAGCCTCACTGGACATTTTTTCCCCTCAAAAATAAATATACTCAATTCTCTCTTCATAAGACACAGTGTGATTATTAATCCCTGATCACATTCATTACCTTTCTCCAAACCTGGTTTAGTTTAATTTTGAAGTGCGGCACACAGAACTGGAGGCCAGGAGAGGTCTGTTCCAACAAAATAAAATGAAACTCATCAATTTGCCACAGATAATTACATACAGGATAACTCAATCAATGCAATTAATGTTCTCCGGAATATTACCATTGACAAAAATGGAAAGAAAGTCAAAGAAGTTATGGGGGAATAACGTTTATTGTGTTGAGGTATCCCATGTGGAATTTTCTGTGGCAAGTTTTCTTGTGGGTGAGATGGTGTGATGACCCGGGACCTGGCACAAAAGCAACAAAGTCACAAAAGTAGGTAAAGTCCCTTTAATACCTCCAATTTTGTCCCCAATATCCAGTTATCATCAGCTGGAGAAAAAAAACTCTCCCAAGAACAGTTTTTAAAAGGAAGAAATTCAGTCCGAACCCAAAGTAAATATAGATTATAAATAAAAACCAACACAAACCACACTGCAGTAATTAATGAGACAGGGCAGGATAAGGAATTGCAGACTTCCAAAAGATAATGAAACACACACAGTTAGGACGTCAGAACCCAAATAAGCCTAGACAAAGATAATGCACGCTTTGCTTCCAGCAACTTTGCTGTGAGTAGTTTGACTTTTTAAACAGGTTTCCCAGCTGCAGCTAATGAAGGAGATAAGGGCCCTTTCCTCCCCCATAAACCATGTAACTCACATTGTTCCCTTCTGCATTCCTCCCTGCATGCCCTAGGATAAAGAGGGGGTGGCCCTGGGTCTTCCTCTGAATGCCCAGCCAAACTGTGCCCTTCCCCAGTTTCTTCCACAGCCACTGGAGCCACACTCCCACTCCCTGTCAGCTGCTTGACCACCCCCTCAGAATAGATTCAAATTGGGGCATGACAGATGGCCACGGCAAGATGGCCATGGAAATTTGTCCCATTCTGCCTGGACCAGCCCTTACAGTTTTCTCAGCAAACATTTCAAAAGTGGTTTGCCATTGCCTTCTTCCAAGGGCCAAGAGAGAGGGACTGGCTCAAGGTCATCCAGTTGGCTTCATGCCTAATATGGGCCTAAAATTCACCTAACCTGATACCTTCAACCAGTAGAACAAACTGCTACAAACCTGGAAAAAGGATGGATTCAACTACCAAGTTAGGTATGTTGCCGAAACATAGCCCATAAATAACAATGAAGTAGGATAATACATATTAATTGAATTATTTCCTTCAATTATATTAAACATTGCCATTTTACTGGTGAGTTTTGAGGTGCTTTGGGGGAAAACCCAGGCCTCTGTGGGTCTTATCACAGATAATCTTACAATGCATAATTTTACAACGGCAGACCTGCAAAAGCCACCTTAGTATTTATCTTAATTACATTCCTTTAATAGCATTTCCTATTTAATTGCTCCCATTCAATCTCTGATGTGGCACCTCAAATAATTGGTCCCTCATGTTCGGCCTACTCATCTGTTTAGTGGTTGTTTGTCATCCTTTTTGCTAAAACACATGTATCCTGCTTGATAAATCTTTCCTTGTAAATCTCTCCCTTCTGATGCTTAATTATTCCTGCTTGCTCTTCCTCATAACTCTCACAGATTTGTTTTATGGCACTCTGGCACATGGAAATGGGTACAAAAGAGCAGAGAGGACCTACTATTCTCTCCATTTGGTGAAAGCCCGCTGTTCCTACAGATGTACCAGTGCCCGTACCACATCATAAAATTGTATTTAATTTTCCTCCCGCCATAAAAGGATTTTTTTAAAAATCAATCACTGTTCTCACAGAAGACAATGTGACCATTTGTATCCCACTCAACACTCAAAGCAATAGCAGAGCCAACAGAGTGATGTTCTGGTGGTTAAGCTTACATTATGATTGCAGTTATTATAATCGTTATCATTAACTTGATTATTTTTAATTGCTTATGATTGTTATTGCTGTACTTAAAGAAGAATGAGGATTGAATGTAGATGGCATTTGACAGGATAACAGAATCGGAAGGGGCCTTAGAGATCTTCTAGTCCAGCCCCCACCTTAAGCAGGAGACCTGTTCTGACCCAAGCTTCCTAAACCGTAATTACGCACAGACTTATTTTAAAAACAATTATTTTATTGCAACGCTGGGAATTGTTTTTATTCCCAGCCGGAATTAATCTCAAACAGTCCCCCTGAGATAAGCACCCACCTTTCAGTTCTGTGAAGTGCTGCCAAAAACAAAAGTATCAAATGAACTAGAAAAGAAACCAACCAAAGTAGGAAAAAAAAAAACCCCACAACCCAACCAAAGTATAAAGAACTTCAAGAATGACTCTGAATCGAGCAAACTGCTTTGCTTCCTTCAAAGTTTTGTCATCTTGGCCTGACTTTTATCCCTTATAGGAGCCTTACTCCTGAGTCGCCCCTTTTGTTTCAGCTGCTCTCGCCTTCTAGCAGCTCTCCACACATGCGCACTGGGAACAGGCTCCCTTGGGTCCTCTGCCTCACTGCTGCCAGACTCCAAAGGCTCCAAAGGCAGCACCCCATTCCCAGATGGTCCTGGACCCATCTGCATCAGACGCAGAACCCTCGTCTGAATCCTCTCCAGACTCCCTGACTGGTCCCCATTCTTCCCCACTGTCCAATTCTGCTGCCGTCTGCACCGGCTGCTGGCAAACCACAACAAGATCCAATAGTACCATTTCAGACAAATTGTTGTCCGATCTCTTCTTAAAACCCTCCAATGATGGATCACTCATAATTTCTGAAGGCAAGTCATTGCACTGAGTAATTGTTCTAACTGTCAGGAAATTTCTCCTTAATTGTAGGTTGGTTCTCTCTCCTTAATTAGCTTCTTCCATCCATTGCTTTTTTTCCTGCCTGCAGGTGCTTTGGAAAATAGGTTGATCCCTCTTCTTTGTGGCAACGCCTTAGATATTGAAACAGTACTATCATGTCACCCCTAGTCCTTCTTTTCCTGAAACTTTTAAATTTGACAGAGAATGGACAATGTAATAGATAAATATATGCACCTCTTTGAGTTTATAGAAGGAAATCTGTTTTCGCTGGCAGAGAGTCGCAGGAGGCCATCGTAGCTGAAAATGGAGCTCGGAAGCCCGTTTTTTTCTGGCAGGGCACTCAGGCCACCACTGGCACCCCCAACACAAGTGGCGTCAAGCTGGCCACACCAGGTGTGGGATTCAAATTTTTAACAGCTGGTTCTGTAGGCGTGGCTTAGTTGGTGGGCATGGCTTGGTGGTCATGTGATTGGGTGAACATGACTTGGTGGTCATGTTATTGCCTGGGCGTGGCCAACTCAATATCACTCACATCGAGGCATGCATCTCCTCGCCTGGCCTCTCGTGACTGTGGGGATGCTACAACAGTCATAAGTGTGAAAAATGGTCAAAAGTCACTTTTTTTCAGTGCCGTTGTAACTTTGAATGTTCACTCCACACAACCAAAGTACCCGCAAAGGAGGAAAAAAAACTCAAGACACATTCCTGAGACAGGAAGTCTAGTCCTGCCAGGAATGTAATAAGGGTTAACAGAGAGGCAATTTCTGTAAGCAACACCAGAATGTTTCCTTCCTGCCTTCCTTACAGGATTAGACCAGTAATTTCTTCTAACAACCGGTTCTCCGAACTGCTTAGAATGTTAAAAACTGGCTCCAGCGAATAGGTGCAAACTGGTAAAATCCCACCCCTGGGCCACACCCACCCGTGCCCACCCTGGCCCGCCAAGATCAAACACAACCCTGTCGCCATCCTCAATGAAATCGAGTTTGACACCCCGGACCTAAGTTATTGAAGTGTATGAAAGTTGGGATCCGTAAGTTGATGTTTCAGGTCCTCATCCAATGAATATAATCAGGGAAGAATCAGATAAGAGTATGAAGATAGTCTCAATGGAAAAAAATATCCCATTAATTGACATAAATGGGTGGAGAGAATGAGAAAAGAGAAAATAATAGAGTAACAGAGTTGGAAATGACTTTGGATATCTTCTAGTCCAACGCCCTGCTCAAGCAGGAGACCATTTACAGTTTCATACAAATGGTTGTCAAATCTCTTCTTAAGAACCTCCAGTGTTGGAGCATCCAGAATTTCTGAAGGGAAGCTGTTCTACTGGTTGATGTTTCTCACTGTCAGGAAATTAGTTCTAGATTGGATCTCTCCTTGTTAGTGTGCTTCTTGTTCTGACTTCAGGTTCTTTGGAGAATGTATCTTCTCAGAAGAAATGGTCTTTTGTTTTGAATGTAGGATTTTAAGTAAAAAAAAATCTATCCATACATTTACAAGGGAAGGGAGTAAATATAAATATAAAAGCACAATTGATTTTTTTTTATGATGATAGTGAAAGATTGAAAGAATGAAGGATTCAAGGGTGATGAGAGGTTTTGAATGCAGCATAAACTCTCTCTCTCCTTTTTTTTGGTAATGTTAAGAGTGAATCTTGTGGAAAAATGGACATGGAAGAAAATGAAGGCAGTTAACGAAGAATGAATAAAAGTATAACTGCTGAAAGAAAAATGATTTCTATTTGGGGGGAAAAATTAGAAGATAGATTAATCTCCCGCAGAATGAATGGAAAGGAAATCTAAGAAAAATGATGTGGATGGATGGATTAATCTCCCGCAGAATGAATGGAAAGGAAAACTAAGAAAAATGATGTGGAAGCTACTTGTAACAGAGAGAAAATAATTATCTACAGAAGTGTGTAGAAATATGTTAATGGGAAGTATGAAAAAAATGTCCAATTGTTTAAAAATATGGTTAGTTTACACAGATTCTGGGATCACTTATGCCAACCAGAACTAATCTTTCCAATACAAACATTCTGCTAGAAATTGCTGGTGAGTCTCACTTTTGTGATGTGAAGGGAGGCATAAGAAGAAATAACAGAATAATAGAATAACAGAGTTGGAAAGGACCTTGGAGGTCTTCTAATCTAACCCCCTGCTTAAGCAGGAGACCCTATAGTATTCAAACAAATTGTTGTCCAATCTCTTCTTAAAAATTTCCAGTGCTGCATATGTCAATGAAGACTCAATCATCCAGGCCAAAGCCATCTAAAGGTTGAATAATGGCAACTGGATCAAACTTTGTCAATCTGAGGTGTTTTGTTGCTCAGCCAAGCTTCATCAGTTAAAGCAAAATTAGTTAGGCAGAGAACAAGAGAGTCAGGGTTTTATTTTGCTAATGTGGCCTTGACTAATGAAGTTTCTTGGATGAGCTCAGATAAACAAAGTTTAGCCCAGGTGGTTCTCTGGTCTTGGCCTATTTAAAATGGAGGTAACATTTGTCCCATCAATGGTCATCTCTTCTAGAAGGTGGTAAGGATGCTGCTTTTTGTTTAATCCATGGAATTAATTCCTTAAAACAGCACGTCCAATGTAGTTTCCATTACATTAAATATTGAGAATAATAAGGTAAAATTATTGAACATGACACTGTTGGTTACTATTTATCTCAAAATGGCCTCCCAAGAAAGGGTAATTTTCACCTGCTCCTGGATGTCTATTGAGGAGACGGGGGCATCCATGTTTCTCCAAGTGAACAATTCATGCAGAATTCATAGAAAGAATTCAAAGGAGCCTATTTTTTTTTTGTTGCTGAGTGAGACAATTGTTACATGAAATTTGCCCCATTTTATGACCTTTCTTGCCACATTGTGAATCCTTGCAGTTGTTAAGTCAGTGTTAATATGGTTGTTAAGTGAATCTGGCTTCCCCGTTGACTTTGCTTGTCAGAAGCTCACAAAAGGGGATCCCATGTCCCAGGACACTGTAACCATCGTAAATATGAATCAACAGTCAAATGTCTGAATTTTGATCCTGTGACCATCATGTGACCTCAGAAAACAGTAGCCATGGTTAGGAGAAGGCGGAGCTTCGTGCCGGCGTTACAGCTGCGATCTCGGGGCTCTGAGATCGCAGCTGATATTTTCACCCCTGGTCGGTCCTAACGGACCTAAATCATCCCGGAGAGACGGTGATTGTGAAGGGTACTGTTCCAGGATCCCAGAGACTTCGCAAAGTCTCTGGTTAGATTCGGAAGAAGCCCTTTTGCTGGCGGCGGAGAGGCAGCCTCCATAGCTGCTGAAGTCGGGACAGCTCCGAAAAGAAAGTGACTGGATTGAAGTGTGTCGGTTGGGTGAGAAAAACTCTTTTGTGTTGAAAATTCGCTGAGGTTGGAAAGTTCATTCTGAAGAGAGGAGGAAGCTGTGAGATTTTTTTTTTGATTGAAATTGTTTGAGCGGCGTTTTTAAAGTGCTGTCAAATTGAGGCTTGGGGTGTTTTTTTTTTTTCTTTTTTTTCTATATTCTTTGGGAAAGATTTTACTGTGACTTAGGTAACCGGACTGAATTTTCTTTTATATATACTTTTAGGCTCCCTTTGACTTTTTATTTTTTTTAGGATAGAGGCTTCCTTTGGCTATTTTTTTCTTTTTTTTTGTATATATTAATTCTTTTTTCCGGTTGGGGCTGAGAAAGAGCATTAAGAAACTTTGTAACACTGCCAACTAGAGGCTTGAAAGTATTCTATCTGAATTGGAGAGAATTGCAAAAAGACCTCATCTCAAGGACTTTTTAATGTGATAAGATAGAGGAAGAGCACAGCAAAATATTATTGCAGGTGCTTTCCTGGACTGTTATCAACACTTGAGGTTTGGCTTTGAAGCTGCTGGAGAAGAAAGTCATAACAAGAGCCTTGGATAAATAACAAAGTGCAGTGTGTTTTCTTATATGTACCCCATTCGCTAGCTTTTTTTTTAAAATCTTAATTTTTAGTAATATTTTTATTTTTGCCTTTTACTTTAAAGGGAAAGCCTCAGAGTTTTTTCTCTTTTCTTCTTTATTTTTTTTTTCCTTTTTATTGGGACTTTTTTGCTTTTCATATTTATCTTTTTGGATTATTCTGTTGTCGTGGTTGATTTTTTTTTTTTTCTTCTTCCTTTTTTGGATTATTTTTTGGATTATTGAGATTTTTTAATTGGATTAAGGTGTGAAGAACCTGAAGGAACTTTTTGTTTTTTGTTTTTCTTTTTTCTCTTTTTGCTTTTTCCTTTTTCTTTTGCTCTTAATCAATATTATAATCTTTTGGATTTGTTTGTTTTTTCCTTTCTATTTTTTCCTTTTTTATGGTGGACTATCTCGTAATTGGATTAGGGTCTAGAAGAATCTGAAGATCTTTCTTCTTCCTTTTTTTTCTGTTTCTTCTTTGGTTTCGTGTTTTTTACTATTGGAGTTCTCCATTTTGGATTATAATTGGCTGCTCTACCAGTTGGGTTAAAAGTTAAGAAGAATTTGAAGTTTTGGAAACATTGAAATGAGCAAGAAACCAACACCATCTGGCATTGCTGCTTCTACCTCTGCTTCCCCACCAGCTGGAGGACAACGTTTAATTCAGACAATGTTGAAGCAAGATAAGGAACAAGAAAAAATAACTTTACAGTTACAGATGATTATGCAAGGAATTCAAGAACTTAAGACAAAATCAGATATTATTGAACAAAGAACAGGAAATATTGAACAAAGAACAGAAAATATTGAACAAAGAACAGAAAATATTGAACAAAGAACAGAAAATATTGAACAAAGAATAGAGAAGACTGATGAAAAAGTGGAAAATATTAAACAAATGATGGTTAAGTATGAGGAGAGATTCCAAAAAATTGAGGAAGAAGGAAAACAAAGAGAGAAGAAGATTGGAAATATTGATAGCAGATTAACAGCGGTCGAACAAGAAAAAGGTGGGATGTTGAGGTGGGAGATGGAAAGGTCAGAATTTTACCTTAGATTTCAAAATATAGAGGAGGAAAAAGGAGAAAATTTGGCAGCGGTAATGATAGAAATTTTGGCAGATGCTTTGGAAATTACAGAGGAAAAGATGATGGATGGAATAGATGAGATATATCGAGTCTATACAAGATATGCGATGAGAAATAAATTACCCAGGGAAGTCCATATTAGATTTACCAAAAAATCCATTAAAACGCAAATATTACAAGTAGCAAGAGAGAAAACACTGAAATACAAGGGTAAAGAGGTTGTGGTTTTAAAACAAATACCTAGAAGAGTGAGAGAGATGAGAAGAGAATATCGATTTCTGACCAAAATACTATTGGAAAACGAAGTGAATTATAGATGGCTGATTCCAGAAGGATTAATGTTTACGTGGCAAGAGCAGAGACATAGAATTGACTCAATTGAGAAAGCAGAACTTTTTCATGCAGAATTTTTTGGAGGAAGAAGAGAGGAAGCAGAGAAAGAGGCTTCATTAATTGAGTTTCAAGATGAACAACTGGAGACTGAAAAAGAGAAAGGAGCAATAGGGAGACAGATTGATAGTAAAGAACAGCGTGAAGTGAGATCCACGAGAGCTGTTAGACCTAAATATAAAGCATAATCATGGAGGAAAAAAAACTGATTACAATGAATATAAACGGACTTAATTCAGCTGTTAAAAGAAGGAAAACTTTTCATAAATTAGAGAAATTAAAATTTGATATAATTTGTTTCCAAGAAGTTCACTTTAAAAAACAACATGAACAATTGTTATTACAGCCAAAATTAGGGAAAACATTTACCTCTTTGACCCAATGTAAGAAAAGAGGTGTGGTTTTATACATTAAAGAGGCTATTCCAGCAAAATTGATTTACTCGGATGAAGATGGAAGAGTATTAATGGTAGAAATAATGGATAATAATATAAAAATACTCTTGATTGCAATTTATGCTCCGAATGATAAACAAGAAGAGTTTTATAAAAAACTGCACATGAAAATAATTGGACTGGACTATGTTAATATAATTATGATGGGAGATTTTAATGGAATTGTGGACAATAAACTGGACTATATAGCAACAACAACAAAGCAAAATAGAAAGGTTCTCCCAAGGTCCTTTTTTAAAATGACAGATGAATTAACTTTAAAAGATATTTGGAGAGAAAGAAACGTTAAAGCTAAACAATATACTTTTTATTCAAATAGACATTTATCATGGTCCAGATTAGATATGATTTGGATCTCAACAGAACTAATATCTAATATTAAAGAAACAAGCATTGAAACAAGTACCTGGGCAGATCATAGCCCAATGACAATTAAATGGAAGGGACAAAAAAAAAGATCGAGATGGACATTAAATAATACTATTTTAAAGGAGAAAGATTTTACACAATGGATGGAGAAGGAATTGGCTTTTTTCTTTAGAGAAAATAAAAAAGAAGATACTTCAACGCAAAATGTGTGGGACACTATGAAGGCATACGCTAGAGGTTTGATAATAGATTATACAAGAAAAAAGAATATTAGGAAAAGGCAAGCTTCTAAGGCCTTGGAAAATGAGTATAAAACTCTTGAAAAAGAATTACAGAAAATGCCACAGAAAAAGGATATTAAATTGAAGCTGGATGTAATCAAACATAAAATGGAATTAATAGAGAAAGAAGAATTGGCACAGAAAATTAGAAACTCTAAACAGAATTATTTTGAAGATGCAAATAAACCAGGTAGATGGCTAGCATATAAATTGAGAAAAGAGAAGGAATCAAGAAAAATATTGAAGTTAATAGATGAACAAGGCCAAGTTTGTTATGGGAACAAGGAGAAAAAAGAAATTATCCGAGATTTTTATGGGCAATTATATAAACAAGAGAATATTGATGAAGGAAAAGTCAAACAGTATTTACAGGAAGCTAATTTACCAAAGATACCTAAAGAGACTGAAGAAATGCTAGAAAGCAATATAACAATGATGGAACTAAATGAAGCATTTAAGAGACAAAATAATGGGAAAGCTCCGGGCCCAGATGGGCTTCCAGTAGAATTTTATAAAACATTTCAAGAATTATTGATCATCCCATTGTTAGAAGTTATGAATGAAGTTATGTTAAAAAAGATGATACCTAAAACATGGTCAGAGGCTTATATTACACTTATACCAAAGGAAGAGACTGACCCATTGCAAATTAAGAATTATAGACCTATTTCTTTATTGAATGCAGACTATAAAATTTTTGCTTCAATTTTAGCAGAAAGACTTAAAAAATATTTAAATAATTTTATTCACTCAGATCAAAATGGATTTCTGCCAAAGAGACAAATTAGAGACAATATGAGAGTAATCTTGGACACTTTGGAATATTATGAGGCTCATCCTGAAAAGCAAATGGCTTTGATATTCCTAGATGCTCAAAAAGCATTTGACAACGTCAACTGGAGATTTATGTTATTATTATTGGAGCAGATGGGTTTTGCTAAAAAATTTATTCAAGCAATAGAAGCTATATACAATAAACAGACAGCAAGGGTAATGATGGAGGGGGAACTTACAGATTTTATTAATATAAGGAAAGGCACAAGACAAGGATGCCCCCTATCTCCTTTGCTATTTGTGTTGACCTTGGAAGTCTTGAATAGAAATATTAGGGATGATAAAAGCATAAAAGGAATGAAAATTAAGAAGGAAGAATTTAAGCTACAAGCTTTTGCTGATGATTTAGCTTTTATTTTGGAAGATCCAATTGAAACAGCTCCAAAGTTACTGGAAAGGATAGAGTCATATGGAGAGGTGGCTGGTTTGAAAATAAACAAAGATAAAACAAAGATTTTGACAAAGAATATGTTATTGAGACAGAGAGAAGAATTGGCAGATCTTTTGAAAATTCAAGTTACAAATAAGGTTAAGTATTTGGGGATATATTTGACAACAAGATGTAGCACATTAAAGGAGAATAATTATATTAAACTTAAACAACAGATAACTACAGATTTGAAGAAGTGGGAAAACTTGCAATTGTCATTAATAGGGAGAATTTCAACAATTAAGATGAATATCTTACCTAGAATTTTATTTTTGTTTCAAACAATACCAATTAGGCTTGGAAAAGACTATTTTGAAGATTTAAATAAAATTATGTTGAAGTTTATATGGCAAGGTAAAAAAGCGAGAATAAAGTTAAAGCTTTTGCAAGATGCTAGAATTAGAGGAGGTTTTGGTCTGCCTAATTGGGAATTGTATTATCAAGCTGCAAGTTTGATGTGGGTCAAAGAATGGATAACATTAAGGAAACATAGGTTGTTGACATTAGAAGGGCATGACTTGCTGTTGGGTTGGCATGCTTTTTTATGGTATAAGGGAACTAAAACACAGGGTTATTTTAGAAGACATTATGTACGGGAGTCTTTGTGGTTAAACTGGGAGAAGATAAAAAGACAATGTTATTTGAAAATTCCAGTTTGGTTATCGACCATTGAAGCATTTTCCTATCCTATAATTTACAAGAAGGAACAAACAGTTAGATATGGAGAACTTTTGGATGAAAAGGGTGAACTTAAATCGATCCAAAACTTAGAGGAACAAGGTATAAGGATGAATTGGTTTTCATATGCACAAATACACTCAAGGTATGATGAAGATTCTAAAACGGAGGGATTTTATGATAAACAGACTGATTTAGATAAGATCTTGATGGGTACTGATGAGAAGGTGATTAAAAAATTATATGGTTATTTACTGGGAATGAAATTAGAGGAAGAACAAGTCAAAGAAACTATGATTGTTTGGGGGAAGAATTTTGGATATGGGATTGATTTGGAGAAATGGCAGAAATTGTGGTCTCAAAATTATAAAATGACAATGTCAACAGCATATAAAGAAAACTTGTATAAGATGTTTTACAGGTGGCACTTTCCTCCGACAAGAATAGCAAGAATGTTTAAGAACAAATCTGAAAAATGTTGGAAATGTCATCAGATACCCGGCTCGTTATTACCATATGTGGTGGACTTGTGAGGATGCTAGAAAATATTGGACTATAATTCGCATGTGGTTGGAAAAAATGACAAAGAAACATAGATTTGAAACCAGAGATCTTCTTATTGGGAATTTTACCTGATATATATAGTAAAGATTTGAAATACCTGATTGTAAATGTATTAACAGCGGCCAGGATTGTATTTGCTAAAAATTGGAAGAATGAGAAAATACCATTACAGGAAGAAATTATTAAGAAAATATTGGAATGTGCTGAGATGAGCAGATTGACATTTGAAATTAGAGAGCAAGAGGATAAACAATTTTACGAAATTTGGGATCTTTTTTATAAATGGCTAGATGATAAAATACGATAATAGAATATTTAGAATGCTAGATAGTAAGGATTATCTTTATTTTGTCATTATTTTGCTATTTGATATTATATTTATAAAGGATTTTTTAGGATTGATTTGATATGATTAGATGATTTGTTATAGAGTAAACTGGTTTAAAGTATTGTTAGCTCATTAAGCATAAATGATTAAAAATATAGTCAAAAATTTCTTTTTTTAGTGATATTAGGATATATAAGTTTGGATTGACAATATGAGTTGTTATGTAACATAATTGTAATTGAGACTACAGAATGAATGCACAAAAATGATGAACCAACTGACACACTGGATGTACATACAAGATTTGATGTTTTTATGTTTTGTTTGTCTTGTTTGTTTGTAGAAAATTAATAAAAACTTTTTCAAAAAAAAAAAGAAAACAGTAGCCATCATAAATAGGAGCCAGTAGCCAAGTGCCTTTGATCATGTGACCATGGGAATGGCTGGAATGGTCATAAGTTTGAAAAATAGCCGAAAGCAGAGGTGGTATTCAGTACGTTCTGACCAGTTCTAGAGAACCAGTAGTGGAAATTTTGAGTAGTTCAGAGAACTGGCAAATGCACCTCTGACTGGCCCTGCCCCCATCTATTCTCTGCCTCCCAAGTCCCAGCTGATTGGCTGGCTCTTCCTTGGTTGCCCTGCACAGGAGAATGGAGCTGGAAGGCAGGTTAGTGGGGTGGGGATGATATCAGCATTCCAGCAAACCTCCATTTCGATCAATAACTCTAAGACAGACATATCTCAAAGATACTGTTATGAACTAATAAATGCGCTTAAATAAAGTTTTATCAAAGCGTAAAGAAAAAGCAAGGTTCTAATCCTGCACTTCTGATTGGCCGATAATAGCAATATCGGATTAGTCCGTTCTGGAGAATCTGATTGGCTGTTAATGAGCCACTCTCATTGGTTCAAGGGTTTAATACTTCCATGTTCTCATTGGTTAATAGGTCAGCAGCCTGCCCTAAAAAAGGGCTGCTGCTGCCCCCGGTTTTGGCTCTGTTCACGATGGTTAATAAAGAGTTGAAGTTCACTGTTCACTGCCTCGTCTCTGTTCCTTGCACCCATGCGCAGAACTTAACAGATATCTTTATTTGGAGAGAAACTGGCACATCTGTGGAATCCCAAATCTGAAAGTTTTCAGGCTTCCTTGCAATATTCAAAACTACAAATCCATTTCCCCTTGGCTGTCATCACATCACATGGCCCAATCACTATCCATCCTTAAGTAAGATTCTTATTTCATTCTGCGCCATACTCAATAACCTTGAACTAACAAAAGAATTTTATTTTGTCTACTTAGAAATACTCAATCGAATCCCCCTTCCCCAGGGGTGGGATTCAAATTTTTTAACAACCGGTTCTGTGGGCGTGATTTAGGTGGTGGCCGTGGCTTGCTGGTCATGTGACTGAGTGGACATGGCTTGGTGGTCATGTTATTGGCTGGGTGTGGCCAACTCAACATCACTCACATTGAGGCACGCATCTCCTCGCCTGGCCTCTTGTATCTGTGGAGATGCTGCAATAGTCGTAAGTGTGAAAAATGGTCATAAGTCACTTTTTTCAGTGCCATTGTAACTTTGAATGGTCACTCCATACAAGCAAAGTACCAGCAAAGGAAGGAAAAAAACCTCCAGAGACGTTCCTGAGACAGGAAGTCTAGTCCTGCCAAGAATGTAATAAGGATTAACCGAGAGGCAGTTTCTGTAAGCAACACCAGAATGTTTCCTTCCTGCCTTCCTTACAGGATTAGGCCAGTAATTCCTTCTAACAACTGGTTCTCCGAACTGTTTAGAATGTTAACAACTGGTTCTAGCGAATAGGTGTGAACTGGTAGAATCCCACCCCTGCCCCTCCCACTTTCTCAGGCTTGTGGCCGCGTGGGAGCATTGAATCTAAATATGGCTTCCAAAGCTGACAGAAGGATTGGGATTTTGGGATCTTCCCCCAGGAGTGAGGGGGGGGAATGGAGATTTTACGGTATTCTTCCCCTGCCATGCCCACCAAGCCACACCCACGAAGCCATGCCATGCCCACCAAGCCACGCTCACAGAACCGGTAATAAAAAATTTGAACCTTCCCCCAGGAGTGGGGTGGTGTTCTGTCCTTAATTTGCATACTTGAAATCCCCGCGCTTTGATTGGCTAAAGCGCGGGGATTTCTGATTGGCCAGGCGAGCCGCGCTGATTGGCCCGATTGAAGTCTCCCGTGATTGGATCACTCCAAGAGCGGGAGACTTGAATCGCTGCCATTGGCCGCGGCCGCCGCAGCGAAAAGGATAAAAGCCGCGGGCTTTTTCCTTTTCGCCGGTTCGGGTCACAACTGTTAAATAAAGAGCTTGAAACTTAGTCACCGACTCCTGGCTTCTTTTGCGGACACGACACTGGCGACGAAGGTGGGATCTCGACCCTGAACCGAACCCCGTGTCCAACAAGAGCCAGTTTCAGCACGGAGATGGCGAAAATCGCACCGCCCGCCCCCTTCAACCCTGCCACCGAGGACTGGGAATCGTTTTCAGACCGTTTCCGCATGTATCTCGAGTGCACCGGAATGAAGGACGCCCCGGGCCCGCTAAAACGCGCCGTCTTCCTCACCCATTGCGGAACCGAGGTCTTCCAGATGGCCAAGGCATTGGCCAAGCCGGCAGACGCAACCGCCATGGACTGGGACGTCCTCGAACCTATCCTGCGGCGCCATTACGCCCCCGAGGTCCCCATCCTGATCCAGCGCAACGAATTTTACCGCCGAGATCAGAAACCAGGCGAAAAACTGAGCGATTTCGTCGCCAAATTGCGGCGCCTAGGAGGACTCTGCGAGTTTGAAGGTCTGAACAGCCTCCTAAGAGACCGATTCGTACTCGGCCTATGGGACCCTACACTCCAGAGCCGGCTTATGGCCAAGGGCGACATCAGCCTAGCAGACGCCCTCACCGCAGCCGCAGCCGCAGAAGCAACCCGCACTTCTGCTGACAGCATGCGAAAATCAGACGCGAAAGGCGGAAACAACAACCCAGCAAGGTCGGCCGACCCTAAAAGCGAATCAACAGCACACTACGGAGAATTCCAGTCTACGTCCAGCATGTCAGAAGACGAGGAGGACATACATCGCGTACAGATGGGTCGCGGCGACCAACGGAACCGAAGAGGTCGTAGGTCGAGGACCATCTGTGCCGGGTGCGGCGGCGACCACCCCAGATCAGAATGCCGATTTTTTGACTCTATCTGTAGGCATTGTGAAAGACGGGGACACATCGCTCGAGTTTGCCGCCAAAAGAAGACCCGCAGCCCTCCCAGATGGGAACATCACGACCGAAAGAAGGAAAGCCCCCCGCCCAGAACCAGAGATCGCCAATCGGACGGTCGGTGGGACCGAATCCAACGATCTTCAAGAGGCGGCGACAGTCGGCGCAAGGAAGATACCCACCAGACGGTAACCATCGGCCACACCATCTCCGACGGCGCCAGAAAGGTACACGTAGAAGTCCATATTGAAGGCCAACCATGCAAGATGGAGGTGGACTCCGGGTCCTACCTCTCCATGATTGCATGGCATGAGATAAAACGGCTAGTGCCCACCCTCCATAAGAGGAACATTAATGCCCAAAAAATCATTATAAAAGACTACCAGGGGAACCGCGTCCCGGTAGTGGGCACCAAGAACTTTAATGTAACTTATAAAGGCCGCACCGAACAACTCCCACTCACAATCGTCGATCGCGACCACCCAAGCCTGCTGGGCCTACAATGGTTCGCCCCGCTTGACATCGCGCTGACAGGAGTCAACCACGTCGTCGACGACGGCTGGGAACAGCGGCTAGCCCAGGAGTTCCGGGAGGTCTTCGATGGAAGCCTGGGCAAGTACCAGGGGCCCCTTATCTCATTTGACCTAGACCCTAGGGTTCCCCCTAAGCGACTAAAACCTAGGAGGGTACCATTCGCCCTAAAACCTAAAATTGACGAGCAGATCGACAAGCTCGTCAAACAGGGGGTGTTTCAGCCGATAGACCATGCCCGATGGGAGACCCCTATAGTGACCCCAGTCAAGCCAGACGGGTCTGTGAGAATTTGTGGGGACTATAAGGCCACCCTAAATGGCACGTTGCAACAAAGCGCCTACCCCGTCCCAATCGTGCAACACCTACTGCACTCACTGGGAGGGGGCAAGGTCTTTGCCAAGCTCGATCTCGCCCAGGCATATCAGCAGTTGCCGGTCGACGAAAAAACAGCGGAAGCCCAGACCATCGTTACCCATCGGGGGGCATTCAAATGTAACCGGCTCCAATTCGGAGTCAGCGTAGCACCAGGCATCTTTCAGAGCCTGATGGAACGATTACTGCAGGGCATCAAGGGGGTGGTGCCCTACTTTGATGACGTATTAGTGGCGGCGCCAAACGAAGCCGAATTAGAAAACCGACTCAGGGAGGTCTTAACAAAATTTAAAGTAACGGGACTTAAAGTTAAACGAGAAAAATGCCAACTATGCACAGAACGAGTGGAATTCTTGGGCTACCTTCTAGACCGGCATGGCATTCACCCTACAATTAAAAAAGTGAAAGCCATCAAAGAAGCCCCCACCCCAAGGTCTAAAACGGAACTACAGGCTTTCTTAGGCTTGCTGAATTTTTATAATGTTTTCCTACCCCAAAAGGCTACGGCGGCGGAGCCTTTGCATAGGCTCCTGGATAAGGCGGCAACCTGGACTTGGGGGAGACGAGAGCAAGCCGCCTTTCAAAAAACCAAAGACCTCCTCACCTCCGATGCCGTCCTGATTCAATTCAGCGAAACCTTGCCCTTGGTTGTCACTTGCGACGCATCACATTTCAGCGTCGGCGCTGTCCTCAGCCATACTCTCCCCGACAAAAGAGAAGCACCCATCGCTTTCTTTTCCAGGACTCTAACTAAACCGGAGCGGAACTATAGCCAGCTGGACAAAGAAGCTTTGGCTATAGTTGCCGCCGTTAAGCGATTCCACGAATACCTTTATGGCCGCCCGTTTACCATTGTGACAGATCACAAGCCGTTGCTGGGCATCCTCGCAGGAAATCGAGCCACCCCGAACATTTTATCACCCCGGATGACAAGGTGGTCCGAGTTCCTGGCAGCCTACAGCTACGAACTGTTACACAAGCCAGGTAAGAAAATTTCGCACGCGGACGCTTTAAGCCGCTCGCCTTTACCAGACTCTGATCCTGACCCAGCACCAACAACAAACACCCTTAACATCGAAAATTTGCCCAACCTACCCATTACCGCGTCAGACATTGCCAGGGAAACTATAAAGGACAGGCGTCTGGCGCGAATTTTACATTGGGTGGAAAGAGGTTGGCCGGAAAGGGACAGTGACGAATCCGTTAAGACATTCAGAAACCGCCAGACTGAACTCTCACTACTCAAGGGATGTATCTTGTGGGGTGACAGGGTGGTCATCCCGGACAGGTTGCAAGGGAGGGTCTTAGAGATGCTGCACGAAGGGCATCCTGGCATCGTCAGAACTAAAGCCCTGGCCAGGAGTTACGCTTGGTGGCCAGGGATGGACAAGCAGATAGAGGCATGGGTAGCCAAATGCCAACGATGCCAGGAGACCAGACCCAGCCCACCCGCAGCACTCATCCTGGACTGGGAAACACCAAGGGGACCCTGGTCCAGAATCCATTTAGACTTTGCCGGTCCCACGAATGGACATACCTTTCTGATCACAGTTGACGCTTACTCCAACTGGTTGGAGGTAAGCGACATGAAATCTACTACCACGGAGGCCGTTATCAAAGAACTTTGCAAACTCTTTTCCACACACGGCCTCCCAGACGTCGTCGTCTCAGACAACGGGCCCCAGTTTACTTCCCTCGATTTCGAGAGGTTCCTGGCGGAGAGGGGCATCCGCCATGCATTAACAGCACCGGCGCATCCGGCGGCGAACGGTAGGGCGGAACGGATGGTACAATTTACCAAAAAAACCATCCGGAAAATGGACCACGGGGAGATCAACGACAAAATAAATAAACTCCTCTTTATACAACACATCACCCCGAACACCACTACCAACAAAAGCCCAGCCGAGTTGCTAATGGGAAGGAAGCTGAGGTCCCCGCTCGACAGGTTACACCCAACATATAACCCGGAGCGACCCCCAGACTCAAGTACAAAATACCGGACCTTTGCCCCCGGTGACTTAGTATACGCGAAAAATCTGACGGGGGACCCCCTATGGATCCCAGCCGTCATCACTCAAATCACAGGTCCACGGTCATACCAGCTCCAAACCACCGATGGGCGAGCCTGGAAACGACACATAGACCAGCTCAGGTCACGAACAGCAACGGACCTCAACCCCCAAAACACGAACCAAGGGGGGAGGGAATACCCGAATAAACAAACGCCAGAAAAAATAAACCAGCAGTACTTACCGGAACGCAGCCATCGCGATCCCCCACCAGAGAAGAACCACCTGGCCAGCTCAACCGACTCGGAGAAGCCAAGCGGGAGCAGCGAAACCCGTAGCTCAACCAACCCGGAAGGCCCAGGTGGGAGCCACGGAGAAAGAACCGGCCCAATCATCCAGCCGGTTCGCACAGAAGAGGGAGCAGCCAAAAACATGACCGCTCTGGCCGAAATCCAGCTTGCAACTGAGTTGCGCAGGTCAAGTAGGACTAGACGGAGCCCCGCCTACCTACGTGACTACGCAACGTGATGGACTATACCAAGAGGGGAGGGGTGTTCTGTCCTTAATTTGCATACTTGAAATCCCCACGCTTTGATTGGCTAAAGCGCGGGGATTTCTGATTGGCCAGGCGAGCCGCGCTGATTGGCCCGATTGAAGTCTCCCGTGATTGGATCACTCCAAGAGCGGGAGACTTGAATCGCTGCCATTGGCCGCGGCCGCCGCAGCGAAAAGGATAAAAGCCGCGGGCTTTTTCCTTTTCGCCGGTTCGGGTCACAACTGTTAAATAAAGAGCTTGAAACTTAGTCACCGACTCCTGGCTTCTTTTGCGGACACGACAGGTGGGAATGGAGATTTTGCGGTATCCTTCCCCTGCCACGCCCACCAAGCCACACATGCCCACCAAACTACATCCACAGAACCAGTAGTAAAAAAATTTGAATCCCACTACTGGTCGTTAAGTTACATTTTTCAGTGCCGTTGTAACTTCGAACAGTCACTAAACAACTGTTGTGAGTGAAGGACTATCTGTAATTGCATGCTGAATTCGTAGAAAGGATTCAAAGGAGAAAAACACAATGCCAGCATGTCCAAATCATCGGAGAACTAGGCAGAAATAGTCTGGCTGGATGAGAGCAAGTGGAAGGCAATGCAATCTAACCCAGATCGTAAGGGAAGAATTTACTACCCTTGGTGGATGAGAAAGGTGGTCCAAACAGTTAAGCTTATTTCGCAGCTCTGCACATTTTACAAGGAACTGCCTAATAAAAACATTAGCAATATCTCCCAGACTGCCCAGTATAAATTCCCCCAACCCTTTTTATAGTCTGCTACCTATAATACGATGAGACTCTTGGGGGCAGAGGTATGGCCCAGCAAAAGATAACAAAGGGACATCAGCAAAAGTTTGTGTCTATTTCCAATTGTGGAACATTATCTTTTATTGCTTTTATGTTGCCACCTGCTTTATTGCACCGTGTGTTTTCACTAATGTTTTTTTCAGTCTTGGCAACTTTAGAGGGTGTAGATTTCAACTCTTGTTGCCTGGGGAATTCTAGGAGTTGAAGGCCATTATATCTTAACACTGCCATGTTTGAAAAAAAAAAAAAAACCTGGTCTAGATGACCTCTAGTTTTTGTATGCTGGTTTCAGTGGCTGGTCTATACCAATAAAGGTAAAGGATTCCTCTATGTGGTCACGTCAGACTCTAGGGCAAGGATCTTCAAACTTGGCAAGTTTAAGACTTGTGGACTTCAACTCCCAGAATTCCTGAGTTAACATGATTGGAGGAGGAATTCTGGGAGTTGAAGTCCACAAGTCTGAAAGCTGTCAAGTTTGAAGACCCCCTGCTCTTAGGGGGAGGTGATCATCTCTGTTTCTTAGCCAAGGAAGCCAGCGTTATCTGAAGACACATCTGTGGTCATGTCACCAGCATGACTATACGCCAAGGTGCATGGAGCGTTGTTCCTTTCCCAGTGAAGTGGTACCTATTTTCCTACTCGCCTTTGTAGGCTTTTGTACTGTTAGGTGGGCAGGAGCTAGAGCAAGGAATGGGAGCTCACCCCAATATGCAATACTCGGGTCTCAAACCTGGGCTGTCAGCTTTGAAGCTGACAAGCTGAACCCCTGAGCTTTTAACTCAACCCCTTAACTCATTTATTGTAGCAATAACCACAAAGAATTGTCTCAGTCATCCAGATCATGGTTGTCGCAAAGGTGTTTTTTGTTTTGTTTTTCAGAGGCAACTGGGCTTTCTTGTTTTTTCTTTGAAGATGTTTCGCTTTTCATCCAAGAAGCTGAAGAGCTGAAGAAGCTTCTTGGATGAGAAGCAAAATGTCTTCAAAGAAAAAACAAGAAAGTCCAGCTGCCTCCTGAAAAAGCACCTTTGGGGCAATCATGATGAGGATGGCTGAGAATCTCTATGGGCTTTTTGCTAAACAATTTGGGATGAAAACCCTTTGGAGTGGCGTGTGGGAGTAGGAATGGATTTCCAAAGGGAAAAAGATAGCAGATTACAGGAACCAGGAGCACTTACTCAGGTGATCCTGAGGACACATTTAAACCTTCAAGTGGCCTCAATGACCTTCTAAAAGGATGCAAATGACCAGCTGCCTGCAAGAAGTATAAATCCTTCCATTCCCCGTCATCCAGTCAGAGCTGAAGAAGCTTCTTGGATGAGAAGCGAAACATCTTCAAATAAAAAGAAAGTCCAGTTGCCTCCTGGGGGGGAGGAAAACATCTTTGGGACACCCACAAAAATTCAACAGAAGGCCATCAAAAAGACAGCAGTACACAAGGAAAAATACAGCCTAGGCATAGACAAGAGTTTACATTCATGGGGACTCTGGCTGCATTCAGACAACACATTGTCTCCCCCTTACTGGATTAGCATCTCTACTGGATTTGCACAATGCCTTGAATTATAAACCAGCCCAACAAGCTGGATTAGCACAACTGGTTTAGCCACAAAATACATTAACAAAGCTTAATATTTGCACAACCTAAAAGTTTTGTCTGTTGGGCAAATGCAGCTGCTCAATATTTATTTACGGTAGCCTCATTAAGCATCTTGTGAGACTACAGGACACTGTGTGAGTCAAACAAATACTTTGTTTAAAGCATTGCTTTCAACCTTGGCAAATTTTAAGATGTGTGGGCTTTAACTCCCAGATTTCCGCAACCAGCATAGAAATTTCTAAGAGTTCAACTCCACACATATTAGGCTGAAAAAATAATGCCTTTTCAATGCTTCATGAAATCTAAAGTTGTACATTACTGTAAGTGCATTGCAGTGAAAAAACAATGGACATATTTGAAGTGCCAAGTCATAACAGGACCGGACACTAAGAAATAACAAATTTAACAATATATTGTGGATTTTTAAAAAGATACTTAAAGGCTACAGACCCATCCTTTGCAGCCAAATGGGCCCCAAAGTCAGTGACAGGGTAGATGATTCTGTCCATTTCAGTTTCTTTCCACTTTCAGGTTTGCAAATATATTAAGTTCACTTGTTTCTCTGTTTCTCATTGTAGGAAGAAAAATCCAGTCAGGTTCCAATCTGGGAGAAAGGTGCTGGAAAGAAGATGGAGGCTGAATTGCAATGAAAGAAGATTTATTTAGTTTCCAGAAACTTCACTGACAGCAGCATGTTTCTGGGGTGGCTGACCAAATGGCTAAGTGAGTGGATGGATCTTTATAAAGTTCTGATTGAGATGCTCCAGGGGACCGTGTGATATAGTGAGCCTTGTACTTTTTGCTATTCTAATGCTGGTGGGTTAATCCTATTATGTCCTGAAGATCATGTCCTGTCCTTAGAATTTGGGTAGAGGGGGTGTAAATTCTTAATTCTATCAGCTCCAGAGCTCTGGCTGGAGGCGTTTTGTTTATGAATAGATTGGCCCAATCTTCCTGAATAGATACCAAATCTCCATTCCAAAAAACCAAAAGTCTCTTCTGCTTGGGACTGTTTTCCTATGCCAAGAAAACTGGGGCTGTTTCCTGCTTTTAAGAACATGTTTCTCCCTTTCTCCTTTGGGAAAATGTAATATCCTGCCTCTTTTAATATTAAGAAGAAAGAATATTTTAATCTGGGAAGAGAGAGGCTTCCACATCATGTTTTAGAATATATTCAGTTCAGATGGGTGGGTTGGACAGCCACAGAGTAAACACGGTGTCTGTAGCACCTTCAGTTCTCAGGAATCCCTGACAAAACTGCTGCTCATGAAAACTTAAATCTTAGTTAAGTTGATTGGTCTTCAAATTGCTAACAAACTCCAAATATCTCTGTGTGTGAGTATATGTGGGTGTGTATATCTGTCTTTCTCTCTGTATCTGTGCCTCTGTGAGCATGTGTGAAGAACAGAACTGAAAAAGCAACACTGGCAAAGGTTGAATCCCAGATATATATTTTTATTATTATTATTGTTATTTTTCCATATTTATATAAATGTTTTTTCTAACATTCAATTAAATCCATTATTCTAGGCATTCCAGTATGGAGAAAGCCTCCTTTTTATGCTGATGTTTCTTCAAGTATTTGAAGAATATTATTCACAGTTGTTTTCCTCTCAAGGCTAAAGTTGCCCATTTCCTTCATTCATGAGTCATGGCCGTCCTCGCTGAGAGACCATTTCAAATGCTTTTGAAAATGAATTTCCATCTTTCCTAAAGAAAAGTTATATCAAAATAGCAGCAATTGAAGGCCCAGCTATTCTAACATGCTGTCATGCCCTTTGGGAGTCCGATTCTGAGGGGGAGATTGAGCAGCTGACAGGGAGTGGGAGTGTGGCTCTGGTGGCTGTGTAAGAAATGGGGGAAGGGCACAGTCCGGCTGGGCATTCAGAGGAAGACCCAGGGCCATCCCCTCTTCATCCTCAGGCATGCAGGGAGGAACGGAGAAGGGAGCAACGTGGCTTACGGGAGAGAAACGGGGCCTGATCCCCTTCATGGGCTGCAGCTAGGAAGGGCAAACTGCACATGCCAAAATCGCTGGAAGCAAAGTGTGCATTATCTTTGTCGAGGCTGATCTGGGTTTGGGCGTCACCCCAACTGTGTGTACTCCATTATTTGTTGAAAGTCTGCAATTTATCATCCTTGCTTGTCGTGTTAATTACTTCAATGTGGTTTGTGTTGGTTTTTTTTTATTTCTAATTATCTTTACTTTGGAGTCGGACTGCATTTCTTCCCTTCGTAGACTGTTTTTGGAAGAGTTTGATCTCTAGCGGAGGATAACTGGACATTAGGGGCCAAATTGGAAGCTATAAAGGGAATTTATCTACTTTGGTGACTTTGTTATTTTTGTGCCACACCCCAGGTCATCACACATGCATTACACCCAAGACATGCCCAAACAAGAATATGCGTTCAAACATCTAATTGTCTCCAACGTTACATCTTCTGAAAGATCCCCCTATGAATGTCGCTAAAGTTATGACCACAATCGAGTCCAAAATTTGAATGGCTAGGCAAGACCGTTGTTAAATAGGCATTGCATTTTGCAACCTTTCTGGCCAATGTTGTTAAATGAATCAAGCACTTGTTAAGTTTGTAGCATGATTGTTAACTGAAATTGGCTTGACCTTGCTTGTCAGAAGATCGTAAAAGGGGATCAACATGATCCAGGAAAAATGCAACCATTGTAAATATGAGCCAGTTGCCAAGTGTACAAATTTTGATCACCTGACTGTAGGCATGCTGTAATGGCTGTAAGTGTGAAACACTGTCATAAGTCCTTTTTTTTTCAACACTGCGTTGTAACTTTGAACAGTCATTAAACAAACGGTAGTAATTTGAGGACTACCTGTGTTAATATTCATTCTTTTATGTTCACCTCAATGCTTTAATTGATCAAGAACATTTCACTTTATCAGAAACCAAACACTGTTAAATACAAAAGCAGAATCATTTCGGTGATTCCTAATTCACTGTATTTTCATAGAATTGTATTAAATAAATGTCACTTTTCTCCCGAATCACCTACTTCTTTCCAGGCCCTGCTTATATCACCAAGATTCCTTAGTGCTGCTGCAAAAATGGTTGTGAAATTGAGTTGGCCACATGGGTGACTCACTTTATGACTGTCACAACATGACCATAATGCAGTAGCTCCATTACAGTCATAAGTAGAGGACTATCTGTAGAGTCCCCTGGTTACATCGTATAGGTTACATCATACATCATGATAGCCCTGGTCATGCAGTGGTTAGAATGCAGTATTGCAGGTTAACTCACTGCCCACTGTCAGGAGTTCGATCCTGACTGGCTCCAGGTTGACTCAGCCTTCCATCCTTCCGAGGTTGGTCAAATGAGAACCCAGATTGTTGAGGGCAAATATGCTGACACTGTAAACCACTTAGAGATGGCTGTAAAGAACTGTGAAGCGGTATATAAGTGTAAGTGCTATTGCTATAGTTAATAGATGGATGGATGTGTGGTGGAAGGATGGGTGAAAGATAGAGAGATAGAGGGATAGAAATTAGATAGATAGATAGATAGATAGATAGATAGATAGATAGATAGATAGATAGATAGATAGATGACACATAGGTAGGTAGGCAGGCAGGTAGGAAGGTAGTTAGACAGACAGACAGACCCCAGAAGAGCCATGGTTAAAATGCAGCATTGCAGGCAAACTCTCTGTCAGCATTCCAGCAAACTTCCACTCCAACCAATAACTCTGAGGCAGACATCTTCTTAAAAGTTTATACTGGCACAACTGGGGAATCCTGAATCTGAAAGTTCTGGGCTTCCTTACAATAAGTAAAAACTACAAATCCATCCCCTGCACCCATCATCACATCACATGCCCCAGTCACCATCCATCCCAACTTAACACTTCCCCTCACTTATGCGCAAAATAACATGACCTTGAATTAGAAAAAGAATGTTATTATGTCTAACTACATACACTCCAAGAAATTCCCCTCTCCCATTCTCCCAGGCTGAAAATGTGGCAGCATGGGAGCATCTGGTCTCAATATGGCTTCCAAAGGTGACACTCTGCTCACTGCCAGCAATTCGATCCTGACCTGCTCAGGGTCGACTCAGCCTTCTGTCCTTCCGAGGTCAGTAAAATGAGGATCCAGATTCTTGGGGGCAAATGTGCTGAACAGCACACACTGGAAGCCAATGTAGGCTTCTATATATCTAAAATGTATGGAAATAGCAATAGCAGTTAGACTTATATACCGCTTCTTGATGCTTTACACAGTGCCATCTTAGCGGTTCCCAGGGCCAACCACTTTGACAGTGCTGTAGAGCATTATGAAGCACTTTATAAGTCTAAGTGCTTTTTACTATTGCTACACATTTTAGAAAATCAGTGCCTCTGTTGTTGTCCTCCTTTGTCCTGTTTTTTCCCCAGGTTAGGTCATGCACAACCAAGGCTGACTTCCAAGTCGTTTTTGGCTTGTCCTGGAACATTCTGGCAGTTCAAAATCTAAATTCACTCTACTGTGGAATTCTTTTTAATCCTTATCTACAGGCACCCAGAACACTGTAGCGGAGCTGAGTGGTGATCTCTGCCATGATGGGGTGGGGGGGGCAGTGGGGGGAGGAGGTTTGGACTGGATAGCGGGCTATTGACTGCCTATCTTGACTTCTAGTGTGTGCTGTTCAGTTATGGGGAGACAGGGAGGCAGACAGAGTGAAATAAGATCAATGGTGCCTTTATTCTCAGGCCTGTTTAAGCCTGGTGTCAAAAGCCATGGCTGACAGCATCTGAAACTCTGTTCTTCTTCTCTCTTTTTTTTTTGTCTTTTATTTGCTTTTGCGGGGTTTAAATAAGTCCTACAAGGTTTTGTATCTGGGTGTGTTTGGTGTGTAGGCTGTCAGAGTCATATCAAAGGTTAAAATTTCCATGGAAATAGCTCCTTTCTGCATTAATCTGATTTCCCAGAAATATATTCATTTTACAAGAGGAGTCGAGTTCCTTTACACATCTAGGCTGTGTAGAGAGGAGCAGTAGTGGGGTTCAATTTTTTTTACTACCGGTTCTGTGGGTATGGCTTGGTGGGCGTGGCAGGGGAAGGGTACTGTAAAATCTCCAGTCAGAGGTGGGATTTGCCGGTTCTCCAAAACTACTCAAAATTTCCATTACTGGATCTCCAGAACTGGTCAGAACTGGTCAGAAAGCTCTATCCAGACAAGACTAGAGTGGATACACAACCACTTACTAGCAGATGTTAGTCTGCAAAAAGCTCCCTATAGTCCTTATTCCCCCCACCTCCCCATTTTTTTTCCCTGTTGCATCTTTGGACCATTTCTCTCCAGGGACTGAATTATTAATTAAAACCCTTTTCTGGTAAACAATAAGAATAATATGAAGGAAGGAAGCCTTTTTTAAAAAAAAAAAAACATACGGTATGTAGCTCAACTGAGAGAGTTTTCTTCACTGCTGTCTCAAACTCAGGAAGATAAAACAAAAAAAATTCTGCTAGTGTCTGCAAAGTGCGGTAAAAAATATTCAAGATGGTGACCACCAGAGGTGTTATTCAGCAGGTTCTGGCTAGTTTTGGAGAACCAGTAGTGGAAATTTTGAGTAGTTTGGAGAATTGGCAAATCCCACCTCTGACTGGCCCCGTCCCCATCTATTCTCTGCCTCCAGAGTCCCGGCTGATTGGCTGGCACTTCTTTGGTTGCCCTGCACAGGAGAACGGAGCTGGAAAGCAGGTTAGTGGGGTGGGGAGGGAATGGGGATTTTGCAGTATCCTTCCCCTGCCACGCCCACCAAGCCACGCCCACAGAACTGATAGTAAAAAAAATTGAATCCCACCACTGCTTCACACCATTTCTTTCCCCCACCTCCAGGAACTGAAGTATTAACTAAAACCCTTTTCTGGTAAACAGTAAGAATGGTGTAAAGAAAGCAAGCCTTTATTTTTTTATATATATATATTTTGGATACATAGCTCAGTTGAGAGTTTTCTTCAAACCCTTTTCTGGTAAACAATAAGAATAATATGAAGGAAGGAAGCCTTTTTTTAAAAAAAAACATATGTAGCTCAACTGAGAGAGTTTTCTTCACTGCTGTCTCAAACTCAGGAAGATAAAAAAAAAAAAAAAAAATCTGCTACTGTCTGCAAAGCATTGTAAAAAATATTCAAGATGGTGACCCTCCATGGTGTAATAGGTGCTCCGTCCAAGTTTTATCTCCATCAGATACAAGGACATTCAGCTTGATTCCCAATA
The DNA here is from genome assembly GCA_033807585.1 of Hydrophis major. Taxonomy (NCBI): domain Eukaryota; kingdom Metazoa; phylum Chordata; class Lepidosauria; order Squamata; family Elapidae; genus Hydrophis; species Hydrophis major. The sequence goes on from CM066331.1 coordinate 7,557,712, forward strand.
TTGCCTAGGTCAAACTGGTTTCGGTCTGGCTTTTAAATCTTCCTGATTTGATCCTATCTGGAAATAGGAATATCATCGAGACTAGATGCACAGCGCAGTGGTTAAAGATGCTGAGCTTGTCAGCTAGAAAGCCAATAATTTGGGTTCGAGACCCAATGGGTGAACTCCTGTTATTCGCTCCAGCTCCTGCCCACCTAGCAATTTGAAAGCACACAAATGTGAGTAGATTAATAGATACCATTTCAGTGGGAAGGTAACAGCATTCCATGTGTCAGGATTCCAGGAGTTACCCCATTTAAATCATGAGTCTCGAACCAAACTTCCAAAACTTCAAAAGGATTAATTGGGAGTTAACATATCTGGCACTGCCTGGGTGTAGCTGACTCTGAGACACATAATTCATTGTCACCCTTGACCCCGGTTTTCTCCCCACCCCCTGGGTGTATCACAATTCATACTCTCCAATGAGACACATCCATAGCCAAGAGTCATCAATCATGTTCTCCAGTTAGAATTTTGCACAGCAGAAACTTCAGTCACCTAGTTACTATCTTTGAAAACTATTTATGGAATGCACTTTTGATTTCCAAGCTGCCGCACTGCTCTTTCCAAGCCTCTTTCCTGTCTTTCTTTCTGTTGGCAACTCTAAAAAAGACCATTAAAATTTTTTATGAGTAGACACCATGTATCTTTGGCGTATATCCATACTGGCCACGTAATCAAGGAAAATGTCTTTGGGCAAAGCTGGCTCCTTTGGCCAAGAAACGGAGCTAAACACCATGGCCCAGAGTCAGACACGACTGGACACAGGAAATCTTTACCTAGATACACAGAATGGCAAAAGCACAATGGTTTCCATCCTGTTGTCACTTGCAGGAAGTCCTTGACTTATGAATGTAATGGAGTCTGCCCATCTTGGTCATAAGTCATGGCAGTTGTTCAGTTTTATGCCCCTTTTTTTTGCTGTTATCATTAAGTGAATCACGGAGGTCGCTGAGCAAACCAATTGTTCATTACGGACAATTGTTCATATCTTGTTTGTAAGTTTGTAAGCTGGCCAGAGTCGCCTTGAAAACAAATCAAATCAAAATCAATAAATAAGTACGGGTAGTCCTTGAGTTACAACCACATTCGAGCCTGAACTTTATGTTGCTAAGTGAAACATTTGTTAAGTGAGTTTGCCCCATTGTTATGACTTTCTTGCCAGAGGTGTTAAGTGAATCATTGCATTTGTTAAGTTAGTAACACAGTTGTTAAGTGAGTCCAAATTCCCCCTTGACTTTGCTTGTCAGAAGATTGCAAAATGGGATCACATGACCATGGGACACTGCAGCCATCCTAAGTATGAGTCAGTTGCCATTTGAACTTTGATCATGTGATCTGTTGTGGTTAGCTGACAGCAGGTGCAGACAGCTGAGGAGAGCGAGGACTCAGATGAGGGGCCAAGACCATTAGGGAGTGGACTGCTGCTTTCAGAGATTGCGGGAGCTGGCAGCAGCGATGAGGAGGTTCCCGAGGAGCCTGTGCCAAGTGCACATGAACACAGGATTGCTTGCAGGAAAGAGCAGCTGCAACAGTACAGCCAACTCGGGAGTAAGGCTGCAAAGTAAGGCTGCGAACGTTCTTTGCAGGAAGCAAAGACATTTTGAAATTCCAGCCTCATGGACATTACAGTATCTTAAGTTGGTATTTGAAGAATCTTGTGTTGTAAAATATTTCTTATCTGTTATTCTTGGCAGCCTCACACAGTTTTGGCAAGGCTTGTACTTATCAAAGTTAATTAGTTTGGAGCAGCCTTTTAACCGTGGATTCGTAAGAATCATTACAAGGTTTTTGTTTCCTCTGGTTCGTGTTTGTTTTATTGGAAAAGGGTTTGGGTCAGAACAATCATGGCGATGCTGCAATGTTGGTAAGTGTGAAAAATGGTCATACATCACTTTTTTTCAGTGTCATTCAGGGGTGGGATTCTACAGGTTTGCATCTATTCACTAGATGCACCAGTTGTTAACATTCTAAGCGGTTCGGAGAACCGGTTGTTAGAAGAAATTACTGGCCTAATCCTGTAAGGAAGGCAGGAAGGAAACATTCTGGTGTTGCTTACAGAAACTGCCTCTCCGTTAACCTTTATTACATTCTTGGCAGGACTAGACTTCCTGACTCAGGAACGTCTCTGGAGGTTTTTTCTGCTCCTTTGCTGGTACTTTGCCTGTGTGGAGTGACCATTCAAAGTTACAATGGCACTGAAAAAAGTGACTTATGACCATTTTTCACACTTACGACTATTGCAGCATCACCAAGGTCACAAGAGGCCAGGCGAGGAGATGTGTGCCTCAATGTGAGTGAAGTTGAGTTGGCCACGCCCAGCCAGTCACATGGCCAAGCCACGCCCACCAACTAAGCCACGCCCACAGAACCTGTTATTTAAAAAATGGAATCCCACCCTTGGTGTCATTGTAATTTTGAACAGTTACTAAATGAACTGTTGTAAGTCGAGGACTATGTCAGTGTTCCGACAGATGTCCTCATTAAACCATGAGCTTAGAGCCAAGAGAGCAGGGCAGGAATGCTTTACGATTTGACAGACTACCTACAAACCATTTTTTAAAAGCCCGACTGGCAGCTTTCGCACTCTTGCTTTCCTCTAACCATGGCATAAATACATTCTAGGATGTTAGTTTGTTCCCCAGACTAGAAGTCAGGCAGGCTTAAGAAATTCTTAAATGTGTCAATTTCAAAGTAATATTTTCTCTCTTATTCTGATACCGTACAAAGACAGACTCAAAGTGCTTAACATCTGGTTTTCTTGTGACTTTGGAGACAAGTCAATGATAGAAACAGAAGCAGTTAAGCCATGATAGGAATCCGCTCTGCAGAGAAGCAACCAACCTCATTTTCTGTCAATTCAGGTGAAGAACCCAAAAATTTGGTAGTAGAGAAAAACAGTTTTAATTCCAATGCAGGGACAGAACCTCAGTTTTGGCTACCTCACTGAAAAGACATCCAACACAATGCTTCTGTTGAAAGGCTGCCATACCTACTAATTTTATTTTTTAAAATTAAGCCACTGGCATTCTATGGGGAAACATGAAGCAGGAAATATCCCCCCCCCCCCAACCTCTTCCTTCACACAATGAACTAAAGAATCAAATTCCAGCAGCTTTTCTTGGAATTACTACAGAAAATCTCCACACTTCAGTGGTTAAAGTTCAGGTGAAACAATTGCCCTTGTAAGATGTCTTTTGGTTGATATACCAACTATTTCTTGGCAGCTCCTGCAGGCAAGCTTAATAACATTTGACAAGTAAATCAAGAGGTATTCAGGCAAGTTATGGGAAGACGCTTGGCTGTATGAAGCCTCAAAGTTTCTCAACTCAGTAACTAATACAGTCACTCTTTCGAGTGTCTTCACACATGAAGGGCACGGCAATGAATGGCTTTTCCCTTTCACATGGCACTTTCCAGAACCTTCTGCTTATTAAAATAGAAAAAAAAAATATGGCTAGATGGCCTCGCAACTGACTGAATGATCCTTGTTTGTGGGTCCATTTTAGCTTAAAGGGAAGTAGCGAATATCTTGAGCTCTTCAGCATTTTTTTTGTCAATGATGACAGAGTTGAAAAGCAGTTATCAAGTTTGTCAGAAACATCCTAGGAGGGGTAACTAATATTGTAGAGAGACAGAAAATCCAGAAAGGTCTAGATAGTCTTGAGCCAGACTTGAGCCAGGGGCTGAAATGAACTGAGAAATTTTCAGAAGGAAAACAGAAGAGGAAAATAATAGAACATAGTATCGTAGGGCTGGATGGGACCTTGAAGGTCTTCTAATCCAGGGTTCGCCAACCTTTTGGACCTCAGGGATCACCAAATTCATAATTTTAAATCCAGCGGATCACTAATATGAATTTTGACTGACGGTGGCTTGCTGACGTTGGTGGGAAAGTCGGTCCTATATTCCAGAGCTCAGTAGTCAGAGGACTGGCCCTTTGGTCATCCCAGAGTAGCTGCTTCTCCACGTGGGTGTACCAGCTTGCCATGGACTGGAGGAACTACTCCAAGATGACCAGAGGGCCAGTCCTGTGACTATTGCAGCTCTGAAATATGGGACTGACTTTCCTAGTAATGTCAGCAAGCCACCCCAGGCAGATTTCTCTCCTCTGCTGTTGGTCTTCCAGTTCCAGGTAAGGTTTGTGCTTGGCCGAAGGGTGGGGCCATTGAGAGGGTTGGCCAAGTGGGCTGGCGCAGTCTTGTGTTCTTGCGCAGCCTGGATTAATTGCTTTGGGTGTGTGTTATGGGTGGGACAGGAGCACCTCTGACTCCGTGAGGCAAGCTCTTCCATTAATTGTTCTTGCTGTCAGAAAATTTCTCCTTATTTTTAGATTGGATCTCTTCGAACAAACTTCCACCCTGTTTTCGTTCACCAGTGGTCAGCAGAGCTGACGGCAGACTCGGACAGTGAGGAGGTTGGGGAGGAACATGAGCTAGTCCTGGAGTCTGGGGAAGGCTCTGATGAGTGCTCAGCATTAGAGGCAGAGATGAGGCCAGGGCCGTCTGACAGTTATCAGCTACCTTCGGAGTCAGATATCAGTGGGGCAGAAGAACAGCTGGAGCCTGTTCCCAATGTGCACATGCACAGAGCTGCCAGGAGAAGGGAACAGTTAAGGAACAGGGGTCAACTCAGGAGTAAAGGCAAAAATGAATGGCCCCTCCCATAGGGAATAAATAGGAGCAAAAGGGGAGTGGCGTTTGCAGGAGACAATTAGTTTGTTTAATTAGTGTGAAGATTTGCTTGTCTGAGTTCGTGACTCACAGAGACTCCTTGCCAAGTATTTCCTTGTACAGAGTTGCGCTTGGAAGCCATCCAGTGGTGGTATTCTACCTGTTCGGCCCGATTCTATCATACCAGTAGCACCGAATATCCATGGAGACTGAACCAGTTTTCTCTGAGGGACTGCTGTTGGGCCCACCTGGCCACCAGGCTCCCATACTGACCTTTATTCCCTGCTTTTGAAGCACAGCTACATTGCCGTGCATCAGCTGCTGAAGTGACAGGGAGAGTGCAGGATTGCAGGAGGTGAGTTGGAAAGCCTCTGTGCCTGCGCAAAGTATACATTTGGTGCGTGCGTGTGTGCAAAGCGCGCCCACCAAGCCACACCCACTGAACCGGTGGCAAACTATTTTGAAATGCACCACTTAAGCCATTGGCCTGGCAACTCTCCAAGCCTGATAAGGTCTGTGGTTGCAATTCGCCCTTGCGAGGACTTTGCTGGATGTGAATGCTAAGAATTCACATTACTCCTCCCCCCCCTCCCAAAGGAGGGTTTTGTTGGGACAAGGAGTCTGCTTCGTGATTTTGTGCAGCCTAGGTCAAAACACACCCATTACTCCTTGTCCTGCCCTCTGGTGCTTTGGAATAATGGTCCCCAGCCTCTCTGACACCAGGGACCCATTTCAGAAGAAAAAATGATCTTCCATGGACCAGGGGTGGGGTGGAGAAAAGGGGGTAATTTCATTGGACAAAGTAGTTCCTGTGCGTGCATCGATAAAGTTTTCTTTGCTCGCCCACCGCCAATGCAGCCCAGTTCCTAATAGGCCACACATCAGTACCATTCCCTGGTCCAGGGGTTCGAGACCCCTGCTTTAAGGAATAAGTTAGTCCCCTCTTTTCTGAGACAGCCCCTCCTGTACTGGAAGACAGTTATCATGCCCTGCCCACAAAAAACAAAATCCTTCTCTTCCATAGGCTAAACATACCTAGCTGCCTCAACCATTCATCATACGATTCAGCCTCCTCACCCTTTATCATCGTTGTTGTTTTTCGCTGCAGACTTTTTAGGATAACCCTATCAATCACATGCTTTTTATTTCTTCGTTTGTTTGAATAGGTTTCTACTCTTTCCTATTTCTGCAACTGTTTTCCAAGCATCTATTAGTCTATAGATCAGCCTTGTAAAGTTGTCCAGGCAAGAAGCCCACACAAATGTACTAACTCTAAGTTTATTATAAAGGTTATTTTGACAAAATTTTGCAAGTACACCAATCTTCCCCCTCATCTTTGCAACCCAAGAAACTTGGGAGAGTTCTCCCTGAAGACCTTTGGCATACCCTATTCCTTCTGTGAGCTCAGTTGCTTATTATTTGACTGTTGCCCAATCTGCAGCTCTTCTTCTTTTCTGCCATGGTCATTAGATGAAAGTAAAGGTTCCCCTCACACATATGTGCTAGTCATTTCCAGCTGCAGGGGGCGATGGTCATTTCAAAGCCGAAGAGCCAGTGCTGTCCAAAGATACATCCATGGTCATGTGGCCAGCATGACTAAATGCCCAAAGGCACGTGGAATGCTGTTACCTTCCCACCAAAGTGGTCCCTATTTTTCTATTTGCATTTTTACATGCTTTCGAACTGTTAGGTTGGCAGAAGCTGGGACAAGTAACGGGAGCTCACTCCGTTATGCAGTGCTGAGGATTCGAACCGCCGAACGGCCAACCTTTCTGATTGACAAGCTCAGCATCTTAGCCACTGAGCCACGGTCATTACCACATACCATTATGCTTTCTTTTTTCATCTCGTTCCTTTGACATGATTCCAGAACACTGGCAGGTATCTATTTCAGAATTGACCAGTTTCCTGGATGATCCCTATATTTCCTCATGAACTTCCCTCAGTACACCCTTTGTGATGGTCCAGTGCCCACATTGTTTCTCTCCTCCCTTGTTTCTTCCCTTGGCCAACATTGTCATCCCATTGGCTAGCACAACCTCATGGGGACTATTCCATTTCAGCTTGCTCTGAAAACTTGAGGTCAAGAAGAGCCAGGAGGCAGCAGTTTGCCTTGTGATGTGATGACATCAGAGAAATGGATGAATCAGCCTTTTGCCTAACCAAATTAAGATGTGATGGTCTAATAGGAATACCACCTGGGGAATGAAATGGAGCCAGCTTTGCATTATGGAGCACCTGGTTAGGATATAATGTGGGAAAGACAGATGGTGTGGATGCGGTCTTAGACTGGACAGGAAATGACTAGTCTTGATTCGAAGCTTAGACTCGGATACCTCGTGAAAATGGGAGAGTTGCTGCCTATCTGCAGAAGTGATTTACCTCAGACCTCTGTTATGCAAAAGCTGTCTGCTCTCCGTTCTGCATAAATTGTGCATTGTATAGGTCTCCAGATATGCTTTTCTTGTATGCCGACCAAATTTCTGTCCTCCTTTGGCCCCCTCCTTTCAGATGTCCTTGGAACATTTTCTGTGTTTTTAGAGGGGGGGGGAAGAGAGAACAAAAGCCATTCTTGTGCTTCTCTCTTCACTCAATTACTCCACACACACCACTTCCCCCAACCCCCTTCCTAAGCAGCTATCTGGAAGATCTGGTGAACATCAAGAGGGTGGAATAGAAAATGGACTGAATTGCCAAGAGAAAGAACAAGGGAGGATTCTAGGAAATTATAAAGGCACATGTTCTAGAGGCAAAACATCAGGTGAGATTTTTCCAGCCCTGCTTTCTCAGGATGAAGGAGAGAGAAAAAAGAATAGGCTTTCCAGCATGATTAGCGATGAGAGATCCTTGGTGATCTCTGAGCATGGCTGTTTTCTTGCATATGTTTCATTACCCAAGCTAGGTAACATCATCAGTAATAGTAGGAAGTGGGATTTGCTCTCATTTTATCTTCTTACCAGCATTGATGATGTTACCTAGTAACCGTTCTTCACAGAGGTAGTATTCAACAGGTTCTGACCAGTTCTGGAGAACCGGTAGCAGAAATTTTGAATAGTTCGGAGAACCGGCAAATACCATCTCTGACTGGCCCCGCCAACCTCATCTATTCTCTGCCTCCCGAATCTCAGCTGATTGGCTGGGTCTTCTTTGGTTGCCCAGCACAGGAGAATGGAGCTGGAAAGCAGGTTACTGGGGTGGGGAGGGAATGGGGATTTTGCAGTATCCTTCCCCTGCCACACCCATCAAGCCACGTCACACCCACCAAGCCATGCCCACAGAACCAATAGTAAAAAAATTTGAATCCCACCACTGGTTCTTCGTATGTTTTATCCTCCACTTCCCTAATCATCTTTGTTGCTCTTCTCTGTACTTTCTCCAGAATCTCAACTTCTTTTTCTACATCATGATGACCCAAACTGGATGCAGTATTCGAAGTGCGGTCTTACCCAGGCATAATAAAGGGGTTGTTTAGTGTGGAGAATGGGTGCGAAGAATGGAGACGAGCCGGTGAAACAGTGAACTTCAACTCTTTATTTACATGGTGTGACAGCTCAAACTGTATGGCTGCTATAGCCTTCCTTATATAGGCAACTTATTAACTATTCAACCAATGAACACCTGGGAGCGCTAGCTCCTTGACCAATGAGAATGGCTTGCTAATGGCCAATCAGACTCTCCTGAACGGACCAATCTGATCTCGCCATTTAACAGCCAATCAGAAGTGCAGGGCCATAATCCTGCACTTGACTTCAAGCTCTGGATAACTTTATTAAACATTTATTCATTCACAACAGTGGTATTAACATTTCATGTGGCTGGGGAATTCTGGGAATTGAAGTTCATCTTAAAATGACTAAGGTTTAAGAAACACTGGCAGAGAATATTGGAAAGATGAAAATGGTGTCGAAGGGGAAGAATCGGTGTACAAACCCTTGCTTGTTCTCATCCCAATGTCAAGTAAACCAGTGGTGAGACTCATTTTTTTTTATTATTACCGGTTCTGTGGGTATGGCTTGGTCAGCGTGACACAGCTTGGTGGGTGTGACTTGGTGGGTGTGGCAGGGGAAGGATACCATAAAATCTCCATTCCCACCCCAGTCCTGAGGAAGGATACTGCAAAATCCCATTCCCTCCCCACCCCACTAACCTGCTTTCCAGCTCCATTCTCCTATGCAGGGCAACAAAAGAAGACCCAGCAAATCAGCTGGGACTCGGGAGGCAGAGAATAAATGCGGGCAGAGCCAGTCAGAAGTGGGATTTGCTGGTTCTCCAAACTATTCAAAAGTTCTGCTACTGGTTCGCCAGAACTGATTAGAACCTGCTGAATACCACCTCTGAAGTAAACCCAATATTTGGTAGGTTTGATTAGAATGATCCTACATTACCTGTCAGAAAAAAAAAAAAACAGGCCAAATGCTGAGAAACAAGATGTTCTGAAATCCCTCCGTGGTTCAGAGTTTTTGCAAGAAAAATATGTCACTGAAACTATTGCTTATTGATATACTTATGTGAAACATTTCCAAGCTGCCTTTTGGGATAAATGGCTCTCAAGATGGCTTAGAGAAAGACGGATACAATAAAAACCCAAATTCCATTTCCGACAGTGTAGCACGATATAAAAGGATGAAAATGGAACCACTAAAAATAGCTCTCATCAGCAACCAAAGACGCAGTTCAAATGGTGCAATTTTTTTTAAAATTATAAATAAAAGAGTCTTGTAAAAGCCCAGAGGAGATGGAATAAAAATCATTTCTGCTGAACATTACTTGAACAAGAGATGCTTTCAACACTCTTTTCAAGGCCATCACAGATAACATCAACAGCATATGCTTTCAATCATGTCTCCAATACCTAGGAATTTAATAGATTTTAATATTGGGCTAGTGAACAGACATCAAAAGAGGAATAGCACTGATTTCTACCAACCTTGAGGTTGAGGAAGCACAGAAAAAATAAGGTGAAGTTGAGGAGAGGAGGAAGAAGGAAAAGGTGAAGAGGAAGAAGAGGAAGAAAAGAGTGAAGAGGAGGAGGAGGAGAAGGAGAAAGCCTTAGATAATGGTCACATTTAGGAGGAGAGTATCCTTTTACTAACCATGATCAAGAGCTTAACTCAGGGGATTCTCAGCAAGAGGCATCACCTGTTTAACCTTGTTCAGGCTCTGAAATACTATACATTTATTCGTTTGGAAAAATAATATGCTACCCCCTGCCATAACACATACAGGCAATTTTCAAGGTGAAGTAGAAGTAAATTCACAACTGTCCTGGTTGGTAGGGGTGATGAACATGCACAGTGATATCGACAATATGCTAAGAACAAAATGCAGCCCCTTTTTAATTTAGTCTTGGGTTCTACCTGAACTTTTTACAAGAACGAAAGATTGTGGTTCTACCAATTTTGGATTTATTTTTTAAAAATTGATCTTGCTGACATATATTATATCATAAGTCACAGAGCCCCCAGATATGGCTGGCTGAGGAATTCTGGGAGTTGAAGTCCAAAAGTCTTAAAATTGCCAAGTTTGGAGACCCCTGGCTTAAGCTATTATGCAGATAAATCCAGTGGTGGGATTCAAAAAATTTTACTACCAGTTCTGTGGGCGTGGCATGGTGGGCATGGCATGGCTTGGTGGGCATGGCAGGGGAAGGATACCGCAAAATCTCCATTCCCTCCCCACCCCACTAACCTGCTTTCCTGCTCCGTTCTCCTGTGCAGTGCAACAAAAGAAGACCCAGCTGATCAGCTGGGACTCAGGAGGCAGAGAATAGATGGGGGTGGGGCCAGACAGAGGTAATATTTGCCGGTTCTCCAAACTACTCAAAATTTCCACTACTGGTTTCTCCAGAACTGGTCAGAACCAGTTGAATACCACCTCTGTGGCAGCTGAATTTCAAAGCTGACACTCTGGATAAATCCTAGTTTCCTATCTAGAAGTCAAATTTCCAAAAAAATGCCAGTTAAAGATACAATTCGTTTTGTTAGTTCTTGACCCTGCATTATTTTTTGATGAATAAAAACATAAGCATAATGCACCACCCAAATAACAGCTCACCAGCTCACCAAGATGAGGCCCTTATGGGTTTCAATGGTACCAGAAGCTTGGCTGATGGTAGATTAGCTACTGTAGAGTAAATTGAACTGGAAGGCGGGGTTAAACATGTCATCAGTTTCGAATCTCTGCACTCTCACAAGAGACCTAAGCCTCCTGTGTATTCCATTGAGCTTTATCTAGCATCAGTTTAGCTTTGTACATAAGTAGTAGTAATAAACTCTTCAGTGCTTTGAATTCAGCAAGTGTTCCTGGTTCCTTTTGCCTGACAGCTACTGTCAGGTTCAACCACATCAGAAAATCTGGCAGAGAAGCCAGATGACACATGGCCCAAACTCTTTCTCAATGGTTTGATTTCATTACATGTTAAAAGCATGTTTGGAAATATTTGGAATTAGTGCAATGATCCAGAATTATGTCCAAAAAGCCATAAAAACAGAAAGCAATTTTGATGATAAATGGCAAAGAAATTGGAAGCGTAAACATTAGGAGAACACATTTACTGCCTCTGTTGCTTTTTACCATCTCAGTGATGTGTTTCACTGACATTCTGAATAAAGCAAAACTTGGATGTGAACCATAAAATTGATTGTGTGCAATCAAGTCAGTGTTGACTTCTAGCAACCACATAGATAGATTTTCTCCATGAGGATCGGTCCCTAACCCATTTTTTAGATCTTCCAACATTGCTTGGGCATTCGTACTCTTTACCCAAGATGCCTCTGATAAGGGGTAGTCCTTCCACTTGATTTTTTTTTTTCCCTTGGCTGTCCATGGTACTCTTAGGATTCCTCTCCAACACCAAAGTTCAGAAGCATCAATACTTTTTTTCTTTCTGGCTTCTTTGAAGTCCAACACTCCCAAAACAACATGGGAAAAGGTTTGAGACCTGAGCTCTGTGGAACAGAGTGAATTCCTGTTACTTGCCTTAGCTCTTGCTCACTTAGCAATAACACTTAGATTTATGTACCATTTTACAGTGCTTTACAGCCCTCTCTAAATGGTTTACAGAGTCAGCATATTGCCCCCAACAATTTGGGTCCTCATTTTACCCACCTTGGAGGGATGGAAGGCTGAGTCAACCTAGCAGTTCGAAAGCATGCAAATGCAAGTAGATTAATAAGTACCACTTCAGTGAGAAGGTAATAGCATTCTGGGCATCTTTGGCATATAGCCATGCTGGCCACATCACCATGGAAATTGTCTTCAATGCTGGCTCCCTTGGCCAAGAAATGGACATGAGCGCCACCTCCTAAAGTCAGACATAACTGACAAGGAAAGCTTTACCTTTTATGCATGGATGATTTGAAGCTATACGGAAACTCAAAGCCAAAAACTGAAGCATATTGTAAGGACTGATAGTGATATCAAAATGTCATTTGTATTTGACTCGGTCTGTGCTCAGCAAAGAAAAGAAATGTCTAATGAAATGAAAGAGCACTGCTTGAAATTGGAAATATCATAAAATATTTGCCCAGAAAGGAAAGCTACAGATACTTTGGAATAGTCAGTTCCGATAACATCTTGATTGGTAAAATTAAGAATAAAACCAGTTTGAATAATTAGAGATGAGTGAAAAAAATGAAAATTAAATAGTGGAAATACAATAAAACACATAAACACTTGGTTGATTGCTTGATACAAGCAATAAGATATATATTTTGGCACAGTAAACCAGACACAGCTTGAATTGGACAACTGAGATGGAATAACCTGAAAAAAAATGACTGCACATCAAGTTTGCATCCACAAAGTGATGTTGTTCAACTCTACCATGTCCCCAAATTCAGAAGCCATGGTTTATTGCAGATAAAACGCATAGATGAAGGGGGGAAAGAGTGGATTTAATTATTGCATCAAGACAAGCAAAGAGACCATCAAAACATCCTGAAAGTAGAAGAAGTAAAAAAAAAAAAAGACTATAAAAATAAATTGAGGAACCATTTAGAAAATTGGACAAGTAAACCATTATATCGTCAATACATAAAAGCAACTGAAAATAAAAACCAGGAATTGGCAGCAGTCACAAGCTGGCACAATCAAGAAAGCAACAGCAGGATTAATTTTTGCAGCTCTCGAACAATCATTACAAACAAATGTGGTGACATCAAGAATTCAACATGCATGAAGCAGCCGCAAATGCAGACTTTGTGAAGAAAAGTATGCAACCAAGGGGAATTAATGGATTCAGCAAAATTGTTCAGACGGACTATAAACAACATTACGACAGCATAACCAACTATGATCCTTTGGCAATCTGTGCAAAAAAATATATAATTTCCAAGTTTCCTGAAGGTAATTTAATCACTAAATTGAAAAAGTTGCTGAAAATGAAAATGTTTAAATTGTAAGGATTTTGGCCAAGAACCTGATTGCTGTCCAGAACACAGTACACCAGATTAAACAATAATTGAAAGGGAGAGAGAGAGAGATTTTTTTTTGTACAAATACCAATACTTGGGGACAGCAACATCAAGAAAAAAGAAATGGAAAAAACATTGCAAACGTATAAAGATATAAAAATTAAAATGGAAAAATCTTGCTAAATCTTGAAAAATAAGAAGACACCGGACAGCCACTTGTCTGAAATGGTCTCTCTTGCTTGAGCAGGGGATTGGATTAGAACAGTAGTGGTATTCGAAGTTTTTTTAGTACCAGTTATGTGGGTGTGGCTTGGTGGGCATAGTAGGGGATGGATACTGTAAAATTCCCCATTCCCTTCCCACTCCACTAACCTGCTTTCCAGCTCTGTTCTCCTGTCCAGGGCAACAAAAGAAGACTCAGCCGATCAGCTGGGACCCCAGTCAGCTGCAACTTGGGAGGCAATGAATAGATGGGGGCAGGGCCAACCAGAGATGGTATATTCTGGTTCTCCGAACTACTCAAAATTTCTGCTACTGGTTCTCCAGAATCTGTCAGAACTGGCTGAATACCACATCTGAACTAGAAGACCTCCAAAATCCCTTCCAGATTCTATTCTATTCTATTCTTTTTTCTGTTCTGTTCTGTTCTATTCTTCTAAATTCACTATACTGGGGCAATCTTGGGCATCAAGGGTTAGCAACTATGGTCTAGATTTTCTAATGTTTTGTTGGCATTTGTGGCTTAAGTTCCAATTGCACATACATATCTTTTCTTTTATGTACACTGAGAGCATTTGCACCAAGACAAATTCCTTGTGTGCCCAATCACACTTGGCCAATAAAGAATTCTATTTTATTATATATACACATCCCACAATCACATGATTGTATTTTGAGGGTTTGACTTGCATTCATGGCCATTTGCAGTGTCCTGCGATTGCATGGTTGTGATTTTTGGCATTTTTCACTGATTTCTGGTGCTTACTTCCAGTTTCTGGCAAAAACACCCATTGTTTAACAACTCTGGCATTTGTTAAATGACCTCAACTTTCATTTAACACCTGCTGAAAAAAATAAAATGAGGCATGGTCACATGGTGATCGGGTTATGACCATCACAATCCAGGACTGCAATTCCAGGCTCAGTTATTGCCATAAATCAAGGATTGCCTGCATAGGTGACCTGACTTCTGATTGCTCTTTAGCCAAACTGGTTTAGGATTGGTGCAAATCAGTGAGGCCTGGTTTCTGATTGGTTCATTGTTACGCCCAATCCTGATTGGTCATTTTGGTGATGGTGGGCCATCCCTGGTCCTAGGATCATATCAGCTTTTGAATGGTCATTTTTAAAACTCTGTTATCTAAACCATAATGACTAAACTCTGAAGCTACCCAACAAGCTCAACACTATCCAACAGATATTGGCCGTAAAAGCCTCTACCAGGGTATCATCTCTCTGGCACATTAGGCAGAAAAAAGAGACTGAACAAATGTTTATAAAAACAATAGATTTTTGTTATTCCAATGGTGATTTTACCAAAAACAACGTCACCTTGTTCTTTGTGCTGTCATTTTCTTCAATAAATAAAAATATAATAATAATGAACAGTGACATTCAAAGCACGTTAACAGCAAGTCGACTTAATGCTACTTAAAAGATGTTGAGACTTTGGAAAAAGTGCAGAAAAGAGCAACTAAAATGATCAAAGGCCTGAAGACAAAAATATATGAAGAACAGCTGCAAAAATTGGATCTGGCTAATCTAGAGAAAAGAAGGACTAGGGGGGAGATGATAGCGGGATTCCAGTATTTGAGGGGTTGCCACATAGAAGAGGAGATCAAATTATTCTACAAAACACCAGAAAGCAGGACAAGGAACAACTGATGGAAACTAAACAAAAAGAGAAGCAACCTGGAATTCAGGAGAAACTTCCTAACAGGTGAGGACAATTAACCAGTGGAACAGCTTGCCTTCAGAAGTTGTGGGAGCTCCATCACTGGAGGTTTTTAAGAAGAGACTGGACAACCACTTGTCTAAGAGGGTGTAGGTTCTCCTGCTTGAGCAGGGGACTGACTGGACTAGAAGACCTCAAAGGTCCGTACCAACTCTGTTATTCTACTTTATTCTATTCTATTCTTCTTTATTCTATTCTATTCTATTCTTTATTGTATTCTATTCCATTCTATATTCTTTATTCTATTCTATTTTCTTTATTCTATTCTATTCTATTCTTTATTGTATTCTATTCCATTCTATATTCTTTATTCTATTCTATTTTCTTTATTCTATTCTTTCTATTTTCTTTATTCTATTCTAATTCCGTTCTATATTCTTTATTCTATTCTATTCTATTTTCTTTATTCTATTCTGTTTTGTTCTGTTCTGTTCTGTTCCGTTCCATTCCATTCCATTCCATTCTATTCCGTTCTATTCCGTTCCATTCCATTCTGTCCCATCTCATCCCATCCCATCCCATTGTATTCTATTGTATTCTATTCTGTTCTGTTCTGTTCTGTTCCGTTCCATTCCATTCCCTCTTCTATTCTATTCCATTCTATTCCATTCCGTTCCGTTCCGTTCCATTCCATTCCATTCCATTCCATTCCATTCTCTATTCTATTCTGTTCTGTTCTGTTCTGTTCTGTTCTGTTCTGTTCTGTTCTGTTCCGTTCCGTTCTATTCCGTTCCATTCCATTCCATTGCATTCCATTCTGTTCTATTCTGTTCTATTCTGTTCCATTCCATTCTGTCTCATCTCATCCCATCCCATCCCATCCCACTGTATTCTATTCTATTCTATTCTATTCTATTCTATTCTATTCTATTCTATTCTATTCTATTCTATTCTATTCTATTCTATTGTTGTCTCCTAAAGGAGTTTCACTGGTTAATTGTTCTCACTGTTAGGAAGTTTCTCCTTAATTCCAGGTTGCTTCTCTCCTTGATTAATTTCCATCCAATGTTTATTGTTTTGACTTCTGGTACTTTGGAAAATAAGTTGACCCCCTTGTCTTTGTGGCAGCCGCTCAATACTGAAAGACTGCTACCATATCACCCCCTAGTCCTTTTTTTTCCCTCTAGACTGGCCAAACCTAAATCCTGCAGCCATTCTTCATATGTTTTAGACTCCAGGCTTTTAATCATCTTAGTTGCTCTTCTTTGCACTTTTTCCAAAGTCTTGACACCTTTTTGTGATGGGAGTGACCAAAACGAGATGCAGTGTTCCAGATGTGGTCTTACTAAGGCTTTGTAAAGTGGTACTAATACTTTACATGGTTTTTGTTCTACGCCTGTATTTATACAACCCAGGATTGTATTGGCCTTTTTGGCTGCTGCCGCAAACTGCTAACTCGTGTTTAAGTGCTCATCTACTAGGACTCCAAAGTCTCTCTCACAGTTACTGTTTTTAAGCCAGGTTTCACCTAATCTGTATTTATCCCTTTGGTTTTTCTTTCCCAGGTGTAAAACCTTGCTTTTCTCCACATTAAATTTCATTTTGTTGCATAGGGGCCCTTTGTTTAAGTCTGTCAAGGTCTTTTTGGATCCCAAGCTTGTCTTCTGGGAGGTCCTTCCCAATTTTGGTACCCTCCTGGTATGTGAACATCAAGTTTCACCAGTGCCCATACAGGCTGGAGAATTCTGGGAGTTGTAGTACACACCTCCGGAGCCTGTCCAAATTGGAAGAGCTACAGAAGTCTAATCTGCACAAGAGCAATGCTTGTATGAGAGCCCTGGTGGCCCAGTGGTTAAAATGCAGTATTGCAAGCTGACTCAGCCTTCTGCCAAGAGTTCAATCCTGACCAGCTCGAGGTTGACTTCCATTCTTATGAGGCCAGTAAAATGAAGTCCTAGATTGTTAGGGGCAATACACTGCCATTGTAAACTATGCAGAGAGTATAATAAAGTACTGCGAGGTGGCATAAATCTAAGTGCTATTGCTGTTGTACAATACACAGGAGTATCTATTAACTCCCATCAGCAAACCTTAAGCAGCTCATCTTGGATCAATTTCTTCCCAGTCTCATGGCAGACAGTGTGGCACTTAGAAGTACTACATCCTGTGATACAATGCATAATCAATCTTCAATTGCCACTGGGGGTTGAGGAAAGGGTAGATTCCCGCCACAGTTATTTATGTTGCAGTTTGCATCCAGACTGGAATGCCAAAACATGTTGTACACAAGATTATCTTTGAAGCTGGTCCAGAAATTACACTTGCTTTAAAAATGCTGCAACCAGATTGTTAACTAGTGTCCGTCATCTGGAATGCATAAGGCCAATTTGTTCCAGCTCCTGATTGCTTGTTAGTCTTAGGTCCAAACCAACCCAAACCTGACATCCTATCAACCAGTTGAGATGACACCTACCAGGATGATGGAGAAGTCTGATTCTTTGTATTCTAGTGCATACAAAGGACATCAATGTTGAAAGGGTTCACCTAAACATTTGTGTATAAATAAATATTTAAAAAGATGTTGATACTCTAGAAAGAGTGCAGAGAAGAGGAACAAAGTTAATATGGGGATTGGGGGTAAAATATATGAAGAAGGCAGGGTTAAGCATGTTATTAGTTTGGAATCATTGCATTCCCACAAGAGACCCAAGTCCGCCAATTGCAGGAATTGGGTATGTCTCGTTTCGTAAAAAGAAGTACTAGGGGTGACATGATAGCAGTGATAGCATTATTTGAGGGCTGCCATAGAGAAGAGGGGGTCAACCTATTCTCCAAAGCCCCTAAAGGCAGAACAAGAAGCAATGGATGGAAACTCATCAACTTAGAGATAAGGAGAACTTTCCTGACACTTAGAACAATTAATCAGTGGAATGGCTTGCCTCCAGAGGGTTGGATGTTCTATCACTGGAAATTGGACAATCATTTGTCTGAAATGGTACATGGCTTCCTGTCTGATCAGGGGTTTCAGCTAGAAGATCTCCAACTCTATTATTCTGTTGTTTTTAGGACTGGGCTGAAAGGTTTTCAGCAAGGTTTTTAGTGGAAGGTTTGGTTGAAAGATGGAAGGCAACTCTATTTTACATTTTAAAGAAGAAGGGAGTGTGAGAAGTACGAAATTCACCAGAACTTTGTTGAAACAGATATGCTAAGGATTGACTACTGATTGATAATCCCCCACCAATATATTTTTGATTCCTAGCAACCGCATAGATTTTTTCCATCTGTCTTTCCTTAACTTAGTCCTTTAGGTCTTCCAACGGTGCATCTGTCAGCACTATAGTTGAGTCCCTCCACCTTGCTGCTGTAGGAGAAGAGCAGGCTAAGCTGGAAGCCAGGGTTAAACATGTTACCAATTTGGAATCATTGCATTCCCAAGAGACCCAAGTCCGCCAATTATCTTTGACCGTAAGGTTGACCAGATTCTTGTGTGCATGTAAGTAGCATTAATAAACTCTTCAGTGCTTTGAACTGAGCAAATGTTCTTTGTTATTTGCACCTGACAGCTGCTAGTTGTTCTCTTCTGCTCTTTCCTTCCACCTATCCTAGCATCAGAGCCCTCTCCAAAGAGTCTTCACATAATGTCCCAAATAGGATAATTTGAGCTTGGAAATTTATCCCTTGAATTAGAACACTGAGTTAATTTGCTCAGTGACCCATCAGTTTGGTTTCTTAACTCTCCATAGGAGTCTTCTCCAACATTGAAGTTTAAAGGTGTCAACAACACCCAAAATGGAAGAGCATAGACCTGCCCCCCCAAAGATTCAGTTAATGTCCACTACCTTGGGACTCCAGAAAGCTACTTAAATCTAGAGTTGTGGCTGGGCGAGTGTACGTTATTGATGAATCCCTGTTGTATTGTTTTTGCTTTGTTTTGGACTGTTCAGGGTTTTAGTCTTTTTAGTTATTTTAATCTGAGTTGGAGAAGGTTTAACTTTTTAAAATAAATCTAATAAGCTGCCAAGAGTCTTCTAGTGTGGGCAATCTTATTAAATTGTATACTTTACTTTAAATTATCATCAGGATACTGGAAAGACTGTTTTCACAAGAAAACCTGCCAGTAAATTCACACTTGCCTATGGGGACCTCTGGGCAAAGGAAGAGGTCAGAGACAGCTGGTATATTTGGAGCTCAGAAGTTCAAGTAGAAAGGCTATTTTTGCAAAATGTTTATTTATGGGTGAATTACAGGATTTACGACTCTTCTCTTATGAATTACAGGATTTACGACTCTTCTGTGCCCACCAGAAAGTAAGATATAGCCATGAAAGTGCTGAACTAGGAACAGAAAAACCCACGTTTAATTCCCTTCTCTCAGCCAAACTCTCTTGCAGAATGATTGTAGTAGGGAAAGAAATAGAAGGATGGAACACCTGCATGGCTGGGGTGGGTTTTGTGCATCCATCTTTGCCCTACTTGACCTCTTGGTGGCTTTTGATATTATCAACCACAGCATTGTCCTGGATCATATTTACAGACTCTTCACATCCTGGACATAAACTGTTGCAACTTCTACCCTCAAGACGATGCTATAAGGCACTGCACTCCAGAAACAGGAACTTTCACACCCTTGGATTCCCAGGCTGATGCACAAAACCAGGTCTTCACAGCCTTTCAAAAGGCCAACAGAATCAGCATCATGCTCAGTCCTGAGGAGAGAATGTTCCAGATTCCTTGGCTGATGAGACTGATAGCATAACCAACTTGGACCAAATTAGATGGGTAGAAACTTCTGGAAATAGATGGTCCCTTTGGATAACCCAATCCCAAACCACGAAGGATTTGAAGGGTGACAACTGTTTATTATATGATTATTTAATAATACTATTTTAATAATCATTAACATTTTAAATATTGCTTTAAGTGTTTATTGTTTTATTTATATGTTGCCCATAGTCACTGTCTGTGAAATGGACAGCTATTGAAGAGGAGATGGAGAAGGAGGAGGGGGAGGAGGAGGAGAAGAAAAAAGGAGAAGGAAGAAGAAAGAAGGAACAGGAAGAGGAAGGGGGAGGAGGAAGAGAAGGAAAAAAGTAAGGAGAAGAAGGAAGAAGGAGAAGAAAAAGGAGGAGGAAAAGGAAAAAAGGAGGAGGAGGAGGAGGAGGGGGATGGCTGGCTGGCTAGGGAATTTTGGGAGTTGAAGTCCACAAGGCTTAAGTCCACAAGTCAAGTTTGGAGAACCCTGCACTAGATCAATAAATATTTTACGCTCCTTCGGCTCCTGAAGGAAAAGTGAGATAGCAATAAAATGAATAAATAAGCAAGTAGTCTCTCTGAGGCATGAAAGAAAAATCTGGACTTTCCTGCTGTTTGTAACATTCTCAAATCCAACTGGTTTCTGCAAGCCAGAACTGGGCTGTTTCTAATGCATTTCCCCAATCACCGAGAAAAGCTACAGAAACCTGCCAGATGGTGAAGAAAAGAGAAGTTGCTATGCTTATAATGACAAGAGAAGAATGCTTGTAAACGCCATAGTCACTGTTATGTTCTGTGCATGGGCACAAGGAACGGAGACGAGACAGTGAACAGTGAACTTCAACTCTTTATTAATCATTCTGAACAGAGCAAAAACCTAGGGCAGCAGCAGCCCTTTTATAGGGCCGGCTGCTGATCTAGTAACCAATGAGAAACGTGGAGTGTTAACCCCTTTAACCAATGAGAGTGGCTCGTTAACAGCCAATCAGATTCTCCTGAACGGACCAATCCGATATCGCTATTATCGGCCAATCAGAAGTGCAGGTTTAGAACCCTGCTTATTCTAAAGGTTTGATAAAACTTTATTTAAGCGTTTTATTAGTTCAGAACACCCCTCCCCCCCCGGGTTCTGTTTAAGGGGTGCGGTGACGTAATCCCTGAGTTATAAAGGTTGTTTTGACTGTCTATTGGATTTACGCTGTCCCACCGGTTCCTGTCTGTAACCCTGTTTCGGCGGGATGTTTTTGGGCAAGTCAGGTACCAGTGGTTCCATATCCTCATTGGATGACTCAGTGCCGCTAATGTTCTTGTTGTTGTCCTTCGATCTTTGCGGGCTTGCTTCTGTTGAGGTGTTCCTCTGTGGCGAGGACACTCCCCTCCCTGATTCTTCTTCATTCGTCACGCCCACTTGCTGACTACTTTCGTTCCTGCTTTCCACCATCTCGAATTCGGTTTCTTCAACATCCCCTCCCCCTCAGTTTGGGAGTTACCAGAGTCGCGGAAACTAGGTTGTAGCCTTGAATGAAGCTGATCTATATGGCGTTTCCATATTTTTCCGTCGCAGGTTTTCACACGGTACAACCTGGGTCCAGTGGCTTGAATTATGGTTGCCTCGACCCACAATGGTTCGCCGGAAAGGTTTCTGGTGAAAACTAAGTCATCTATCTTGAACTCGCGACATTTTCTGCTAGATCCACAGGGTTTCTCTGGCTCGTAAGACGGGTGAAGCCGGTCGAGGTGGGAACGGAGTTTGCGTCCCATCAATAGTTCAGCTGGAGTCTTGTTGGTGACGTTGTGTGGAGTGATGTGTTGGAGAAGGAGTATTCTGTTTATTTTATCTTCAATGTCCCCATAGTCCATTTTGTAGAGGTTTTTTTTTAACAAATTGTACCATGCGTCCGGCTGTTCCATTAGCCGCAGGGTGCACTGGCGAAGTTAGCGCATGGCGAATACCCCGGTCCGCTAAGTATTGTTCAAAGGGTAGAGCGGTAAACTGGGGTCCGTTGTTGGAGACCAGAATGTCTGGCAGTCCATGCATCGCGAATAGCCTGTTCAACTTCTGGATGACAGACTCGGTTGTAGTACTCTTCATTTCGTGGATCTCGAGCCAGTTGGAATAGGCGTCCACTGTTAGTAGGAACGTATGCCCCTTAGTAGGTCCCGCAAAGTCGATGTGTATGCGGGACCATGATCCCCGGGGTGTTTCCCATTCTGTTGGAGTTGCTTTAGGTGGAGCACTGCTAACTTCTTGGCACTTTAAACAAGTCTTTACCCAGGCTTCGATCTGTTTGTCGATGCCCAGCCACCACGCGTAGCTTCGTGCGAGCGCTTTCATACGCACGATGCCGGGGTGACTCTCATGCAGTGTTTTTAATACTGCTCGTTGTAACCGTTCTGGGACGATGACTCTATCCCCCCCATAGGATGCAGCCTTTTTGCGTTTGGCGGTTCTTTTTTGGGGGGGGGAACAAATTTTATTAATTTTAAAGACAAACAATAACCATTAAATACATAAAACCTCTTTCCATTATTAATGTTACAAGTCAAGTAGAATATTATTTTATGCAACATAATTCTGTTTTACACCATTTCAATATAAACATACAAATATCTCTTAACAAATTTCTCATTATTTCTCTTTTCGTATTCAATTTCATTGTTACTATTATTATTTTCTGTATTTATCCAGTTTATGGTCATCATCTTCATTCCTCTCTGACTTGATTACCATTATTCTCATCCAACATTCCTCCGAAGTTTTATTAATTCTCAAACAAAACATAAATACACAACACACAAAAATATAAAACTTCTTTTAAGAAAGTAGTTTGGCCCCAGATTACCTCTCTTTGTATGGACTTCAATTAAATTCGTGCTCATCTTATATACCATTACTTATCTTATTTACCATTCTATATCTTCTCTATGACTTCTTCCCGCTTTTCATTCTTCTTATTTCTATTTTATTTAATTCATTTTAATTTAAATTATTGTATTTATATTTTTTGTCCATTCTTTCCAAATTATCCATTTATCTCATTCCCTATAGTAAGAAAAATAAAAGAATTTCTCCTGAAATCACTGATCAGAGTATGATGCCTTTCTATCCTCCCCCTAAATTAATATTTAAAATAACGCCTGATACCCAATCTGATTCTGCTTAGTACATTCTACCTACTAACCTTCAAAGAGAAAAAATAATTAATTCATAATAATTAATATAATCAGATAATAAATCTAAATATTAACTCTTATAACATTCCGATTGTCTATTTCAAAAAACAAGTGCTACAATTTTATTAAATTTTAAAATCTGTCATTACTAAACATTTCAATATTTTAATCTTTTATTAATTCTTATAACATTCTAGTTTTCTATTTCTAATACATAGTACCATCTTATGTACCTTGCAGAATCTTCTTTTTAAAAGAAATTATACCTTACCCTTTATCCCTAAAAAAAAATCCTTTTTTCCCATCTTGTTTCATACCTTTGTGGTTTTTCCCTCCCTTTTCCCTTCCTTTCTTATTCCCCCTGGCCTTTTTACCCTCCCCCTCTACTAAACTCCGCCTTTTTAGCTTTCCCTCTCTGTTGTAATCCTTTCTCCTTTTGCTCAATAACATTGAGTTGGTTTTGCATCTTATTTTTTCCTTTCTTAAGTGTTTTTTTAAGTCTTAAGTCCTTCATTTTCCTTCCTTTCTTTCTCCTTTCTCTCTTAATTAATTTTTTAGATTCACTGAAGATGGCGTCTTCTTCTTCTTTTTCTTCTTCTCCTTCTATTTCCTCCATCTGTTGTTGTGTTTGCTGATAATTAGAAGTGCCATTTCTAAAGAAAGGAAAGCTTCTTTCACAGAGTCCTTACTTTCTTGATATTCCTTTCTAAGTTCATCATCAGATAAAGCCATTCTTTGTTCTTCTTAGAGCAATCAAAATATTTCAAAAGTTAAAATAATTCCTCAAAGTCCCAGAGACATCAATCAGTCCAAACAACGCACAAAGTTTGTTAAGCCTGGTTTCCCCAACCAGGGTTAGGGAGACAAGCTAAACAGAATGTGCAGCTTAGTCAGATAGGCACACAGATAAATGAGTGAGCTAAGCTTGTATGTTTATTAACATACAGTAAAAATAACAGATACGCTTGTGCTATCAAATATATAGTTTATTCCATTATGAGTTCATAGCATAGTCAAAATAACAGTCCAATAGCCATGTATCATTTAGTCAGTCCATTCAGGGATATTCAGTTAGCAAAGTCCGTGTAGAAATATCCTATGTCAATTCACTTACAAGTCTGTCCTTTGTTTTCTCTCCCGTTCGAGCAATGCAGACTTGTGTCCTTGCAGTAATTAGGAATCATCAAAGCCAGAGAGAGAGCAAGCTGCAGCCTTGCTTCTTTTAAAGTGCTTTCACAACCACTCCCTTAATTACTATCCCACAGTTAAAGTTGCAGACACTTTAACATACAAACTATGATTACATATTATTATTTACCTAAACCAGTTAGGGTAAAACAATGTTATCCCTAACATTCTCCCCTTTTAGGTTATAATAATAAATATAACTATTTACATCTTTAAATCATATTTGTTACAACTCTCTTTAAACTTGATTACTCCTTGAGCTTTTGTAAATTGGTCTGCAATGTTTTCTTCTGTCATGCAGTATTCCAATTTAATTAGCCCATTCTTTACAGATTCTCTAACATTTAAGTATCTTAAATCAGTATGCTTTGATCTAGTTTTTACAGCAATACTAGTAGCTAATTTTATAGCTGCTTGGTTATCCTCGTACACAATAATGGAATCTTTTATAGTTACACCCATGTCTAATAATAACTGTTTGTACAAAATCAAGTCAGTGCATAATAATGACAGACATGAAAATTCTGCTTCCATCGTAGACAAGCTAATATGCTGTTGTCTGATTGACCTCCACCCTATTAGTGTCTTACCAAATAATATAGCCATCCCAGATGTTGATTTTCTAGTGTTTATATCAGTTGCAAAACTTGCATCTGCATAGGCACTAAGAATCAAATCACCCTTTGGTTCTATATACAATGCATGGTTCATTGTTCCTTTAAGATATCTTAAAATTCTCTTTAATGATTGCCAATGACATTGATGTGGATCTGAATTAAAACGTGCCAGATGATTTACACTATAAGCTATATCAGGCCTAGACCAATTGCTTATATATGATAAGCTACCAATCAAAGATTGATATATGGACTTATCAAATTTGGGACTTTGATCATCAGTTTGGCAAACTTCCTGACTCATTGGAGTCTTTGCCAGTTTACAAAGTTCCATTTTAAACGTTTTAATTAATTGGCAAATTTTATCTTCTTGAGATATCTTAAAACCATTTTTTGTTTTGTTAATTGTCAATCCTAGATACTTTTTAATTTCACCTAAATGCTTTAATTTTATCTTTTTGGCTAATAATGATATAATTTCATTAGCTTCATTATTAGTCTTAGTTATCAAAGCAATATCATCTGTAAATAATAACAATAATGACACCGTTCCATTATTTTCTCTTTTAAACACACATGGATCTGCTAAACCAGATTTAAAACCTATATTGTTTAACTCTTTCACAATATATTGGTTCCACTCAAACCCAGATTGTTTCAACCCGTAAAGACTCTTTTTGAGTTTCCAACAATCATTACTATTTACTTTATTGTCTTTTATACCTACTGGTTTTCTTAAATATATAGTGTGCTGCAATGGTGCATGTAGATAAGCAGTTTCTACATCTAAATGGTTAATGACATAGTTTTTCTTAGCTGCCCACACTAATGCTGCTCTTAAAGATGTTGCTTTAAGACTTGGTGCAAAAACTTCATCATAATCAGATGCAGTTTGATTAAATCCTTGAGCTACTAACCTAGCCTTATGGGTAACAGTCCCATCATTTCCAGTTTTTACTTTAAATATCCATTTGCACCCAATGGATTTTTCTCCTGGAGGTAATTTGGCATCTTCATAAACTTTCATTACCTTTAATGAATTTAGTTCCTTTTCCATTGCCTTTTTCCAATTCTCCTGATCCTTAGCAGGATACATCCTAAGTTCATCTACACTAGTTGGAACTTTAGTTACTTGGCAAACTATACTTGCTTGATACCTATCAGGTGGTCTAGTTACACGTGTAGTACGTCTAGGTATTACAGGACTTACAGGTGGACTTTCATTTATTAACTCTTCTTGATTATCTAACTCTTCCTGATCAACTGTTTCCTCTTGTTCTGGTCCTATTTGCTCTTCTTGGACTTCTTCTTTAATTGGACTCTTCTTATAACTATTCTGTTCTTTCTGTCTTTTGTAGGGTTCAATAATTACTTCATTATTTAAATCTTGCTCTAATCTATTCCATCCTACATGTTCTAGGAATTTAGCACTAGCACTGGTGTAAACTCTAGATGTACCTGGTTCCCAGAATCTATAAGATCTATGATTAGATGTATATCCTACAAAATATAATCTTTTAGCTCTATGCTGTCCTTTGTGTCTAAGTTGTGTAGGGATATGCACCCATGCTGGTGCTCCAAATGTGTGCATGTAACTTAAATCAGGTTTTATACCATGCCACAGTGTGAATGGTAATTCACCTGTTGTTGAATTAACAACATTATTTAATATATGATTACCACACATTATTGCTTCTCCCCACAAATTGTCAGGTAATTCTGAATCAGACATCATAGTTCGTGCCATTGATTGTAACGTTTGACCTCTTCTCTCTATAAAGGCATTATGTTGTGGCCTATATGGTGCAGACATTTTATGTTGAATTCCTAACATTCTTAGTCTGTTCTGGAATTTATTATTTGTAAATTCCGTACCATTATCTGTTATAAGAGTTACTAATTTCTTTTTAGTTTTCCTTTCAGCAAATTTTATCCAATTAAAGAGATTTTGATACGTTTCAGTTTTGCTTTTCATTAAATAGCAAAACCCATATCTAGAATAATGGTCCATTATACTTAGTATGTAACGAGCTCCTCCTACACTTGGTTTTTTAGGACCTATTAAATCTGCAAATACTACCTCTAAAGGTTCTTTGGTAGTAAATCCATCAACTCTATTAGCAGGTGTAACCCTGGCTTTGCTTTGATTGCAGGCATTACATTGCAAATACTTATGACAAGGTTTCAAACTTATTCCCTTAGATAATTCAACAGTTTTCTTAAGCATTTTAAAATTTAAATGCCCTAGCCTTCGATGTAACAAGTGAATACATTCATCATGAGGTTTCTTATTTTCATAAACCATGTTAGCCACCTTTAAACCATCATCATTTAACACATATAATTCACCTCTTAAAGATGCAGTAATTTTCTTATCTTCTTTTTCAATTATGCAGTTATCTCCTTTAAATGTAACTACATATCCTAGTTTAACCAAAATTCTTACTGAAATTAAATTAAACTTAAGTTGTGGTACATATAACATTTTTACATTCTCTTTTATAAAAGAACAATATGCTATACCTTGACCTTTAGCTTTCAGTTTCCAGCCATTGGCTAACGATATCTGCTGTGTACTCTTGCACATTTTAATAAAATGTTTGTTATCATTTGTTATACAATGAGATGCTCCACTATCAACCACCCATAAATTATTTTTTACAGCTCCGTTAGTATACATGGCTAACTCTGGATTTTTATTTATCTTTTGATGACTTTTTGTATTCTGGCCAGCATTCTGGCATTTTGCTTTTTTACAAAATCTTGCCAAATGTCCTCTTCCTCCACAATTAAAGCACTTTTTAATTGCGTATGCAGTAGGAGTTTCATTATCTTCTTTTTGAGGTTGCTGCCTCCTTAATTCGTCTCTTTCAAGCCTTCTTCTGGCCTCTTCAATCGATCTGCCAGTTATGTCAGTTAAAGTTAGGCTTTCCTTTGGCAATATTTCAAGGGAAGTTACGTAGTTATCATAGCTTTCATCAAGTGAAGATAGAATTATGTAGACTTGGTGTAGTTCAGAGAAAATAAGCTCTTTCTCGTGCAGTTCTTGAAAAATGCTTTGCATAGTTTTCAAGTGACTCAGCATATCACCATTCTTATGGAGATGTGTACTGAAAAGTTTCCATGTTAGATTTATGTGAGCACCAACATTATCTCGAACATAAATCCTCTTCAGCTTCTGCCAACACCCAACAGCTGTTTTTTTCTCCGTGGATATAAACAAGTTGCTGATCAGTTAAGGTTAAAGCAATAATGCAAATAGCTTGTTGATTTTTATGCATAAATTCTTCTATCTTTAATTTATCTTCCTCATCCTCTGGATCCCATTCTTCTACGTTTGGTGGATTTTCAATTATGTTCCACAAACCTTCTCTTCGTAGAAGCAGACTACATTTCATAGACCATGATACATAGTTTGTTCCATCCAACTTGGATATAAGGGACAAACTTTGTTGATTGACTTGTGCCATGTTTTCTTATATGGATATAAAACTATAATTAATAAAACACAGCTGTCTGTTTACTGTAATGTATAACAACACAAACTCTCACTTTTACATAAATCTGTTTTATCCTAGTTAAACTGACTTTGCAGCCTCTGGGCCCATAACCAGTGTTAAGCCTGGTTTCCCCAACCAGGGTTAGGGAGACAAGCTAAACAGAATGTGCAGCTTAGTCAGATAGGCACACAGATAAATGAGTGAGCTAAGCTTGTATGTTTATTAACATACAGTAAAAATGACAGATACGCTTGTGCTATCAAATATATAGTTTATTCCATTATGAGTTCATAGCATAGTCAAAATAACAGTCCAATAGTCATGTATCATTTAGTCAGTCCATTCAGGGATATTCAGTTAGCAAAGTCCGTGCAGAAATATCCTATGTCAATTCACTTACAAGTCTGTCCTTTGTTTTCTCTCCCGTTCGAGCAATGCAGACTTGTGTCCTTGCAGTAATCAGGAATCATCAAAGCCAGAGAGATAGCAAGCTGCCGTCTTGCTTCTTTTAAAGTGCTTTCACAACCACTCCCTTAATTACTATCCCACAGTTAAAGTTGCAGACACTTTAACATACAAACTATGATTACATATTATTATTTACCTAAACCAGTTAGGGTAAAACAATGTTGTCCCTAACAAAGTTCTCACTTTCTCTTCCTGGGGTGGTATCAGTAAAAGGGAAAAGAAAAAAAACCCAATCTGTATTTTACAGCCTTGTTACAATCAATTTCTAGTCTCAAGATCTTCAAGGCATCTCCTCCAGCAAGATCTTAATAATTTTTTTCTTGTCCTCTCCCTTCCCATTTATAACAAGAAGCCAAGTTTTTACCTTTTATAAAAAAAACAACAGGTTTCTCAATGGCCATTTATTGATTCCATAGGGAAGGAGAGTAAACTTTCCTTTCAGCACCTCAATTTTGCCGCTTGAAATCCTCCTCTGGAAACAAAGTATTTTCCAAAAAGTCATAGTTCTCAGGATTAAACGCCTCTTAAAGTCCTGGATCAGCCAAAAAACTTTCTCTTGTAAACATTTTCCCATCTTCCTCCTGCTCAGTCTTACCCAGCTGCCGGATTCTTTGTGGCAGCCATTGCAGACCGCCGCTCGACCGCCTTGGGAAAAGGGGGTTTTGCTGGCTGGGGAGGGGGTCTACAACACCCCCAAACCCCTCACCAGCTCCCCCTTTCTTCGGCTGCCTCTGCAAGGCAGCCTTAGCCTCCAAACCCGTCCAGATCGGAGGCACCAAAACAGCTAGCGCGGCAGGGATCGCGCAGGATCACGAAACCCTGCCGTTAGTGAAGCCAACAAACCAGAAGTTCCCTCTGTTTGCCGGTTCTTGAAGGGGGTGAAGTCATCAGGGGTTTGTTCTACTGGCCATCCCCATTTGACCCAGCTAAGAACTCGCACTAAGATAGAAACGCATTTTGTTTCGATCGCAATAACTCTAGCTGTTAGCGGCGGTGAATGTAGCGTTTCAATCTGGAGTGTTGTAAGGGTTGGAGCTGGGTCGTCGACGGTTTCCAGAAGTGGTGCACGGCTCAGTGCGTCAGTGTGGGGAATGGCTTTGCCCGGGCGGTGTTGCAGTCTATAATTGTACGCAGCCAAAAACTCCGACCAGCGAGTCATTCTAGGTGA
Source organism: Hydrophis major (assembly GCA_033807585.1). NCBI lineage: Eukaryota > Metazoa > Chordata > Lepidosauria > Squamata > Elapidae > Hydrophis > Hydrophis major. The sequence continues at coordinate 7,587,601 of CM066331.1, forward strand.
TAATATATAGGGGGTCGGCTTGTCTCCCGCTATAATCCCCAGCAAAGGTTTGTGGTCGGTAACAATAGTAAAAACTCATCCATATACATATTCATGAAACCGTTTCACAGCAGATACAACAGCAAGAGCCTCTTTATTGATTTGACTATAGTTACGTTCAGCCTTTGATAGAGTTCTTGAAAAATAGGCAATAGGGGCCTCACTACCGTTTGGTAACACATGGCTCAAAATGGCTCCTACTCCAAAAAGTGATGCGTCACATGTAATTGTTAAAGGCAAAGTCTCGTTATACTGCATTAAAACAGCATCTGAGGTTAATAAGTTTTTCACTTGTCAGAATGTGTGCTCCTCTCGGTGTCCCCAGATCCAGGTTGCTTTTTTGTCAAGAAGTCTGTGTAGGGGCTCAGCTACGGTCGCTTTGTGGGGCAGGAAGATGTTGTAAAAATTAATGAGCCCCAGAAAAGCTTGGAGATCAGTCTTATTTCTGGGTCTTGGGGCGTTCTTGATTGTTTTTAGTTTGCTATTGGTGGGGTGAATGCCTTGTTTATCGATTAAGTACCCCAGGAACTCTACTTTATCTGTACACAGTTGACATTTATTTTTTTTAACCTTAAGGCCGGAGTCTTTAAATTTCTGGAGAACTAATTTAAGACGCTCTTCTAGTATTTCTCTATTTGGGGCAGCAATTAAAATGTCATCAAAGTATGGTATGACCCCTTTGATCCCCTGCAAGAGTCTCTCCATCAAACTTTGAAAAATCCCTGGGGCTACACTAACTCCGAATTGGAGTCGGATGCACTTAAAGGCGCCTCGGTGCGTAACGATCATTTGTGCCTCTGCTGTTTTTTTATCTACAGGCAGTTGTTGGTACGCCTGTGCTAAATCCAATTTAGCGAAGACTTTTCCGCTCCCCAGGGAATGGAGGAGGTATTGTACCACCGGCACCGGGTAAGCGTTCTGTTGAAGGGCATGATTCAGGGTGGCTCAGTAGTCCCCACAAATCCTTAACGATCCATCCGTTTTGATGGGTGTTACGATTGGGGTCTCCCAACGAGCATGGTCTGTTGGTTCTAAAACACCCTGGGCTATTAATTTATCAAGCTGCTCGTCAATCTTTGGTTTAAGGGCAAAAGGTACCCAACGAGGCTTAAGGCGGATGGGGGCTACTTCAGGGTTAAGGTTAAATAATATCGGGGTCCCCTTGTACTCGCCTCGTTTGTCTGCAAAGACGTCCTGGAATTCCTGGATGAGGGCTTCCTCCCAGTCGTTGCTTCTGGTTTGGTGAATGTCGACTACCTTGATGCCGAGTGGGGTGAACCATTGAAGGCCTAACAAGCTAGGCCGATCACGGTTGACGATGGTCAATGGTAAAGATGCAGTACGATTTTTGAATGAGACCTGGACTAGGCTGGATCCAGTGACCAGAATTCGGTTTCCCTGATAATCCTTGAGTATAATTCTTTGAATTCTGAGGTCTTGCCGCCGGACGGCAGGGATGAATTGTTTAAGGGTCTTCCAGGAAACCATTGAGAGGGATCCTGAGTCGACTTCCATCACGCAGGGCTGGTTTTCGATGGCGACCTTCACTCGGATCTTCTTTGCATCTAGTGATGAGGCGTGACCAATTGTAATGGTTTGGTGTGCCTCTTCTCATTTTGTTGAGTTGGCCAGTGGTTTATTTCTGTAGAAGTGGTTGTTCCATTGGTGGTTCAAATGTTCCCGACTCACAGGACGATTCCCTGTGGTTTGGCAGGAGTTGGTCCCCCTCTGAAATGGGCTGGATCCTTGCTTGCTTCTACAGACCTTTCCAATGTGGCCTCTTTTCCCACAAACATGGCAGAGCGCGTCAAGGAATTTGCAGTCTGATCACGGGTGGTTTGCTCCACAACCTGCACATTGATGCTGCAGTCTCTGATTACGTTGGTCTCGTTCAGACTGGAGCCGGTTGACCTCTTCCTCATCACTTTCTGATGACGATTCGAGGTCCTCGTGGTGGGTTGCCATTGTGTGTCCCTCTAGGCAAGGTGAGGTTTCGCTGGCGAGTTGGCGGAGCGGTGCTTTGGTGCGGCGCATTCGGGCAGCCAACTTCCTGGTTGCTTCTGCTGCAGTAGGGTCAGCGATGGTATCTGCAAGACTGATGTCACCTTTTTCCATCAGCTTACTTTGCACGTGCGGTGCATCTAGTCCCAGAACTATTCGGTCTCTCAGGGCTTCTTCGAGGTCGGTGAACCCACAGAGGCCTCCCAGGTTCCGGAGATCCGCAATGAAATCTGCAACGCTCTCTCCTTTCCGCTGGTCTCTCTGGTAAAATTCATGTCTTCGGACAAGCGTTGGTATGGTAGGTGCATAGTGGGCCTGCAGGAGGGGCTCAAGGACATCCCAGTCCATGGATTTCACCTCAGCCGGTTTCGCCAGTGCCTTAACCATCTTAAAAACAGCAGGTCCGCAGTGGGTCAGGAATACCGCTTGCTTCTTTCCCGTAGTGGCATCCTTCAAGTTGTTGGTCTCCAGAAACATCTGGAACCAGTCCATGTACGAGTCCCAGTCTTCTTGTGCCGGGTCAAATGGAGCGGGTGGTATGGCGCCGCCGGACATGGTTTCTGCTGTCGATATGCCTTCAGCCACGTGCTCTGTTTGGTGCTCTGTAGTGTTCAGTCAGCTCTGACGTCACCGCATCCCATCCTCGTCGCCAGTGTTATGTTCTGCGCATGGGCGCAAAAAACGGAGATGAGACAGTGAACAGTGAACTTCAACTCTTTATTAATCATTCTGAACAGAGCAAAAACCTGGGGCAGCAGCAGCCCTTTTATAGGGCCGGCTGCTGATCTAGTAACCAATGAGAAACATGGAGTGTTAACCCCTTTAACCAATGAGAGTGGCTCGTTAACAGCCAATCAGATTCTCCTGAACGGACCAATCCAATATCGCTATTATCGGCCAATCAGAAGTGCAGGATTAGAACCCTGCTTATTCTAAAGGTTTGATAAAACTTTATTTAAGCATTTTATTAGTTCATAACAGTCACAAAGGCTGCCAATGGTAATAGAATATATCTCCTCAGGCAGAAGGGGAAAATTTGCTAAGGCTAAGCTCATTAGACTTCGTGATTTGGGGATAGAGGAAGCTGTCAGCTTGTTGCAACACAGCTCCTGTGTGCCTTAAAACTTTTACAGTGGTGAATTCCATAATCCTCGTGCTGTGACATCAGGAAACCTGAATCAATATGATCAATTTCTTCAGTCATGTCACCTGCCATATTATCTTTGGCTCTGAGGCAGGTTTAGCTGATCTCCATTCCATCATAGACCTCACCACAAGACTATCTGGCCCGCCAACCTCACAGAGCTGTTGCAAGGATGAGATGAGGAGGTATCTCCATATATCTTTCTTTCTTTCTTTCTTTCTTTCTTTCTTTCTTTCTTTCTTTCTTTCTTTCTTTCTTTCTTTCTTTCTTTCTTTCTTTCTTTCTTTCTTTCTTTCTCTCCTTCTCCTTCTTCTTTCTTCTTCCTCCTCCTTCTTCTCCTCCTTCTCCTTCCTCTTCTCCTTCTTCTCTTTTACCACTGTGAATGTTGAAGGAGATATAACTTTTGGTTCTTGCGCTTCTGACTGCCTTGGTCGTTGTTATTTGACAGTGTCGTAGCGTGTCTTTGATGTTGTATCTCCATCTTCTTCTAGGTCTGCCTCCTGTGTTTTGGCCTTCTCCTCTTTTTGTATATGCTGTGTATATAGTATAGAATCCCAAAACATTCTCCATATACATTATCCCTCCTAAAATCTACTTTTGCAATCTCTGAAGTCCCTCAAAAGGCAAATGGCACTTGGAAGCAAAAACTGCATTGAGCTTTCTGTGCTCAGAAATCAAAACAATAGATTTTTGAACAGAGTCCCCAGCATCTTCTCCTGGCTCAGAAGCAGGGAAGAATATGAACACACAAATAAACATTTGTTGTTGTTGTTTTGTATTATTTTAAAGTGTATTCCCAATTCATCCTAACACAAAGAGCAGCCATTCACAGTAATCAATCTTGGACCACACTGCTAAAGTTGGTGCATCTGTGCGTGTAGATTTTCCCTCTGGTGCTAATTACATTCTGTGAACTTTTTATATGCTGTATATATATGCCTCTTTCTCCACACAGCTGGGAGACCTTGACACTGGCCCTCTCATGTCCAGAAAGAAAGCTCTAATTGCTTTCTCCTTCTGACAGCAAACACTGGAGCCTGGAAGTTATTCTCTGCGAGCAGACTGTTTTCCTTAGCTTCGCTGCACCAGGAACCCTGCTCCATCTGTTGAAGAGCTTAGAAGACCAAATGCTAAAAAAGAGAGGGCAAACTAACTAACAACTTAGTCAAAACCAACACTGTATTTGGGTAATTGTCTGTTTACCCCATTATTATTATTTTTTACAAACCTGATAGGTTAAATATATGACTGCAGTTTTGGTAAAGTATAAATAACTCCGTGGCAGGAATGGCTCTAAGTGGGGATGTAGGAGGAAGAAGAAGAGAAGGGAGGTGTCTTCTGAATTGAGATTTTTTTTCCCTTGAAAGTTCCTGAGTGGACAACTCATACTCTTAACTCAAGCTTTGCTCATGCTTTAAGGTGACTTCCGGTTTGGACTTCTTCAGCAACGGACTGAAATCACGATCGCAGTTTTGATCTGTGCTCGCCGCTAGAGCACCCCAAGCCTCCCGGATTTGGGGCTGAAGCCACCCCATAGAGGTGGTGAAGAAGGGGGAGCTGTCAGCGAGGTTGAGGAGAGCCACATCTCTCTTCCTCTGCTGGCCATCACTCCCTTTCCCAAAGGCAGTTGCAGCAGTGGTCAGAAATGGCCACCTCAAAGAAGAACCCGACCAGAAAAGAATGTGCAGGAGGAAGTTTAGAGGAGAAAGTTTGACTGACCGGGTTGAATGGAGAACATCTATTTAAGGTACCTGGAACCTGAATTTTAAAGACTAATACTATTCCTAAAAAAGATTTTAACCTGTGAAAGAGAAAGGGAAAGGAAACAGAATTGGCTTTTTTTTCCCCTCTAACATCGACAGTTTTAACTGACTTGGAACTAAGAAGAAGAGATTCAAATAAGAAATTGATACTAATCCACTTTGACATTAACAGGCTATTTCTAGCTGAAAATAAAGTGTCAAAGGGATAAAAGATTCTTGGATAATTTAAAAACTTTCTTTAAAAAAAGAAAGAAAGCAGCGGAGGGAAAAAGGAAAAATGAGGGTGGAATCTGGAAAATGGAGGAGGCCACCTGGAACTAAAAAAAAATTGATAGTGGAATTTTAACAAGGCTTGCAAAAGATACAAGTTGAAACTTTGTTACAAGAGAACAAAGCCCCTGGAAAGAGAAAGTGAGAAAAGAAGCAAGAAAAAGCTTTGGATTATTGGATGATTCCTGGAACTTTGGATGGAGAATCCTAATGAAATAAAATAAATTCAATTTGGGGTTGCTTAAATTTTTTTAAAATGACATCACTCCTTGAAGAGTTAAAAATGAGACTTAAAGAACAAAAAGAAGAAGCACAAGACAAAAGAGGATCTTTTGGCTTCGTATTTCAATTTTTAGAAATGGAGATCTTGTCCTACAAAAAACATCAAGAAACGCTGGCAGAACAAGAAGGGCGGGACAATGAAGAAGCCATCTTTAATGACCAAGCAATTTTAAGTGGGGTTAAAAAAAAAGAAAGGGGGGAAAGGGAGTTAAAAACTTAAGTACTGAAGCAACAACCAAAAAAAAAAAGTAATTTGAAATATCAGGAAGAAGCAGAAGGGAGGATCACAGAAGGGAGAATCAGATAGAAAAGGGAATAAAAAGGGGAGGAAGAAGAAGAGAGGGAAGAGGGAAAGGAAAAGAAGCTACAAAAGACAGAAACAAGATATAGAGGTATAGGAAAAGTATACAAGAATTAAAGGTATAAACCTATTTAAAAGACACAGAGACAATGGTTAAAAGAGAGGATTCTGCAAGGGTGCATGGGATAGAATTGTTATATAATATGTTAGATGATTAAAGTGATAGAAAAAATTTCTATTGATGTGTAGTGGAATATTTGTTTGTAAAGAGAATAACGCCCTCAGTGATTTAAAAATAACGTTTAAAAAAACTGAAAAGAAACATGGAAGATTTTTATCAGTTGATAAGATGAACTTGAATAAGAATAATAACTTTATTGACAACTGTTAATAACTATTGTTTGGTTTTTTATTTAAAGACAGCAATAAATAAAATATGAAATATAGATGATTAAAGTGAAAGACAACTAATATTACTAGATAATGTTTGTTGAAAGAAATAGAAATGTAAAAGATTGTTATTAATATTAATATTGTTATTAATATTAATGGCAGAGCTGTACTTGAATAGAATTATTATTCCATTTACTATTGTTATACATATTTTCACAGATATATATACATATATACTTTTTTCTTTTAAGAATTTAGTGTGTATTTTAAGGGAATGTACCAAGCAGAATTCGATTGAAAATAGGTATATGTTATAAAATAGAGGTTAGAAAATGAATGTTGTAACTGTAAAGATGTAACTTAATTTTTTAAATAAGATTTGAAAAAAGATATAAAGGTGTTACACTCCAGTCTAGTAATTACAGCGAAAAATTTGTTTTATGAGAAAAGATAATATGAAATTGTAAACAGGACAGACGAAAGTATAAAAATATTTATTAGAAAGATTTTAAAAATTAGAAAAAGTTTTTTATAAAACTCTTCTTGTTTATCATTCGGAGCATAAATTGCAATCAAGAGTATTTTTATATTATTATCCATTATTTCCACCATTAATACTCTTCCATCTTCATCCGTGTAGATCAGTTTTGCTAGGATAGCCTCTTTAATGTATAGAACCTCTCCTCTTTTCTTACATTGAGTCAAAGAAGTAAATATTTTCCCCAATTTTGGCTGTACTAACAATTGTTCATGCTGTTTTTTAATATGAACTTCTTGTAAACAAATTATATCGAATTTTAATTTCTCTAATTTATGAAAAGTTTTCCTTCTTTTAACAGCTGAATTAAGTCCATTTATATTCATTGTAATCAGTTTTTTTTCTTCCATGATTATGTTTTATATATATTTATATTGGACTATGTTAATATAATTATGATGGGAGACTTTAATGGAATTGTGGACAATAAATTGGACTATATAGCAACAACAACAAAGCAAAATAGAAAGGCTCTCCCTAAATCTTTTTTTAAAATGACAGATGAACTAACTTTAAAAGATATTTGGAGAGAAAGAAATGTTAAAGCTAAACAATATACTTTTTATTCAAATAGACATTTATCATGGTCCAGATTAGATATGATTTGGATCTCAACAGAATTAATATCCAATATTCAAGAAACAAATATCGAAACAAGTACTTGGGCAGATCTTAGCCCAATGACAATTAAATGGAAGAAACAAAAAAAAAAAGATCGAGATGGACATTAAATAATACTATCTTAAAGGAAAAAGATTTTATACAACGGACGGAGAAGGAATTGGCTTTTTTCTTTAGAGAAAATAAAAAAGAAGATACTTCAACGCAGAATGTTTGGGATACAATGAAGGCATATGCTAGAGGTCTGATAATAGATTATACAAGAAAAAAGAATATTAGGAAAAGGCAAGCTTCTAAGGCCTTGGAAGATGAGCAAAAAAGACTTGAAAAAGAATTACAGAAAATGCCACAGAAAAAAGATATTAAATTGAAGCTGGATGTAATTAAACATAAAATGGAATTAATAGAGAAAGAAGAACTGGCACAGAAAATTAGAAATTCTAAACAAAATTACTTTGAAGATGCAAATAAACCAGGTAGATGGCTAGCATATAAATTGAGAAAGGAGAAGGAATCAAGAAAAATATTGAAGCTAATAGATGATCAAGGCCAAATTTGTTATGGCAATAAGGAGAAAAAGGAAAATATTCGAGATTTCTATGGACAACTATATAAATAAGAGAATATTGATGAGGAAAAAGTCAAACAGTATCTATACAATGCTAATTTACCGAAGATACCTAAAGAGATTGAAGAAATGTTAGAAAGCAATATAACAATTGTTAAGCCTGGTTTCCCCAACCAGGGTTAGGGAGACAAGCTAAACAGAATGTGCAGCTTAGTCAGATAGGCACACAGATAAATGAGTGAGCTAAGCTTGTATGTTTATTAACATACAGTAAAAATGACAGATACGCTTGTGCTATCAAATATATAGTTTATTCCATTATGAGTTCATAGCATAGTCAAAATAACAGTCCAATAGTCATGTATCATTTAGTCAGTCCATTCAGGGATATTCAGTTAGCAAAGTCCGTGTTGAATACCCTATGTCAATACACTTACAAGTCTGTCCTTTGTTTTCTCTCCCGTTCGAGGAATGCAGTCTTGTGTCCTTGCAGTAATCAGGAACTTCAAAGCCAGAGAGATAGCAAGCTGCCTTCTTGCTTCTTTTAAAGTGCTTTCACAACCACTCCCTTAATTACTATCCCACAGTTAAAGTTGCAGACACTTTAACATACAAACTATGATTACATATTATTATTTACCTAAACCAGTTAGGGTAAAACAATGTTATCCCTAACATTCTCCCCTTTTAGGTTATAATAATAAATATAACTATTTACATCTTTAAATCATATTTGTTACAACTCTCTTTAAACTTGATTACTCCTTGAGCTTTTGTAAATTGGTCTGCAATGTTTTCTTCTGTCATGCAGTATTCCAATTTAATTAGCCCATTCTTTACAGATTCTCTAACATTTAAGTATCTTAAATCAGTATGCTTTGATCTAGTTTTTACAGCAATACTAGTAGCTAATTTTATAGCTGCTTGGTTATCCTCGTACACAATAATGGAATCTTTTATAGTTACACCCATGTCTAATAATAACTGTTTGTACAAAATCAAGTCAGTGCATAATAATGACAGACATGAAAATTCTGCTTCCATCGTAGACAAGCTAATATGCTGTTGTCTGATTGACCTCCACCCTATTAGTGTCTTACCAAATAATATAGCCATCCCAGATGTTGATTTTCTAGTGTTTATATCAGTTGCAAAACTTGCATCTGCATAGGCACTAAGACTCAAATCACCCTTTGGTTCTATATACAATGCATGGTTCATTGTTCCTTTAAGATATCTTAAAATTCTCTTTAATGATTGCCAATGACATTGATGTGGATCTGAATTAAAACGTGCCAGCTGATTTACACTATAAGCTATATCAGGCCTAGACCAATTGCTGATATATGATAAGCTACCAATCAAAGATTGATATATGGACTTATCAAATTTGGGACTTTGATCATCAGTTTGGCAAACTTCCTGACTCATTGGAGTCTTTGCCGGTTTACAAAGTTCCATTTTAAACATTTTAATTAATTGGCAAATTTTATCTTCTTGAGATATCTTAAAACCATTTTTTTTGTTTTGTTTATTGTATTTATCCTAGATACCTTTTAATTTCACCTAAATGCTTTAATTTTATCTTTTTGGCTAATAATGATATAATCTCATTAGCTTCATTATTAGTCTTAGTTATCAAAGCAATATCATCTGTAAATAATAACAATAATGACACCGTTCCATTATTTTCTCTTTTAAACACACATGGATCTGCTAAACCAGATTTAAAACCTATGTTGTTTAACTCTTTCACAATATATTGGTTCCACTCAAACCCAGATTGTTTCAACCCGTAAAGACTCTTTTTGAGTTTCCAACAATCATTACTATTTACTTTATTGTCTTTTATACCTACTGGTTTTCTTAAATATATAGTGTGCTGCAATGGTGCATGTAGATAAGCAGTTTCTACATCTAAATGGTTAATGACATAGTTTTTCTTAGCTGCCCACACTAATGCTGCTCTTAAAGATGTTGCTTTAAGACTTGGTGCAAAAACTTCATCATAATCAGATGCAGTTTGATTAAATCCTTGAGCTACTAACCTAGCCTTATGGGTAACAGTCCCATCATTTCCAGTTTTTACTTTAAATATCCATTTGCACCCAATGGATTTTTCTCCTGGAGGTAATTTGGCATCTTCATAAACTTTCATTACCTTTAATGAATTTAGTTCTTTTTCCATTGCCTTTTGCCAATTCTCCTGATCCTTAGCAGGATACATCCTAAGTTCATCTACACTAGTTGGAACTTTAGTTACTTGGCAAACTATACTTGCTTGATATCTATCAGATGGTCTAGTTACACGTGTAGTACGTCTAGGTATTACAGGACTTACTGGTGGACTTTCATTTATTAACTCTTCTTGATTATCTAACTCTTCCTGATCAACTGTTTCCTCTTGTTCTGGTCCTATTTGCTCTTCTTGTACTTCTTCTTTAATTGGACTCTTCTTATAACTAGTCTGATCTTTCTGCCTTTTGTAGGGTTCAATAATTACTTCATTATTTAAATCTTGCTCTAATCTATTCCATCCTACATGTTCTAGGAATTTAGCACTAGCACTGGTGTAAACTCTAGATGTACCTGGTTCCCAGAATCTATAAGATCTATGATTAGATGTATATCCTACAAAATATCTTTTAGCTCTATGTTGTCTTTTGTGTCTAAGTTGTGTAGGGATATGCACCCATGCTGGTGCTCCAAATGTGTGCATGTAACTTAAATCAGGTTTTGTACCATGCCACAGTGTGAATGGTAATTCACCTGTTGTTGAATTAACAACATTATTTAATATATGATTACCACACATTATTGCTTCTCCCCACAAATTGTCAGGTAATCCTGAATCAGACATCATAGTTTGTGCCATTGATTGTAATGTTTGGCCTCTTCTCTCTTTAAAGGCATTATGTTGTGGCCTATATGGTGCAGACATTTTATGTTGAATACCTAATATTCTTAGTCTGTTCTGGAATTTATTATTTGTAAATTCTGTACCATTATCTGTTATAAGAGTTACTAATTTCTTTTTAGTTTTCCTTTCTGCAAATTTTATCCAATTAAAGTGATTTTGATATGTTTCAGTTTTGCTTTTCATTAAATAGCAAAACCCATATCTAGAATAATGGTCCATTATACTTAGTATGTAACGAGCTCCTCCTACACTTGGTTTTTTAGGACCTATTAAATCTGCAAATACTACCTCTAAAGGTTCTTTGGTAGTAAATCCATCAACTCTATCAGCCGGTGTGACCCTGGCCTTACTTTGATTGCAGGCATTACATGGCAAATACTTATTACAAGGTTTCAAACTTATTCCCTTAGATAATTCAATAGTTTTCTTAAGCATTTTAAAATTTAAATGCCCTAGCCTTCGATGTAACAAGTGAATACATTCATCATGAGGTTTCTTATTTTCATAAACTGTGTTAGCCACCTTTAAACCATCATCATTTAACACATATAATTCATCTCTTAAAGATGCAGTAATTTTCTTATCTTCTTTTTCAATTATGCAGTTATCTCCCCTAAATGTAACTACATATCCTAGTTTAACCAAAATTCTTACTGAAATTAAATTAAACTTAAGTTGTGGTACATATAACATTTTTACATTCTCTTTTATAAAAGAACAATATGCTATACCTTGACCTTTAGCTTTCAGTTTCCAGCCATTGGCTAACGATATCTGCTGTGTACTCTTGGACATTTTAATAAAATGTTTGTTATCATTTGTTATACAATGAGATGCTCCACTGTCAACCACCCATAAATTATTTTTTACAGCTTCGTTAGTATACATGGCTAACTCTAAATTTTTATTTTTCTTTTGATGACTTTTTGTATTCTGGCCAGCGTTCTGGCTCTTTGCTTTTTTACAAAATCTTGCCAAATGTCCTCTTCCTCCACAATTAAAACACCTTTTAATTGCGTATGCAGTAGGAGTTTCATTATCTTCTTTTTGAGGTTGCTGCCTCCTTAACTCGTCTCTTTCAAGCCTTCTTCTGGCCTCTTCAATCAATCTGCCAGTTATATCAGTTAAAGTTAGGCTTTCCTTTGGCAATATATCAAGTGAAGTTACGAAGTTATCATAGCTTTCATCGAGGGAAGATAGAATTATATAGACTTGGTGTAGTTCAGAGAAAATAAGCTCTTTCTCGTGCAGTTCTTGAAAAATGCTTTGCATAGTTTTTAAATGACTCAGCATATCACCATTCTTTTGGAGATGTGTACTGAAAAGTTTCCGTGTTAGATTTATGTGAGCACCAACGTTATCTCGAACATAAATCCTCTTCAGCTTCTGCCAACACCCAACAGCTGTATTCTCTCCGTGGATATAAACAAGTTGTTTATCAGTTATGGTTAAAGCAATAATGCAAATTGCTTGTTCATTTTTATGCATAAATTCTTCTATCTTTAATTTATCTTCCTCATCCTCTGGATCCCATTCTTCTACGTTTGGTGGATTTTCAATTATGTTCCACAAACCTTCTCTTCGTAGAAGCAGACTACATTTCATAGACCATGATACATAGTTTGTTCCATCCAGCTTGGATATAAGGGACAAACTTTGTAAATTGACTTGTGCCATGTTTTCTTATATGGATATAAAAATATAATTAATAAAACACAGCTGTCTGTTTACTGTAATGTAAAACAACACAAACTCTCACTTTTACATAAATCTGTTTTATCCTAGTTAAACTGACTTTGCAGCCTCTGGGCCCATAACCAGTGTTAAGCCTGGTTTCCCCAACCAGGGTTAGGGAGACAAGCTAAACAGAATGTGCAGCTTAGTCAGATAGGCACACAGATAAATGAGTGAGCTAAGCTTGTATGTTTATTAACATACAGTAAAAATGACAGATACGCTTGTGCTATCAAATATATAGTTTATTCCATTATGAGTTCATAGCATAGTCAAAATAACAGTCCAATAGTCATGTATCATTTAGTCAGTCCATTCAGGGATATTCAGTTAGCAAAGTCCGTGTTGAATACCCTATGTCAATACACTTACAAGTCTGTCCTTTGTTTTCTCTCCCGTTCGAGGAATGCAGTCTTGTGTCCTTGCAGTAATCAGGAACTTCAAAGCCAGAGAGATAGCAAGCTGCCGTCTTGCTTCTTTTAAAGTGCTTTCACAACCACTCCCTTAATTACTATCCCACAGTTAAAGTTGCAGACACTTTAACATACAAACTATGATTACATATTATTATTTACCTAAACCAGTTAGGGTAAAACAATGTTATCCCTAACAACAATGATGGAATTAAATGAAGCACTTAAGAAACAAAATAATGGGAAAGCTCCAGGTCCAGATGGGTTTCTGGCAGAATTCTATAAAACATTTCAAGAATCATTGAGTATCCCACTGTTAGAAGTTATGAATGAAGTTATGTCAAAGAAGATGATACCCAAAACATGGTCAGAGGCTTATATTACACTTATTCCAAAAGAAGAGGCTGACTCACTGCAAATTAAGAACTATAGATCTATTTCTTTATTGAATGCAGACTATAAAATTTTTGCTTCAATTTTAGCAGAAAGACTTAAAAAATATTTAAATAATTTTATCCATCCAGATCAAAATGGATTTCTGCCAAAGAGACAAATCAGGGACAATATGAGAGTAATCTTGGATACTTTGGAATACTATGAGGCTCATCCTGAAAAGCAAATGGCTTTGATATTCCTAGATGCTCAAAAGGCATTTGATAACGTGAACTGGAGATTTATGTTATCACTATTGGAACAGATGGGTTTTGCCAAAAAATTTATTCAAGCAATAGAAGCCATATACAATAAACAGACAGCAAAGGTAATGATGAAGGGAGAACTTACAGATTTTATTAATATAAGAAAAGGCACAAGACAAGGGTGTCCCCTATCTCCTTTGCTATTTGTGTTGACTTTGGAAGTGTTGAAAAGAAATATGAGGGATGATAAAAGCATAAAAGGAATGAATATTAAAAAGGAAGAATTCAAACTACAAGCTTTTGCTGATAACTTAGCTTTTATTCTGGAAGATCTGCTAGAAACAGCTCCAACGTTATTGGAAAAGATAGAGACATATGATGAGATGGCTGGTTTGAAAATAAATAAAGATAAAACAAAGATTTTGACAAAGAACATGCTACTGAGACAAAGAGAAGAACTGGCAGAACTTTTGAAAATCCAAATTACAAATAAGGTTAAGTATCTGGGGATATATTTGACAGCAAGATGTAGCACATTAAAAGAGAATAATTATATTAAACTCAAACAACAGATAGCTACAGATTTGAAGTAATGGGAAAACTTGCAATTGTCATTAATAGGGAGAATTTCAATAATTAAGATGAATATTTTACCCAGAATTCTATTTCTGTACCAAACAATACCAATTAGGCTTGGAAAAGACTATTTTGAAGATTTAAATAAAATCATGTTGAAGTTTATATGGCAAGGTAAAAAAGTGAGAATAAAGCTAAAGCTTTTGCAAGACGCTAGAATTAGAGGCCTGCCTAATTGGGAATTGTATTATCAAGCTGCAAGTCCGATGTGGGTCAAAGAATGGATAACATTAAGAAAGCATAGATTGTTGACACTAGAAGGTCATGATTTGCTGTTGGGCTGGCATGCTTTTTTATGGTATAAGGGAACTAAAACACAGGGTTATTTTAGAAGACATTATATACGGGAGTCTTTGTGGTTAAACTGGGAGAAGATAAAAAGACAATGTTATTTGAAAATTCCAGTTTGGTTATTGACTATTAAAGCATTTTCCTATCCTATAATTTATAAGAAGGAACAAACAGTTAGATATGGGGAACTATTGGATGAAAAGGGTGAACTTAAATTGATTCAAAACTTAGAGGAACAAGGTATAAAGATGAATTGGTTTTCATATGCGCAAATACATTCAAGGAATGATGAAGATTCTAAAACGGAGGGATTCTATGATAAACAGACTGATTTAGATAAGATCTTGATGGGTACTGATGAGAAGGTGATTAAAAAATTATATGGTTATTTACTGGGAATTAAATTAGAGGAAGAACAAGTTAAAGAAACTATGATTGTTTGGGGGAAGAATTTTGGATATGGGATTGATTTAGAGAAATGGCAGAAATTGTGGTCTCAAAATTTTAAATGACAATGTCAACAGCATATAAAGAAAATTTGTATAAGATGTTTTACAGGTGGCACTTTCCCCCGACAAGAATAGCAAGAATGTTTAAGAACAAATCTGAAAAATGCTGGAAATGTCATCAGATACCTGGCTCATATTACCATATGTGGTGGACCTGTTAGGATGCTAAAAAATATTGGACTAAAATTTGCATGTGGTTGGAAAAAATGACAAAGAAACGTATAGATTTGAAACCAGAGTTCTTTCTTTTGGGAATTTTACCAGATACATACAGTAAAGATTTGAAATATTTGATTGTAAATGTATTAACAGCGGCTAGGATTGTATTTGCTAAAAACTGGAAGAATGAGAAAATACCATTACAGGAAGAAATTATTAAGAAAATATTGGAATGTGCTGAGATGAGCAGATTGACATTTGAAATTAGAGAGCAAGAGGATAAACAATTTTATGAAATTTGGGATCTTTTTTATCAATGGCTAGATGATAAAATACGATAATAGAATATTTAGAATGTTAGACAGCAAGAAATATTTTTCTTTTTTCTTTTTTCTTTGTTATTTGACATTATATTCATAAAGTGTTTTTAGGATTGATTTGGTATGATTATATGATTTGTTATGGAATAAACTGCTTAAAGTATTGTTATCTCATAAAGCATGAATGATTAAAAGTATAGTCAAAAGTTGTTGTTGTTTTTTTTAATGGCGATATCAGGATATATAAGTTTAGATCGACAATATGAGTTGTTATGTAACAAAATTGTAAGAGACTACAAAATGAATGCACAAAACTGATGAACCAACCGACACACTGGATGTACATATGAGAGTTGATGTTTTAATGTTTTGTTTGTCTTGTTTGTTTGTAGAAAATCAATAAAATTCTTTTCAAAAAAAAAGAAAGAAAGACTAGGCCATCCTATCTACAAGACGAAAGTCCTCCAGCTCCCCAGGGTGATGGGATTAAGAGATGACCCCTCAGAACATAATAGGGTTAATCCATCCAGCAGCAGAGCTCACCACATGGCACAATTTCTTTGGGATATTGCATCAACCTCCCGGCTTCAACCAAACTTAACTCAGACAACCTAGAGAGCCAGCTATGGCCCCTACATAACCCCTACAACAGCCAATAGAACACATGTTCTTGCACAGGAACAGGAACCTCAGGTGCAAAGCCCAAGAGAAGGTATAAAAAAATCCCCCACTCTTAACTCCATCTGGTCAGCTGCCCAGAACCACCCATGTGCTTCTATTTCATCATTAAACCCTCTTTCCAATCAGCCTCCACCCTCCATTTTGTCTCCAGTGTCTTTCTCCCGGCTTGGAATGGAACCAGATAGATATTTCTCTCAACAATTGCTATTCGCTATCTTCAAAGCACAGGGATTCAGCTTAGCTGTTTTAGAAGCTCCCCTGACCTTCTCTGTGGACTATTTACACCTCGGGCCAAACCTTGAATTTATGGCACCGCCCAGAATACAAAAGATTACTTTGAGCTTTTTCTGGTCAGGAGTTTAGACTGCCAGGGAACAAAGAAATGTCCACCTTCATTTGGCACTACAAACAAGATTGAACAGGAGGGAATCAAGGCTTGAAAGTCCTCTGGATGTGGATGGGAGAATTGGATGTAATTAACGAATTCTTCACATTCTGCTGGTGAAGGACATCCGTGCACCATTGTTCAGTCATCAGTTTTGGCCTTGAGGAGGTCTCCGCCTTCTGCCTTGTTTATGGTTCTGGTTTAGAAGATCGACTCGCTGCTTCCTGCATTAATTCACTATCATAGAAAGAAAATGAAGCGCTAATTAATCAGCCATCAGTTCAGAAAATAATTAGCAACTTGTCTTTTTTTTATTTTTTGGCATCTTAAAAGGAGGTCTGCTCTCCTCCATCCAGCAGAAAGACCCCCAGTGAATGTGATAAGTGGAGACGGGGCAGCAGATGGAATATCTTTATTTTTTTTTTCTTGCCTTTGTTACTTGACACTATATTTACAAAGTGTTTTTAGGATTGATTTGGTATGTTTATATGATTTGCTATAGAATAAACTGTTTAAAATATTGTTATCTCATAAAGCATGAATGATTAAAAGTATAGTCATAAATTTCTTTTTTTTAGCGATATTAGGATATATAAGTTTGGATTGACAATATGAGTTGTTATGTAACATTATTGTAATTGAGACTACAAAATGAATGCACAAAACTGATGAACCAACCGACACACTGGATGTACATAAGAGAGTTGATGTTTTAATGTTTTGTTTGTCTTGTTTGTTTGTAGAAAATAAATAAAATTCTTTTCAAAAAAAATTAGAAAAAGATATGTAATGGAATTAAGAAAGGAGTGAGATAATTTAAAATAAGACTATAGGAAGTAAAGAAAGGGAAAAGCTATTGAAAAAATTGTGAAAATTGTTCCATACTAGCAGGCTTGTAGGCCTGCATTCCTATTGGACCGGAAAAGCCGGGCCGTGATTGGACAAAACTAAGCGTTCTGATTGGTTCTTATTCGGCTGCCGCAATTGGGTAAAACCAAGCATGGCAAGCTCAAATGCATGTCTTAGACTGCCAAGCCGCAGCCTGCTCTATAAAAGGAGCTGCCTCGGCTGGGAGTCTTGTCTCAGTATCTGGTTTTCTTAATAAAGAGCTGTTGTCACTACTTCAAGTCTTGTCTCTCTTTGGGACCCACCGCCCAGACTTAACAAAAATAGTTATAAGATATGGATTCAAATGTATAAGATAAATATGTACTGAGTTTATGTCTGTATGGAGAATTGATATTCTCCGGGGCCACGCTGTTCTCAAAAAAAGATATTTTATTTGTATTTGTATGTTTTGTGAAAACTTAAATAAAGCCTTTATTAAAAAAAAAAAAAAAAAAGCTTTGCTCGTGCTTTATAAAGCACAGTCAGTTAAAATGGCGATTGTAGGAGATGACCAAGCTGAGCCTGAAGGAGGAGTCAAATGCATCATTAGTCATGAGTCCCTTAATGTCCACAGGAGAACTAAGTCCAGCCCACCATGAATTAATTCTACCGTATCTACTGCCAATTTGCTTGGGCCATTAGTAGGTCAGATTTTTGTAGAGAACTTAAACTTGAAAAAAACCTTGATACCCATTTGAACTGCCTGGATCTTCTGATTTCCATGGTGCTTGACAGCTATGTCTATATCCTTGCTCCCATTCTTAAATTGATATCCAGGAAAATACCTGGAGATCTTCCAACTAAGTTGACTGATCAAGGATGATCTTGCTATTCTCCAAGCTGGTCCATGAAGGAGGTTGCTTGTTTCTAGTCTACGAGGCTTTCCAACAGAGCATCTAAGAACATGCAGATCCTGAAAATGATGGTCCCTTTTAGGATTCAAAGGCAGAAGAGTTTTGGAGGAAGGTGGGTAGATAGATAGATAGATAGATAGATAGATAGATAGATAGATAGATAGATAGAATTATATTCAGAATTTTGATCATTATGTCAAGGAAGC
Source organism: Hydrophis major (assembly GCA_033807585.1). Lineage (NCBI taxonomy): Eukaryota > Metazoa > Chordata > Lepidosauria > Squamata > Elapidae > Hydrophis > Hydrophis major. The sequence goes on from CM066331.1 coordinate 7,606,155, forward strand.
ATTGTCCACTTAGATTGGTTTGCTGATACATTTACATCTTGCTCAGTTTGGTCCTTTTTCCTGAACTCTCTTTGGCCCATTTTGTGTTTTCCACTCCCAGAAGTGTGCCATCAAAACTGATCCACCACTGATCCAGAGGCTGTTCAACCTTTAGTGGAGAAAACACAGCCTCGTGGATTTTTTCCCCCTTTCCCAGCTGTGATTAAGTGCAATAGCAGCAGAAAGGAAGTGGATTAGAGTATACTTCCCCATAGGAGCTTCCCCGGCAGCTTCTATCTTTCATCCCCACTCAGTTCCCTGGATTAGTCAGTCCTCTTCTCAGCTTCTTGTTTATAATTTCCTATTCTGCAGGCACCCAGCGCAGCTCTGTTTATCTTTATTAGCTCTAATTGCTTTCCTGTTCTAATGAAATCCTGCTCTTCATCTACAGTCGGGAGGAAATGTACTCCTTAAAATGATTCCACTGCTTAAGCTGAGGTTGTCGGCAGTTTGAGCCTTTCCAGGGTCATTTTAATGCTTTTTCTCATGTCACAGAAGAGGTTTCCAAACAAGCTCTTTGGCTTTAAATCAAGAATGAACAACCTTTGGCCTTATGGACATTTGCAGTCTTTGGTTTAATTTGAAAAGCCTTCTGCAACAGTGATGGGCTTCAATTTTTTTTTTTTTACTACCGGTTCTGTGGGAGTGGCTTGGTGGGTGTGGCAGGGGAAGGAGACTGTAAAATCTCCATTCAGAGGAGGTATTTGCTGGTTCTTCTAACTACTCAAAATTTCCCCTACTGGTTCTCCAGAACTGGTCAGAACCTGCTGAACACCCACCTCTCTTCTGCAAAAGCCAAGTTCAGAACTTCACAGAGAACCGGCAAATATTACCTCGGACTGGAGATTTTACAGTATCCTTCCCCTACCACACCCACCAAGCCACCCCCACAGAATCGGTAGTAAAAAAAAATTGAATCCCACCACTGGTAGAAATGGAATACAGGTAGCGTCTACCACAAAGCTAACCTGACCGAGGCCATTGTGAGGCTTCAGTGTGGCTGCACTAGAGCTGAGGGATAGGGAGGGGGGAATAGAGAGAAAGCTGGGGCTTGTAGCCAAAGCAAAATACTTTCTGTTAAGTTCTGCGCATGGGCGCAAGGAACGGAGACGAGACGGTGAACAGTGAACTTCAACTCTTTATTATACATTCTGAACAAAGCAAAACCCTAGGGCAACAGCAGCCCTTTTATAGGCAAGCTGCCGCTCTAGTAACCAATAAGATACGTGGAGTGTTAACCCCCTTAACCAATGAGAGCGGCTCGTTAACAGCCAATCAGATTCTCCTGAACGGTCCAATCCGATATCGCTATTATCAGCCAATCAGAAGTGCAGGGCTAGAACCCTGCTATTTTCTAAAGCTTTTGATAAACTTTATTTAAGTGTTTTATTAGTTCATAACACTTTCTACTGGGAACATTCCCACAGGTGGTCAGGAGAGGAAGAGTGATATTACCAGGCAACCAGACACAATGGCTGGACACCATCAAACCTGATACCAGCAAGAACGGAGAACAACTCAAAGAAGTAGTGCAAGATCGGAAGAGGTAAAGAGACCTGGCCCAAAGAATCACCAGTCTGACATGACTGAATGGATAACATCATCATCATCATCACCGCTACTCAGGGATGTCATTTTTTTATCCAGCTCCTGATCTTGTGTCTTTACTTGACCTTGGAAAAGATGTTTAATAGCTTTTTTGCAGATCAAACTGCTGCTAAAAACCAGTTTGGGTGGTGTTCCCCCCCCTCCCCCGGCAAGCTGGTAGCTCTATTCACAATTGTTACTCAAAAGGAGTTAAGTGTCTTAGTGAATGATATTATAGGCCAGTGGTTGGTAACCTTTTTGGGCTCCTGTGCCAGCACCCAGAAGGCAATGAGCATCCCCCCATGCTCTCTACGCATGTGCGTGTAATTCCCCACCCACCCCGCTTCCATGTTACCTGCATTGAGCCTCCCAGCTAATTTTCAGCTGGTTTGAGGCCTTTTCTGGCCTCCCAGAGGCTTGAGGAAGGCTTCTGCGGGCTTCTGCAGGCTGAAAACTAGCCCCATTTTGTCACTTCCAGTATTTTTGGAAAAACAGGAAGTGACAAAACAGGGCTAGTTTTCGGCCTGCAATGCCTGAAGAAGCCTGCAGAAACCTTCCTCAAGCCTTTGGGAGGCTGAAAAAGGCCTCAAACCGGCCAAAAATCAGCAGTGAGGCGTGCCCATGCCCGGTGAGATAAGTTTGCCTGCAGCTCACGTGCTGGCACAAATGGCTCTGTGTGCCACCTGTGGCATATGTGCCATCGGTTTGCCATCAGGGCTATAGGCAGTTCTTGACTTATGACCACTGTTGAGACGGGAACTTCCATTGCTACGTGAGGCAGTCTTGGAGTGAGCTGCCTCTGATTTTACAACTTTTTTTGAAGCTGTCATGAAATGAATCATGTGGTCATGAAGCGAATCCAATGTCCCCCCCCATCGACTTTCTTTGTTGGAATCCTGCCCCCAGGAAGATTGCAAATGGTGACCACATGACCCCAAGATGCTGCAACCATCATAAATAGATGCCCCTTGCCAAGCGCTTGTGTGTATGTGATCTTGCTTCTATTGCAGCCTAGGATTGCTAGAGGAACTCGTATCAATCACAGTAGCTGCAGTGGGTGGAAGACTGTTCCAGATGTAAATACTTCTGGTTATGCACAACGTTCTTTTTTTCTCACAATTGGGAACAGCAGTCTGCCTTATGCGCTATGCATTAAGGCAGAGAATATTCTTCCAGAGCAGATAACACGTTTCCCCTAACTGGCCCTCCTGTCATTATAACATTTGAGCAGTCTCCAAAAAGTCCAAATTTGAGGAGACAAAAGGAAATGTTGAAAGTTTATGATAGTTCTCCCATCCCGCTATTAAAAAAACCCATTATCAATATATCATATTTCATTATAACCTCTCACTATTACCATTCCCCCACCACCACCACTGTCAATTTTCTATTGATGCTCCCTGGCTATGTGTACATGTACATGTTTATTACAAAGGATTAATTTTTCAAAGGATTAGAAACTGAAAGCTGAAAGGGAAAACAATTCTTTTTAATCTCGTGAAACCTAAGATTTTTCCTTTTGTAAAGTCTTCTCATTCTTTCTTCTTTGTGGGTCTCCTGTCACTTAGATCATCCCTGCTTTGTATTCCTGCCCCATTATAGTTAATTTGGCTAAGTAGTCATTGCTTCCTTAGTGCTAAACATTCTGTTTTAATCTGTGCTACAACTATCAGCCGGTGGATCTAAGTCAACATTTCATCTGCAAGCTGACAAATTCCATGATCAAAACAACACTTAAGCTTTGTATACATAAAGCCAGCCATCTTGGTCTCGTCAAAGCTTGGACAAACTTTTGACAACCTGATGCCCAGTGGATTTATTGGGGCAACATCAGAGGTAGTATTCATCAGGTTCTGACCAGTTCTGGAGAACAAGTAGCGGAAATTTTGAGTAGTTTGGAGAACCGGCAAATACCACCTCTGACTGGAGATTTTATAGAGTCCTTCTCCTGCCACACCCACAGATCCGGAGGTAAAAGAAATTTGAATCTCACCACTGGGTAACAACTTTCCTAATTTCCATCTCAAGTGGCTATTGGATGTATCCTGATTATACAAGTCTGTCGATTTTGGTGATTTAAAAGATTTTTGTGCTGATTAAAAGAGATGGGCTTCTAACTGCGTTAGCAATAGGATTTAACATATACGAAAAGAAAACATCTCATTAAAAAGCCAAATTCAAAAATATAATTAATTTAAGGGGCTGGCTGAAGGTGAACTTCAAAGCCCTTCATGGCTCAGGACCAATATCTCCAGGGCTTCAACCATCTGATGTTATTTGCTCATCCAGCTAGATAAAGAAGAGATGTCACTCATCAGTGGGATTACAGATAACCTCCTCAATTATTTTCCCATTTTTTGGAAAAGCATTCCCTCCCACCCTCACCCCTTAAAAACAACCAATCCAATTGATCCAACCCACTTTTTATAGATTTAGAAAAATTATTGATGTGGTTTAAATGGTTTTTCTATAACATAGCCTATGTTGAGGTGGATGTAGTAAACATTGTTCTCTCCTGCAATTGGGATGTTTGTGTGTGTTTAATCGATACTGTCCTGGGGCATGATATGTATTATTATTATTATTATTATTATTATTATTATTATTATTATTATTATTATTATTATTATTGTTGTTGTTGTTGTTGTTGTTGTTGTTATTGTTATTGTTATTGTTATTCTTCGCATAGTCAACCAGATGTTCAGACTGGGTTTGGCATTTTTGTCTACCTATCGAATCCTTACCAAGGACCTGGGATAGACAAGTCTTGACGTTTGATGGTGTTACAGATATTGACGCAGGATGGAAGCCGTTCCAAGTAAAGCTGCCTTCTGCAATTGACTGATGGCAAATTTGTCAATGCCTATGGTGTTCAAGTGGTGCTCCCGTTGTTTTGGGACCTATTGGTACTACCCTTGCTTGCCTTTGCCATAGTCATTCTATTTCTATTTGTAGGTCTTTGTATTTTGTTATCTTCTCCAATTCATCATCGTCATCCTCATCAATCATCATTATTGTGGTTAATCTTTGGTGAGATTCACAGCCTTTGGGGCTGGTTGGTAGCTCAAGTCTTAACCAAGGACCTAGGAGCTGTTCAGGTAGCGTCGGAGGATATAAGCTGTTCCAAGTAGGGTGGTTTTTTGTAGAATCAGGCTATTCAAGTTTGATAAGTTCAGAATTTCCAAACAGCGAGGTAGCCCTTTAGGTGTTGCTTCAAGGGCTCCAATTACAATTGGGACAAAACATGATTTCTTTTTCCAAAGTTGCTCAACTTCAATTTGTAAGTCCTGGTACTTTGTGATTTTTTTCTTGCTGCTTGTTTTCAATTCGTGCATCACCAGGTATTGCAATGTCAATGAACCAAACCTTTTTCTTTTCAACCATTGTTATGTCAGGTGTGTTGTGGGCCAAGTGCCTGTCCATCTCAATTCTGAAGTCCCACAAGATCTTGACTTTTTCATTCTCCAGAACCTTCTCAACCTGATGTTCTCGGTAGTTGTTACTATACTCAAATCCAAACTTTTGGCACAGTTTCCAGTGAATGATTTTAACGACTCGGTTATGGCATTCTAGGTAGTCAGTTTGTACAGTTTTGCTGCACCCACTGATTAAATGATGAGTAATAGTAGCAGTAGTAGTAGTAGCAGTAGTTGTTGTCAGCCTTTAAGATCTTCTACTATTGCTTTGCATCTTTCGGCTGCCATAAGTAACGGGGGGAGGAGGGGGGATAAGTATGGGAAGCAAGCTGGAGGTGGTACAAATTGGCATTGTATAAACTGAGGGGTGGGGAGAGCACATTCTTGCTTAGGTTTCTATTTCTTGCTTAGGTTTCTTCTCTCTGCGCAGCTGCAACCCTTTATCAAAGTATGCCAAGGTCAACGGACAGAAACTTCATCACCACCTGAAGATGTCCACATGATGACATTCACAACTTTTAATTGGAAGAACCATTTGCACTATTGGGGGTGGGATCAACTCCATCACTTTGTATATGTGATTTACGCGCCTAATTCCTCAGATTCAGAATTCTACTGTAGCTACGACTTCATTTCCAGTAAAAGATATCTTTTCTCTAATTAAAAGTGTCTAAGTATTTCTTTCTTGGTTTTTGAATGGAGCACTGCCTGACAGTAGTAATATTGCATCACTTTTTCTTTATTTTACCTTGTTTTAAACCTCCTTACATATTTACCTAGGTAATTCCCTTCAGAGTTGGTTGGTATTCAGTGGGGCAGCATAGAATTCTACTAAAATAAACAAGCAGGCATGCTGAAGGCAAGGTAGATAATTCAGGGTTGATCTGTTGAGTCTTGGGTGCTCTCTGAACTTCATTGTTTATTTGTAGATTGGATAAGATTAACAACAACTAGGTAATTTCATCACCCTGATGAGTTGGATAACGAAATGCCTGCAAGGAAAAACCAGGCCCGTAGATCACTAAGGACTTCACAAGCAAACATATATGAATTGTTGCATTGTTGCCTAGCAGTCTAATGCTTCCACTCTTGTGTCATAATTCTACTGCCCATCTCTGGCGCCCCCCCCAAAAACCCACTGTACTTGATTTATTCAACGTATACCGGTAGTGCTGGATTTATGACCACAATTCAGCCCCCACCATTTCTGTTGCTAAGGGAGACAGTTGTTAAGAGAATTTTGCTCCACTTTGCAATCTTTCTTGCCACCTTTGTTAAGTGAATCACCTCAGTTGTTGAATTAGTAACATGGTTGTTAAGTGAACCTGGCTTCCCCATTGACTTGGCTCATTGCAAAAGGGGATCACGTGACCCCGAGACACTGCAAATGTCATAAATATGAATCAATTGCCAAGTGTCGGTACTAACACTTTACGGGATTTTGATTCTGTCCCTCTGTCAATGCAGCCTAGGAATGTGTTGGCTCTTTTGGCAGATGCAACATGCTGCTGGCTCACATTTAAGAGATTGTCCATTAAGACTCCCAGATCCCTCTCACCAGTAGCACTATTGATCCAAGTATCATCTATTCTATACCAGTGCATTTGGTTTATCTTGTCTAAGTGAAGAACCTTACTTTTCTCACCTGGATGAATAGGGTAGGTCAGGGGTCGCCAACCTTTTGGACCTCAGGGACCACCAAACTCATAATTTTAAATCCCGCGGACCAGAGACCCTGGGAAAATCCCCCCAAAAGTCTGCAGGAAAATTCCCCATCCCATTTTCCTATCAATCGTTCATTCTTTATTTGCGATCGCAGGATACCGTCTCCAGCTCCATTCTCAGGAAGAGAGAGAGAGACTTTTGGCTTCATGCAAGGAAATCAGCAGAAGCAGCAAAAGTCTTTCTTTCTCTCCCCCAAACTCCAGCAGAACGGAGCAGCCTCTTGGAGCAGGTTGCAAGGCCCAAAGACTCATTTCTGGTGGAGTTTGGGGAAGAGAAAGAAAGACTTTTGCTGCTTTCCTTGTGTGCAGCCAAAAACAGAAGAAGAAAGAAGCAGAAAGAAGCAGCCCGATGGCCAGGAAAGGTATGTGGGGTGAATGGGGCAACTTCCCCCCCTCCAACCTTTCCCCTGTTCTCTCACTACTTCATGTTGTTCTCAATGCAAGCAACACAAGCCTTGTGTTCCTGCGCAGCCTGGATTAATTGCTTTGGGGGGGGTGCTTTGGGGGGTGTTTCTCTGTGGACCACCAAAATGCGGCGACCACTGGGCTAGGTAACCAGCATGCTGTACCAATTATGATATACTGTAGATATCCCGCATCCTCCCCAAAGCACTCCCCTCCCCTAGTCTTGCTCACATCTCACTTCCTCGAATCTGTTTAAGCAATCTTTGGGTAGCGCTTGAGAAGGAAAAGTTAATGCACAACAGATACAGATACAGATACAGATACAGATACAGATACAGATACAGATACAGATACAGATACAGATACAGATACAGATACAGATACAGATACAGATACAGAAACAGAAACAGAAACAGAAACAGAAACAGAAACAGATACAGAAACAGAAACAGATACAGATACAGATACAGATACAGATACAGATACAGATACAGAAACAGAAACAGAAACAGAAACAGACTCAGATACAGACACAGATACAGAAACAGATACAGATACAGAAACAGATACAGATACAGATACAGATACAGATACAGATACAGATACAGAAACAGATACAGATACAGATACAGAAACAGATACAGATATACAGATGCAGATGCAGATGCAGATACAGATACAGATACAGATACAGATACAGATACAGATACAGATACAGATACAGAAACAGAAACAGATACAGAAACAGATATAGAAACAGAAACAGATACAGAAACAGATACAGAAACAGATACAGATAGATATAGAAACAGATACAGAAACAGATACAGAAACAGATACAGATACAGATACAGATACAGATACAGATACAGATACAGATACAGATACAGATACAGATACAGATACAGATACAGATACAGAAACAGAAACAGAAACAGATACAGATACAGATACAGATACAGATACAGAAACAGAAACAGAAACAGATACAGATACAGATACAGATACAGATACAGATACAGATACAGAAACAGAAACAGAAACAGAAACAGAAACAGATACAGATACAGATACAGATACAGATACAGAAACAGAAACAGAAACAGAAACAGATACAGATACAGAAACAGATACAGATACAGATACAGATACAGATACAGATACAGATACAGAAACAGATACAGAAACAGATACAGATACAGATACAGATACAGAAACAGATACAGAAACAGAAACAGAAACAGACACAGACACAGACACAGACACAGACACAGACACAGATACAGATACAGAAACAGATACAGAAACAGATACAGATACAGAAACAGAAACAGAAACAGAATCAGACACAGACACAGACACAGAAACAGAAACAGAAACAGAAACAGACACAGACACAGACACAGACACAGACACAGACACAGACACAGAAACAGATACAGATACAGAAACAGAAACAGATACAGATACAGATACAGAAACAGAAACAGATACAGAAACAGATACAGAATCAGACACAGACACAGACACAGACACAGACACAGACACAGACACAGACACAGATACAGATACAGAAACAGATACAGATACAGAAACAGATACAGATACAGATACAGAAACAGAAACAGATACAGAAACAGATACAGAAACAGAAACAGAAACAGAAACAGAAACAGAAACAGAAACAGAAACTGAAACAGAAACAGAAACAGAAACAGATACAGATACAGATACAGAAACAGACACAGACACAGATACAGATACAGAAACAGATACAGAAACAGATACAGAAACAGAAACAGAAACAGAAACAGAAACAGAAACAGATACAGATACAGATACAGAAACAGATACAGAAACAGAAACAGATACAGATACAGAAACAGAAACAGATAAAGATACAGATACAGATACAGATACAGAAACAGATACAGATACAGATACAGATACAGATACAGATACAGATACAGATACAGATACAGATACAGAAACAGATAAAGATACAGATACAGATACAGAAACAGAAACAGATACAGATACAGAAACAGAAACAGATACAGATACAGATACAGATACAGATACAGATACAGATACAGATACAGATACAGATACAGATACAGAAACAGATACAGAAACAGAAACAGAAACAGATACAGAAACAGAAACAGATACAGATACAGATACAGATACAGATACAGAAACAGATACAGATACAGATACAGATACAGATACAGATACAGATATACAGATATACAGATATAGATATACAGATACAGATACAGATACAGATACAGAAACAGAAACAGAAACAGATACAGATACAGATACAGATACAGAAACAGATAAAGATACAGATACAGATACAGATACAGATACAGAAACAGATACAGATACAGATACAGAAACAGAAACAGATACAGATACAGATACAGAAACAGATACAGATACAGAAACAGATACAGATACAGAAACAGAAACAGATACAGAAACAGATACAGATACAGATACAGATACAGAAACAGATACAGATACAGATACAGATACAGAAACAGATACAGATACAGATACAGATACAGATACAGATACAGATACAGATACAGAAACAGATACAGATACAGAAACAGAAACAGATACAGATACAGATACAGAAACAGATACAGATACAGATACAGAAACAGATACAGATACAGATACAGATACAGAAACAGAAACAGAAACAGATACAGATACAGATACAGAAACAGATACAGATACAGATACAGATACAGAAACAGAATCAGATACAGATACAGATACAGATACAGATACAGATACAGATACAGATACAGATACAGATACAGATACAGATACAGATAAAGATAAAGATAAAGATACAGAAACAGATACAGAAACAGATACAGATACAGATACAGATACAGATACAGATACAGATACAGATACAGATACAGATACAGATACAGATAAAGATAAAGATAAAGATACAGAAACAGATACAGAAACAGATACAGAAACAGATACAGAATCAGATACAGATACAGATACAAATACAGATACAGATACAGATACAGATACAGATACAGATACAGATATACAGATACAGATACAGATATACAGATACAGATATAGATACAGATATACAGATGTACAGATACAGATACAGACAGAGATACAGAGATACAGATATACAGATACAGATACAGATACAGATATACAGATATACAGATATACAGATATACAGATATACAGATATACAGATATAGATATACAGATACAGATACGGATACAGATACAGATATACAGATACAGATACAGATACACATACAGATATAGGTATTGATATATGAAGCTGACACATTAAGTGAGGGTACCCTAGTATTGTCTGAGCTTGGTTCTTTTTTCTTTTTCTTTTTTCTTTTGCAGACATTTCATTACCCAAACTAGTAGCATCAATTCTTGTCATCATTTATTTTATTTATTTAGTTATTTTTGTCAATTGCTTAAAAAATAATAGGTATAAGTAAAAAACATAGTTATGAATACATGGATATATATAAGAAAAATTTTAAAAAATTTAAAAAAAAAGAAACAATAGGACAGGGATGCTTGGCACGTTGGTGAGCTTATGCACGCCCCCAATCATCATCCTCCGCTTCCTCCTCCCCCCTCCCCACAAATCCCATCCACTTCTCACGCTGATGATGTTATCTAGTTAGATCATGAAACATCTGCAAGAAAACTACCAAGCTCAGAAAACACCAAGGACTCCTCATTTCAACCTGAACTACAAATACTCTCCTTTATTGCTAACACTACAAAGTACATAAAAATGGGTGGCCAACCTTGTGAGCCAATACAGACAAGAAGAACCATCAGGAGACCTAGCTTTATTGTTCTTGTAAAGTTACATTAACAGAATCTTGCACGTCTGAAAGTACATCTCTCCCCTCTCCCCTTTGCAGTCCAAGGAATTGGGGGGAGGGTCCCTTCTGAGATGTTTGCCACATCCCATTCATTCTGAAGAAAAGTATGCCTCTTATCTGACTGTTGCCTAGTCTGCAGCTCTTCCTCCTGTCACCCAAGGCCATACTCACACACCGTTACATTGGTGGACCTTCAATCAGGCCATTGTGGATTCTATCTTGATATTGTGTGTCTGTGTGTCTCTGTGTGTCTGTGTGCTATGTCCCATTCATTGTGTAGAAAATATGCCTCTTATCTGACTGTTGCCTAGTCTGCAGCTCTTCCTCCTGTCACCCAAGGCCATACTCACACACCGTTACATTGGTGGGCCTTTAATCAGGCCATTGTGGATTCTATCTTGATATTGTGTGTCTGTGCGTGTCTGTGTGTGTCTGTGTGCTATGTCCCATTCATTGCGTAGAAAAATATGCCTCTTATCTGACTGTTGCCTAGTCTGCAGCTCTTACTCCTGTCTCCAAAGGCCAAAGTCACACACTGTTACATCGGTGGAACTTCAATCACACCATTGTGGAGACTATCTTGATATTGTGTGTGTTTGTGTATGTATGTGTGCTTGTGCCACACACTATGCAGATCCCTAAAATTCTTTCCAATAATGCTTGCGAATTCCAAATTTATTTTTTGTAAAAAAAAAATGGGACTTGGGTGGGTGAAAATAATGAAGGGGAAAATATCAGGGATCTATAAAATTATACTTCCTATAGCAGCAACCCTTCCAACATTTGGACATGGGAGACCAGTTCCGTGGAGGGCAGTTTTTCCACAGACTGGGGGGTTTCGTGCTACTGCCTGGATCCTGCACGTGTGCAGATGGGGGTTTGCTTGCTTGCATGACCAGTTCCTAGTGGGCTTCAGACCGGTGGCAATCCACAGCCCTGAGGATTGGGTGCCCCCTGTCCTATAGAGAGGAGAACAGTCTTGCTTCTTTCCCCTAATAGTGGAAAACGGGGACATCCCTTTAAAATCCATAATGGGAGATTATAAGGTGACTCAACACCAGAGGTGGTATTCAGCCGGTTAGGACCGGTTTTTGGCACACCGATAGCAGAAATTTTGAGTAGTTCAGAGAACCGGCAAATACCAACTCTGCCTGGCCCCACCCACCCCTAATCCCACCCTTTCCTGTTCTATATCCCCTTGTTTTTTACTCAGCTGATGCACGTGGCATAGCGGATTGCCGCACCTCAGCTGAGCTAAAAAAAAACAGCTCAGCTCATTAGCACTGGCACACAGAGGGCAATTTTTGAGTGCTGCATGCATGCAAAGCATGCATTCATAGAACCAGTAGGAAAAAATATAGAATCCCACTACTGCCTGGCACAAATCTAAATGGTAGAATTCACCGGGGAGAGGCAAAGGATTATTTTGCAAATTCCACTGGAAATAAATTTGGACATTCGTTGGATTTTGCTCTGGCTAAAGGCTTATATCAAACTCTGCTTGTTAGTTAATTAAATGCTGTCAAGTTGAATTTAACCACTGGTGACGGAATGTGGCAAATGTTCGCCGTAGTTCATTATTCCTCCAATCAAAAAATCTGCAAAGAATGCCCCTGAGAGAAAGAAAAAGAAAAAAGAAAGGGATATTTATTCATTTATAACATTTATATAGCCACCCATCTTTTATAGAACAGCATCAAAACAGCAATAAAACTACATGATACATACATATATCTATTTTAAAAAAAACCTGGACATGTGATATGCTACTCAGAATTACATTTAAATGCGACAGGAGCTTCGTTTTAAAAGATCATGCAAAAAGGAGATTTGCATTTTAAAAGTCTACATCAGAGAAATTTATCTATTGAAGAATGGAAGTCGGGTGATTTGCATGAAGGGGGAAAAAAAGTTCCTTAGGCCACTTAACATTAATAGTTATGCAAATAAGGGGAAGATGCAAAGAAAAATCGTGTCTGTTATAAGACATTACAAATATAAATGGTTACATGGCTTGTCTGATTGTTTTCTAATCGGGGATGGGGATGGAGGACAGAGTGGAATACTATTATAACACAATGGAAAAATACACAGGGAGGTTGTGCAAAAATTCTCCAGATACCTTTGCTCGCAGCCAATGCAAGGATAGTTAACAACATGAATGACTCAAGAAGCAATAAAATAACATAAAATTAAAGGTTTTTAAACTCTAAGCGCTGCCTCTCTTTGGAATAGCGCTTACTGGGGAACTGGGTAGAAGATTATTACTGCAACTATGATTTGCCTGGTGGCACTCAAGAAAGATTTGGTTGGTAGAAAATAAATGCTGGGTGATCAGAATTTGTTGGACTTATTCATGAGCCCTGGTACCATTCCTTCGATATTTGAAAAGAATGCTGCAGAGAAGGAAGTCAAGATCTGTTTGTCTCAAAAGTGCTTTTCCAAAAGGCAACTGGAGATTCTTGGTTTCCCACCCACCACTGACAATGTTTTCCTTCTCATCCAAGAAGTTTCTTTAGTCTCTCACAGAATGGTGGAGGATTCTTCAGTTAGAACTGAAGAAGCTTCTTGAATGAGAAGTGAAACTTTTTTTTTTAATTTTTTTTTCAAGGGGGAAAAGAACCAAGAAAATCCAGTTGCCTTTTGGAAAAAAAGCACCTTTGAGACAACCATGACCTAGATGATTGAGAATCTCCAGGGACATCAAGATCTGTTCTTTCTTTGCAGAGTGCAGGGCATGGAATAATGAGTATAAATTATAAGAAGGCCGTTTCTGATTTGCTTTTAGAAAAAAAAGCTTCTTAGCAGTGGGGATGTAGTGGTAATGCAGAAAGCCACTCTTGTTTGGAGGACTTTAGTGACACGTTTGGATTTTCCTTGGTATTAAGAAAAGTTTAGAAGTTTAGAGCTCATTCTGAGCTAACCTGCTTGCTTTCCATCCTTGCTTGCTGAATAAAGAAGGGGCTGAAATCTTCAGATACCTTCAAAGCTTCTGCAGTATTCCAGTATTTGACGAGCTGCCCCAAAGCACCAGGAGGCAGGACAGGAAACAGTGGATGGAAACTAATCAAGGAAAGAAGCAACCTAGAATGAAGGAGAAACTTCCTAACAATGGTTAATTAGTTGCCTTCAGACATTATGGGTGCTCCATCACTGGAGGTTTTTAAGAAAAGTCTAGACAGTCACTTGTCTGGAACGGTATAGGGTCTCCTGCTTGATCGGGGGGGGGGGGTTGAACTAGAAGACCTTCCAGGTCCCTTCCAGCTCTATCCTGATGGATGGAGGATTGGTTGGATAGATGGATTCTCTTGCTGTGAAAATTTCAGACTTTTAATTCCCATGTCAGAGCCATGTGTCACCTAGTCAAGATCAGGTCTTGCAGTCCCCTGATTATAATAGCACCACAAAGTAATGGTGTCAAGTTTAATAAAAGCCTTGTGGTTGCTATTATTTGTTAGGAGCTTCTGCATACAACCTAAGGGTGGGGGGTCTGTGGAAACTGGCTGCCCTTGAATATCTCTGTTGTTGTTTTTAAACTCCTGACAGCTTATATGAGATTTGGGTATCAACTTGCTTGCTTTTTATGTTAGGATTTTAAATCAGTTTGCTTGAGCTAATAATGAAGCTTAAAAATCTCTTTATTTATTGAAGTGTTCGTTGTCTCTGGATCCAATCCAAAAGAATTGCCTGGGCACCTGACCACTGCCCTGAAACTTGGCAAACCGGGGCAGGGTGGGTGGGCCAGGCCAAGAAACAAACTACATAAGAACTAGTGAAACTTTTTTGTGGAAATGTTTAATAACAGAATCTGGAAAACCTGACAGAGTTATCACTTATGCTAAACAAAATCAAGGTGAAGCAACCTTGAATTTTTTCTTCTCCTCTCTTTTTGGGGAAAAGTTTATGTGTTTGTAATCAACCTTGCATTCCTTCTTCAAGGTTGCATCTAGCACCTTTTACAGTGGGGCCAACAATACAGAGAAGTGTCAGGCTCCTTTTAATTGACTGTGTCAAGATGGAACAAACGTTTAAGCTTCAGGTGACTATTATTGCTTTTTAACTTGCCAGAGAACTGGGGGAGGGAGAGAAGAGTGAAATGGAAAGCAGAGGTTCTTGACTTCAACGTGAGAGCCAAGGACACTTCTGCAAGTGGCTGCCAAGATATGGACTGTTATCAAAACAGTCTAGACAATGTGATCTCTTCCATGGGAGGAGGGGTGAAACCTATTTCTTAGCTATGCAGGCTTGCACGAGGTAATTTAGAGTTGGTTTTGCTTCCTTCAGTGCTGAAATTATGTACTCAATAAAGCCTTGTGGATTTTAAAGTTCCTGAAAGTGCCTGCTTTTGTTGGATCTGTTAGTTGGACATGTGGAATAAAATCCAGCATTGCAAACACTCATGAATGGAAGCAAATATACATGCCCCAGGATAACTTTGCAGGATCCAATCAGGGACCAGAGGTTTAGTCTTCACAACTTTTGGATTCATGTTGGAGTCCATCTACAAGGAACTTCTCTACCACCAGATTTTCTCTCTCACCAGGCTCTAGCAAAAGTCCGAAAACTTGGAAGACTAAACCCCTGGTTCTGTTGCCTGACCCTAGTTAGATTGCATACACTGTTCAGCTCAGTTACTGTTAACTTCAGTTTGTTTTTTGTGACTTGGCATTTTTGTGAACCTTTTTGACAACTTTATTGTTCAATCCTCTATATGAACTCTCAAAATGACTTAATTCAGGTACTAAGAGGGAAAGTTAAGAAAGTTCATGAATGCCACTTTGGTCTCTCTTCCTTCAGTGTATTCTGTCAACATTACACATTTACAATCATTTACAAAGAAAAAGATATGAATAATACACACTTCTATAAATCACACAACTTGTTTTATTCTCCTGCTTCCAACAACACTGGGGTAGACGTTTCCATCTTTGCAACTTAAGTTCTCCAGCTTTACACAATGACATTAAACAGAATTTGTGACTCTTCCCAGCAGTATCTAGCAAGAGATTCTATTTCATCTCTTTTGCAAGAGGAACATTATTAGGATTCAGTTTCATGTCATATTCATATATTTCATTTAATGATGCTTTGGACCAGCATTCCTCAGTCTTGACAAATAAGATAGGTGAACTCCCAGAATTGAAGGATGCTTATCTTCAAATTCCCAAGATTGAGAAACGCTGCCATATCTATGGAGATTCTCAGTCATCCAGGTCATGGTTGTCTCAACGGTGCTTTTTCAAGAGGCAATTGGACTCTGTTTTTTCTTGAAGACATTTTGCTTCTCATCCAAGAAGCTTCTTCAGTTCTGACAGAATGGTTGAGGATGGAAGGATTTTATATTTCTTGACAAGTTTTCTCCAAAGCACCCAAAGGTAGGACAAGAAGCAATGTACGGAAACTAATCGAGGAATGAAGCAACCAAAACTTAGAAGAAATTTCCTTCCACAATAATTAATCAGTGGAATAACTTGCCTCCAGAAGTTGTGAATGCTCCAACACTGGAAATTTTTAAGAAGAGAGTGGACAACCATTTGTCTGAAATGGCATAGGGTTTCCTGCCTGTGTAGGAGGTTGGACTAGAAGACATCCAAGGTCCCTTCCAACTCTATGCTACGCTATGCTATGGCTATGCTATGCTCAGTGGTAGGATTCAAAAAATTTTACTACCAGTTCTGTGGACGTGGCTTGGTGGGCATGGCAGGGGAATATTGTCAGCTGGTACTCCATTCAAAATCCAAGAAAGAAATACTTAGTCTCCTTTAATCAGAGAAAATATATCTTTTACTGGAAATCAAGCGGTAGCAACAAAAGAATTCTGAATCTGAGAAAATGGGCGTGTAAATCACATATACAAAGTAATGGCAACGTTCCCACCCCCAATAGTTCAATTGGTTCATCCAATTAAAAGTTGTGTGTATCATCATGGGGGCATCTCCAGGTGGTGATGAGGTTTCTGTCTGTTGACCTTGACATAGTTTGATAAAGGGTTGCAGCTGCGCATAGCATAGGATAGAAACCTAAGCAAGAATGTACCCCCCCCCCGCCCCCAGTTTATACAGTTCTGGTTTGTAACACCTCCAGCTCACTTCCCATAATCATTCCCCCCTCCTCCCCCTGTTACTTATGATAGCTGAAAGATGCAAACAAAGGGAGAAAATCTTGAAGGCTGACAGATATACTGCAAAATCCCATTCCCTCTCCACTCCACTAACCTGCGTTCTAGCTCCGTTCTCCTGTGTAGGGCAACAAAAGAAGACCCAGCCAATCAGTTGGGACTCGGGAGGCCGAGAAGAGATGGGGACGGGGCCAGTCAGAGGTGGTATTTGCCAGATCTCTGAACTACTCAAAATTTCCCTACTGGTTCTCCAGAACTGGTCAGAACCTGCTGAATAACACCTCTAGCTATGCTATGCTATGCTATGCTTTGCTATGCTAGGCTGAGGAACGCAAATATTAAAGAGGTTTGCAAAATTAAGTTTGATAGCGTGAAATGAGAGAGAGACAGAGGCAGAGACAAAGACAAAGACAGAGAGAGACAGAGAGAGAGCACTGTGTTCATCTTTCATTATATCAGTTCTTGGAACTATGCAATAAAACTGACAAAAGGAAATATTTCTTCAAACAGCACCTCTGTGAAGCTACAGAATTTATGTCCTCGTAGTGATAGGCCCCAATTTAAGATGCCTTAAAAAAAGGTTCAGCATTTCGGGGCCTTTTCCCCACTTGTGCTTAATTAGGGCAGAAGCAAGTCCTGGTCATATTTTTGCAATAGTAAAGTTGCTTCAAATTTTAAAATTTAGATTTATTTTGTATATTTGTATATTCAGAGAGTCTCCAACTTGTAATCATTCATTTGCTGCCCATTCAAAGTTAGAACAGCCCTGAAAAAGTGACTTATGATCATTTGTGACACTTGTAACTGTTGCAGCAACCCTACAATCACATGATTAGAAGTCAGATGCTTGGCAACTGGCATGTACCTATGACAGTTGCAGTGTCCCAGAATCAGGAGATCATCTTCTGTGACCTGACAAGCTAAGTCAATAGGGAAGCCAGATTTACTTAATAACCATGTTACTAACTTATCAACCACAGTGATTCACCTAACAACTATGGCAAAAAAAAGTCATAAAATGGAATGAAATTCACTTAATAACTGTCTTGCACAGCAACAGAAATTTGGGGCTCAATTGTGGGCTTCCTATCTCCTCTCTTCCCCACAACAACCACCTATGAGGTAGGATGAGCTGAGTGATGGAGACTGGGACTAGAACCCAGCTGGCTCTGGAAGAAAAATCCAGACCAGTTCCAATCAGGGAGAAAGGCGCTGGAAATAAAATGGAGGCTAATTGGAAAGAAGGACTCTGCTTATTGATGAGCAAAACCAACAACAGCATGTATTTGTGGAACAGCTGACAAATTGGTTTGATGAGTACATGGATTTTTATAAGGTTCTGAGATGCTCCAGGGGGTTGTGCAATGTAGTGAGCCTTGTGGCTTTTACTATTCTAATGGTGGCGGGTTAATCCTATTATGTTCTAAAAGTCCTGTTCTATCCTTCTTAACCCCATCAACTGGAGCTGGAGGTGTTTTTGTTTGTGAATATATTGGCACAGTCTTTCTTAATGGGCTTCCTACACTTTCATGATTAAGGGAGAACTAGAACTCCCAATGTCTAGTCCAGGACCTTAACTACTATACTAAACTGGCTCTGTTATAAATTCTTCCTTTTGTGTGGCACAGTAACACAGTCAAAAGCCACCATCTTGGTTTATTTGACCATATCCTGTGGACAACCTTGGGAAGCTGTTCCCCTTTAGGGAATGGAGAGAAGTTTGCTTTTACCTCAGTTAGGAAATCTAGGGCAAATTCTATTGCTATGCTCATAACCTGCCATCTCATCATTTTGCTTTTTGACTCATTCACTATGCAGCCAAGCTGGCTATAAAAATTGAGCATCGTCCTTCATGATTTACTAGGCCACTACTTATCTAGATTTGCTTCCTTGAGGACTTGTAACTTTCCACTTGCGAATCTGAGTAAGGTGGATATTCAGGTGGATATTAAGCATCTACACTGCAGAAAAATCTGGGTATATAAAATCTGCAACTATGGCAATTTTTTGGGGGGGGAAATTAAAGAAAAACACAGCTGGATCCTTTCAGAAGTCAGGCTAAGAAGACAAATGCATTTTTAAAAAATTATTAAAAGTTTTAAAAACAAGAGTAAAACTTAAAGACAAACTAAAATAAAATAAGGCACGGGTGTCAAACTCACGGTGTTACAATGCAGTTATCTGACATTTCGTGTGTTTTTTTTTCCCTTCGCGGAGCTGGGGTGGGCATGGCCTGTGCATGATGCATCCACCAGTTTGACACCCCTGAAAGGAGACAAAACCAAAAAAGAGGAAATAAAAGAGAAAGTTAAAGGGCAAAAAGAAAAGAGCAGAAGAAAACTAGAAGGGAAAGAAGAATAAGGTTGTAAACATCTTCTTTATGGCCATTGTAAGTACAATTGTAGATTTATCACTTTCTGTAAATTTGGTGTGATTCTCTTCTTTCTATAATGCCACGAAGGAGAACCTATGGCACGTGTGCTGAAAGTGGCACGCAGAGCCACTTCTGCCAGCATACGAGAGGCCACCTGGAAGAGCCCCACTGCATATGTGTGTGTGCCGCCTGCTCACCTACCCGCCAGCTGATTGTCGGTTATCTGGCATGCATGCACAAGGGGTGGGGCTGCGCGGGAGATGCATGTGCATGCACAGAGATACGCACCCCCGGGGGTTCACACATGGGGGGTCTCGTGCGCATGTGCAGGAGCCATGAGGGCTCCTGCATGCATTTCCTTCTGGGTGCTGGCATGTGAGTGCATACAAATGAGCCCATGCGCTATTTTCGGTATGGGAGCCCAAAAAGGTTAGTCACCACTGCTATAATCAGTTGTAGTTAATTGTCAAAATAAAACTTCATAAGTTTATTTTTTTCTGGTTTTCTTGAAAAATCCATAAGGGGTTTTGTTCTGTGTTAAGTCCTGAGCATGGGCGCAAGGAACGGAGACGAGACATTGAACTGTGACTTCAACTCTTTATTGTGAATTAAGAACAGAGCAAAATACTTGGGCAGCAGCAGCTCTTTTATAGAGCTGGCTGCTGTCAAAACAACCAATGATTTGAGTTTACCGCTCTAACAAGCGTCCAATCAGAGAGGCCCGTTAACAGCCAATCAGACTGGCCAGAAATGACCAATCACGACTCGCTATCCGCGGGCCAATGAGAAGTACAGGATTATGAGCCTGCTGCAAAGTAAAGCTATTTAGGGTTGTTACTGATGCATTGGCTTAGTCCATAACATTCTGTATTCTAATCCTTTGCATATCTGTCTTGTAGGTAAAAAGATGGTGATCTGCTATCCTTTTTCCCTCATCTCATTGTGGTAGAAGTAGAACAGTTACCACAAGTCCGTGAGTTCAGCCAAGAGTGAGGAAACCTCCTCCAACCCATCGAGGGTCAATTTAGCGACCAATCAGGATTACAGATGTGGTCACATGACATGGACTACATTTCCCAGGATACCTTAACTACATTTACCATGATGCATTCCCTTAAGGGGACAGCTCACAACTGCTATCTAACTATCCAATTCGCATACAGTGGCTGCACAGCACAGGTTTTCCATCAGCAGTAAACATAGATATTGTCTTTTCTCTAATTTAGCAGGCCAATTTGACCTTCCCAGCAAGTTCCACCAAGCATTCCTTCCTGGTATGTATTGCCAAATCTTTTCCATCCTTGTGCATACATCTCACTGTGGTTATCATACACAAAACAAAACCCTGTGACTTTTTTTCCCATAACTGTTTATCCATCCCTCTCCGAAGGAAAAATTCTGGTTTCACAAGATACAGATAAAATAAAAATATAAGTAAAAGTAACAGATAAAGTAAAGAGATAAAACAAACAGATAAAAAAAAATGGGAGAAAGCCACAGAACAAACATCACTTATTCTTATACCAGGACCTTGCAGGCTGTCCCTGAGTTCCCTGAATCTGGTTAAAAAAACAGGTTTTAAGGGCTTTCCAGAAGGTTAACAGCTTTAATTTTAAAAAATCACTTCCTTTTTGTCCTTTCATCTTTTCTTTCCCCCGATACTGTGCATTTTGTTCTGGTTTCGCTTTCCTCTCCATGAAATACTTCACTAAGTACTAGAGTACTGCATCCAGTTTTGTTCACCACATTATAAAAAAGATGTTGAGGCTCTAGGAAAAGTGCAGAGAAGAGCAACCAGGATGATTAGGGGACTAGAGACTAAAACATACGATGAACAGTTGCAGGAACTGGGCTTGGCTAGTCCAGTGAAGAGAAGGACCAGGGGAGACATGATAGCCATCTTCCAATATTTGAGCCACAGAGAGGAAGGGATCAAGATATTCTCTAAAGCGCCTGTAGGCCAGACAAGGAATAATAGATGGAAACTGAACAAGGAGAGATTTAACCTGGAAATAAGGAGAAACTTTCTGACAGTGAGAACAATCAACCCATGGAACAGAAGTTCCCCTCGGAAGTTGTGGGAGCGCCATCCCTTGAGACTTTCAAGAAGAGATTGGACTGCCATTTGTCAGAAATGGTGTAAGGTCTCCCGCTTGGGCAGGGGGTTGGACTAGATGACCTACAAGGTCCCTTCCAATTCTTTTTATCTGTTAATCTGTTAAAGTCTTATTTCTCACTTAATTCCTCACAGTTTGCTTTAACACACATCTTCCTCACCAGTGGTGAGATTCCAAGATTTTTACTTTGCGCAGATGCAGAGGCGTTCCAACTCACCTCCTGCAATCCTGCATTCTCCCTGTCGCTTCAGCAGCTGCCGCGTGGCACTCTGCTGTGCCACGCAAAGCAACTGCTCTTTAAAAGCAGGGAATAAAGGTGAATATGGGAGCCCAGGCAGGCAGGTGGGCCCAACAGCAGAGTGGTGGAGAGAACCGGATCGGTCTCCGCTGCTCATTGGTGCTACCGGCTTGGCAGAACCAGGCCAAACCGGTAGAATACCACTACTGTTCCTCACACCCGAGTCATCTTAGAACCAGACTGCTGTGATGTGCTCTACATGGGGCTTCCCTTAAAGCCCCATGTAGCTTTAAGGCTCCAAATGCAGTTGTGCAAGCAGTAATGGGCATTTCTAACTGGGCCCATGTGTCACGGCTGCTACATGGACTGCGTTATTTGTCAGTTAGCTTCAGGCAAATAGTCCTCAACTTACAACCTCAATGGAGCCCAAGAATTCCTTTGCTAAAAGTGAGACAGTTTTTAAGTTAATTTTGCCACATTTTTATGACCTTCCTGGCTGCAGTGAAGCACTGCACTTGTTAAGTTTGTAACGTGGCTGTTAAGTGAATCTGGCTTCCCCATTTAATATTGTTTAATTAAAATGTTAACACTAAAATGTAAACACTACAGAAAAGATGCTGAGGCTCTGGAAAGAGAAGAGTAGCAAAAATGATTAGGGGACTGGAGGCTAAAACATATGAAGAACGGTTGCAGGAATTGGGCCTGGCTAGTCTGGTGAAAAGAAGGACCAGAGGAGACAGGATAGCAGCATTCCAATATTTGAAGGGCTGCCCCAAAGAAGAGGGAGTCAAGCTATTTTCCAAAGCACCCGAAGGCAGACAAGAAACAGTGGATGGAAACTAGTCAAGAAGAGAAGCCACCTAGACCTAAGGAGATGTTTCCTAATAATGAGAACAAGTAACCAGTGGAACTACTTGCTTCCAGAAGTGGTGAATTCTCCAACACTGGAAGTTTTTAAGAAGAAATTGGACAATCATTTGTCTGAAATGGTATAAGGTTTCCTGCCTCAGCAGGGAGTTGGACTAGAAGACCTCTAAGGTCCCTTCCAACTTTGTTGTTCTGTTAGTCTTGTGTTCTGTAATTTTTTTTTTATTTTTTTTTTTGAAAAAAAACCTGTTTGCACCTCTCCAAAGTGCTGAAATGGTGCATCAATTTGTAGATTTCTCCTCAGGATTAGGAACAATGTTCTCTGAGGATTACATGCTGAATGAATTTGCATGAAATCTTCCTTCTACAAGCATCTTGAATAAGAAAAAGAGATGCTTTTGCAACCAGGGGCAAAGATAAATGCAAGGAAATAGAAGTTCTCTCTGAAAGTTTGATATATCATCTTAGAATAAACACAAAAACTGGGAAATCGTCCAAGAAGTGGAGCAGCTGAAGTTATACTTATGATGGTTATCGGAAGAATAAAAACTGCTGAAGCAAAGTTAAAAATTAAGTATTCCTTGGATTCTAAATCCAGTCTCATAACCATTCTGAAAAGTCAGATTTTCCTCACTGGGTAATTTCTGAAAATATACATGTTGGAAAGCAGCTCAAAAGTTATCACGATTCCATTTTATACTTCTGGTTCGCAAACATTATTAGCGTTATGGTCTCCCTTAATTGCAAACCCACTTGTGTGTAATGCACTTACTTCTTTCACACAGCAGAACCAGGATGAAAATACAGGTAAACCTAACATACAGGTAGAGCCCAACATTTCCTGAAAGTTAAACTCAATGCAATGACTTGCCTTTAGAAGTTGTGGATGCCCCAACACTGGAGGTTTTTTTTTAAAAAGAGATTGGACAACTGTTTGATATGACATAAGTTTTCTTTGCTTGAGGAGAGGGTTGGGCTAAGAGGACCTTCCAACTCTGTTATTCTGTTATTCTCAACAAAGCACAAGTCATCTAGTTTGCTTCTCTTGGTGAAGATGCCGGAGGAATATGTTCAAACTATGTCGCTGTTAGGTAAATATTCAGCAGTGAATGTGTGAAAGTTCTCTTCCCCTAATTATTGAACAATAACCACCAGCACTGATTGGCTACTTTTTTTTTGTTAGTTTTAGACTTGCAAGTTTCCCCATCTTGATAATATCTAATGTCTGAAGGAATCTGAAAACAGTCAAAACATCCCAGGTCAATTTCAGGCATATTTTAAAGTTGAATCAGAATCAGAATCAAAATTAGAATAGAGCTGGGAAGGGATCTTAGAGGTTTTCTAGTCCAGCCCCCCTGCTCAAGCAGGAGATCCTATATCATTTCAGACAAGTGACTATCCAGACTGACTATCTTCTTAAAAATGCCCATTGATGAACTGCCCACAACTTCTGGAGGCAAGCTGTTCCACTGGTTAATTGTTCCCATTGTTAGGAAGTTACTCGTTAGTTCCAGGTTGTTTCTTTCCTTGATTATTTTCCTTCCATTGTTCCTTGTCTTGCCTTCTGATGCTTTGGAGAATAATTTGACCCCCTCTTCTTTGTGGCAGCCCCTCAAATCCTGGAATACTGCTGTCATGTCATCCATCCCTATTCCTTCTTTTCTTTAGACTGGCCATACCCAATTCCTGCAACCATTCTTCATATGTTTTAATCTCCAGGCCTTTAATCATCTTTTAAAGTTGATTCAGAAGTCTGTGCCATACAGCTGGTCACCTCCTGTTGTCATCTAGTCTTATGGCAGCATAAACATAAGCAAACATAAGTTTTTGTGGATTATAACTCCTGGCACGCATAAAGACAAATGAAGTGCTATCCAAAGGTCCAAGAATATGTACGTATGATTTGGGGCAGTGGAATAAACAGGTAAATATAACAGTTTCCCCAACCCTATCATCTCCAACTCCAGGGGACAGTGGTCATTCTTAGCAGAGGGAGCCAGCATTGTCCAAAATGCATCCATGCTCATCTGGCCAGCATGATTATATATCGCGGCTCATGGAATGCTGTTATCTTCCCATCAAAGTGGTAGCTATTTATCTACTTGAATTTTCAGGCTTTTGAACTGCCATGTGGGCAGGAGCTGCAGCAAGTAACAGGAGCTCATCCCATCTGGCGCTTGAGCCAGGCTGCCAGCTTAACCTATTTAACAGCAGCCATTTGCAAGAAATGGAAGATCACAGTGGTGCAATGGTTAGAGTGCAGCACTGCAGGCTCCTTCTGCTGACTGCCAGCTACCTGCAATTTGGCAGTTTGAATCTCACCAAGCTCAAGGTTGACTCAGCCTTCTGTTCTTCCGAGGTTGGTCAAATGAGGAGCCAGATTGTTGGGGGCAAATAGGATGACTCCATAAATCGCTTAGAGGGGGCTGTAAAAACACTGTGAAGCAGTATATAAGTCTGAAGGCTATTGCTATCCCCACAATGGATGAATGGTTGCAAAAATTGATGGAGTTAGCAGAGATGGCTAAATTGACTGTTTTGATCAAAGAAAAAAACACAAATACTTGTATTTCTACTCAGGAAACCGCTTCTGGACTATGTACTCGAGGTGGACAAAAATGAAATCTTGATTTTGGGTTTTAGCCATTAGATAGATTTGTTGTTATAGAAATGGCTAGTTTATACTATTACGTAAAAGTAAAAAGTTGAGGTTTGAAGTTAATGCCTTTCTACTGCACCGAAAGGATTCAGAAGTCAATCCCTTTTTCTTTTCTTTTCCCCCTTTTCTTCCTCTCACTTTTCCCTTTCCTATTTTCCCTACTATTTACTTTCCTATTTTCTTTGTATATGACAAATTAATAAAAACTTATTATAAATAAATTTTAATTTTTTTTAAAAAAAGCAGCAGCCATTTTCTGGATACATTTTAATTGCTTTCCTTATAAAAACATTTTATTCTAATTTATGTTTGTAACTTTTTACAGTCTGTTCTTGCTTTTTTTTCCCATTTCATTAGTGGCCTTGTCTGGGTTTTTTTTTTAAAAAAAAAAAATCTGTTAAGGTAAAATTAGCTCAATTCCCACTGAACTGCAGGCACACAGCCATACAATTTTCATGTTGTGACACAAAAATGGATTGCTTTTTCCCGAAGGATTTTTTTTTTTTAAAGTTGCTAGAAAGGCAAGAGAGACATCAAATAAAAGAACAGATAGAACAGTGAAGTTTGTAGGCTGGCAGCGAGTATATAAAACATGTGTGGTATAGAAATAAAAAGCCACTTTCATCCAGGTTGAAGTCCCAAAACATTGGATTCCCATTGAGTTCTTTGTTGCACCATTTTAAACCTTTCTTTGTTACAAAGCAGTCCCTTTAAGTGCACGATACACTGGAAAGTAAACATTTTAAAATATATGCCACTGCTTTCTGATGCCAAATTTAAGTCCATTTATTCCTTGTGCAGAAGAGAAGTGAAGCCCGCTCACTCTGGAGCACCACTTTCACACAGTTGGGGTTTTTGTTTTCATTTTGTTGTTTTTCCTCATCCTTGTCCTGTTTATTGATTTTGCTGTTGTCCTGTGTTGCCTTTTTAATCAATTCTGTTTTATTGTTTGAAACTGATTGCAAGTGTCATCACTGGAGGGGGGAGGGAAGGGTACGTGAATAAATAAAGAAACAAACCCATAACAACAAAGGAGGCAGGCCGCACTTGGCTTTTGACAGCTCAGCGCATTGATCTTGGAATCGGCCTATGCAGTAATGTGAAAAATGAGATGCTTTGCCCGCCACCTGCTTCACTCAAGCTCGGCCAGAATCCCTCCATCAAAGTATTTCGGCAGCCAAAAATGCACATCACAAATATTACACTTCACAATCGTTTAAAGGCCCACTTAATTGCAAATGATGTTGTCGTGCTGTCATCCTGAGTTCTGCACAAGCACTATGGCAGAACAACAATGCCAGGCTGGTGAAGTCCTTGATAAAGGCACTACCCTTGAAAAAATGCAGAGAAGAGCAAACAGGTCTGGAGGTTAAAACATATGAAGAACCGTTACAGGAACTGAGCATGGCTAGTCTAGTAAGGTGACCAACTATCCTCCTTTAGGGAGGACAATCCTCCTTTTATAAGTTCTGTCCTCTCTCGAAAAGTGTCCTCCTACATGTCCTCCTTTTTGATATTTGAAGACTAATCTGTAAATCTCCATATTTGATTGATGCTGATCTGATCCGTTGTGTGTGATGTGATGTATTTGTATTTGACCTGACGATTCATCAAGGCTCAGTACAGTGCGTCGAGACATGATTATGAGACACATACACTCCACACAAAAGAATTGTTT
Source organism: Hydrophis major (assembly GCA_033807585.1). Lineage (NCBI taxonomy): Eukaryota > Metazoa > Chordata > Lepidosauria > Squamata > Elapidae > Hydrophis > Hydrophis major. Next base: position 7,633,297 of record CM066331.1, read on the forward strand.
TGAGAGAGTGTGTTTTGAGAGAGAGTGCGTTGTGCGCAAGCGGCTTTGGTTTTTTTCTTCAATTTATTTGTGTCCTCCTTTTCATTGTAAAAAAGTTAGTCACCTTAAGTCTAGGGAAGAGAAGGACCAGGGGAGACATGATACCAGTGTTCCAATACTTGAGGGGCTGCCACAGAGAGGAAGAAGGGAGTCAAACTATTTTCCAAAGCACGTGAAGGCCAGACAAGGAATAGTAGATGGAAACCAGGGGTGGGATTCAAAAATTTTAACAACCGGTTCTGTGAGCGTGGCTTAGGTGGTGAGTGTGGCTTGGTGGTCATGTTATTGGCTGGGTCAATATTGGCTGGCCAACTCAATATCACTCACATCGAGGAACACATCTCCTCACCTGGCCTCTCGTGACTGTGGGGATGCTGCAACAGTCGTAAGTGTGAAAAATGATGATAAGTCACTTTTTTCAGTGTCATTGTAACTTTAAATGGTCACTCCACACAAGCAGAGTACCAGCAAAGGAGGGAAAAAAAACTCCAGAGAAGTTCCTGAGACAGGAAGTCTAGACCTGCCAAGAACGTAAAAAGGGTTAACAGAGAGGCAGTTTCTGTAAGCAACACCAGAATGTTTCCTTCCTGCCTTCCTTACAGGATTAGCCCTGTAATTTCTTCTAACAACCAGTTCTCTGAACTGCTTAGAATGTTAACAACTGGTTCTAGCGAATAGGTGCGAATTAGTAGAATCCCGCCCCTGATGGAAACTGATCAAAGAGAGATTCAACCTAGAAATACGGAGACATTTTCTGACAGTAAGAACAATCAACCAATGGAACAGAAGTTGCCTTTGGAAGTTCTGGAAGCTTCATCACTGGAGGCTTTCAAGAAGAGACTGGACGGCCATCTATCACAAAATGGTGTAGGGCAGTGATGGCTAACCTTTTCATCGTCATGTGCCAAAAGTGTGTGCGTGTGCCCACGTGCCTGTACCCATAATGCAATGCGTGCACTGCCCCTTCGCTCCCCTGAGCATGCACATGTATCTCCCATGCATGACCCACCCCCCACGCATGCAAGGCAGATAGCTGACAATCAGCTGGCTGGTGGGAGGTGTGCAAATATGCGCAGTGGACCTGATCCAGGGCAATGGTTCGTGTGCTGACAGAGATGGCTCTGCATGCCATTTCTGGCACGCGTGCCATAGGTTCGCCATCTCGGGTGTAGGTTGGACAGGGGGTTGGACTAGATGACCTACAAGGTCTATTCATATGTTTTAGCCTCCATTCCCCTAATCATCCTGGTTGTTCCTCACTGCACTTTTTCTAGAGTCTCAACCTCTTTTTTATAGTGAGCTGACCAAAACTGGATGCAGTATTCTAGGTGTGATATTATTAAGTTGCCTATTTTTCCAAGAAAACTTACCACCAGAACATCTTGAGGTGTACCTTTTCATTGGTAACACAATCTCCTTTTTAACTATATTGTACTGATTTACTAGCTCGATACCCGTGCTTTACTATGTGGTCGGGCTTAGTTTTTGGGGAAGAAAATAAGGGTGGGAAGAATTCTGCCTCTGCTTACCAGCATCCAATCTGGCTAGTGTCCTGTCAGTGTGTGAGAGTTGAGAGCTGTTTGGAAAGTAAAACAGTATTTGCTGTGTGAGCAAGAAGGAGAGAGCAAGGAGCTTGGGCGTGGCTTAGCTGCTTGGTGCTGTGAAACTAAAACTGAAACTCCTTTCCTTTACTTGTGTTTTGCATTTGGAACAGATTTCTTTTCAGGTGGGGAGGGGGAATGGAACTCCTTAGCATCAGAGCATGTTAATAATAATATATGAAATACTAAGGCTCTGATGATCATTTTGAAAAATCTTTTCTTAGTGCACACCTAGAAGCCAAGAAGAACATACATGCCAAATTTCAAGTTTTTAGGCTTTATGGTTCTGGATATTTTCTGATGATGTGTGAGTGGTATTTTGCTTTTATATGGAGAGATTACCAACCCTGTTCCTTTCTCATTTCATGCTACTTTTCCTGCATTTCCAGAGTCAAATATAAATGAATTTTGGCAGTAGTTTGCTCTCCAAGCTTTCCAAGCTTAGTTCCTGAATGTTTCATTACCAGACTAGGTAACATCATCAGTGGGACTTGGGTAGAAGTATCCTGTCCTATTCCTCTTAGTTTATATGTGTCTTGTGTGCTGGTGTGGTTAGTTGGAGACATGGTTGGCTGTTCATTTGGTGTTATTGGAGGTACTGATCTGTTCCCTTGTTGATTGGTTGTCTGAATAATCTGGTTTCTTTGTATTCATATGCTGCATGTCAACTCTGAAGCAGACCTGGCTGAGGCCATCTTTGTGGCTTCAGGATTGCCACAAAGCAGAAAAGGAGACAGGGAGCAGAGAATAGTTAGCTGAAGGTGGACCGTCCCTAGCAGTTCATAAAATATATCCATCAGTAATAGTTATGCAGATAATTGTTTCCCTATAGCAAAATTAACATCAGGCCCCAAGAACCAAGAATGACGCATGAAGTAATTTCTTTATTTTTGTTTTCCTATAAACAGAATCTTGCCGGACTAAAGCAACCATCTGCTTAAGTATTAGAGTCTGCCTTTCCCCTCTTCCTGCCTACCAGACAATCCAAGTGTCAACTCTGAAGTGAACTGGCTGAGGCCATTTTTGAGGCTTCAGGGTTGCCACAAGCCAGAAGAGGGGACAGGGAGAGGGGAAATAGATAGCTGGGGTTTTGCAGTCAAAACAAAAAGGTTTTCCTGTGGGAACCAAGGTCATTCCAACAGGTAACTATGAGAGGTGGAGTGAAGAAACCAAGCAACCAGCCAGCACATCTATTGGAACAATGTGACTGATGACTTGGGGAAAGGGAATAATTTTAATTTTTTTAATCAGGTGAAAACCATGGGAACTTTCAGAGTCAGTTTTCACCAGTTGTGCCAATTTGATGAATCCAATAAACCTGTTCTTTGAGGAATCTACCTGCCTCGGAGTTCTGCTTACAATGGATGCAATTAACAAGCTTATTGATTTAGATCTGTTGGATGATCCGAGTTCCAATTCCTCCTCATCCTCCAAACCAGGATCTGATTGGGCCCTGACAAACCAGGATCCAACTGTACCACAACAAAACCATTGACAAAATCTAAAACCTGAGCTATAAGTATTTTTTATTACTTCAAATTTAAATGGCACGTTGCAAAGCTTTGCATCCTTCTTCACTCTGAATTCATTTGTCATTGAATAAAGGCAGCAAACTGCCGACATGAAGGCATATTTCAATGATGCTTTTATACTACAAGACAATAGCATCATAAAAAAAGAATCCTTCTGCACTGATCCAGAAAAAAGGCAGCTCTCTAAATCACAGAGTGTGGCTTAAAATTTCACTGTCTCCTGTAATAACCTTCACAGAGACATCCTAGCCTTTTAGGCCCACCTGGGTGATGAATGCTGGATTTGTGACCTGAGATGCATTGAGGTAAAGAGGCTTAAAAGGTAGCGGTAAAGGTTCCTCCCTGACTCTAGGGGGCAGTGCTCATCTCCGTTACAAAGCTGAAGAGCCAGCGCTATCCGAAGACATCTCCGTGGTCATGTGGCTGGCATGACAAAACACCGAAGGCGCACAGGATGCTGTTATCTTCCCGCCAAAGAGGTCCCTATTTTTCTACTTGCATTTTTACATGCTTTCGAACTGCTAGGTTGGCAGAAGCTGGGACAAGGTACGGGAGCTCACTCCATTATGCAGCACTAGGGATTCGAACGACCAAACCACCAACCTTTCTGATCAACAAGCTCAGCATCTTAGCCCCTGAGCCACCACATCTTACAAAGTCTTAGAAAATCTTAGAAAGGCTTAGAAACCCTTTAATGAATGCAATCAAAAATAAGGGCCTAAATGCAAATCTGTGAGGCAGAGATGGACCATCTTCTGACTCTAATTTCAGGGATGGAGCCTGAAGAAAAGGAGTGTCAGATTTGAGGACACCAGAGCAATGTAAGCATAACATAGGCTTAACATGACACAGGCTTAACAGAAATCTCCACACTTTATCCCAACTAATAAAGGAGAACATTTGTAGCTCAGAATTGAAATGAAGAGTCCTTGGTAGTCTTTGATCTTGGTTGTCTCGCTGTTTGGTTTGGTTGTTTGGTAGGTAACTGAAGAGGTTACCTAGTTTGGATAGTGAAACAACCAAATCCAGAGCACCAAGGAAACAACAGCTAAGATAGAAAATAACCAAAATCAGAAAGCACCAAGGACCGTTCATTTACCACAACTCTCTATCCACATCCTTTGGAGAATAGGTTGACATCTTCTTCTTTGTAGCAGTCACTCAAATATTGGGAGACTGCTATCATGTCACCCTCTAGTCCTTCTTTTCATTAAACTAAAGGTAAAGATTCCCCTCGCACATATGCTAGTAGTTTCCAGCTCTAGAAGGCAGTGCTCATCTCTGTTACAAAGCGAAGAGCCAGTGCTGTCCGAAGACGTCTCCATGGTCATGTGACCGGCATGACTAAATGCTGAAGGCACACAGAACACTGTTACCTTCCCACCAAAGGTGGTTCCTATTTTTCTACTTGCAGTTTTACATGCTTTCAAACTGCTAGGTTGGCAGAAGCTGGGACAAGGAATGGGAGCTCACTCCCTTATGTGGTGCTAGGGTTTCGACCTGCCGACCCGTTGACCTTTCTGATCAACAAGCTCAGCATCTTAGCCACTGACATACCCAATTCCTGCAACTGTTCTTCATATGTTTTAGCCGCCAATCCCCTAATAGATAGGATCTGCAGAAGGTCTTCTGCCAGCACAAGTGGGACAGGCTTGTCCAAGCAGGATATGATGGTTCAAGAGGTAGTTTGGAACATTAAGGGCTTTAAAGATCATAACTAACATTTTCAAACTGCACCTGGAAGGAAGAGGGTAAATTAGTGCAGCTTATGAAACAGAGGTATAATATGGGCCATTTTTTGGACTACCTGAAACTTCCAAATGGATGAATAACCTCTTAAACAGAAACAATCCTAGGCTCTATTTGTTGACAGAGGTATACTTTTATAACCCTATTCTTTTCTACTCGAGAACCATTGTACCATATTGTTCAAAAATCCTGGATCACTGGCGAATTACCTGAGGATTGGAAAATAGCTGATGTGGTTCCCATCTTCAAAAAAGATGAGCATTTTTCAGGAATATTCATTCAGGAGGACAAACAAAATACTCTTACTTCAAAATTTGGTACAGGTTATCTTTCACTTTCGATCATTCATTTCATGACTGTTCAAAGTTATGAAGGCACTGAAAAAAGTTGACTTAGGAGCAGTCCTCACCTTTATCACAGAGTCACATGATAAAAATTCACACTTTTGTCCATCAGCATGTATTTACAATGGTTGCAGCATCCTGGAGTCATATGATCAACATTGGACGTCGAGTGTATTGTGGAAGTGCACAGCCAGAACTGAGAATTGCACATCCATATCCCTAAGTTCAACTCCCTTAACTGCCTCCCATCGTTGACACCACCACCTCCCATGACCAATCAGGTTCAAGCAATACTTTTTCAATTCAAGCCAGAGGTGGTATTCAGCAGGTTCTGACCAGTTCTGGAGAACTGGTAGTGGAAATTTTGAATAGTTCAGAGAACTGTCAAATACCACCTCTGCCTGACTTTGCCCCGATCTATTCTCTGCTTCCCAAGTCCAGCTGATTGACTGGGTCTTCTTTTGTTGCCCTGCACAGGAGAACGAAGCTGGAAAGCAGGTTAGTGGGGTGGGGAGGGAATGGAGATTTTGCCGTATTCTTCCCCTGCCACCCCTACCAAGACACCCCCACAGAACTGGTAGTAAAAAAATTTGAATCCCACCACTGGTTCAAGCATAGGTTCTATTCTATTCTATTCTATTCTATTCTATTCTATTCTATTCTATTCTATTCTATTCTATTCTATTCTATTCTAAATGACAAATTTTCCAGTCTCAATTTTTGGCATAAGTCAAGGTCTAATGTAGATCAGGATTCTACATCAGCTCAAAACTTGTTTGCCGCAATCAATGCTCTCAATGCTTCTCAACCTTGGCAACTTCAAGAAGTATGGACTTCAAACTCCCAGAATTCCCCATTCCAGCTGGCTGGGGAATTCTGGGAGTTGAAGTCCGTACCTCTTCAAAGTTGAGAAACACTGAACTACCTTATTATCTCTAGTAAGGCCACCATTATCTGGCATTCCCAAGTCTTTTGAACAGGAACCATAATTGTCTTTGCTGTTTCATTTCATATCTCAAGTAGGGCAGCAGAGTGAGAACCCCAGCCAAATGCCTTCACTTCAGTATGAATTTAATTAAAGTAAAAAAGATTTTAGAGACGGTGATTTGAAGCCCTAATTATACACACACATTTCCCTGTGTCTGTGTCTGGGGTTTAATATGAATTGTTTAATTTTTGCTACCGCAAACTCTATGAATTTTTCACGGAAACTTAACTCCACAGTTTGGCTTTCTTTTCTTTTTTCTTTTTCTCTTTTTTTTTTAAAGCTTACTTTGGCTTGAAGAAGCAACATGCCAAAGATATATAAGATGGCTCTGCCCAATAATTCTGTTTCTGAGATATGTTCCCCCACCCACCGACCCACCCCCGCTGGCAATGTGCCTCTAAACTTTGATTCCTGCTGCAAAATTAGCATCACTTTCTGCCCTGAAAGATTTGGGGAGCTTACAAAAAATAGTCCTGAGAGGTGCATCTAATTTATTTTTTCTCTCTCTCAAAAAAAAGCTGCCATATGGGAAATTATATCCAATATAACAACACCCAGGTTGCCTTCCCACAATTACTGTTTGCTGAGCCTCTCTGATTACTGAATTAATTTGTGGGTGCATTTGTCTATTTATTTATTGCATATTCATTTAAATGCCACCCATTTGCAGATACACAGGATGGTTTACAGCAAAGGTATCAAGCTCAGTTGCATTGAGGGCCACCTCAGCATTCTGCTTGCTCTCGGGAGGCCGGGTGGGTGTGGCCCAATGGGTGAGTGTGGCCAGCTCACATCGGGGGGGGGCACCTGTGGGGGATCAGGCAGGGCTGGACGAGGGGGGAATAGAGGGGACTCCAGCAGAAGAGGGTGGGACCAGGATGGCTACCAAGGCTTGATCCATGAGAGGAAGAAAGACAGACAGAAGTGGTGTGGCAAGGGAGCTCAACCGGTCACTGTCATCCCCACATCATGGCCCCTGCATGCTTGGCCCCCGGCATAAAATATCATTGAGAGCCTGCTTCCCGCCCATCCCCCACCCCCGATGGCCCCAGTGGCTGCAGGCAACCAAAGACAGACAGTGGGACAGAGCATGCTGGCGGGTGGGAGGCCACCCAGCACCTCCAACAGGGCAGATCACGTGCTTCCTCCCTGGTGTCTAAGCCTCTGCCTGGTGGCTTAAGAGGGACACCCTCTACAGTTCAGGGCCAAGTAGTCACTGGTAAATACAACTATCCTGGGGGGTGGGGGCTGCTGGGGGTTTGCAGGGGTTCGCGGGAGATCCCCTAGCTAAGATTCTGTGCAGTTCAGAGAACCCCCAAATCCCACTCCTGGCTGGCCCGCCCACCCTGCCCCTCCCCTCCCCTCCCAGCAGTCCGTTTTGGATGCAGATAAGTGTAGGACGCGTGCAGGGAGGGCGAAAAACAGGCCTCCCGGAAGTTCAGTAAGGCCGGAAATGGCCTGTTTCTGGCTTCCAGAGAGCCTCTGGAGCCCACAGAGGCCGTTTTCACCCTCCCGGAGGCTTGAGGAAAACCTCCAGAGCTCAGGGAGGGCAAAAATATCCCCACCACCACCACCATGGTACAGGAGACTGACTAGGCCACCATGGCCACGTCCACCCAGCAACCAGGCTGAGAACCCTTTGCTAAAAAAATGTGAAGCCCACCCCTGGCTATCCCCCATAAAATCAAGTAATAAAATAACAGAATCATGGAGCTAGAAGAGACCTTGGAGGCCTTCTAGTCCAACTCACTGCCCACAGGCCGAAAACCCTGTGCCGTTTCAGACAAAAATGGTTACCCAATCTCTTCTTAAAAACCTCCAAATAAAGTAAAACCCAAATGATAAAATCAAGTGCAACAGGTACTCTATGCAGCTCTCGGCTTACAGCTACTTGCTTAACGGCCGTTTATGACGACTGTGGAATGGATGCTTTATGGTCTATAAAACGACCCCTGGCTGTTGTAAAGGATCACACTATGCACACGTGGCCACATAACCGTCTGTCAGGGCCAACTGGCCATCTTTATGACTCGTCACATGGCTGCAATTCTTGGGCTTTTTGCTGATTTCAGGCAAAAATACGTCCATTTGAATAAATGAATTCACACTTACAACCATTGAATTTGCTTAATGACCACCACAAAGAGGCTGTGACCTCATGGGTCACGTGGGCACCTTGACTTAAAGCCATAATGACCGGCATCCAGATTTCCACTCCCAATTGCAGCCATACCTCAAGGACTATCTATATATACAAAAAGCCAGCAAGCCCCACACTCACTAACACTGATAACATTACCTGCAGAGGTGGTGTTGTGAATTAATAAAAGTGCTTGAATAAAAATTGTTGAAACCTTAAAGTAAAGTGCAGGGTTCTGGCCCTGCACTTCGAATTGGCCGATAATAGCGATATCGGATTGGTTCGTTCAGGAGAATCTGATTGGCTATTAACAAGCCTTTCTCATTGGTTAAAAGAGCTAACGTTCCTGTGTTTCCATTGGTTGAATACTCAAGAGCTTGCCTATATAAAGGGGGCTGTTGTGGCCGTATTTTGAGCTGTTACACCATGTTAAAAAAAGAGTTGAAGTTCACTGTTCATCGTCTCGTCTCCACTTCTTGCGCCCATGCGCAGAACTTAACATTGGTGACGAGGGTGGGATGTGGAGACATCAGAGCTGACTGAACACTACAGAGCGATAACAGAGCACGTGGCTGAAATGCACCAACGGCGGAACCATGTCCGGCAGCATCATACCACCCACTCCATTCGACCCAGCATAAGAAGACTGGGACTCATATATGGATCACTTCCAGATGTTTCTGGAGACCAACAATTTGAAGGATGCCACCATGGGAAAAAAGCGAGCGGTATTCCTAACTCATTGTGGACCGACCGTATTTAAGGTGGCCAAGGCGCTAGCGAAACCGGCAGAAGTGAAGTCCATGGACTGGGACATCCTCGAACCCCTGCTAAGGGCCCACTATGCACCAACCGTACCAACGCTCGTTAGACGGCATGAATTTTACCAGAGAGATCAACGGAAGGGCGAGAGTGTTGCAGATTTCATAGCGGATCTCCAGAATCTGGGAGGCCTATGCGGGTTTGCCGACCTCGAAGAAGCCCTGAGAGACCGAATAGTTCTGGGACTAATTGCACCACATGTGCAGAGTAAGCTAATGGCGAAAGGCGACATTAGCCTTACAGATGCCATCGCTGACGCTACTGCAGCAGAAGCAACCAGGAAGTCGGCTGCCCGAATGCGCTGCACCCACACCCCGCTTCGCCAACTCGCCAGTGAAGTATTGCCTCGCCTAGAAGGACAGGCAATGACAGCCCACCACAAGGACCTCAAATCGTCATCAGAAAGCGATGAAGAAGAGGTCAACCGGCTCCGGTCTGAACGAGACCAACGCCATCAACGTAACCAGAGATCACAGTACCAATGCGCTGGTTGTGGGGCAAACCACCCACGATCAGACTGCAAATTCCTCGACGTACTCTGCCATGTGTTTGGGAAAAGAGGCCACATCGGAAGGGTCTGTAGAAGCAAACAAGGACCCAGCCAGCCCCCAAAGGGGGCTAACTACTGCCAATCCACAGGAAGTTGTCCTGCAAATCGAGAACCCTTGAACCACCAATGGAACAACCATTCCTACAGAAACAAACCCCTAAACCACTCAACGAAGCGAGAAGAGGCGCACCAAACTATTACGATTGGTCACGCCACATCACTGGATGCCAAGAAGATCCGGGTGAAGGTGGCCATCGAAAACCAGCCCTGCATGATGGAAGTCAATTCAGGATCGTCCCTCTCGATGGTTCCCTGGAAGACCCTCAAGCAACTCATCCCTACCATCCGGCGACAAGATCTCCGATTCCAAAGAATCATACTCAAAGACTATCAGGGAAATCGAATTCCAGTCGTTGGATCCAGCCAAGTCCGTGTCTCATTTAAAAATCATACCGCATCTCTACCCTTGACCATAGTCGACAGGGATCGGCCTAGCTTGTTAGGCCTCCAATGGTTCGCTCCACTCGGAATTGAAGTAGCCGGCATCCACTGAAACAGCAGCAACAACTGGGAAGAGGCTCTCATCCAAGAATTCCAGGACGTCTTTACAGATAAACTAGGCGAGTACAAGGGGACCCCGATATCATTTAACCTCAACCCCGAAATAGCTCCCATCCGCCTTAAGCCTTGTCGAGTTCCATTTGCCCTTAAACCAAAGATTGACAAGCAGCTTGATAAATTAATAGCCCAGGGTGTGTTAGAACCAACCGACCACTCTCCCTGGGAAACCCTGATCGTGACACCCATCAAGCCGGATGGATCATTAAGAATTTGTGGGGACTACTGAGCCACCCTGAATCATGCCCTGCAGCAAAACGCTTACCCAGTACCGGTGGTACAACACCTTCTCCATTCCCTGGGGGGTGGAAAAGTCTTCGCTAAACTAGATCTAGCCCAGGCATACCAACAACTGCCTGTAGACAAAAAACGGCAGAGGCCCAAACGATCGTTACGCATCGAGGTGCGTTTAAGTGTAACCGACTCCAATTCGGAGTAAGCGTGGCCCCGGGAATTTTTCAAAGTTTGATGGAAAGACTATTACAAGGGATAAAAGGCGTTGTCCCCTATTTTGATGATGTTTTAATTGCTGCTCCGACTCGAGAAATACTAAGGGAGTGCCTGGGGTTGGTTCTTCGGAGATTTAAAGACTCGGGTCTCAAAGTTAAAAAAAACAAGTGTCAACTATGTACGGATCGAGTAGAATTTTTAGGGTATTTAATAGATAAACAAGGCATTCACCCCACCGATAGCAAGCTTAGGGCAATCAAAAATGCCCCCAAACTCCGCAATAAGGCCAATCTCCAAGCTTTTCTAGGCCTTATCAATTTTTATAACATTTTCCTGCCTCACAAAGCAACCGTAGCAGAACCCCTACATCGTTTATTGGACAAAAAAGCACCCTGGGTTTGGGGGCACCGAGAGGAACATGCGTTTCGACAAGTAAAAAAACCTATTGACCTCAGACGCTGTGTTGATGCAGTATAACGAGACTTTGCCTTTAACGATTACATGTGATGCATCACCATTCGGAGTGGGCGCCATTTTGAGCCACGTTTTACCAAACGGAAGTGAAGCTCCTGTTGCCTATTTTTCAAAAACCCTATCAAAAGCAGAATGCAATTACAGTCAAATCGATAAAGAAGCTCTTGCTATTGTATCTGCTGTGAAACGATTTCATGAATATATTTATGGGCGAGCTTTCACGATAATAACTGACCACAAACCTTTACTGGAAATAAGAGCGGGAGATAAGCCAACCCCTTATATATTATCTCGCAGAATGAGTCGCTGGTCAGAATTCTTGGCTGCCTATAATTATAAGTTACAACACCGCCCGGGGAAATCCATTCCCCACGCTGACGCATTGAGCTGTGCACCACTTCCAGAAACCGTTGACGACCCTGCTCTGACCATCACAACACTGCAGATCGAGACACTTCAAACCGCCGCTGACAGCTCGAGATATCGCGATTGAAACTAAACGTGATCCCATTTTAGCACGTGTCCTCAGCTGGGTAGAGCGTGGATGGCCATTGGACCAAATCCCTGACAACTACGTTCCCTTCAAAAATCGACAGACGGAACTGTTTTCCCAGAAAGGCTACATCATTTGGGGCGATAGAGTCGTTGTCCCAGAGTGGTTACAGCGAGCAGTACTGAGAACCTTGCATGAGGGCCACCCCGGCATCATGCGCATGAAAGCACTCGCACGAAGCTACGCGTGGTGGCCGGGCATAGACAAGCAGATCGAAGCCTGGGTAAAGACTTGTTACAAATGCCAGGAAGTCAGTAATGCCCCACCGAAACCAACCCCAACAGAATGGGAAACACCAAGGGGAACATGGTCCCGTATTCATCTGGACTTTGCGGGACCTACTAATGGACACACATTTTTATTAACTGTAGATGCCTACTCAAACTGGCTTGAAATCTATGAAATGAAAAATACAACAACTGAATCAGTCCTCAGGAAATTGGACAGATTATTTGCAACACACGGACTACCGGACGTTCTGGTATCTGACAACGGGCCCCAGTTTACCGCGCTTTCTTTTGAGCAATATCTGGTGGACCGCGGTATTCGCTATACGCTAACTTCATCAGTACATCCTGCAGCCAATGGAAGGGCCGAGCGCATGGTACAATTTGTCAAAAAAACTCTGCATAAAATGGACTATGGCAATATTGAAGACAAGATTAACCGGATACTCCTTTTGCAGCACATCACTCCACACAGCATCACCAACAAAACTCCCACTGAATTATTGATTGGACGAAAACTCCGCTCCCACCTCGACCGACTACACCCATCGTACGAACCTGAAAAACCACACGGATCCAGCGGGAAATGCCGTAATTTCCAGATAGGCGACTTGGTTTTCGCGAGAAACTTTTATGGCGACCCATTGTGGGTCGAGGCAACTGTAATACAAGTAACCGGACCCAGATCGTACCGAGTGAAATGTCGCGATGATAGAATATGGAAGCGCCATATTGATTAGCTGCATTCAAGGCTGCAGTCTGGGGTCTGCGATTCCGGTGATTTCCAAACTGAGGGGAGAGGAGACGCCGAGGAAGCTGAGTTTGAAACGGCGGAAAGCACAAGCGGAAGAAATGACCGCTCAGACACAACACATGAAGAAGGATCGGGGACAGGGGTAAGCTCGCCTCAAAGGGATACCAAGGACATTAGTGGAAACAAAATTTTAGATACAGAACCAGAGGCACCCTGTTCACCGGATAACGTCCTACCCCAACAAGACTCTAGACAAATACCGGGAGGACAACGTAAATCAAATAGACAATCAAAACAACCTGCCTACCTCAAAGACTACGTTACTGCACCCCTTAAACGGAACTTGGGGGAAGGGGTGTTGTGAATTAATAAAAGTGCTTGAATAAAGATTGTTGAAACCTTAAAGTAAAGTGCAGGGTTCTGGCCCTGCACTTCGGATTGGCCGATAATAGCGATATCGGATTGGTTCATTCAGGAGAATCTGATTGGCTATTAACGAGCCTTTCTCATTGGTTAAAAGAGCTAATGTTCCTGTGTTTTCATTGGTTAAATACTCAAGAACTTGCCTATATAAAGGGGGCCATTGTGGCTGTATTTTGAGCTGTTACATCATGTTAAAAAAAGAGTTGAAGTTCACTGTTCATCGTCTCGTCTCCACTTCTTGCGCCCATGCGCAGAACTTAACAGGTGGCATTCAGCAGGTTTTGACAGGTTCTGGAGAACCAGTAGCGGAAATTTTGAGTAGTTTAGAGAACCGGCAAACACCACCTCTGACTGGCCCCACCCCCATCTATTCTCTGCCTCCCATTGAGTCCCAGCTGATTGGCTGGGTCTTCTTTTGTTGCCCTGCACAAGAGAACGGAGCTGGAAAGCAGATTAGTGGGGTCAGGGGAGAATGGGGATTTTGCAGTATCCTTCCCCTGCCACGCCCACCAAGCCATGCTCACCAAGCCATGCCACACCCACCAAGCCACGCCATACCCACTGTCATGCCCCTGGTGGAGACTGACTGTGAGGAAAAGGAGGAACAGGGAATGGAAGTGTGGCTCCAGAGGTGGTGGAGGAGGCTGGGGAAGGACAGAGGCTGGCTGAGCAGTCAGAGGAGGACCCAGGCCCATCCCCTATCCATCCTAGGGCATGCAGGAAGGAGAGGATCAGGGAAAAACATGGTCTACTTGGGAGGAGAGAGCCTTGATCCTCTTCATGGGTTGCAGGTGTGAAATTTGCATAAGAGTTTGGATCTGCGTGCTGACAGACGCTGGAGACAAATTAGTGTTTTATTTCTAAAGAAGGTTAATCTTGGCTGGCGTTCTTCCAATGGACTGTACCTGGTTATCATCCTGAAGTTGGCAATTATCTATCCTGGTCTGTCATGAAACTTTATTCAGTGTGTTTTGTTTGTGGTTTTTGCCTCGTTATCGGCTCTTTGGATTTGCACTGTGTTTCTTTCCTTTGAAATGTTATTTTGAAAATAGTTTACTCCTCCACTGTGAACAATTAAACAGTGAAACCAAGTTGGAGGCATTAAAGGACTCTTAGTTACGTTTTGGGTTTTGATATATTTCTGATATACTCTGGGTCATCACACCCACCAAGCCATATCCACAGAACCGCAGTAAAAAAAAAGATTGAATCCCACCACTGGTTATCTGGTTGGCTTTTAAAATGACTGCAAGAAAACAACCATAGTCAGAGAGCACTGAGAACCTCACGATTCAACCCTGAGCTACCAAGATTTGTCTTCTGCTGAAAACATAAGATAAAAGCTGGGACAGCAATAAAATCAAACAAAAATTAGAACCAAGAGAATCTAAATGCAGCACAATATCCTCTCCAGAAGCAGCCATGTGCTTCTTCAAAGAAGTCTGCTTTAATGGCCTTGTAAAAAGTTAATGACTGGAAGCTAATCTAATTAAACAGATAATTCTTCCATTATGTTGGAACCCTTGCTGAGAAGAAGTGTCTCTCGATCTCCGTCCCCTTGATCTCTCAGGAGGTGAGCAGCCTTAGCACCAATGCCCGTGTGAGCACTCAGGAAGGGCTTATCCCTAGCCAGAAGACTGAAGACACAAGGCAGCACCAGATCTTCAACTGGACTAAGCAAGTGGATCGGGTTCATAATCTGAGTTGTTCGTCATTCTTCACTTTAATTATTCATAATTATAATAACCCAGGAGAACAGGCTTGTCTTCAGAAATCGTGGGTGCTCCATCACTGGAGGTTTTTAAGAAGAGACTGGACAGCCATCTATCTGAAATGGTATAGGGTCTCCTGCTTGAGCAGGGGTTGGACTAGAAGACCTCCAAGAACTCTTCCAGCTCTATTCTAATTGATTGATCCTGTTCTGTTCTATTCTGTTCCGTTCCGTTCCATTCCATTCCATTCCATTCTATTCTATTCTGTTCCTGAGAGTAATTTCACCAAGACAAATTCCTTGTTTGTCCAATCACACTTGGCCAATAAAGAATTCTATTCTATTCTATTCTGAGCCTCAGTGGCATAGTGGTTGGAATGCAGTACTGCAGACTACTTCTGCTGACTGCTGGCTGACTGCAATTTGGCAGTTCAAGTCTCACTGGCTCAAGGTGGACTCAGCATTCCATCCTTCTGAGGTGGGTAAAATGAGGACCTAGATTGTTGGAGGCAATAGGCTGACTCTGTAAACCACTCAGAGAGAGCTTAAAGCATTGTGAAGCGGTGTTCAAGTCTAAGTGCTATTGCTATTACTTCTCTTCTCTTCTTAGCTCTTCTCCTCTCCTCTCCTCTTCTCTTCCATTCCCTTCCATTCCTTTGCTTAGATACAAATACCTAGCCCCTAATTGGGAAAACATCAACCAAGTTCACCCCGTGTGAAAGCAGCCACTAGCTAGCATGATGGGAGGGAGGGAGGCAGGCAGGCAGAAGTCAAATTCCCAAGTGGTTATTCTTTCCAGATTTTTTGGGAGCCTAACGTTGCCTTGGAAACCTGGATGTGGGTTCCTCATTAATGCGATTTGGTTCTTAATGAAAAGCAAAAAATTCCTTTTCTAGTGGCACCTTGCTGGAGAAGAACTGTCGAGTGACGGCAGAGTGATGCTTTCAAACACTTTGCTGGATGGCTTCTCCCGTCCACCTGTACTGTGCTTCACCACCAAAGAAACACTGAATAGCTGTCCATATGAATCTAGCAAAAAGAACAAGCTATTATTTATGCATTAGCATTGCACAAACCAGAGTCCATTTGGGGGGGGGGGTTGTTGCATTTTCCCTGGGCCCCAATTATATCTACGAGCATAGTAAGAATCTGTTGCCATCCAATTTCCCTTTTTTCTTTTGGAGAAGCTTTCATTCTTCTAATGCAACTTTCTCAACTGCCATAAACCTTCTTAGACTTAAAAACCAGCTATGCATTACTGACCTTACTAGGAGATTCTACAGTATTAGAGGCAGAGGCCGCAGGTCACATGTACATCTTACCCAAAACAACAAATATCTGGGGACATTATAATAATAAACTACCAATCAGCTTGCCAAATGTAGTAGGCAGAGAGGAATGGCTTTAAGAGACAGATCGAAGAGCAGCTATCAAGACATCAGTCAGATAAGAGAAACCTAAGTCTGGGGCCGAACTGTAACCTGAGAAAGCATCTCAGAGAAGACCCTTCCTCTTCTCGCAAAGATAAGGAAGTGTTGGGAGAAATATCCATCTGGTTCAGTTCTGAGCAGGGAGAAAAACACTGGAAGCATGGAGGCTGATTGGAAAGATGGTTTATTGATGGACAGGACCACATGGGTTTGAGGTCCTGGTGCAACTGACCACACGGAGTTGAGAGAGTGAGGTATTTATGCGCGCTCTTGGGCCTTGCCCTTGAGTTTCCTGTTCCTGTGCAAGAAATGTATTCTATTGGTTATCAGACTCCCAAGGGGCTATGCAGGGGTCATAGCTAACTTTTTAGGCTGTCTGAATTACATTTGTCTGAAATTTGGAGGGTGATGATGTAATGAAGAGGCTTGTGTACTGTGGGCAATTTGTATTATGTCTTAATGGCTTTGTCCTGGTTTGGATCTTGAGTGAGGCCTAATCCTACCATTCAACCTTCATTCAAAATATCCTGTCTTGAAGGGATTACTAAACCTGCATTTCTAAAAGCTGGCCTCAATTTAGTATCTGCTTGGGAGCAGGGGACTATGGCTCTGAGTTTCTGTCTTTAGAAACATGTTTCTCCTTTTCTCATCCAGGGAAATATAATATTCTGCCTTTTTAATATTTCCAGAAATACTTCATTCTTCTACCAGGGGTGGATGCTAACTTTCTATATATTTTTAATTTTTTTTTATAACAAAAATAACAAATAAAAACTATCTTTCAGTTATACAGTGTGTTTGGGTATATATAACTTGTGCACATAATCATATTTAGATATATTTCTCATTAATTTTACAATCATATTATATTCTAGTCAACATTATATATCATATTATATCATTATTACATTATCATTAGATTTTTTTTTATTTCAGTTTCAAACTATTCCTAAAGGCAAATCCCAACTTTTACTATTCATGCTGTAACTTATTCAAATATAATCAGTTATAATATATCATTATTATTATGATATTCTTTAATTTCTTACTCTACTTTCTAACCATCCATAGAATAAACCCCAAATCTTATAATATTCCTTTTCTTGCTCTCTAATTGCTAACTTTCTACAGGAGGTTGAGAGGAGTGCATTCATACTTGCAGGTTTTTGTTACTATAACCTTATAATGAAACAGACATTCATTTTTGGAGAGTGGACTTGAACTCAGGCCTCCCCAAATGTTGAACGACTGGTACTTTCAAGTGGTAGTGTTGGAAAAGACTCTTGAGCATTCCTTGGACCGAAAGGAGACCCCATCAGTCAATTCTGAAAGAAATCAACCCTGTGTTTTGGTAGGACAGATACCAAAGTTGAAGCTCAAATACTTTGGCCACCTAATGAGAAGAGAGGACTTATCGGAAAAGACCCTGGTTTGGGGAAAGATGGGACAGCAGATAATAAGATGGTTAGATAATATCATCAATGCAATGAACATGAAAGTGTGCAAATTCCAGGAGACCATGGAGGACACGAGGCTTGGCATGCTGTGGTCCATAGGTTTGCAAAAAGTTGGAGATAACTTAGTGGCTGGACAATAAAAATGACTTCTCAAGGGCTCCTCCAACCCTTTAACCATGTCATTTATTGGGCTCTACTGCTAAGTGTCTTTCAACACATCTGGTGTCAGCTGCTTCCATTGCAACATGTGGTTTTGTGCAAACCAAAGAGATTCTACTCCTCTTTTTCACTTTTGGATGTCAAGTATTTCACTGTCAAACACCAAAAAATGGAAGTAAGGAACCGAAATTCATCATTTGCATCCAATCTCAGTAGCTCAGCAAGAAGCATCTACTATATGTACAAAAGCATCCAGCCAAGCCATTGACTAATCAAAGTCGATTTGTTTGCTGCAGAGATCTAAAACTTCTGAATTTGCTCTGGAAAACAACAACAAAGAAAAAAAATAGGCTTTAATTTCTGGAAATAATGTCTTTTTAATTGGGGTAAAATCTGTATAGGATTTGTGCATCTGTCTCAGTAATCTTCAAGAAACTCCACCTTGACTATATTTATACAACATATTTAATCAGGCTCATTATAGTGGCTATATATGCAGAATATTCAACATCTGGCTACTTTAATCTTATAGATCTATGGAGATTCTTAATCATCCAGCCCATAGTTGTCCCAAAGGTCCTTTTCAAAAGGCAATTGAAATTTTGGGGGGATTTTTCGGATGAGAAGCAAAACATTTTCAAGGGGGGGAAAAAACCAAGGAAAGTCCAGTTGCCTTTTGAAAAGCACTTTTGGGTTAACATTAAAGGATTGATTTACAGCTTAGAATGCTATGTGAATCCAATCTCTTTGATCAATTTTATGGTACAATGTGTTGTGTGTATCCAGACAGTGGAGTTGTGGCCATCCTGGCTTAATACAAATTAAGCTAGCATGACAAAAGCTTTAATGGAACACACATAAACACAAGTCTATAGCTTGGAGATTTCCAATCCTGCTGTGTGAGAAGCAAGCATCATGAAGATAGTTATGGAGCCACAGTGGAGCAGTGGTTAGAATGCAGTATTGCAGGTTGACTCTGCTTACAATCTGCAGTTCAATCCTGACCAGCCTAAGCCTTCCATCCTCTCAAGGTCTGTAAAATGAGGATTGTTGGGGATAATATACTGACTCTATAAACCAGTGGTCCCCAACCTTTTTTGTGCCACGGCCCGGTACCAGCATCACAAAATGATCCGCGGCCCGGTACCGGCATCAGCACGCATGGTAAGGCAAGCCGAGTGACCAGCCAGCTAGCCGTCCCCCACTTCTCCCCGCCACCTTCAACTCCTCCTTTGTACCTTTGTCGATGGGTTTTGGGACGGCTTTGGGACGGTCGCTTGGCTTGCCTTGCCTTGGGTGCTGAAAGAATCCTCGCGCCTTAGTTTTGTTCGAAGCGCCTCCCCTTCGATGAAACTAAGGTGCAAGGATTCCTTCAGGACCCAAACGCCGCTTACCAACCAGAGAAGCTCACCGGAAGCACTTTCTCATCAAAACAAGATGGCAACGCCCAGCAAACCAGCGGACCAGTAGAAAATGTTCCACGGACTGGTACCGGTCTGGGGTCCGGTGGATAGGGACCCCTGCTATGAACTACATAGAGGTAGCTGTAAAGCACTATGAAGTGGTATATAAATTTAACTTCTATGGTCCTATGGAACTGAAGGCCTGCTTTTCATGGGAAGCCATTTCTATGTGCTTTAGGACATGGACAGCTTTATGGGAGATATGGCCAACCCAAAATAACAAGATAAAAGCCAATAGAAGGATGGAAATGCCTGGTTTGCATCAATCTGTTTCAGACTTCTTACCGAACAGTAGGATACACGGATGAAGAGGACAAAGACACTTAGGCTGCACATTGCCCAGCTCAGATATTAGAAGGAATGGCTTCTATTTATTTTATTTATTTATTTCATCAAGCGATTATAAGATAACAGGTATAAGTATAAACATACCGTATATACTCGAGTATAAGTCGACCCGAATATAAGCCGAGGCACCTAATTTTACCACAAAAAACTGGGAAAACTTATTGACTCGAGTATAAGCCTAGGGTGGGAAATGCAGTAGCTACTGGTAAATTTCAAAAATAAAAATAGATACCAATAATTAATTAATTAATTAATTACATTAATTGAGGCATCAGTAGGTTATTTCAAAGAAAAACAGTAAACTAGCTCTGTAAGTGGAAAAGAGAGTCAACAAAACCAACATGGTATCAACAATAATTTTAAAAGTACAAAAACCTTAGCTCAACCAACCTAAAACACAAGAGTTAAAATCCTTCAAAACTGGATTCCTCATCATCATCTATATGTCACATCAGCATATTCCCGGCATGGCATGATCTGCTCACTCGAGTATAAGCCAAGGGGGACTTTTTCAGCACAAAAAAATGTGCTGAAAAACTCAGCTTATACTTGAATATATACGGTAGTTATGAATACATGAAATGGATCCATATAAGAAAAATCTAAGCTACAATCTGGATTGGTCCCTCCATTTTTTTAATGTACAGCCATGTATAACCAGCAAATACAAACATATGTGGAATATGCCGCTTCATCATGCTGCCTGCTGGTGCTCTTAATATGCAAATACTCATTATCATCCTGTATCCGTTTCATTAGGAAATTAGTCCATTTCCCATCAGGGTGGATAATCTGGAACTCAGGAGGAATACTTGCAAGTCAAACAAGGAGAGAGAGAGAGGGGGGGGAAGGGATAATAAAAGTAAGATAAAAATCAAAAGACTAGGGCAGAAAGCTAAAAGCTAGAAGGAACATGAGAAAAGTGGGGAGGCTTCCTGAGAAAGGATGAACCAAGAGATTAGCTGTGATGAGGCTTTGGATTTATCTCTGGAAATTGTTTGAAAAAAGAGGAGTGACTTCTAAGAGTGATTCCTAAATTCATTAGGCTGAGTGAGTCTCTCTCCAAGGGCATTGGGGGTGGAGGGGTGGGATTTCCCAGTCCTGTTATATGCATTTAGAAAAAATTGACCCAAAATGTTGAAAATCTTGGAAAGAGATCTTGGAAACAAAACTTGGCAAACCCTACTGGTGATACAACCTTCTCTATCAGCTCCATCAATTATGAGAATAGCAGATGGATTGAACTGTGTGTTCAGCACCGTAGGAATGTTGTATTTTGAAATGATTCAGCCTGTCTCTGACACAGAAGCCATTTCAACTGCGGCTAAGATGCAGCTGAGCACAAGTTCAACTTTTGACATTTCAGAATCTGTGAGCATACATTTTTGAACTTCAAACAGTTTCAAATTCCACTATGAAGTGTCTCGCACACTTCAAGTTACACCTAGCACGGCTAATAGAAAGTTTCTATGTTGCTTTTCTTTTTTTACTTCTGCTTGTTACCTACCCTGAGTAATTTATATTTATTTATTTTTTTTCAAAACTGGGGCAAAGAGAGATTATATGTTTAAATGCCTGAGTGGTCTTTGTTGTAACCCGAAAATGCCAAAACAGAACTTAATCCACTTAAATCTGCATTTCATCTTACATTCTATTTTAAAATTCCATGACCTTCTTAAAGCTAAGACTATTTAACATCATGTCTGACTTATTTCCCTCTCCCCTTTTCCTTCCAGGGGACCGGGGAATAATAGAATAACAGAGTTGGGAGGGACCTTGGAGGTCTTCTAGTCCAACCCCTGCTCAAACAGGAAGAGACCCTCTACTGTACCAATCCAGATAAGTGGCTGTCCAGCCTCTTAAAAGCCTCCAGCGATGGAGCACTGGAGGCTTTTAGGGAAGAGGCACCATGTTCACAAAAAGCTTAAAGTGGCCACAAGATACTGACAAGATCTCATCCCACCCTATGCCAACAATCTCACCATTTATGAACCTTGTGTAGGAGATGACCAGACTGAGCCTGAGGGAGGAGGGAGGGGTCTAACACATCCTCAGTTTGAGTCCCTTTGCACCCTTAAGAGATATTAATGACTAGTGTGTGTGTGTGTGTGTGTGTATGTGTGTGTATCTTTGGTTATTTGGGTTTTCTCCTGCGTAAAATTGGAAGTATCTTGGCAACGTTTTGACGAAATCTCATTCATCATCTTCAGGCTTGTGTCTTCGGCTTCACTATTCTATTCTATTCTGTTCTGTTCTATTCTATTCTGTTCTGTTCTATTTTCTATTCCATTCCATTCCCTTTTTTATTCTGTTCTGTGCTGTGCTGTGCTGTGCTATGCTATGCTATGCTATGCTATTTTCTTTGTTCTATTCTATTCTGTTCTATATTCTTTATTCTATCCTATCCTATCTTATCCTATTATCTTCTGTGTGTTATGTATGTATATGGGTCTATATAAACTTTCTTTTGAGAGCAGGCAACAGAATTTCATTTTTAGTGTGTGCCAGTGTGCTCACAGTAAAAAAATGACAATAAAGGTTGTCTTGCTTTGCCTTGCCCTATCCTATCCTATCCTATCCTATCCTATCTTTTCAAAATCCATCCCAACTTGAATTCCATTATCTCTTATCTACTTGCCCATTTGCTTTGACCATTAATGGTTCAGATTCTTGTAGAAAGCTTAAGCTTGAAATAAACCCTCATAGTCATTTGAATTGCCCGGATTTCCTGATTTCTCATGCTTGACACCTTGCATTTACAACAAAAACACTGTAAGGAGAGGATGGAAAACATTTCTTAATCTGTCTCAGCATTAGCCTCGTGGTGAGATGAAGGAAGAAAAGAGTTAATGGTTAAAAGGAGCTGCGAATATGCTCTTAGATAGTCAGGCTTGGATTTTGAAGATTAATACAAACATCTTAAATTGTAGTGAGGGTTCTGCGGTGCTGGATTAGGAGCAAGAGAGGCCTATATTCTAATCCTTACACAAAAGCAGCTGTATACATTTGGACCGGTCCCTCTCAGCCAAAATCAGTGCAAGCTTTATGACAAACTACCCTATGAAAAAGGCCCATTGTCATGTCTTGCATTGAAAGTTTTGCAATACAAAGCAATGGAGGACAATACAAAAACAGATCAGAACATAAAATACAGGCTTAATAGTCAAGACCTTGCTGATGATCCAAACTCTGTCAAGGATCATGGAGTACTCATCTCTAATGATCTAAGTGCTAGAGCCCACTGTAACTAGATAGCCAAAAAAGCATTAAGAGTTGTTAACCTAATCCTACATAGCTTTTTCTCTGGAAACATCACACTACTAACTAGAGCATACAAAACATTTGCTGGACCAATACTCGAATACAGCTCATCAGTCTGGAACCCACATTACGTATCTGATATTAGTACAGTTGAGAAAGTCCAGAAATATTTCACAAGAAGAGTTCTCTACTCCTCTACCCGTTGTAGAATATCTTATGCCACCATTCTAGACCTAGAAAACCTACAACTACGCCGCCTTCGGTCCGATCTAAGTATAGTATATAAAATCATACATTGCAATGTCCTACTTGTCAATGAATACTTCAGCTTCAACCATAACAACACAAGAGCAAACAATAGATACAAACTCAAGGTTAATCGCACCAAACTTGATTGCAGGAAATATGACTTCAGCAACAGAGTGGTCAATGTCTAGAATACTCTACCTGACTCTGTGGTTTCTTCCCCAAACCCCAAAAACTTTAACCTTAGACTGTCTACTATTGACCTCACCCCTTTCCTAAGAGGTCTGTAGGGGGCGTGCATAAGCGCACCAATGTGCCTACCGTCCCTGTCCTACTATTATTTTTTCTTATATGTATCCATTTCATGTATTCATAACTAAGTTTATACTTAAACCTGTTATATTATAATCGCTTGACAAAATAAATAAATAAAAATAAATAAATAAATAATACATTTTGCAATCATGGGAAAATGCAAAATGAAACCATCACAGCCCCAGTTCCTTATGTTGCACTCCATAAATTTCAGGAAATCAAAGCACATCTTACAGTCCACACATATATCACTACACTGAAGTTAGTGGCTTAAGTGCCATATTACTCACCATCTGCCACTTCTGATAGTTTTCAAAAATAACCTTACTTAGAGTCAGGTTTTCCATCCGTGTCCAACTCTTGAGCTAAGTGCTCATCTCCATTTCTTGGCTAAGGGAGCCAGTGCTGTCCAAAGACATTTCTGTGGCCATGTGTCCAACGTGACCATATGCCAAAGGTGCATGGAACACTGTTACTGTCAACTCATAAAATATTTCTATGGTCTTTTCAGAGTTGCCAACAGAAAGGGAGGGGGGGAAAGTGGCAGCTTGGAAATCGAAAGTGCATTCCATAAATAGTTTTCAAAGATTGTAACTAGGTGGCTGAAGTTTCTGCTATGCAAAATTCTAACTGGAGAGCATGATTGATGATTCTTAGTTATGGATGTGTCCCATTGGAGAATATGAATTGTGATACACCCAGGGGGTGGGGGGAAAACCGGGGTCAAGGGTGACAATGAATGATGTGTCTCAGAGTCGGCTACACCCAGGCAGTGCCAGACATGTTAACTCCCAATCATTTCTTTTGAAGTTTTGGAAATTTGGCTCGAGACTCATGATTTAATTGGGGTGATTGCCAGAATCCTGACAGTTACCTTCCCACCAAAGTGGTACCTATTTATCTACTTGCATTTCCATGCTTTCAAACTGCTAGATGACCAGGAGCTGGGATAAGGAATGGGAGCTCACCCGTTGTGGAGTGCTTAGGTGTCAAACCCAGGCTGTCAATTCTCCAGCTGACAAGCTCAGCGTCTTTAACCACTGAGCCATTACATTACCAAGGAAGGAAGGAAGGAAGGAAGGAAGGAAGGAAGGAAGGAAGGAAGGAAGGAAGGAAGGAAGGAAGGAAGGAAGGAAGGAAGGAAGGAAGGAAGGAAGGAAGAAAGACCTGGAAGTACTATTTTTCTTAAATGTCCCTGACACAGTGGAAAAGTTTCTTCCCTACACCCTGGTTTTTGTGGGTGTTGTGTATGCAATAAGATTAACAAAGTGTGAGCTTGGAGTAAGTGCAGGGTTCTGGCCCTGCACTTCTGATTGGCTGTTAAGCGGGCAGACCAGATTGGCCCGTTCCGGGGAATCCGATTGGCCCTTAACAGAGAGTTCTTATTGGTTATAAGAGCTAGCGTTCCTAGCTCGTTATTGGTTAAACGTAACAGAGTTTGCCTATATAAGGCGGGTTTTACTGCTGTTGAGTTGAAGAAGTCACAATGTAAATAAAGAGCTGAAGTTCACCATTCAGAGGCTTGTCTCCATTCTTTCTCACCCATGCTCAAAACTTAACACTGGCGATGAGGGTAGGATTTGGAGAAATCTGAACCAACGAAACTTCGAAGAACACTGAGCATGTGACAGATGACGCCAACAACGGAACCATGTCCGACGGCATCATACCACCCGCTCCGTTCGATCCAGCACAGGAGGACTGGGAGACCTACATGGATCACTTCCAAATGTTCTTAGAAACCAACAACTTAAAGAACGCCACACCAGGAAAGAAAGGGCGGTGTTCCTAACGCATTGTGGTCCAACTGTATTTAAGATGGCTAAAGCACTAGCCAAACCTCGAGAAGTGAAGGCTATGGATTGGGATGACCTCGAACCTCTCTTACGAGATCACTACACCCTGATCATGCCTACGCTCGTGAGACGCCACGAGTTTTATCAGAGGAGCCAGTGAAAGGGAGAAAGCGTGGCCGACTTCATAGCAGACCTCCGAAACCTGGGAGGCCTCTGCGGATTCGCCGATTTAGAAGAAGCACTAAGAGATCGCATAGTTCTGGGACTAGATGCACCAGGCGTCCAAAGCAAGCTGATGGCGAAAGGCGACATCAGCCTTGCCGATGCCATCGCCGATGCTACTGCAGCAGAAGCAACCAGGAAGTCGGCTGCACAACTACGCCGAAACCACGCTCCAGTACCTCCACTGACAAGCGACATTTTATCCAAGTCGGAAGGACAGCTTGCGACGACGCACCACGAGGACCTCTCTTTGTCGTCAGACAGCGACGAAGAAGGGGTCCATCGACTGCGGTCCAACCGGGACCCTCACCCGAAGCCCTTACGCCCTTGCGCTGGCTGCAGAGCCAACCATGCCAGGTCCGAATGCAAATTCCGCGACGCACTCTGCCATGAGTGCAGGAAACGAGGCCACATCGGATGGGTCTGCCACAGCTTGCCAGGACCCAACCAGGCCTCAAAAGGGGCTAACTATCGCCAATCGACAGGAAACTGTCCTGTAAGGCGCGAGCCAGTAAACCACTCCTACAGAAATCGAGCTTTGCAGAGAGAAGAGGCTCACCATACTATCACCATCGGTCACGCCTCAGCCTTGGACACCAAGAAAATCTGAGTCACGGTAGCCATCGAGAACCAGTCTTGCCACATGGAGGTCGACTCAGGATCATCCCTCTCAATGGCGTCTTGGAAGACACTCAAGCAACTCATCCCCACAATTCAATGCCAAGATCTCCGTTTCCAATGCCTCATCCTCAAGGACTACCAGGGGAATCGAATTCCCATCGTCGGGTCCTGCAGAGTCCGAGTCTCCTTCAAGAAGCACACAGCGTACTTACTTTTAACGGTCATCGATAGAGATAGGCTTAGCCTACTGGGCCTCCAATGGTTCGCGCCACTTGGCATTGAAGTGGCCGGTGTAAACCGAGTCGGTGGCTGTGACTGGGAGGAAGACCTTATCTCTGAGTTCAGGGACATCTTTGCGAACAGCTTAGGCAAGTACAAGGGGACCCCGATCTCATTCAGCTTAGATCCAAAAATAGTTCCCATTCGTCTAAAGCCCCGTCGAGTTCCGTTTGCCTTAAAATAAAAAATCGATGAACAACTCGACAAACTGATAGCTCAGGGGGTGTTGGAGCCCATCGATCACTCCCCGTGGGAAACCCCTATTGTAATACCCATTAAGCCAGACAGGTCAATCCGAATTTGTGGGGACTACCGGGCCACTTTGAACCACACCCTGCAGCAGAACGCATATCCAGTTCTGGTGGTGCAGCACCTCCTCCATTCCCTGGGGGGCGGGAAAGTTTTCGCTAAATTGGATTTAGCTCAGGCATATCACCAATTACCAGTAGATGAAAAAATGGCACAGGCCCAAACTATTGTGACGCACTGAGGTGCCTTTAAATGTACCCGGCTGCAATTCAGAGTTAGTGTAGCCCTGGGGATTTTTCAGAGCCTTATGGAAAGGTTATTGCAAGGGATTAAGGGCGTGGTCCCCTATTTTGATGATGTATTAATTGCAACCCCTACAAAAAAAATCTTACAGGACCGGTTAAAATTAGTCCTAAAAAATTTCCAAGAGGCCGGTCTTAAGGTTAAAAAAAGCAAATGTAAATTGTGTACCGACAGTGTTGAGTTTTTAGGGTACCTGATTGATAGCCAGGGCATTCACCCTACCGAAAGTAAATTAAAAGCGATCAAAAACGCTCACAGGCCACGAAACAACACCGATCTCCAGGCGTTCCTAGGCCTCATCAATTTTTATAATGTATTTTTACCGCACAAAGCAACTGTCGCTGAACCGTTACACCGATTGTTAGATAAAAAAGCAAATTGGTTATGGGGTTACCGTGAAGAACAGGCGTTCCGAAATGTTAAAAAACTGCTCACTTCTGACTCTGTACTCATGCAGTATAACGAGACTTTGCCGTTAGTTATAACCTGTGATGCATCGCCTTTCGGGGTGGGCGCCATTTTGAGCCACGTACTGCCTAATGGGAACGAAGCCCCTGTTGCATATTTTTCAAAGACTCCTTCAAAAACGGAGCTGAACTATGGACAAATTGATAAAGAAGCCCTCGCAATTGTCTCAGCTGTGAAAAGATTTCACGAATACGTGTATGGTAGGGTTTTTACTATTGTGACTGACCACAAACCTTTGTTAGGGATTATAGCCGGAGATAAGCTGACTCCCTACATATTATCCCCTAGGATGACCCAATGGTCAGAATTCTTAGCTGCTTATAACTATCGGCTGCAATACTGCCCGGGGAAAGCCATTCCCCACACCGACACATTGAGCCGAGCACCACTTCCAGAGACTCTCGACGATCCGGCACCAACGGTAACCACGTTGCAAATCGAGGCACTCAACTCACCGCCATTGACCGCCCGAGATATCGCGAGAGAAACCAAACGCGACCACACCCTAGCATGAGTCCTAGGCTGGGTAGAACGCGGATGGCCATTGGACCAGTTATCAGATGACTTCACACCGTTCAAGTCTCAACAGACCGAGTTCTTCTCCCAGAAAGGCTGTGTCATTTGGGGCGATAGAGTCGTTTTCCCAGAACGGTTCCGAAAAGCGCTACTGAGAACTTTGCATGATGGCCACCCCGGCATCGTGTGAATGAAAGCCCTTGCGCGAAGCTACGCATGGTGGCCGGGCATTGACAAGCAAATTGAACAGTGGGTTAAAGCTTGTCCCAAATGCCAAGAAGTCAGCAACGCCCCACCAAAAGCCATGCCTACTGAATGGGAGACACCACGTGGACCCTGGTCCCGAATTCACCTGGACTTCGCGGGGCCAACCAAAGGCCACACTTTCCTGCTTACCATCGACGCCTACTCGAATTGGCTCGAAATTCATCCCATGACGACTACGACCTCTGAGGCGGTTATCAAAATTTTAAACAGACTCTTTGCAACCCACGGATTACCAGACATCATGGTATCCAATAATGGCCCACAATTTACTGCACTAGCGTTCGAGCAGTACCTCGCTGACCGCGGCATCCGCCATGCGCTCACCTCGCCTGCACACCTTGCGACCAATGGCCGAGCAATACGCATGGTCCAATTTGTGAAGAAAACCTTGCAAAAGGTAGACTACGACAACATTGATGACAAGGTCAATCAAATCCTCTTCTTGCAACACATCACCCCACATAGCGTCACCAACAAAACTCCCGCTGAACTGCTAATGGGACGAAAGCTCCGCTCCCACCTCAACCGGTTGCACCTGGCTTATGAACCGGAGAAACCACGAGGATCCAGTGGCCGCTGTCACACCTTCCAGGTAGGAGACCTGGTTTATGCAAAAAACCTATCGGGCGACCCGTTGTGGGTAGAAGCAACAGTAGTACATGTAACTGGCCCCAGATCCTACCTTGTGCAATGCCTTGACGATAAACTTTGGAAACGGCATATCGACCAATTACGATCGTGGCTTTCAGCGGCCAGTCCACAAATCCCCTTTGACCAAACTGAGGGGGGGGACGTACGGAAGAAGATGAATTCCTAGGAAACCAGTTCGAAGGAAACAACGGTTTAATAGAAACTCAGGAAGCAGAGCTGGAGGGAGAAATGGTTTCACCTCAGGGAATTGCAGAAAATGTGGGCAACGACGTAGAAGTGAACTCTGAACCAGAAACAGCCCCACTGCCAAACAGCAATCTATCTCAGCATGATTGCAACCAACTAATACAACGAAAATCAAAGAGACTAAAAAGACAACCGTCCTACTTAAGGGACTATGTAACTACGCCCTGAAATAATAAGCCAGGGGGAAGGGGGTGTTGTGTATGCAATAAGTTTAATAAAGTGTGAGCTTGGAGTAAGTGCAGGGTTCTGGCCCTGCACTTCTGATTGGCTGTTAAGCGGGCGGACTGGATTGGCCCATTCCGGGGAATCCGATTGGCCCTTAACAGAGAGTTCTTATTGGTTATAAGAGCTAGCGTTCCTAGCTCATTATTGGTTAAACGTTACAGGGTTTGCCTATATAAGGCGGGTTTTACTGTTGTTGAGTTGAAGAAGTCACAATGTAAATAAAGAGCTGAAGTTCACCGTTCAGAGGCTTGTCTCCATTCTTTCTCACCCATGCTCAAAACTTAACAGTGGGGGCTGTCGTTTTTTGCTCTTTCAGAAGACCATGAAACTGAATCATCTTAGAAAGATGCATATGGGAGCTAGTGAAGATGTCAAGCTGACTTTTTCTCCTTGTTTGGATGTTATTCTAGCATAACTGCTATTTCATGCATTTATTCTTTTGATGGAAAGTTAGAGGACAAGTAAAGTTGTTTGTGATTGCTAGGTATTTTAGTCTGTTTGTTCTGTAAACCGCCTTGACTTGGTTTGATTGGATAGTCTTTATGTATATGTAATCCATCAATCAACCTCCCTCCTGGAAGGCAGCCAGGGAAGCACAAGGCAGCGCCTGTTTATGGCTCTCTCACACACACTCTTTTAAATGATGCAAATGACAAGTTCAGACATTTAGCTTACTGAATTATTTCCATTTCTGCTTGAGATAATATAACATCTTTTGGCATTTTATATACAGCCTCTCAATTATTCCTTCAGAAGGAAGGAAGGAAGGAAGGAAGGAAGGAAGGAAGGAAGGAAGGAAGGAAGGAGGGAAGGAAGGAGGGAGGGAAGGAAGGAAGATGGGTGGGAGGGAGGTGGAAAGGAGAGGAGGTGGAAGAGAGGGAGGGAGAGAGAAAAGGAGAAAGAGGGGAAAAGGAGGGAGGGAAGGAGGAAGGAAGATGGGTGGGAGGGAGGGGGGAAAGAGGGAAGATGGAAGGGAGGGAGGGAGAGGAGAAAGGAGAAGGGGAGGAAAAGGAGGGACGGAGGAAGAGGAGGGAGAGAGGAGGGAGAGAGGAGGAAGGAAGGAAGATGGGAGGAAGGAAGGAGGAAAGGGGGAGAAGGAAGGAAAGAAGGAATGATGGAAGGAGAGAGGAAAGAAGGTCATTTCAGAGCCTTTCCTGTTTGCGTTGACCTCTTTTTCTTTGCATATTATAAAAATATATTACTTTCATTATGTTTTTCAATAATACTTGAAATTGTAGGGAGGAGGTTAATAAAAGACCAAAAGTTCCATCAGAAAAAAAAATCCACCGCCTCTTTGACACTCTATGCCTTCCCCAGTTGATTCTTTAAAACTTGATTCATTTTGTGAGCAAAAGAGAAGGACATTGTTTTCGCGTCTTGTTTTTAATTATTGTTTGCTTTGGACTGCATAACAAGCATCCTGCTTTTGCTCAGGGAAAAGGATTCATGCTTTTTAAGTAGATCTCTGTTGCTGATTCCACTCCAGGCATAAGTGGCAATTTAGTAAGAAATACCTGTCAATGTCAGAATTTATTTACTGCATGTTAGCTTTGAAGAACTGCAGGGTGTGTTTTGCTCTCACTGGGTTTTTGCTTTTTGTAAAAGGTAGCACGTGAACTGTGGGTGTGCGGACAGTAAGCAGACCGTATCAACCAATTCATCTCTCTCAGAAATAAAATTTAAAAATAAAGAAATATGCTGATAGAGGCAAAAAAAATACTTTCCAAAACAGGGGGGGGGGCCGGCAGAGAAAGAGAAACTGACACCATTAAAGTCAATTCATTTGGCAGCTGACAAAGATTTAAGGCTATTGCCTTCATCGCAAGGAAGAGCACTGTTATTTTAGAGAAATATATAAATAGAAGAATAGATAATGTAGAAATAATACAGCATAGTCTGTATTTATTATTTAAATATTAAATATTTATTTAATAGACCCTGTCCTTAAACAAATAATATTTTTAATAATAATAATAATAATAATAATAATAATAATAATAATAATAATAATAACAACAACAACAACAACAACCAAGAAAAACGTGTTAGATGCCAAATAATAGAAGTAAGTGTCTAATATCCTGAAATCCTGACAGGTATATAAGACTTTTTACATTAAGGAATATGCAATTCCACTGAGAATGAAGAATCATTAGCTAATTCTCCATGCAAGGAGGGGGAAATTTTTCATAGTACAGCGGAAGAGGTCTCCCAATTAAAACACTTGGCAGGGTATTCAGCTGAACTACCCAACAAAGGGTTTTCCCATGCACTGTGTGGCCCGTATTTGCTGATATAGTAGCTGCCAGCAGCTCAGATTACTTAAAACAGGACTGTACAAATCCATGGAAGAATGGCCCCACCTAAAAGCGAGATATAAGTACTGGATCTCTGAAGATTCAGTATTATGTAAAGAATGACAGAATAATGGAACTCAAAGGGTACTTGGAGGTCTTCTAGTCCAACCCCCTGCTCAGGCTAGGAATCCACATACCATTTCAGACAAATGGCTGTCCAATCACTTCTTTAAAATCTCCAGGGTTGGAGAATTCACAATTTCTGGAGGCAAGTCATTCCACCGGTTGATTATTCTCACTGTCAAGAAATTTCTCCTTAGTTCTAAGTTGCTTCTCTCCTTGATTAGTTTCCACCCATTGCTTCTTGTCCTGCCCTTCAGGTGCTTTGGAGAATAGCTTGACTCCCTCTTCTTTGGGGCAGCCCCTCAGATATTGGAACATGGCTATCATGTCACCTTCTTTTCATTAGACTAGATGTATCTAATTGGTGCAACCATTCTTCAGATGTTTTAGCTTCCAGTCCCCTAATCATCTTTGTTGCTGTTCTCTACACTCTTTCTAGACAAAGAGCGTCTAGCAGAAGCTGTTTACAGTTCGAAATAGGGTGAGACTTTCACACTTTAAATTCCCCCATAATGGGCTGAACTACCTATGCTGCATGCTGAGCAAGAACTGGTAGACATCTTGACGCATCAGAAACAAGGCTGTAACATAATCTCTATGGGAGCTGTTCTCATTAAAGGACAACCCAATGGGATGACTTGTTCAAAATGCAATTGCAACTCAGTAAGCATATGATACACCGTGCATAGAATTGGGTATCTCAACCTTGGCAACTTTAAGGCATGTGGACTACAACTAGGGGTGGGATACGACAGGGTTAACTACCGGTTCAGGATTTATGAGCTTCCCTGCACACTGGGAGCCACACGCCTGTAAATTGTCATCAGCATGCTGCCGTACAGAGAAGCAGCCTTTGAAACAGCCCTCTTTTCCTGCTTTTTTAACTGCAGCTGTGCCTCATTCGGCAGCTGAAGCTGAAAAATCAGGAAATAATGATCAAGTAACAGCATGGGTGGGTGGGCGGGCAAAAACATCAGCAGACATAGAGCCGGTTCTATGTCTTCTGCTCTTCAGAGCTACCGGTTCTACAGAGGTGGACAGAACTGATAGAAACCCACACCTGACTACAACTGCCAGAATTGAGAAATTCTGAGAATTGGAGTCCAAACGTCTTAAATTGAAATCCAGATGTCTTAAAGTTGCCAAAGTTGAAAACACTACCTTAGAATATGGATGAGGCCTGCTGTTGTGGCCTGTCAGACTCTGGCCCCTCCAGAAGCCAAATCAGATGAGGAGATGGCATGGGAGTCAAGGTGAAGAGGGAATGGAGCTGTCAGAGATAGAGACAGAGGCAGAGCCTGGGCCGTACAACAGCCCTCAGATGAAGAGTCAACAGCCCCCAGGTCTGGAGTGGCTGATGAGGACAAGGAAGAACAGCTGAGTTCAGTGCTTGATGCACGGATGCACAGAAGGCAGAGGAGAGGAGAGCAGTGGAAATCTATGGGCTGATCCTTGGGAACAGAAGAGCCACCATTGGTAGCAAACCCTAACTCTGGGGATAAAAGACAGGGGGCAGAGATGAATAGGTGTGGCAGATGACTATTCATCGCCCTGCCAGATGGACTGGTTAGCCTGCTGTGTGAGAGAAATAGAGACTTTATTTTTTGCTGGATAGAGGGTTTTGTTATGTTTGGGAGCCGGGTCAGAACACCTGCATTTTGTAACTTCAGAGAGAAACAAGGATTATATTTATTTTCTTTCCAATGCACATGTTCATATTTGACGGACTATTCCTGTCTATTTTGACCATGTGAGAATAAAAATCTGGAAACTGCAACCTTATTAGTTATACAGCAGCCCCCAACCCTCAACAGACCAATTCAGTGGAAAGAGGTTTTTCTGCAGACCAGAGAGGGTCTGTGGTTTTGTGTGCTGCCTGCATCCCGCTTTTTTGTGCAGTCCAGTTTCTGGCTTGGCATGGACCGGTCCTGGTTCACAGACCAAGGGTTGGGGACCACTGAATTATATAGTACTTATTGGTACAATAGACAAACTATACAAACATTCACTTAACAACTGCCTCAAGAAAGGTAATGAAATCATGGGTGGTTACCCGGTGACCCCCTTGTTGAGGTATAAGATTTAATAGCTGCCAGCTGCTGTAAGTCTGATGCAATGTAAGACTGATGCAATAAGGAGGAATCAGCATAGCACGGGTATTGCCTTTTTTAAGACTAAGAAGGAGTCCACAGAAGTTTTATCATTTGAAGAGGTGTTTATATAAGGCAGCCATTAGAGAGGGCATGTCCTCTCCAGTGGGGGAATTCAAAAATTTTTACTACTGGTTCTGTGGGCATGGCAGGGGAAGTTACTGTAAAATCTCCATTCCCTCCCCACTAACCCACTAACCTGCTTTCCAGCTCCGTTCTCCAGTGCAGGGAAACAAAAGAAGACCCAGCCAATCAGCTGGAACTCAGGAGGCAGAGAATGGATGGGGGGCAGGGCCAGTCAGAGGGGATATTTGCCAGTTGTCCAAATTACTCAGAACCTGCTGAATACCACTTCTGGTTCTCTCTCCTTGTATCCAGTATTCATTGCAGAGTTCTCCGTGTAGAATTGAAGAAGATTGATTGTTTATAAGCTATTTTGCCCACCATGTATATTTCTGCATATGTCTTGTATATAAACAACTGCAAAATGTCTAAGTCTTTGTGTGCTGTGTTTTGCTCCTGGGTTGTCTCATAATAGTAGTCACGCCACAAACACTCTGACATCCCTTAATGACTAGCATGATTTATGATCATAATTCCAAGTTCAGTGATGGTTATAAGTCCAGGACTACCTGTACATCTTGGATTGTCTATCAATTAGTCCCCTTAGGAAAGCAGAGTCAAAAGGCACACCCTCTAATTGATAGTTAAGTTGGCTTTTTTTTTTGTCCTGTTGTCAATTTCACAACCGCATAGTATCAGAATAACAGACCTTTGACAATAATCCCTTAGTTTCACCAGTCCAAAAAGAAGCTCTGAAAATGAATTTTCTCTGCTTGTAGAAGTAACGTGGATTGTCCCCTAGAGGCATCCCATAAATACAATTTGATGGAGCCACAGCTTTGAAACATTGCACCTGAGAGCATAAAGAAATCTCAGTTTCCTCAAATACTTATCATAAAAGCAGCCTGATTTCTTTGAAAAAAAAAAAAAAAGGCATTTGGAAGAGAGGTTAAAGCTCTCTTCATGGGTGGAGAAAGGAATGACAATGATTTTTTTATTTTGATTTGTCAATGGCTTACAAGATAATAGGTAGATACATAGTTATGAATACATAAAATGGATCCATATAAGAAAAATAAAAGAAACAATAGGACAGGGACAGTAGGCAGGTTGGTGCGCTTATCCACGCCCCATACAGTCCTCTTAAGAAAGGGGTGAGGTCAATATTAGACAGTCTAAGGTTAAAGTTTTGGGGGTTTGGGGAAGAAACCACAGAGTCAGGTAGAGTATTCCAGACATTGACCGCTCTGTTGCTGAAGTCATATTTCCTGCAATCAAGTTTGGTGCGCTTAACCTTGAGTTTGTATCTATTGTTTGCTCTTGTATTGTTATGGTTGAAGCTGAAGTATTCATTGACAGGTAAGTATGATTTTATATACCATACTTAGATCAAATCGAAGACAGCGTAATTCAAGGTTTTCTAGGTCTAGAATTTCAAGTTTGGTGGCATAAGGTATTCTACAATGAGTAGAGGAGTGGAGAACCCTTCTTGTGAAATATTTCTGGACTTTCTCAACTGTGCTAATATCAGATATGTAATGTGGGTTCCAGACTGATGAGCTGTATTCGAGTATTGGTCCAGCAAATGTTTTGTATGCTCTAGTTAGTAGTGTGATGTTACCAGAGAAAAAGCTATGTAGGATTTGGCTATGTAGTTACAGTGGGCTATAGCACTTAAATCATTATAGATGAGTATTCCAAGGTCCTTTACAGAGCTTGGATCATCAGCAAGGTCTTGACTATTCAGCTTGTATTTTATTTTCTGATTTTTTTTTGCCAGTATGTAAGACAGAGCTTTTATTTGTTGAGATTTGAAGTTGCCATTTGTTTGACCATTCTGATACATAGTCAGATGATGAGATGTAATGTCCACGTGGATCTTACATTGCCACTCATCCCTGAATCACACGCAAGTTAGCAAGACAATGAGAAATCCAGACAAATTCTGCTGGACAAGACAAAAGGCAAAATATGTATTTAATCTCAAAAGATGGGCAGCCCTTAATTTACAACAATTCATTTCATGAGCCTTTGAAGTTACAAGTTAAAAGCAACTTGGGGCCATTTCTCACACTTACAACTGTTGCAGTTCCCCCATGGTCATGTGATCAAACTTCAGACACTTGGCAACTGATTCGTATTTATGACGGTAGCCATGTCCTGCTGTCACATGATTCCCATTTCCGCCCTTCTAAAAAGCAAAGTCAATGAAGAAGCCAGATTCACTTAACAACCACGTTACTAACTTAACAACTGCAGTGATTCACTTAATTGTGTCAAGACTGGTCATAATATGAGGCAAAATACACTTAATAACTCACCTTGCTTAGCAGGGGAAATTTTGGGCTCATTCGTGGTTGTAATTCGAGAACTACCTGTAGAATTTTGTTTTTCTCATTCTTTTTTTTAACTTGTTATTTATTTAGGGCTGTGGGGAGGAGTTTTGTAGTACAGATAATCCTCGAGATACACAACCACCCTAGCTTAATTTTTACCCATGTGCTCCGGAGTGGGTAAGATCTTAATCAGGACTTATTTTTGGGATAGGGGTTATATTGGGCGCACATATAAAAATCAAACTAGGACTTACCTTCAAGGGAGGTTGTATTTTCAGGGAAACAGGGTATGTATACACACACACACATACATATTTATACATACACTCATACATACTTATATAGGTAGTCTTCAACTTACAACGATCACTGAGCCCAAAAATTTTGTTGTTCAATGAGATAGTTGTTAAGTGAGTTTTGCCCCATTTTACAAACTTTCTTGCCACAGTTGTTAAGCAAATTATTGCAGTTGATAAGTTAGTAACCTTATTAAGTCAAGGAATACCTGTATAGTAATTGTAGTTTGTTGTAGTTTTTTTTTCAATGTATTTCATTTATTTTCCATGCATTCCATATTTAAATGAAAAATATTTTTAAAACAGTAAAATCAAAAAGAAAATCTAATTGGCTTGTGATATATATATATATATATAGGGGTGTGTGTGTGTGTGTGTGTGTGTGTAGTCCTCAATACCATTCGAAGTTACGACAGCTCTGAAAAAATGACTTACGGTTGTTTTCTCAGAGTTAAAACTTTTACAGCATCCCCATGATCATGTGATCAAAATTCAGATGCCTGGCCACTGTTTCATACTTATGACCGTTGCTGTGTTCCAAGGTCATGTGAACCCCTTTTGTGACCTCCCGACAAGCAAAATCAAGAGTCAGATGCACTTAACAACCGAATTATTAACTTATCAATTGCAACTTTCACTTAACAACCATGGCAAGAAATGGGGCAAAATTCACTTAACAAATGTTTCACTTAGCAACAAAAATTTTGGGCTCAATTGTGGTTGTAAGTTGAAGACTACCTGTATAAGTATGTGTGTATGTGTAAGTACGTATATAAGTGTGTGTGTGTGTTTGTGTATACATACCCTGTTTCCCTGAAAATACGACCTACCCTGAAAGTAAATCCTAGCTTGATTTTTACATGTGCCCCCCAAAATAAGCCCTAATTAATATCCCGCCCACTGCAGAGTGCACAAGTAAAAATGAAGCTAGGGTGGGGTTGACAGGTGGAGCTGCCCAATTACTTCTTACCTTTGGACAGTTGTAGGCAGGCCTCGCACACCCCGACACCTGCCTTGCCGGCCCATTTCTTCTCCGGCTGGTAAAGCTGGCAAGCCTTTCCCAAAGGCCTCTGTAGCTGATAACAAAGCTCTGGATCGATTCAGAATTCTGTTATTGGCTGCAGAGGCCTTCAGGAAAGACTTGAGGCTGCAGAAGAAGACGTTCCTGAAGGCCTCTGACAGCAAAAAGGAGGCCAGGAACGATGCACGCAAGTGAGGTTAGTCAGTGGATGACATCCTCCAAAAATAACACCTGGTGCCTTTTTTAGTGGCAAAATATATATATATATAAGACAAGGTTTTATTTTTGGGGAAACACAACACACACACACACACACACACACACACAGCATATTCTTTCCATTCATCAGGCAGTTTAGTTCATGCTGTTCCTGAGATCTCCGCTGTACAGAATACGTTTATTATTTTACTGCAAGGCTGGGAAAGTCACAGGTGTTAGAAAAGCTACGGAGATCCTTTCCGTTCAAAACAGATGCTGGCTGCCAAGAATAATCAAGATTGAAGAAATGGGGAGGAATAAAAGGTGAAAAGAGGGGTGATTTTTCAGCTGTTCTAAGAACCTTGCTGATGCCTGGTGGTCACATCTGATATTGGAGATTCCCTAGACACCTGTCCTTGCAAAGAACTCTGGGATTTCCCAGGATCTAGTCGTGACCAACTACCAAAGGATTTTTGGATTTAATTGGTTCTAAACAGTGATGGGATTCAAAAAATTTTTACTACCAGTTCTGTGAGTGTGG
Organism: Hydrophis major; assembly: GCA_033807585.1. Lineage (NCBI taxonomy): Eukaryota > Metazoa > Chordata > Lepidosauria > Squamata > Elapidae > Hydrophis > Hydrophis major. The sequence continues at coordinate 7,671,819 of CM066331.1, forward strand.
CTTGGTGGGCGTGCAGGGGAAGGATACTGTCAAATTTCCAGTCAGAGATGGTATTTGCCAGTTCTCCGAACTATTCAAAATTTCCGCCACCGATTCTCCAGAACTGGTCAGAACCTGCTGAACATGGCCTCTGCTTCTAAAGCATGTGATTCAGGAGTATCTTGCAAAGTATACTAAAAAGAAAAGTCAAGGGGAAGCTCCTCCTGTTTTTTAAACATACAAAGAGGCAGTTTGTTCTAGTAGTTAAAGCACAAGGCTAGAAAGCAAGAGACCACGAGTTCAAATTCCACATTAGTAATGAAAGCCTGCTGGAATGGATGACCTTAGGCCAATCACCAAGACTGTGAATTCTACTCCCGCCTTAGGCATGACTTTGGGCCAATCATCAGGAGACTGCGAGTTCTAGTCCTGCCTTTGCCACAAAAGCCAGCTGGGTTACTTTGGGCCAGTCATTGTCATTCTCAGCCCAACCCACTTCACACCATTATTTGTCCAGGGAAAATAGGAGGAGAAAAGCGTTGGATATGTTTGCTGCCTTAAGTTACTTGTAAAATAATAAAGGCCGAATGTAAATGATTAATAAAAAATCAATAATTTGATGTTGTGCATGGGAGGAGAGATTGAAACAGCTGGGATGATACACAGAATATTCTAAAGCAACTGGACATTGGCAGAGCTATGCACTTCCATTAAACCTGGGCTAAAATGAGATGATATCTTTTGTTGTTTTAATTTAATTTAATTTAAATGAATCCTTTCCCATTCTGAAACCCGGAATAAATTATATTTCCACTATTGGTTGTTACTTCCACTCAAAATACTTCACATCGTCCTGATACCAGAGCTAAGCAGATAAATGGATTTTTCTGGAATTCTGAATATTGGCAAGCTTACCAAGAGGAAACGGAAAATTGTCTGAGCAGCCAAAAGCAATTTATACTCACAGTCTGCCAACACACCCAGTGGATTTAGAAGACCAGTGCGGAAGTCTACTCTTGTTCTGAACATGAAGGAACTTCAGAGAATTTGTGCGGTTACTAATGAGAGATGGCTGTCTCTCCAAGGTTAATACTCCTCTTATGTAATGCTCTGCTTGACTGAAGGATGACTTTTAATCAGTTGAAGGGAAGCAACACAAACAAGCATGCCAACCCAGAGAAAAAATAACATTCTCTGAGGAATGGACTTCCTCTAAAGAAATCCATGCAGGAAGAAGAATCCATACTATTTGGTTCAGGCTGAGCAAAGAAAACCCATTTGTTAAATCAGCTATTATGTTTGCCAGTGATGCAATCCCGAACCACACAATTTCCACGAACAACTTTGCTGAATATCTTATGATCACTACTTGTCTTATCTTATCAAGATTAGCAGAGTTGGAAGGGACCTTGTAGGTCATCTAGTCCAACCTCCCACCCAAGCATGTGACCCTACACCATTTCTGACCAATGGCAGTCCAATCTCTTCTTGAAAGTCTCAAGTGATGGCGCTCCCACAACTTCCGAAGACAAAAGCTATTCCATTGGTTGATTGTTCTCACTGTCAGAAAATTTCTCCTTTTTTCCAGGTTAAATCTCTCCTTGTTCAGTTTCCATACATTATTCCTTGTCTGGCCTACAAGCGCTTTAGAAAATAGCTTGACCCCTTCCTCTCTGTGGCAGCCCCTCAAATATTAGAAGACCGCTATCCTGTCTCCCCTGGTCCTTCTCTTCACTAGACTAGCCAGGCCAGTTCCTGCAACCGTTCTTCATATGTTTTAGCCTCCAGTCCCCTCATCATGCTGGTTGCTCTTCTCCGTACTTTTTCTAGAGACTCAATCTATAAAATCTTTTTTTATAGTGTAGTGACCAAAACTGGATGCAGTATTTTAGGTGCGATCTTACTAAGGCTTCATAGAGTGGTATTAGTACCTTACTTGATCTTAATTGTATCCCGCTGTTAATGCAGTTTAGGATTGCATTAGCTTTTTTGGCTGTTGTTGCACACTGCTGGCTCGTATTAGCTGGTTGTCCACTAAGACTCCAAGATCCCTCTCACAGTTACTGCTGTTGAGCCTGGTTTCACCCAGGCTTAATATAGGTGCATTTTTGGTTTTTCTTGCCTAAGTGCAGGACTTTACTTTTCTCCACATTCTCTATCATCAAACCTTAATACTATCCCTCCATTGATGTAGCCTAGAATTACATTGGCCTTTTTGGCAGCTGTAGCACATTACAGGCTCATATTTAAGTGGTTGTTCATTAGGACTCCTAGATCCCACTTTCAGGTATTTCTGTTGAGCCAGGTGCTGCCTATTCTATACCTGTGCATTTAATTTTTCTTGCTTAAGGGTAAAACCTTATATTTTATGTTGCAATGAATTGCATTTTGTTGGATAGGGCTCAGTGAACTAGTCTACTGAGATCCACCTGGATCTTGAGCCTATCATCTGGGGTGTTGGCTAATCCTGCTAACTTGGTGTCATCTGCAAAATTGATAGCTTCTCCTCCTATCCCCTCACCTAAATTGCTTGGGAAGAGTTGAAGAGTTCTGCGTCTGAGATACTCTGTTTCTCAATCTTGGCAATCTTAAGACATGTGGACTTCAACTCCAAATTCTGGGAGTTGAAGTCCAACCTCTTAAGGTTGCCAAAGTTGAGAAATACTGCCCCGCTACATACTTTCCATCATGCAGATGTAGTTCCATTGAGGACTACATGCTGAGTGTGCTTGGTCAGCCAGTTATGAACCCATCTGGTGTTGATCCTCTCTGTTCCACATGTTTCTGTCTTACCAAGAAGTCTACTTTCTCAAATGCCTTACTGAAGTCCAAGTAAACTTAATTCCACAACATTCCTCTGCTCCATTAATTTAGTCACTGTTAAAGAATGCAATAAGATGTCCAGGTAATCATTTAAGAGCAGCTGCTACGATGATGTAATGCTAGGAATGAGTCAGCAAGATTTTTAGGCTGATATCACTTTAAGAGCCTGTAATAAGAAAAGGCCCTGTTGGGATGTATCTCTCTCTCTATATGTGATTCCATGTTCTAATTGCTGATTGCTGTTTGTTTGAGGTCTTGACCAGAGATAGTATTCAGCAGATTCTGACCAGTTCTGGAGAACTGGTAGTGGAAATTTTGAGTAGTTTGGAATACCACCTCTGACTGGCCCTGCCCCCCTCTATTCTCTGCCTCCTGAGTCCCAGCTGATCGGCTGGGTCTTCTTTGGTTGCCCTGCACAGGAGAACAGAGCTGGAAAGTAGGTTAGTGGGGTGGGGAGGGAATGGGATTTTGCAGTAACCTCCCCCCAGGAGTGGGGAGGGAATGGGGATTTTGCAGTATCCTTCCCCTGCCATGCCCACCAAGCCACATCCATAGAACCGGTAGTAAAAATAATTTGAATCCCACCACTGGTTCAGTGGTTCCAAAATTATATCTGCCAGCTCCTTTAGAACTCTGGGATTTCACCCATCTGTGATTTGAATTCTTCTAAAGTAGATAGTGCAGTTGATGGAGATGTATAGGAGGAGATATTGTTGTGACTTGGAGGTTTGAGCCTGCTCTTTCAGAAGACATAGGCTCGAGTGATGAGGAAGATCTGGCATTGAGGTTTGAGCCTGCTTTGTTGGGAGACACAGACGGGAGTCAGGAGGAAGAGGAGGACTTGAGGTTTGAGCCTTCTTTGCTGGAAGTTTTGGAATCATCTTCCTCCCCAGAATCTTCCTCCCTGATTGTGCCTCAGGTGTTGGCAGATAATCGGGAGAGCGTGCCAGAGTCATTGGCTGAAGATCAAGCCGAGAAATGCTGGTCTGATGTGAGGCAAAGACACAGGCAGAAACGTGAAATACAACGTAAAAGGAAATGTCAAATCAGGGACTGAGAAAAGAGACTGACACGTCCCTCAGAGAATATAAGGGGGCGTGTTAGCTCTGAATCCCTGTTCGGGTCAACTTGTTTATTTGAGTTAGCAGTTTGGACAAATTATCTGTGTGGCGTTCACCTCTGATTTATGGTTCTGCTCATTATCAGACTTGGCAGGCAGCTTCTGGGAAAACTGCCAAGGATGGATTCAGCCAAAGGAAGTTAACTCTGTCGTTCCTGTTCCTGTCTGTTTGTGTATTTTCCTTTGGAAATTTGGACTCTCACCTCATGGCTACAGGTGAGACAGAACAGATATATAGGAGGAAGGTCGAGGGCCACTTTACTGACAGTGACCCACAGCAGATGTGGAGGGGGATACAGGCCCTGACCAACTATAAAGGCCAGGGACCAACAAACCGTGAGAGCAGTAGCACTCTGTCAGAGGAGCTAAACAGCTTTTTCGCACATTTTGAGACCACCAAGAACCTGGACATACTGCCTCACGAGGACCACGACACTGCACCTCTTTCTTTTCAGGTGCATGAGGTGAGAAAAACACCAAGAGCAGTAAATCCCAGGAAAGCTGCTGGGCCTGATGGCATTCCTGGTGCAGTAGTTAAAGCGTGTGCTGACCAGTTGGCAGAAATACTTACAGAGTTGTTCAATATATCTTTAACACATGCCATCATCCCACAATGCCTGAAGGCTGCAACCATCATCCCTGCTCCCAAAAAAACAAATATAAACACTCTCAATGACAAGAGGCCCATAGCATTAACAAGCTCCATTATGAAGGTTTTTGAGCGACTAGTTTCACAGCACCTCAGAGACTGCCTCCCGCCCTCCTTTGATCAACATAGAGCAAACCGATCTACAGAGGATGCTGTGGCCATCACACTTCACAGAGTGCTGAGTCATCTGGAGAACAAACAGAGCTAGGTGAGGATGCTCTTTGTGGACTACAGCTCTGTGTTTAACACTATCATCCCAGATATACTAGTAACCAAACTGTATAATCTGCAGGTCCCCACCCCCACGTGCTCCTGGATTAAGAATTTTTTGACAAACAGACCACAGTCTGTTAGACTTGCCCCCATCTTTCTTCCACTATTACAGTCAGTACTGGTTCCCCCCAGGGTTGTGCCTTGAGCCCCCTGCTATATGCCTTGTACACCTTTGACTGCTCACTAAGCCACGCAACAAACACCATCATAAAGTTTGCGGTCGACACGACCACGATTGGTCTCATCTCCAGAGATGATGAGACGGCATACAGGGCAGAAGTAGAGAAGTCTATCTAGTGTTCACAGAACAATCTGTCACTGAATGTCCATAAAACCAAAGAACTGATTATGGACTTCAGGAAACATGGACAGGACCATGCCCCACTCATCATCAATGGAGAACGAGTGGAAACTGTCCCTACGATCAGATTCCTTGGCATCCATATTTCAGCTGATATCTCCTGGTCCCCTAATACCAAGGCCATAGTGAAGAAGGCTCAGCAGTGGCTGCACTTCCTGCAGGTTCTCAGGAAGAACAATCTGGATAAAAAGCTATTGCTGGCTTTCTATAAAGCCTCTGTGGAGAGCACTCTGACATATTGTCTGGGTATGGGGTATGAAGGCTCCACAGTTGAGGACAGGAAAACTGCCTAGAGAGTGATAAACACAGCTCAAAAGATCATTGGTTGCCCTCTGCCCTCCCTGGAAGACTTAGCCAGGTCCCAATGCCAAAGCAGAATCAAGGCCATTATAGAAGACCCCTCACACCCTGGCAATTATCTTTTTGACCTGCTGCCATCTGGACAGCATTTTAAGTCAATAAAATCCCACACCACTAGACTAACAAATAGTTTCTTTCCCTGGGCCATCTGAACTGCAAATAAACACAAAGTCACTACCTTATTAAGATGTGAAAAGATGTGAAATCTCAATACCCCATTCAGATGTAGAATAACATATTATAGTACAACCCATCTCTTGTGTATTATACTCGGCTAAGCATCACAGTCAGTGTTGGATGTATATTTTGTGTATATTCATAGATAGTGTACTCTCAAGTTGCAAATGGAGACGTGGGTACTCTATTTTTCTTATCTTCATTTTCAAGTGCTTTGGTTTTATTGTATTGCGAACAGTTGCTGGGGTGTATCCACAGTTTCGTTGTACTTGTACAATGGCAATAAAGTTCTTCTAATTCTATCTAATGTAAAGACTCACAGAACGAAACACAACCTGGAATATTAAAAACAGAGCATAAATTCTGCAGAGGGAAGGCAACACAGGTTGCCCTCAACTTACAACAATTTGTGTAGTGAGTGTCTGAAGTTACAATGGCACTGAAAAAAAGGACACATGGCCATTTTTTTACACTTATGACCATTGCAGCATCACCATGGTCACATGATCAAAATTCAGACGCTTGGCAAGAGGACTCATATTTATAACTGGTTTCCTGCAATCCCTTTTTGAGACCTTCTGACAGGCAATCAATGGGGAAGCCAGGCTCACTTAACAACCATGTTACTCACTTAACAAGTACAGACATTCACTTAACAACTGCGGCAAGAAAGGTCGCAAAACAGGGCCAAACTCTCTTTAATAACTGTCTTGCTTAGCAACTGAAAAGCTGGGCGCCATCATGGTCATAACTCGAGGATTACCTTCATTCCCTTTTTTTTTCCCCTTCTAAAAAGAGTTTGCAAAATTTGTTTGCTTCCTAAAAAGCTGGAAAGGGCATGTTGTGCTTTTTCTTTAAAATTTTTTTTATAAAAACAACAACAACAAACAGAACCGTCTTCCAGCTCTACAGTGTATCGGTTGGGTACATATATCTTGTGCGCATAATGATATTATAATATATTTCTTATATTTATATATATAATTTATATATTTAAGAAAGATATTTATGAAAGATACCTATAATGTCAATGATAATATAATAATTAGATAATGTGATATAGAACATTGATTAGAATGGTTATAAATGTAATTAAATGAGGAAAAGGCCTGTTTTATTCACGAGCGATAAAAGCTCTTGTAAGGCCCAATTCAATCCATTTTATTTTTCAGACACAGAAGCGAGTCCAGAGTCAATCTTGGCCTGTTTCAAAAAAACGTCTCTTGGGATCTTTTTTTCCATTCTCTTGACAATAATTGTTTGCCTGGCTTTGCTTTATCTGCACACCATCCGTAGCGTTTTCTCCAAAGCAAAGCAGAAAAGGGACTAGGGAGTAACAAGCTTTTTCGTGGTGCCATCATGATAACCAACCCAAAGCAAGCCAGTGAGCTCATTTGTACACACACACACACACACACACACTGACTTCCAAGGCGTGCATTTTGGATTGGGGATTAGCAATCCCCCGAGCTTCGTCATGCTGAAATAACTCCGATAAATTGAAGAGATTTTGTGTGTGTGCGTGGAATTAATTGGCCACTGAAGATGGCGAGGGTTGCCGCTTTCTCCATCGGATGTAAAAGGAACATTTATTTGTTTTCTAGGTATTCGAGTGGCAAGTTTTGCAAACAAAAAAAACAAAACCCCAACGAGAACAATTTGGGATCCTACTTCGGCCCCGTTGTTTGATCCCGGATTAAAATAAAGTCTAGAAAACGAGGGCTGCTCTTTTAATAAAATAAAACATGCTTTTAAAAAACACACACATTCAGGTGGTCTGATGGTTCTCTAGTCATTTTTCCCTGAGGTTGATGAGAGCAACAGGCAGAAAAAGAAGTTAAAAATGTTTTCCTACATACTTGAGTGTGATACCTGGGTGTTTATCTTAGGGCTGAACCAGCCAGGAAAAAAATTGCTCTTATGTTTTCAAAAGGCTTTGAGTTATAAAGTGCTGCCATTGATGTCTGCGTTCTATTTTCTGGATTGTTACCCTGGTTGTTTTACTGTGTTCCATCATGGTGCTTGTTTATCTTAAGCATTTTGTCAGGGTATTGTGGATGTTTCCTTGTGTTTGATAACTTCTGTAAACTTCTGAGAATCTTTCCACTGGGGAGAGGAGAAATTCAGGAAATCAATTCAATTAAATATTTAATAACAAGAAATCTTCCTTTCAGGTTTTGACCACTGGCATCTGATCTCTTTTAATCACAAAGAAGCATGAACTTTCTTTCTTTCTTTCTTTCTTTCTTTCTTTCTTTCTTTCTTTCTTTCTTTCTTTCTTTTTCTTCATCTTCTACTTCTTCCTCCTCCTCCCTCTTCCTCCCCCTCCTTGTCCTTCTGCTTCCTCTTCTTCTTGTTCTTCTTCCTCTTCTTTCTTCTTGCTCCTCCTCTTCCTTCTTCTCATTCTTCTTCTCCTCCACCTCTTCCTCCTCATCCTTCTTCCTCATCCTTGTCCTTCTTCTGCTTCCTCTCCTTCTCATCCTTCTTCTTCCTCTTCTTCCTTCCTCCTCCTCCTCCTCCTCCTCTTATTTTTATTCTTATTCTACTTCTTCTTCTCCACTTCCTTTTCCTCTTTCTTCCTCCTCCTCCTATTATGTCATGCATTTGTATTTAGAAAGGACAAAGATTTTTTTTTTAAGCTGAGTATCCGTAGACGTTTTCCCACTTCCGCCTAGCTTTGAAAAGGCATTGCCAGGACCTCATCATTTTTCTGCTATGTTCCCCGTGAAACTGCCTTCATCTTGTCTCCAGCCTTGGAGATAGATCCACACCAGTCTCAGAGTACTATCGTCAGAATTTCCCCGAGAACATTCAAGTTTGGTAATACCCTTTGGACTTGCTCAATATGTAGAAAAGTTGGAAAGACTGGGAACAAAGTTGAGACAGAATTAGAATCTGTAACAGGGACAGGACTTTTTCAGGCAGGTTTTCTGTCCTTTTGAGGATGGATGGAGAGCATGCCAAGATAGCAGAGATCGGCCTCAACTGAGTTCAGTAGAGTATAGAGATCAACAAGAAGATCCCCAAACTGCTCAATCATCCACATACATCTAAACACTAGCAGGGAAAATATACACCTATGCATGCATTTAAAATGTGTAATGTTTGAGCAGATTTACAGTTTATATTAATTCATGATGTTTTTCTGCTTGGTTGCAAACCATCGTGAGATCCAGTTGCTAACATTTTCCTTGGAGGCACTGCCCATTTGCTCACTGATTAGAGATGATGAGAAGAACCTGCCATAATTCAGATGTTGCTGAGCTATTAGTTCCAGCTGCCATAACTCTAATTCACATTATATATTGGGAGGAATGCTAGTTGTTGTCATTCAGAGAAGTTGGAAGACAGCAATAGCAATAAGACTTACATACCACTCCATAGTGCTTTACAGCCCTCTCTAAATTTATTTATTTATTTGATTTGATTTGTCAATCGCTTACAAGATAATAGGTATAAGTATAAACATAGTTATGAATACATGAAATGGATACATATAAGAAAAACAAAAAGAAACAATAGGACAAGGACGGTAGGCACGTTGGTGCGCTTATGCACGTCCCCTACAGACCTCTTAGGAAAGGGGTGAGGTCAATAGTAGACAGTCTAAGATTAAAGTTTTTGGGGTTTGGGGAAGAAACCACAGAGTCAGGTAGAGTATTCCAGATATTGACCACTCTGTTGCTGAAGTCATATTTCCTGCAATCGAGTTTGGTGTGGTTTACCTTGAGTTTGTATCTATTGTTTGCTCTAGTGCTATTATAGTTGAAGCTGAAGTATTCCTTGACAGGTAAGTCATTGCAATGTATGCTTTTATATACCATACTTAGATCAGACTGAAGACAGCATAATTCAAGGTTTTCTAGGTCTAGAATTTCAAGTCTGGTGGCATAAGGTATTCTACAATGAATAGAGGAGTGGAGAACTCTTCTTGTGAAATATTTCTGGACTTTCTCAACTGTGCTAATATCAGATATATAATGTGGGTTCCAGACTGATGAGCTGTATTCGAGTATTGGTCTACCAAATGTTTTGTATGCTCTAGTTAGTAGTGTGAGTCAGCAATCTCCCAACAATTTGGCTCCTCATTTTACTAATCTCGGAAGGATTGAGCCTGGTGGGATTTGAACTGTCAAATTGCAGGCAGTGACAATCAGCAGAGTAGCTTGTAGTACTGCACTCTAACCACTGTGCCACTGAAACTCAGTGCTCGGTGAAGATCATAATTCTGTGTCTTTTGGGGAGAACGTCCCAGCATTGCTCCCACCATTGTGATCCTGTTTTCCAAATTGATCTATATTGTGGTACTTTTAATCATCCTTTAACCATTCGCCCTGCTGGAATGGGACAACTTGCCATGGCCATTTCATCATAGCCAGAGGTGGTATTCAGCTGGTTCAGACTGGTTGTGGCGTACCAGTTGTGGAAATTTGGAGTAGTTCGGAGAACCTGCAAATACCGCCTCTGGCTGGCCCCGCCCACCTATACCTGCCCTTTCCTGTCCTATATTCCCTTGTTTTTTAGCTCAGCTGATTCGCGCTACAGAGTGGATTGCCATGCCTCAGCTGAGCTAAAAAAAACAGTTCACCTCACTAGAGCTGACAAAGGGTGCTTTTTGAGTGCTTGGCGCACGAGTGAAGCATGCTCTCATAGAACCAGTGGGGAAAAAAATTTGGAATCCCACCACTGAGTGGTACTAATACTTCATGTAATACTTCATCTTTGGCCATGGCCATCTTGCCATGACCAACTCACAGTGGCCATCTCACCACAGACAACTCACCACAGGATGAATTGCTGTGGTCCACTCAGTATGAGGTAACTCACCACGGGACAATTCCACACAGGATAAGTCAAGGTAATAAATATCTGCCATTTTTTTTTCTACATTATTTCTGTTGACAAAAAATGGAAGTAATGTAAAAGAAACAGTGGTAGATTACATTGATCACATTGAGTTATCCCATGTGGATTGTCCCACGGTGAGTTGGCCACACTGGGTTGGCTATAGGAAGAGGCTCGTGACGAGTTGGACAAAGCAATATGGCTGCACTGAGTTGGCTACAGTGAGATGGCCACCATGAGTCGTCCTAGCCCAGGGGTGTTAAACTCTTGGCCTGCAGGCTGGATGATTTAGCGAAGGGGGAAAAGATGCGATACGTCGTGCGATGACAACATGATGCCACGAGTTTGACATCCCTGTCCTAGACTCTTTGCCTACTATGGACTCATCTGCCGGCCTCTGCAGCTAGGCAAGAGGAGCCAACTAAAGAAATAGGCATGGTGATGACAAGTTGCAAGCGCCAGACCTTTTCTGCTTGCTTTGTAAGAAATGTACAAATCATGTTTAATGGCATTTCACTTTGCTGCAGATCTTTGTGAACACATTCTTTGAACTGCATTTAATAAGACTAAATTACTTTTATGAAATGGAATAAACCCAGATGGTTCAGGGATGCCTTGAAAGTGGAATGTGGACTGAAATTTATCAAGCGAAGGATTATAAGGAGGATTTTCAGAATGTTCCAGTGTTCCTTCTTGTTCTTATTCATCCAGAGACTCAGCCCACTTCAAACAAAGGCAGGTTTACAACTGCTGTTGTTTATTTCCAAGCTCAAAGCTTCATTTTCTCATGCACTAATACACATGTATACATACCAAAATCAATCCAGGTGAGTGGTTCCACTCTCTTGAATTCCAGAAGGAATAAAGGATGCCCAGCCTACAGGATACCTCCATGGTGAAGAATGGGTTTACTTAACAGAATACCAGAACAGAATAACAGAGTTGGAAGGGACCTTGTAGGCCACCTAGTCCAACCCTCACCCCCACTCCAAGTAGGAGACCCTACACCATTTCTGAAAAATGGCAATCCAATCTCTTCTTGAAACCTCTTCTATGTAGACTCTGGAAAGAGTGCAGAGAAGAGTAACAAAGATGAGGAGGAGGCTAAAACTTATGAAGAACAGTTGCAGGAATGCGGTATGTCCAGTCTAGTGGGGGGAAAAAAAGACTAGGAATGACATGATAGCAGTATGCCAGCATTTGAGGAGTTGCCACAAAGAAGAGGGGGCTATTCTATTCTCCAAAGAACCTGAAGCAGAGGTGGTCTTCAGCAGGTTCTGACCAGTTCTAGAGAACCGGTAGCGGAAATTTTGAGTAGTTCAGAGAACCGGCAAATCCCACCTCCGACTGGAGATTTTACAGTATCCTTCCCCTGCCACGCCCACCAAGCCACACCCACAGAACCGGAAGTAAAAAGAATTTGAACCCCACCACTGAAGGCAGGAGAAGAAGCCACGGATGGAAACAAGGTGAAAAGCAACCTGGAACTCAGGAGAAACTTCCTGTCTGTGAGAACAATTCATCAGTGGAACAACTTGTGTCTAGAAGTTATGGATGCTTCAACATTGGAGAGTTTTAAGACAAGATCCGACAGCCATTTGTCTGAAATGGTATAGGATCTGCTGCCTGAGCAAGGGGTTAGATTAGAGGGCCTCTAAGGTCCCCAACTCTGTTGTTCTGTTATCATTCTGCTATATTCAGGGGAGGACTGCTGGGGGTTCGCAGGGGGTTCGGCAGAACCCCTAGCTAAGATTCTGTGCAGTTCAGAGAACCAAATTCCATTCCTGGCTGGCCCCGCCCACCCCTCCCCTCCCCTCTCAGGAGTCCCCATGCTTTTTGGATGCAGGTAAGTGCAGGGTGCGCGTGGAGGCTCAGGGAGAGCAAAAATCGGGCCTCCCGAAAGTTCAGGAAGGCCAGAAATGAGCCTGTTTCCGCCATCCAGAGAGCCTCCGGAGCCCAGGGAGGTTATTTTCGCCCTCCTGGAGGCTCGAGAAAAGCCTCAGGAGCCTGGGAAGGGCAAAAATTCCCCCCCCTCACTGTGATGCAGGAGGCCAACTAGGCCACGCCCACCATGGCCATGTCCACCCAGCAACCGGGCAAAAAAGCCATTGCTAAAAAATTTTGAAGCCCACCCCTGGTTATATTATATAATAACTATGAAATCCTGCAGCTCCCATCACTTTTATAACTTCCAACAAGACTTGATCCGTCCCACCTTGGTTCTCTTCTGATACCTCCTCAGAGGTGGGATTCAGATTCTGGAGAACCGGTAGCGGAAAATTTGAGTAGTTCGGAGAACCAGCCAATCCCGCTTCTGACTGGCCCCACCCTCATCTCTTCTCTGCCTCCCATCAAGTCGCAGCTGATCGGCTGGCTCTTCTTTGGTTGCCCTGCACAGGAGAACGGAGCTGGAAAGCAGGTTAGTGGGATGGGGAGGGAATGGGGATTTTGCAGTAACCTTCCCCTGCCACGCCCACCAAGCCACTCCCACTGAATCAGTCGTAAAAAAAATTGAATCCCACCACTGTGCCTCCTGATATATTTCTCCGTTTACCTGGGAACCACCTTGTTGTTTTCAGAATCGTGTTATGTTTTGGAAACCATTGCTGGCTTGCATATCATGAAATGCTTCTGTAAAGGAATTTGGATGATGACCTTGGGGAAGGAATGGATGAATAATTCAGGGAGGAGAAACAGCCGCTCAGTCTGGCGAAAGCGGAAAGCATGAGAAGGAACTCAAAATAACACCTCCTTGATGCCCTTTGGTATAAGATGGGGCAAGAGATGTTCTAAGATGCTTTCGAGATGGTTATCACACAAGAATAAAGTAGCATTTCTGCAATATATCAGCCCCTTGAATGTTGACCAGATCAAGAAACGTTTCAGGGAACCCTAAAACTTTTATTAAGAGGAATTATTGTAAAAGAAACTAGCCAGTGGTGGGATTCAAATTTTTTTTACTACAGGTTCTATGGGCATGGCTTGGTGGGCGTGACTTGGCTGTGTGTGGCAGGGGAAGGTTACTGCAAAATCCCATTCCCTCCCTACCCCACTAACCTGCTTTCCAGCTCCGTTCTCCGGTGCAGGGCACAACCCAAGAAGACCCAGCCAATCAGCTGGGACTTGGGAGGTGGAGACTAGAAGGGGGCGGAGCCAACCAGAGGTTGGATTTGCCGGTTCTCTGAACTACTCAAAATTTCCGCAACCAGTTCTCCAGAACTGGTCAGAACCTACTGAAGACCACCTCTGAATCTAGCCAGTCTGATTGTATTTTGCCTGCACCCTTTCTTATTTGCCTGTGAATTAGGAAATATCTGAGATACTTTTGCCTTCCTTTCTGGTTTTGAACTCAAGCCATGTTTACCTTCTTTACTTTACTTTGTTAGTAGATCTCCCTCCAACATCCCTTTATTCTACAGAATCCCTGCAATGTCTGTTTCCTGACCAGGCCTACCTCAAAGGGCTGACAGCTTTTGTGGCTTTTTTTAAAAAAAACTTATTTTCAGGAACCTTGAATTGCTCTTTCAACTTTCTTTAGCTGCACCTGAGCTTACATGGTTGTCTAGAGGTGTCACAAACAAATAGTGCTTGGGGTTGATGTTTTGTTTTTTTGGTTACCTATCCTAGTGAGCCATCCCTACCTACACTGGTTTTTAACCAGTTTGGAAGGTTGTTTAGAAGGAGTTTATTTCATTAGATCTGTTTTTTCTAATCCTGCTTTTATTATTTTTTGTAAATGACTCAAGGGCATAAGCATGCCTACTGCTCTTTCTTCCTCCTATTCTCCCCACAACAACGCTGTGAGATAAGCTGGACTAAGAGTAATTGGCTCCAAATCATCCAGCCATGTTTTCATGTCTAAAGTAAAACTAGAACTCGCAGTCTCCTGGTGATGGGCCCAAAGTCACTCAACCAGCTTTCACACCTAAGGTGGGACTGAAACGCATAGTTTCTAACCTGGCACCTTAACCATTACACCCAGTGGTGGGATTTGAATTTTTTTTTTCCTATCGGTTCTGTGGCTTGGTGGGCGTGGCTTAGTGGGTAGGGCTTAGTGGATGTGGCAGGGGAAGGATACTGTAAAATCTCCATTCCCTCCCCACCCCACTAACCTGCTTCCCAGCTCCATTTTCCTGGGTAGAGCAACAAAAGAAGACTCAGCCGATCAGCTGAGATTCGGGAGGCAGAGAAGAGATGAGGGAGGGGCCAGTCAGAGGTGGGATTTGCCGGTTCTCCGAACTACTCAAAATTTCCGCTACCGGTTCTCCAGAACTGGTCAGAACCAGCTGAATGCCATCTCTGACTACACCGCACTGGTTCTCATTCTCTCGGGAAACGTTTTCTTAGGATTAAATTAAAACACTGAAAGCTAGAGAGGTCTGTATTGAGTTTTGGTCGCCATCATGTAAAAAAAAAAAAAAGCTGTTGAGACTCTAGAAAAAGTGCAGAGAAGAGCAACAAAGATGGTTAGGGGACTGGAGGCTAAAACATATGAAGAACAGTTGCTGGAATTGGATATATGTCGTTTAATGAAAAGGAGGACTAGGGGAAACATGATGGCAGTGTTCCAATATCTCAGGAATTGCCAAAAAGAAGAGAGGCTCAATCTATTCTCCAAAGGACCTGAGGGCAGGACAAGAAGAAACAGATGGAAACGAATCAAGGAGAGAAATAATCTAGAACTAAGGAGAAATTTCCTGACAGTGAGAACAATTAATCAGTGGAACTGCTTGCCTCCAGAAGTTGTGAATGCTCCAACACTGGAAGTTTTTAAGAAAAGATTGGACAACTCTCTGTCTGAAATAGTGCAGGGTTTTCTGCCTAAGCAGGGGGTTGGACTAGAAGACCTCCAAGGTCCCTTCCAACTCTATTATTCTATTCTAATCTATATGCTGAAACAAGGATAGAACTCAGGGGGGGGGGGGAAACATTGACAATCTTCCCTTAGTAATGACCTGTGTGAATCCATCCTATTACCTATTCTCTTTTGTTTCCACGGGAAATTTGAAAGCAATTTTTTTTTGTGCAATTAAGTAAGAAGTAGGAAAAATGCAGATTTTTCTTTTTTTAACATCTGTTAAGTACAGAAGTCAATCTGTCTCCTTTTCCCATTTTTTCCATGACGTTTGCCTCTGTCTCCATTTGGCGACTCCTGAGATACTCGTAAAAATAAAAAATATCCTATAAACTTAAACTCTCTTTCTTAAACTGAATCCAGTAACCTTGTCCGATCATTTTAATGCACCAATGAATCCTGCCATACATCTAAAAATTGTCTAGAAATTATCTGGAAAGTGGAAATACAGAAAGATATTTTAAAAGCTACCACCCAGTCTACAGGTGAAATATTCTTTATAAGCCCTTAATGAAAAAAAACAGTGTTTGGGAATCCTCTCTTACACCACACAATTCATAAATTTCGGTCTGTCTTCTGCAACCTGGTGGCCTCTTGATATATTAGAATTATGTTCACACCCATCATCCTTTTTAAAAGACGCAACATAATGCCAAGCATAGAAACAGAACAAGAAATAGTGAGCCAAAAAAATTAAGCACCTTAAAAAGGGATGGAAATCTACCTCAGTCTAATTTATATTAACATAGTTTACTATATGGTACTTCCTCAAAAAAAAATTCTTTTTTTTAAATAAATTTTTATTAGAGAAACACAAAAACAAAACAGAGAAGAACATTAAAAAAAATGAACATGGTACAATCCTCCTAACCCACATAGTTGTCTTCCATTATTAAGTCACATATAAAAATAGTGCCTATTTATATTCTATATACATAGTATATAATATATACATTTAATCATTTCTTATTATCTTGATCCTTTCTCTTTTCTAACCAACCATAAAACTTATCCCATACTTTGTAATAACCTGATTCATCCTTATTTTTTAAATTCTTTTGTCAATTTATCCATTTCTGCGTACATCCAGATTTTCCTAATTATTTCTATTTCACTTTGAGGTTTTTTTACATTTCTACTGTTGTGCATAAGCCAACCTCACAGCTGTGATTATATGAATTATTAAGTATATAATATACTTGTCATATTTTCCCACATTAATTCCTGACAAGAAAAATTCAGCTCTATATTCTGTTTTGAACATACAGATCTCTTCTAACCATTTCTGAATTTTCTGCCAGAACTTTTGGGCTTCTTTGCAATTCTACCAAAAATGATAATACATTCCATTTTCCTTTTTACACTTCCAACATACAGGGGAAAGATTTGGATACATTTTTGCCAACTTTGATGGCGGCATATGCCATCTATAAAACAATTTATAATTCATAATTTTCCACTCTTGCCAATCCCTCTTGTTTTCATCACCTCCATACAATACCTCATGAACTGACTTTTGTTCTTTAAAATTTCATCATCTTTAAGAATTTGATAACTCCACCCACAACTTTCTAAATCTTCCACTTCCTCCTCTCTACCCATTCTTGGTTTGTCCAGGTCATTTCCAGCCTTCCTACAGGGAAAGTCAATGGGGATACTAGATTCACTTAAGAACCCTGTTACTAATTTAACAACTGCAGTAACTCACATCACAAATGTGGCAAGAAAAAATGTAAATTGAGGCAAAACTCACTTAACAAATTTCTCACTTAGCAACATAACATTTTGGGCTCAGTTGTGGTTGTAAGTTGAGGACTAGCTGTATGGGTCTCCTGCAAGAATAATGGGTTGGACTATGACTTCCAAGGTCCCTTCCAACTCTATTATTGTTACTGAAGATGGTTTCTTGGACTCAAGATACTGTAAATCTAAGGTGAAGATGAGCAGAGTCCTGGAGAAATAAAAACAAGATTAGTCCTAGAGGGATTAGGACAAGAGCAAGAAAAACAAGAACAATTGGAATGGCTAAAGCAATAAATTTTCCACTGGTAATATACAGCTATGAAAGCCAGACACTGAGAAAGAGAGAGTAAGATAAAGGAGATAAATGTCCTTGGGTTATGGAAGTGCAGATGGTTTACGAAGAGTGTCATGGAACCAATCAACGGGCCCTGGATAAAATAAAAATTGGTCTCCCTTCACATGATAACAAGCAAACAAAAACACACATATTTTCAGCATCTGATGTCTACGGCTTATGAACTGGGGAGAAAAAAAACTGGTTATGCTTGAGAGAGCTGGTGGAAGGCAGATGGACAGGATTCATAAAATATGCATCGTTGCAAGCTGTTGCAAGCTGTAAGGCTTTGGCAGGTCCACCACATTTATCTCAAGATAAACATGGTTATATCTGCAGAAGCTTTACAGCTTGCAAGGAATGCGGTGCTCTCACAATGCGACCTCTCTCTCTTTCATGCAGGGAACATGATGCCATGTCACACATCCATGTTAGCATGTTAGCATGGCATTCTCATTTACTCCCTCCCCCATTCTCCCCAGGGGATTCTGCTATAGTTACTAAACATACAATTAAAAGTCTGTAAAGATTCTCAGTCATCCAGGTCATGGTTGTCCCAAAGGTGGTTTGTTTGTTTGTAGGAGGCAACTGGACTGTCTTGTTTTTTATTTTAAGATGTTTTGCTTCCCATTCAATGAGCTTCTTCAGCTCTCACAGGATAGTGGGGAATGGAAGGATTTATATTCCTTGCAGACAGCTGGTCATTTGCATCCTCTTAGAGGGTCATTGAAGCACTCTAAGGTTTATCTGTGTCCTCAGGGTCATCTGAGTAAGTGCTCCAGGTTCCTGTAGTCTGCAATTTTTTTTTTCCTCTGGAAATCCGTTCCTATTCCCACACCATGCAAAGGGGTGTTCATCCCAAATTGTTTAACTAAAAGTCTGTAGAGATTCTAAAAGGATGCAAAGAAAGTTTGTGTTCAGTTGTCAGGCCTTGTTTTTGTTGCCCAAAGCTTCATCCTACTCTGGCAGTTATGACCCACATTATTTGAAAGCCCCATAGTGGTAGGGGACCTAAAAATAAAATAGAAATAAAAATGACTCATGCTTCTTGAGATCAACAAGTCTTATCATTACGGTGGTCTCACCTGAGGCTGTACATAAGAACACCTAATGAGCTTTTGTCATCCTTACCCAGAGTCTCATGCAAAATATTTACAATTAAGCTATGGCAACTATGTGATATAATCCAAATAAGGCATGATTTCCTAATCGTAAGAGCTATTACATAGTATAGCACTCTCCCTCCTGGGGTCACAGATGCTTCATCGCTGATCATTTTCAAACAAACATTGGGCAGCAATTTTATTTGGATTCTTACTCCAGGTAGGTGGTTTTGCCAGAGCCCTTTTTGCTTGAATTCTATAATATGGACTTGGAAACCTTGCATGATTGCAGAGGCTTTGGCTGGAACCCCTGAACTTTACACAATATATGTCAACAATTTAAATAGATCATTAAAGTAAATGAATAAACTAGGAAATACAGTTGTAGGAGGTCTGGGTATCAAGGAAGGAAGGAAGGAAGGAAGGAAGGAAGGAAGGAAGGAAGGAAGGAAGGAAGGAAGGAAGGAAGGAAGGAAGGAAGGAAGGAAGGAAGGAAGAGAGAGAGGGGGAGGGAGGAGCAAGGGTGGGAGGGAGAGGGAGAGGAGGAAGGAAGATGCAAGGGAGGGAGGGGGAAGGAGGGAGGGAGGAAGATGAGAGGGATGAGGAAGCGAGGAAGAAGGAAGGAAGGTAGGAGGAAGAAGATAGGAGGAAAGAGGGAAGGAGGGAAGATGGGAGGGGGGAGGAAGATGAGAGGTACGAGGGAGCGAGGAAGAAGGAAGGAAGATAGGAGGAAGAAGATAGGAGGAAAGAGGGAAGATAGGAGGAAGAAGATAGGAGGAAAGAGGGAGCAAGGAGGAAGAAAGGAAGGAGGAAGGTAGGAAGGAAGGAAGGTGCAAGGGAGGGAGGGAGGAAGAAGATGAGAGGTACGAGGGAGCGAGGAAGAAGGAAGGAAGATAGGAGGAAGAGGGTAGGAGAGAGCAAGAAGGAAGAAAGGAAGGAGGAAAGGTGGAAGGAAAGAAGAGAGGAAGGAAGGAAGGAAGGAAGGTGCAAGGGAGGGAGGCAGAAAATGAGAGGTGCGAGGGAGTGAGGAAGAAGGAAGATGGGAGGAAGAGGAAAGGGGGAAGAAGGAAGACATGAAGGAGGGAGCAAGGAGGAAGAAAGGAAGGAGGAAAGGAGGAAGGAAGGAAGGAGGAAAGGAGGAAGGAAGGAAGGAAGGGGAAAGAAGGGAAGGAGGGAAAGAAGGTTTTAAATTATAAAATGTGACGTGCCTTAGAAACTTTCCACGGACATCCACGGTGTGAGGCCATGGAAACAGAATTCAGAGTAGCCTCCCTCACGCTGGATTCATACCACACAGTGCCACTAAAAGACGACTTGTTGTCACAAAGTGGCAATTGTTTCAAACCCAAACAAACTGTGAGAACAGCCTTTCCCTGACAAAGGCTGAGACTTGCGAGCAAAGGCCCGACATCTGGAAAGCTGATCAAGAAAGTCCTGCTTGGAGCCCCCAGGGAAGGGAAGGCCTAAACGTTTTGTGTCAAATGCCAGCATCGTTTCAAAGGATACCAGGGCGAAAAGGGACAGGAAATAGCAGCACAAGGTACATTAGCCCAGAAACATCTCTCTACCTGCTGAGGGTCCAGACACCAAACTTCCTCCCATTTCCTTGGAACGGAGCCGTTTCCTTTGGCTTAGTTTAGCCAGAGTAACATACGAGCCTTAATTGCTCAAAAGCGGCTTTCGTTCTGCTCTCTTCATGCAGGGCTGGTAATGGAGCCTTTTGTAGCTTTTGGCAACACGGAAGAAAGTTTACTCATGGAGGAAAAATTTCAGCACGCTGTTAAGCGCTGGAGAAATCCACTCCCTATTAATCAGGGAATGTTTTCACAGCCCTTGTCTTTTTCGGCTCGGGTTTTTCTTTCTTTTTCTTCAGAGGGTGTGTGTGTGTGTGTGTGTGTGTGTGTGTGTGTGTGTGTGTGTGTGTGTGTGTGTAAGAGATGGAGCCTGAGAGGGTGATAAGTGGCTTTTTAAATGTTTAATTATTTTCTTATTTATGGTGTGAAAGGACGCAGGGCCGCTGTCTCGCTGAGTTAATGGGAGAGCCAGGGATCCTTGGTAGAAAGTTTTTTCAAAGAGACTCCGAATTCTTCTCATCATTTGTGAGTGAATATTTCCTCTCAGGGTTCGGCTTCAAAATTTCATCCATTCCAGGAAACAGCATATTTGTTTCTTGGGTTGTTTATTTGCCAGATCACTACCTCAGCTTTCTGCAGGAAGAAAAGACACCAGACAGGGAGGCTTCGATTCACAAAGAGTTCATCAAGTCGCCGTTTGAAGTTACAGCGGCCCTGGAAGAAGTGACGTACGACCATTTTCATCCTTATGACCATTGTAGTATCCCCATGGTGGTCATATGATCAAATTTTGGATGCTTGGCAATTGGCTCAGATTTATGATGGTTGCAATGTCCCCAGGGCTCATTTTTTTGAAATAACCTTGTGCTAACTTAACGACTGTAATGATTCACTGAACAACTGGGGCAAGAAAGGTTGCAAAATTGGGAGAAGCTCATTGAATAACAGTCTCACTTAGCAACAGAAATATCGGGCTCCATTGTGGTCATAAGTTGAGGATTACCTGTATTATCCTCACCGGAACGCCTCTGTGAAATACAGGTAGTCTTCGGATTACAATCTTTCGTTTAGCAACCATTCAAAGTTCTGCCACTGAAAAAAAGGGACATGACTGATCCTCACACTTATGTCTAACATCCTCATGGTCACATGATGAAAACTTGGGTGTTTGGCAACCGGCCTCTATTTACAATGGTTGCAGCATCCGAGTTACTATTTGCAACTTTCCCTGTTGGCTTCTGACTAGCCAAAGTCTATACGAGAAGCCAATTTTGCTCAACCACACAAATCCCTTAACTGTGCTGATTTGCTTAACAACCAGGACAAATATAGTCATAGAATCGGGTGTGATTAACTTAATAACTGCCTTGCTTAGCAATAGAAATTCTGATTCTTATTGTGGTCATAAGTCCAGGATCACCTGTAAAAAATCAGGAGGAATTGGGTTACATGAAAAGAATATGCCATTGTGTAAAATACATCATCTGCTGACAAAAGGGTATTGTCGTGCCCGTTCAGCAAGGAGACCAGGAGGCAGTGACTGTGGTTTCAGCTCTTTATTAGGCCCCCGGAACTGATCTGGCTCCAAGGGAAAACTTGCAGTTTTTTATTCTCAAGCTGCGGCGGCCGCGGCCAATAGCACCACTTTGAATCTCCCGCGATTCGTATCTGCCAATCGCAGGAGATTCTCAGCGGGCCAATCAGCGCAGCTCGCTAAATCAATCAGATCACCCCGTGCTTTGACCAATCAAAACGCAGGGTTTCAAGAATGCAAATGAAGGTACAGAACACCCCTCCCCTCTTGGTTTGGTCCTACGTAACGTAGTCCTGTAAGTAGGCGGGGCTCCGCACTTGCCTACTGGATCTGCGCAGGTCAGTCGTTGGTGGGCTCCTGGCCGGTTCGGTCGGGTTCTCTGTGTCTCTCAGCCTCATCGATGGAACCGCCTGGTAGGCCTTGCCGGGCCGCTTGTCGCAGCTCCCTCCTGGTCTACCTGGGCTGGTTGAGCTGCGGTTCTCGCTGCTCCTGCCCGGTCTTTCTGGGCTGATCAAGCTGGCCTGGCTGCTTCTCCCTGGTGAGGCTTCGAACTGGCTGCTTGCTGGTGAGTATGGTTGGTTTTCTTCTGGGTTTTGGTTCCCAGGGTATTCCCTCCCCTCTTGGCTTGTGTTAAGGGTATTTTCTGTGTCTGGTTGCGTGTCGGTTGTGTTTCTTGTGGCCGTTCTCGATCTTATTTGATCGATGTGGCGTATCCATACTCGTCCGTCGGTTGTTTGCAGCCGGTACGAGTGGGGATCTGTCAGTTGGGTTATGGTTGCTGGTACCCATAGTGGGTCTCTGGTTCAGTTTTTTGCGTAGATGGCATCGCCTGGTGCAAAAGACCAGTGCTTGCTGGAGGAGTTTGGGGGTTTTTCCGGGTTGTATGTGGGGTGCAGTCTGTCGAGTGGGGACCTTATTTTCCTCCCCATCAGTAGCTCTGCCGGGCTTTTGTTCATTGTTGTGTTCGGGGTTATATGTTGGACAAAAAGCATTTTATTTATTTTGTCTTGGATTTCCCCATGTTCGATTTTCTGGATGGTTTTTTTTGTGAATTGAACCATCCATTCCGCCCTTCCGTTCGCCGTCGGATGCGCCAGAGCTGTCAGTGCATGTCGTATGCCCCGTTCCGCTAGGAATTTTTCAAATTCCAGCGAGGTGAATTGGGGCCTGTTGTCCAACACGATGACATCCGGGAGGCCGTGGGTTGCGAATAGTTTGCAAAGTTCCTTGGTTACGGCCTCTGTGGTGGTGGATTTCATGTTGCTTACCTCCAACCAGTTGGAGTAAGCATCTATGGTTACTAGGAATGTATGTCCCTTGGTGGGCCTGGCAAAGTCTATGTGGACCCTAAACCAGGGTCCCCTGGGGGTTTCCCATTCCAGGATCGGTGCTGCGGGAGGGCTCGGTCTGGTTTCTTGGCAGCATTGACACCTTGCCACCCAGGCCTCGATTTGCTAATCCATCCCTGGCCACCAAGCGTAACTTCTGGCCAGGGCTTTCGTTCTAACGATGCCCGGGTGCCCCTCGTGTAACAACCCCAATACCTTCCCTTGCAGTTTTTCCAGGATAACCACCCTATCCCCTCACAGTACACACCCTTTTTGCAGCGAAAGTTCCATTTGCCGGTTCCGGAATGTTTTGAATGCTTCGTTGTTGTCCTTTCCGACCACCCTTTCTCTACCCAATGTAACACCCACGCCAAACATTTGTCTTTATTGGTTTCTCGGGCAATGTCTGACATGGTTATGGGTAGATCGGGCAGAGTCTCTATGCTGAGGGTGCTTGTTGTGGGTGCTGGGTCGGTGTCTAGGTCGGGTAGCGGTGAGCGGCTCAAAGCGTCTGCATGTGTAATTGTCTTACCGGGTCGGTGTGTGAGCCGGTAGCTGTTGGTGGCAAGGAATTCGGACCACCTTGTCATCCTGGGAGATAAAATGTTCGGGGTGGCCCGGTTTCCTGCCAGGATGCCCAGCAACGGCTTGTGGTCCGTGATGATTGTGAAGATGCGGCCGTAGAGGTACTCGTGGAACTGCTGTGATGATGGCTAGGGCCTCCTTGTCCAGCTGGCTATAGTTCCGCTCCAGTTTGGTGAGTGTCCTGGAGAAGAAAGCGATGGGTGCTTCTTTTCCATCTGGGATTGTGTGGCTGAGGACGGTGCCGACGCCGAAGGGTGAGGCGTCGCATGTGACGGCGAGTGGTAGGGTCTCATTCTATTGGATGAGGACGGCATTCGAGGTGAGCAGGTCCTTGGTTCTCCAGAAGGCGGCTTCCTCACGTTTCCCCCAAGTCCAGGTAGCCGCCTGGTCCAACAGCCTATGCAAAGGCTCCGCCGTGGTCACCTTCTGGGGCAGGAAAACATTGTAAAAATTAAGCAGTCCCAGAAACGCCTGCAGTTCTGTTTTAGTCCTGGGTGTGGGAGCCTCCTTAATGGCTCTGATTTTAGTTTCAGTGGGGTGGATGCCATGCTGGTCTAGGAGGTATCCCAGGAACTCGACCCACTCTGTGTAAAGTTGGCACTTTTCCCTCTTCACTTTTAGCCCGGTTTCCTTGAATTTGGTTAACACCTCCCTTAGCCGACCCTCTAGTTCTCGCTGGTTGGTTGCCGATACCAGCACATCGTCGAAGTAGGGCACCACCCCCTTGATGCCCTGCAAGAGTCTCTCCATGAGGCTCTGGAGAATTCCAGGCGCCACGCTGACTCCAAACTGGAGTCGGTTACATCAAAAACCTCCCTGGTGGGTGACTATGGTTTGCGCCTCCGCGGTTTCTTCGTCAACCAGAAGCTGTTGGTATGCTTGGGCCAGGTCAAGCTTTGCAAAAACCTTGCCTCCCCCCAGTGAGTGTAGAAGGTGCTGCACTACTGGGACGGGGTAGGGGCTTTGTTGCAAGTCGCAATTTAGGGTGGCCTTATAGTCCCTGCAGATTCTCACCGACCCATCGGGCTTGACTGGGGTGACTATTGGGGTCTCCCACCAGGCATGATCAATTGGTTGTAGGACCCCTTGTTTGACGAGCTTGTCAATTTGCTTGTCAATTTTTGGCCGGAGTGCAAAATGTACCCGCCCTGGTTTTAGGTGTCTCAGGGGAATGTTAGGATCTAGGCTGAAGGAGATGGGGGGCCTTTGGTACTTGCCTAGGGTGCCGTCGAACACTTCCTGGAAGTCCCATGCCAGATGCTGCTCCCAATTGGTCTCGGCGATGTGGTTGATGCCCGTGACTTCAATGCCAAGTGGCGTGAACCATTGCAGTCCCAAAAGGCTGGGCCGGTCTCGGTCCACGATTGTTAGGGGAAGCTTTGCCATGCGGCCCTTAAATGTTACTTTGAATTGTCCGGTTCTGACTACCGGGATGCGGTTTCCCTGGTAGTTTTTGATGATTAGTCTCTGGTTCTCCAGTCCCTTCTTGTGGATGGTAGGCACCAAGTGTTTGATTTCTTGCCAGGCAACCATGGAGAGGTAGGACCCGGAATCCACCTCCATCCTGCATGGCTTGCCTTCGATGCCTACCTCCACGTAGACTTTTCGGGCGTCATTGGTTGATTCGTGGCCAATGATGACCGTCTTGTGGGTTTCCTCCTTCCGCCGGGTCTCTCCGCCTGGTCGGGTTCGCCCGCTCCGGTCCCATCAGCTGTCGGCTGGGCAATCTCTGGCTCTGGGGGGTGTGCTGTCCCATCTCCGCTCGCTGTGGTCCTGCCATCTGGGGCTGTAGGCTTTCTTTAGTCGGCAGACGTGGGCGATGTGGCCCTTTTTGTCGCAATGCCGGCAGACTGTGTTGAAGAAACGGCAGTCCAATCTCGGGTGGTCGCCTCTGCAACCGGCACACGTGGTCCCCGACTTACGACCCCGCCGATTGTGCTGGTCACGTCCCGCCTGGAGCCGGTGGATTTCCTCCTCCTCGTCCGAGGTGTCGGAGGCGGAGTGGAATTCGCCATGGTGGGTGGTGGTCTCGCGGTGACTTGCTTCCGGTTGGGCCTCGGTTGCCCGTCCCGAGTCGGTGGTTGCGGTGCAGTCCCCGGCGTCCGATCTCCACATGCGGTTCGCCGACTTCCGGGTAGCCTCAGCTGCGGTGGCTCAGCGATGGCGTCGGTGAGGGCGATGTCACCTTTGGCCATCAGTCGGCTCTGGAGGACTGGATCCCGAAGTCCGAGCACGACTCGGTCCCATAGGGCCTCGTCCAAGTTGGAGAATCCGCATATGCCTCCTAGGTTCCGCAACTCGGCAACAAAGTCACTGATGCTTTCTCCCGGTCTCTTGTCCCGCCGGTAGAAGTCGTGCCGCCTGATGAGGGTGGGCACGGCGGGGGCATAGTGGTTGCGGAGCAAGGGCTCAAGGTCGTCCCAGCCCATCGCTTTGACGTCGGCGGGTTTCGCGAGAGCTTTCGCCATCTTGAATACTGCGGGCCTGCAGTGTATCAGGAAAATGGCTTGTTTTTTCGGCCCGGTGGCGTCCTTCATGTTGCTGCATTCGAGGAACATGAGGAATCTGTCTGTGTAGGATTCCCAGTCCTTGCTAGCGGGGTTGAAGGGTGCGGGCGGAGCGATGCTGGCCATCTCATCGATCTTGCTTCCGGCGGACACGTGGGGTTCAGCCTTGGGATCCCACCTTCATCGCCAGTGTCGTGTCCATTCGGCAAGGAGACCAGGAGGCAGTGACTGTGGTTTCAGCTCTTTATTAGGCCCCCGGAACCGATCTGGCTCCAAGGGAAAACTTGCGGCTTTTTATTCTCAAGCCACGGCGGCCGCAGCCAATGGCACCTCTTTGAATCTCCCATGATTCATATCCGCCAATCGTGGGAGATTCTCAGCAGGCCAATCAGCGCAGCTCGCTAAACCAATCAGATCACCCCGCTCTTTGACCAATCAAAACGCGGGGTTTCAAGAATGCAAATGAAGGTACAGAACAGGTATGACTTTGAATAAAATGTATAAGCCCAAAAAAGTTCTACCAGACTTAAAGAAAACCCAAAAAATCCAGCACAATTTTGTGCCCTCCCACTCACTGCCTGACCTTGGAGTACTCATCTCTAATGATCTAAATGCTAGAGCCCACTGTAACTACATAGCCAAAAAGGCATTAAGGGTTGTTAACCTAATACTGAGTAGCTTTTTCTCTGGTAATATCACACTATTAACTAGAGCATACAAAACATTTGCTAGACCAATACTTGAATACAGCTCATCAGTCTGGAACCCACATTATGTATCTGATATTAAAACAGTTGAGAAAATCCAGAAATATTTCACAAGAAGAGTTCTCCATTCTTCTACTCATTGTAGAATACCTTATGCCACCAGACTTGAAATTCTAGATCTAGAAAACCTAGAACTATGCTGCCTTTGGTCCGATCTAAGTATAGTATATAAAATCATACATTGCAATGTCCTAGCTATCAATGAATACTTCAGCTTCAGCCATAACAACACAAGAACACACAATAGATACAAACTCAAGGTTAAGCGTACCAAACTTGATTGCAGGAAATACGACTTCAGCAACAGAGTGGTCAATGTCTGGAATACTCTACCTGACTCTGTGGTTTCTTCCCCAAACCCCAAAAACTTTAACCTTAGACTTTCTACTATTGACCTCACCCCTTTCCTAAGAGGTCTGTAGGGGGCGTGCATAAGCGCACCAACGTGCCTACCGTCCCTGTCCTATTGCTTCTTTTTATTTTTCTTATATGGATCCATTTCATATATTCATAACTATGTTTTTACTTATACCTGTTATCTTATACTCGCTTGACAAATTAAATAAATAAAATAATAAATAATAAAATAAATTCTTTTTCTGAGACAAAAAAATCCTCTGCATGTTACAAAACATTGGCTTGGAAATATAGACAGTTATGAAATTTTGTCTTAATCTCTGCAAAATACTCCCGAATCAAACTCCTAAAGAGAATTTTGCTAAAAGTTGACACCAACTTGTTGGTGCATAATCATTATGTTTTACATCTATATTTATTACATACCCATAGGGGTAAAGACAAATCATTACATAAATTATATTAACTGTTTGGACTAATCGCTTTTTTCTTCTAAACATTTCCTGATTTGTTGGGAACAAAGTAATATTTTCTCTGGGAAAAAAAATATATTAATTAATTAATTAAGATATTGAGGTTGGCCTATAGAGTCTACATTTTACATAATAACAGAGTTGGACAGGATCTTGGAGGTCTGTATGGAAATTTCTCTTTTCATTCTAGGTTGGATCTCTCTTTGGTAAGTTTCTATCCACTACTTTTTGTTTTGTCCTCAGGTGCTTTGGAGAATCGCTTGACTCCCTCTTCTTTGTGGCAACCCCTCAAATACTGGAACTCTGCTATCATCTCACCACTAGTCCTTATTTTCCCTAGATAGACCAGTCATACCCAAATCTTGCAGCCATTTATCTTATTTTTAGCCTCCAGCCCCCTAATCTTTTTTTGTTACTTTTCTCTATGCTCTTTCCAGAGTTTTGGCACACCTCACGTATATGTGTATCTATTCCAACATCATTCCTGCAAGGAGGACATAGGCCTGAAGATTGGCAGTGTTCAGCCTGCCCACGATCTTAATTGTTCAATCAATCGGTATTTATTGATACTAATTATTGACTGATTGCTGAGTATCCCAGCTATCATATCCTGGCTGCATCTCTAAAAGCAGTGGGAGGAGGGGATTGAGGAAGAAAGGAAAGGGGAAATTGTGAATAATAACTTTAACAGTTGTGGGTGCTTCATCACTGGAGGTTTTTAAGAAAAACCTGGACAGCCACCTGTCTGAAACACTATAGAGTCTCCTGCTTAAGCAGGGGTGAGGTTGGAATAGAAGACCTCCAAGGTCCTTTCAAGCTCTATTCTGACTGATTGATTGGACTCGGAAATGATTTTGGCCCTGCAGAAGGGAAGAGGGAGGGAGGGAGGGAGGGAGAGGGAAAGAAAAGAAGGAAGGAAGGAAGGAAGGAAGGAAGGAAGGAAGGAAGGAAGGAAGGAAGGAAGGAAGGAAGGAAGGAAGAAAGAAAGAAAGAAAGAAAGAAAGAAAGAAAGAAAGAAAGAAAGAAAGAAAGAAAGAAAGAAAGAAAGAAAGAAAGAAAGAAAGAAAGAAAGAAAGTAAGTAAGTGTTGGGAGAAATATCTTTCTGGCTCCAGTTCCAATTGAGGAAAAAGACACTGGAAATATGGAGGCTGTTTGGAAAGATGGATTAATGGTGGACAGGACCAGGGTGAAGGAAAAAAGGGGCCAAGATGTTGAGAGAGCCTTAGTTTTATACCTTCTTTTGGGCCCCACCTTAGTATTTCCTGTTCCTGTGTAAGAAATGTATCCCATTGGCTGTCAGACTCCCAGGGGGCGGGGTCTTAGCTAACTTTGTAGGCTTTGTCTGGACCACATAGCTTCACCTGAGTGCTGGCTGATGCACTCTTCCCAGGCCAGATGGTGAGATGGGCAGAGGCCTTTGTTATGTAGAATACGCTGGCCCAGACCTTAATGGCCCACCCATTAACAACAGTGGGGGGTGAGTTTCTGCTTCTGAGGTGAGTTTCTGCTTCTGAGTTTCTACTCTTTTTAGGGGAAATATCCTGCCTTTTTAATATTTCCTAGGATATTTCATTTTTCTAGGAGAGGGGTGGGTTTTAACTTCCAATAAAAAAAGAAAGAAAGAAAAATGAAAGGAAGGAAGGAAGGAAGAGAAGAAAGAAAGAAAGAAAGAAAGAAAGAAAGAAAGAAAGAAAGAAAGAAAGAAAGAAAGAAAGAAAGAAAGAAAGAAAGAAAGAAAGAAAGAAAGAAAGAAAGAAAGAAAGAAAGGGACCATTGCAGCTCCTCCTGGAAAAAAAAAATGTTAAAAGACTTCAAAATAAACGCTCTCCTGGAAAAAGAAAAAGAAAAGAAAAAAACCTTCGAAAAGAGATTTTTAAAATGCCTCGGCTGCCTCTCTCCTTTCCCCTCCCTGAAGGGGTGATAAAAACTTCTTGACAGGACGAGGGGCTGTTTATTTTGCTTTATGTTGTGTTTGCTGCTCTAACCCTCTCAGCTGTTGGGAGAGAGTAAAGCCTCGACAGCCTGCTTGTTTTTCCTGGACCTTCACAGAGATTTTGAGCATCCTCTGAGTTGAGCTGCGAGCAGCCCAGCTCTTGATTGCAACCCGAGTCTCAGGTTCGGCCAGGCTGGATGCCCCTTTTCTTTCTTTCTTTCTTTCTTCCTTCCTTTCTTTCTTTTTTTTCCCAATCACACACAGAGCCTCGCAGGGCCCTGGATTTGGGAACGTGGCCACGGCTCGCAGCTGTTTTAAATCACCACTTTCTCCTCCTTTCACCGCACAAAGGCAAGAGTTGGGACGTGTTTCTTTTCTTCTGCTGGTGAAATGTGAGTCTAATTAAATGATAACGAGGCTCTGACATTTTCTAATTGTAACCCAAAACTGGGGAAGGCTTCGGAAACAGTGATTTGTGCTCTTGATAAAAGGGGAGGAAAATAATTCCCGTGCCCTCCAAGGACCGGGTGGACCGTCTGCCCATCGTGGATAAGGGAAGTAGGGCCAGATAGGTTCCTTTGGGTGAGGCTCTTCTTTCTACAGTCCTCTCTTTCTACCTTGATAGAAGTTTCCTCAACAGAATGCACAGTTTATGGGAGATGAATGACATGGGTGGCATGATAACAGTGTTCTGGTACCTGAGGGGCTGCCCCAAAGAAAAGGGAGTCCAGCTATTCTGCAAAGCCACTGAAGGCAGGACAAGAAGCAACGGATGGAAACACATCAAGGAGAGAAGCAACCTAGAACTAAGGAAGAATTTTCTGAAAGAACAATTAATCAACTTGCCTCCCAAAGTTGTGAATGCTCCAACAACTGGAAGTTTTTAAGAAGAAATTAGATAGCCATTTGTCTGATGGTGAACCTATGATAGTGAGCCTATGACACGTGTGCCAGAGGTGCCATGCAGAGCCCTCTCGCTGGGCAGGTGAGCCGTCGCCCCAACTCAGCTCTGCCATACATGCATGCACACTTCCTGCCAGCCAGCTGCCGCATCTGCAAGGGGAGGCACATGCAGGGAGCATATGCACAGTGTGAATGCATGGGATGGGGGACGATTGCACATGCATGAAGGACGTGCATGCATGCATGGCCGACATGGGCGCATGCATGGCAGACGTGCATGCATTGCATTTTGGCGATGCGTGTGCACTTTGGGCATTCGGTATTGAAAAAGTCAGCCACCACTGGCTTAGGGTTTCCTGCCTAAGCAGGGGGTTGGACTAGAAGACCTCCAAGGTCCCTTCCAACTCTGTTATTCTATTCTGTCCTGTTCTAATTTTTAGCCTCTCTGATTTGCAGTACAGGTAGTCCTCATCTTTAGCGACTGTTCAGAGTTACAATATTTCCCTTTTTATGACCCTGTAATCCCTTAACTCTAACTCGGGATAGAGTCAAGGCGACAGGGTGGAGCTGAGCATTTACTGGCTGGATGCCCTTCCAGATGCCACATGGAGTTCACAGCAGATATTTCTTTCTTTGCAGCCTGTGAGAGAAATAACTGCCGCTACCAAGGATTGAACTCTCAACCTTCTGGACGGGAGGTGGGTGTCTTCACACTAGGCCCCTACACCACCATGTTCAAAGTTACAAGGACACTGAACAAAGTAACTTATTACCCTTTTTTTTTTTTAAACAACCGTTGCAACATTTCCATGGTCATGTGATCAAAATTCAAATGCTTGGCAACCAACTCACATTTATGCCAGTTGCAATATCCCGGCATCCTGTGATAATCCCCTTTTGCAACCTAGTGTTGTGGTTAGCCGGCAGCAGGTGTGGACGGTGGAGGAGAGCGAGGATTCGGATGAGGGGCCGGGACCATCAGGGAGTGGACTGCTGCCTTCGGGGATTGTGGGGACTGGCAGCAGTGATGAGGAGGTTCCCAAGGAGCCTGTGCCAAGTGTGCATGAGTGCAGGATGATTTGTAAAAGAGAACAGCTGGAGCAGCACAGGCAACTTGGGAGTAAGGATGCAACATAATGGCCCCTCCCTCCAGGGAATATAAGCCTGGTTTCAAAAGGTTTTTGTCTTTGCAAAAGGCAAAAACGCTCTAAGGACCCAGCATTGTGTGTAGAGACTCCGGCTTATCTGAAAAAAAATCTGTCAAGGCTTTTCTGGTTGGACTAATTGGCTGCAAGCCATCTTTTATCTACAAAGAAGTTATTTGTAGATTAAAGCTGTGGAGGTTTGAGTTGCTGTATTTGTTTGAGATTTTCTTGCTGGCAACAGGGTTGGGTCAAAACACCTTCTGACGGGGAAAGTTAATGGGGAAGCCAGATTCACTTAACAACTATGTTAAAACTTAACAACCGCAGTGATTCACTTAACAACTGTGGCAAGAACGGTCATAAAATGGATGAAACATACTGAACAACTGATGAATAACCCATTATAGCTCTTTTACAGAATTAATGCACCAAGCCTTTTGGCATTATAACCTTGCTGCATTTTAGCATCGAATGACTATAGGCCTTCACCATTTAAGGACTAGTATTCTTTTAGAGCTTAGGCTGCATTCTTGTTTACACTGACAGCTAGAATTTTAACATAGATTTTATTTGTTATTGTTCTGTTCTTGAAATTTTAACTAGATACTCTTGGAGTATTTTTAATTGTCCTGGTCTTTGACTGTAATAAACATTTGACTAGCTTTGACCCCTAACCACTGTCTCACTTTGCAACAGAAATTCTGGGCTCAATTGTGGTCATAAGTCGAGGACTACATTGTAAAGTTCTACGTTTAGCCAAGAAAAACAAAATGCACAGGTACAACATATGTGGGACCTTGCTCAATAGTAATAACTGTGAGAGGGATCTTGGAGCCCGAGTGGATAATCATTTAAACAGGAGCCAGCCGTGTGCTGCAGCTGCCAAAAAAGCCAATGCAATCCTAGGCTGCATTAACAGAGGGATAGAATCAAGATCACGTGAAAGGTTAATACCACTTTATCATGCCTTGGCAAGGCCACACTTGGAATACAGCATCCAGTTTCGGTCACCACGATGTAAAAAAAGATGTTGAGACTCTCGAAAGAGTGCAGAGAAAAACAACAAACACGAGTAGGGGACTGGAGGCCAAATATACCAAGAACAGTTGCTGGAATTGACTCTGTCTAGTTTGATGAAAAGAAGGAGCAGGAGAGACAATGATAGCAGTCTTCCAATATCTCAGGAGCTGCCCCAAAGAAGAGGGAGTCCAGCTATTCTCCAAAGCCCCTGAGGGCAGGACAAGAAGCCATGGGCGGAAACTAAGGAGAGAACCAACCTAGAAATAAGGAGAAATTTCCTGACAATTAGAATAATTAATCAGTGGAACAACTTGCTTCCAGAAGTTATCAATGCTCCAACACTGGAAGTTTTTAAGAAGAGGTTGGATAACCATTTGTCTGAAATGGTTTCGGGTTTCCTGCCTAGGCAAGGGGTTGGACTAGAAGACCTTTAAGGTCCCTTCCAACTCTGTTATTCTATTCTATTCTATTCTATTCTATTCTGTTCTGTTCTGTTCTGTTCTGTCCTGTCCTGTCCTGTCCTATTCTAATTTGTAGCCTTTCCAATTTGCAGTACAGATAATCCTCATCTTACAACCATTCATTTAGCAACTGTTCAAAGTTATAATAGCTTCCTTTTTTATGACAGTTTCTATTCTATTCTGTTCTGTTTTGTTCTGTTCTGTTCTGTTCTATTCTATATTCTATTCTATTTTATTCTATATTCTATTCTATTTTATTCTATATTCTATTCTATATTCTATTCTATTCTATATTCTATTCTATTTTATTCTATATTCTATTCTATTCTATTCTACATTCTATTCTGTTTTATTCTATATTCTATTCTATATTCTATTCTATTCTATATTCTATTTTATATTCTATTCTATTTTATTCTATATTCTATATTCTATATTCTATATTCTATATTCTATATTCTATTCTATTCTATATTCATTCTATATTCTATTCTATTCTATTCTATTCTATATTCTATTCTATATTCTATTCTATTCTATGTTCTATTCCATATTCTATTCTATTCTATTCTATTCTATTCTATTCTATATTCTATTCTATATCCTATCCTATCCTATCCTATCCTATCCTATTCTATATTCTATTCTATTCTATTCTATTCTATATTCTATTCTATATTCTATTCTATATTCTATTCTATTCTATTCTATTTTATATTCTATTCTATTCTATATCCTATCCTATCCTATCCTATCCTATTCTATATCCTATCCTATCCTATTCTATATTCTATTCTATTCTATTCTATATTCTATTCTATTCTACATTCTATTCTGTTTTATTCTATATTCTATTCTATATTCTATTCTATTCTATTCTATATTCTATTTTATATTCTATTCTATTTTATTCTATATTCTATATTCTACATTCTATATTCTATTCTATTCTATTCTATTCTATTCTATTCTATTCTATTCTATATTCTATTCTATTCTATATTCATTCTATATTCTATTCTATTCTATATTCTATTCTATATTCTATTCTATTCTATGTTCTATTCCATATTCTATTCTATTCTATTCTATTCTATGCTATTCTATTCTATATTCTATATTCTATTCTATATCCTATCCTATCCTATCCTATTCTATATTCTATTCTATGCTATTCTATTCTATATTCTATTCTATATTCTATTCTATTCTATTCTATTTTATATTCTATTCTATTCTATATCCTATCCTATCCTATTCTATATCCTATCCTATCCTATCCTATTCTATATTCTATTCTATTCTATTCTATTCTATTCTATTCTATTCTATTCTATTCTATATTCTATTCTATATTCTACTCTATTCTATTCTACTCTATTCTATTCTATGGATCAAACTACAGCTTCCAGTATCCTTAACCAATCAGCTTCCAGTATCCTTAACCAATCACCAGGCAAGCAAAGGTTCCTGGAATGGTAGTTCAGCAACATCTGCAGCGACAATGTGTCCCCAATTCTGGCAAAGGTCAAGGCGAGCAAACCTCAAAGGCTTACATTTTCTCAGAGTTATGCCGAGCTTGGAGTTCAAAGGTTCAGTTAGAAGCAATCCAATTGAATTATTGTCTAGAATGAGGGAATTCATGCAGTGTATCAAGTTAAGTGCTTTTGAATCAATTTGAAGTTTTGATGGACTTTGGCACACAGATGCATGAATGTTTATCAGCTCTTCTAATCAAGTGGATTTGAATGGACTCAAGTCTGCGAGTGGGATAGCAAAATTGATTCAACCCCAAACCATCTTGGCTGACTTGGCTCCATCCTGTCAATTCACCAAAGGAAGGAAGTAGGAAAGCAGGTTTGTCTTTGCATAGTTTGAGATGCACATAGTCCTCGACTTACCACACTTCGTTTACAGCGGTGGTATTCAATTTTTTTTGACTACCGGGTCTGTTGAGGTGGCTTGGTGGGCGTGGCTTGGCTTCGTGTGCATGGCTTGGTGGGCGTGGCAGGGGAAGGATGTTGTAAAATCCCGGTTCCCTCCCCACCCCACTAACCTGCTTTCCAGCTCTGTTCTCCTGTGCAGGGCAACCAAAGAAGACCCAGCCAATCAGCTGGGACTCCATGGGAGGCAGAGAAGAGATGGGGGCGGGGCTTTGCCGGTTCTCCAAACTATTCAAAATTTCCAGTACTGGATCTCCAGAACTGGTCAGAACCCGCTGAATACCACCTCTCTTCATTTAGTGATGGTTTGAAGTCACAACACTGGAAAAAAAATGACTGTTTTTCTCACAACCGTTGTAGCATCCCCATGATCATGTAATCAAAATTCAGATGATTGGCAACTGATTCATATTTATGACCGTTGCTGTCTCCCAGGGTCCCATGATCCCCTTTAGCGACCTTCTGGCAAGCAAAGGCAAGGGGGAACGCCAAATTCACTTCACAACTGGGGCAAGAAAGGTCGTAAAATCAGGCAAAATTCACTTCACAAATATCTCACTTAACATTCTAGTTTATCTGACCAGCAGAGCATTTCAAGGCTTGTGACAATGGGGCACTGCAGGCATAAGTCTTTTTTAGTGGGGAGCTAATCTCAAAATAGATTGCTTTCTTGTTTTAAGATTGCGGTTTGCAGAATGGCTGATGGAAATTTTGGAGTGACTCAATTGTGGTCATAAGTCGAGGACTACCTGTAATAGATTTTTCCCCCCCCTAAAAATCCTTAATAAGCCTAAAAGGAAATAGTATCAATATAATCCTTCCACACTGAAATTTTGAAGCATCTTCGTAAGACTCAATAGTGTCCTAATTCTTCTTGTCTTGGTATATTTCAGGACACTGAGGCTGAAGCATTTGGAGATCCACTGGGGTACATCACTGCCTTCCACCAGCCATTCTGCAAACTGCAATCTTAAAACAAGAAAGCAATCTATTTTGAGATTAGCTCCCCACTAAAAAGACTTTTGCCTGCCGTGCCCCATTGTCACAAGCCTTGAAATGCTCTGCTTGTCAGATAAACTAGAATGGAATGGAATGGAATAGAATAGAATAGAATATGGAATGGAATGGAATAAAATAGAACAGAACAGGACAGGACAGGACAGGACAGAACAGAACAGAACAGAACAGAACAGAATAGAATAGAATAGAATTCTTTATTGGCCAAGTGTGGTTGGACACACAAGGAATTTGTCTTGGTGCAAATGCTTTCAGGAATAGAATAGGAATTTAGAGTAGAATAGAATAGGGAATGGAAAGGAATGGAATGGAATAGAATAGAATATGGAATGGAATGGAATAAAATAGAACAGAACAGAACAAAACAGAACAGGACAGAACAGAACAGAACAGAACAGAACAGAACAGAACAGAACAGAACAGAATAGAATAGAATAGAATAGAATAGAATAGAATAGAATTCTTTATTGGCCAAGTGTGGTTGGACACACAAGGAATTTGTCTTGGTGCAAATGCTCTCAGGAATAGAATAGGAATTTAGAGTAGAATAGAATAGGGAATGGAATGGAATGGACTAGAATGGAATAGAATAGAATAGAATAGAATAGAATAGAATAGAATAGAATAGAATAGAATAGAATAGAATAGAATTCTTTATTGGCCAAGTGTGGTTGGACACACAAGGAATTTGTCTTGGTGCAAATGCTCTCAGGAATAGAATAGGAATTTAGAGTAGAATAGAATAGGGAATGGAATGGAATGGAATGGAATGGAATGGAATAGAATAGAATAGAATAGAATAGAATAGAATAGAATAGAATAGAATAGAATAGAATTCTTTATTGGCCAAGTGTGGTTGGACACACAAAGAATTTGTCTTGGTGCAAATGCTTTCAGGAATAGAATAGGAATTTAAAATAGAATAGAATAGGGAATAGAATAGAATAGAATAGAATAGAATAGAATAGAATAGAATAGAATAGAATAGAATAGAATAGAATAACAAACTTAGAAGGGACCTTGGAGGTCTTCTAGTCCAACCTCCTCCTCAGATAGAAAACCCCTACACAATTTCAGACAAACGGTTATTCCATCTCTTCTTTAAAACTTCCAGTATTGGAGCATTTACAACTTCTGGAGGCAAGTTGTTCCACTGATCAATTGTTCTGTCAGGAAGTTTCTCCCTAGTTCTAGATTGCTTCTCTCCTTGATTAGTTTCCATCCGTTGCTTCTTATCCTGCTCTCAGGTGATTTGCAGAATAGTTTGACTCCCTCTTCTTTGTGGCAACCCCTGAGACATGTCACTAAGGCAAGACATGTTATTCTTTAGATGTCTTAAAATTGCAAACAGGTTGGAGAAAGCCCAACTATAGAACTAGGATTCTGCCCAATGGGTGTGCTCTTTTTTCCCCAAGACAAAATTAAATCACAAAGTACAAAACTCCAGGAAAAAAAATCCAAAAGAAGACAAGAAAAGAAAAGAAAACCCCGAACAATCATAACATTAAAAAAGAAAAAGATACATTAAAAAGCCCAACACTTGTACACATATTATCCCCCTTGGTTGAATATGGATTAATATATTACAACAACATTATTTCCCACCCCTTACAGGCCCTCCTAACCATTTTAAACTACTAAATTTATTTAAAAATTAATGACCTGTTTTCTATATGTTATATTAGCAACAAAGTAGTTAACAGGAAGAAGAATACTAAAACAACATAACATTAAAGTTTCAAACTCTCAGTTAACAAACTGTTGTTGTAATCCCTTCATAGAAAGTTTACCATGGCATCTTATCTATTATTAATTTTGACTTTATTACAATATTGTTGTTGTTTTTTTGAAAAAGATTTTATTAATTTTCTACAAACAAACAAGACAAACAAAACATAAAAACATCAACTCTCACATGTACATCCAGTGTGTCAGTTGGTTCATCATTTTTGTGCATTCATTCTGTAGTCTCAATTACAATTATGTTACATAACAACTCATATTGTCAATCCAAACTTATATATCCTAATATCACTAAAAAAAGAAGTTTTTGACTATATTTTAAATCATTCATGCTTTATGAGCTAACAATACTTTAAACCAGTTTACTCTATCATATAATCACATATCATATCAAATCAATCCTAAAAAACCCTTTATAAATATAATGTCAAATTACAAAGTAATAACAAAATAGCAAAATAAAGATATTCCTTACTGTCTAGCATTCTAAATATTCTATTATCGTATTTTATCATCTAGCCATTGATAAAAAAGATCCCAAATTTCATAAAATTGTTTCTCCTCTTGCTCTCTAATTTCAAATGTCAATCTACTCATCTCAGCACATTCCAATATTTTCTTTATAATTTCTTCCTGTAATGGTATTTTCTCATTCTTCCAATTTTTAGCAAATACAATCCTAGCCGCTGTTACTACATTTACAATCAGGTACTTCAAATCTTTACTATATACATCAGGTAAAATTCCCAATAAGAAGATCTCTGGTTTCAAGTCTATGTGTTTCTTTGTCATTTTTTCCAACCACATGCGAATTATAGTCCAATATTTTCTAGCATCCTCACAAGTCCACCACATATGGTAATACGAGCCGGGTATCTGATGACATTTCCAGCATTTTTCAGATTTGTTCTTAAACATTCTTGCTATTCTTGTCGGGGGAAAGTGCCACCTGTAAAACATCTTATACAAGTTTTCTTTATATGCTGTTGACATTGTCATTTTATAATTTTGAGACCACAATTTCTGCCATTTCTCTAGATCAATCCCATATCCAAAATTCTTCCCCCAAACAATCATAGTTTCTTTGACTTGTTCTTCCTCTAATTTCATTCCCAGTAAATAACCATATAATTTTTTAATCACCTTCTCATCAGTACCCATCAAGATCTTATCTAAATCAGTCTGCTTATCATAGAATCCCTCCGTTTTAGAATCTTCATCATACCTTGAATGTATTTGCGCATATGAAATCCAATTCATCCTTATACCTTGTTCCTCTAAGTTTTGGATCGTTTTAAGTTCACCCTTTTCATCCAAGAGTTCCTCATATCTAACTGTTTGTTCCTTCTTATAAATTATAGGATAGGAAAATGCTTCAATAGTCGATAACCAAACTGGAATTTTCAAATAAGATTGTCTTTTTATCTTCTCCCAGTTTAACCACAAAGACTCCCGCATATAATGTCTTCTAAAATAACCCTGTGTTTTAGTTCCCTTATACCATAAAAAAGCATGCCAGCCCAACAGCAAATCATGCCCTTCTAATGTCAACAATCTATGCTTTCTTAATGTTATCCATTCTTTAACCTATATCAAATTTGCAGCTTGATAATACAATTCCCAATTAGGCAGGCCAAAACCTCCTCTAATTCTAGCGTCTTGCAAAAGCTTTAGCTTTATTCTCGCTTTTTTACCTTGCCATATAAACTTCAACATGATTTTATTTAAATCTTCAAAATAGTCTTTTCCAAGCCTAATTGGTATTGTTTGGAACAAAAATAAAATTCTAGGTAGAATATTCATCTTGATTGTTGGAATTCTCCCTATTAATGACAATTGCAAGTTTTCCCACTTCTTCAAATCTGTAGCTATCTGTTGTTTGAGTTTAATATAATTATTCTCTTTTAATGTGCTACATCTTGCTGTCAAATATATCCCCAGATACTTAACCTTATTTGTAGTTTGGATTTTCAAAAGATCTGCCAGTTCTTCTCTTTGTCTCAGTAGCATGTTCTTTGTCAAAATCTTTGTTTTATCTTTATTTATTTTCAACCAGCTATCTCACCATATGTCTATCTTTTCCAATAACCTTGGAGCTGTTTCTAACGGGTCTTCCAGAATAAAAGCTAAATCATCAGCAAAAGCTTGTAGTTTAAATTCTTCCTTCTTAATTTTCATTCCTTTTATACTTTTATCATCCCTAATATTTCTATTCGACACTTCCAAGGTCAACACAAATAGCAAAGGAGATAGGGGACACCCTTGTCTTGTGCCTTTTCTTATATTAATAAAATCTGTCAGTTCCCCCTCCATCATTACCTTTGCTGTCTGTTTATTATATATGGCTTCGATTGCTTGAATAAATTTTTTAGCAAAACCCATCTGTTCCAACAGTAATAACATAAATCTCCAGTTCACGTTGTCAAATGCCTTTTGAGCATCTAAAAATATCAAAGCCATTTGCTTTTCAGGATGAGCCTCATAGTATTCCAAAGTATCCAAAATTACTCTCATATTGTCTCTGATTTGTCTCTTCGGCAGAAATCCATTTTGATCTGGGTGAATAAAATTATTTAAATATTTTTTAAGTCTTTCTGCTAAAATTGAAGCAAAGATTTTATAGTTTGCATTCAATAAGGAGATGGGTCTATAGTTCTTAATTTGCAGTGGGTCAGCCTCTTCTTTTGGAATAAGTGTGATATAAGCCTCTGACCATGTTTTGGGTATCATCTTCTTTAACATAACTTCATTCATGACTTCTAACAATGGGATACTCAATGATTCTTGAAATGTTTTATAAAATTCTGCCGGGAACCCATTTGGACCCGGTGCTTTCCCATTGTTTTGTCTCTTGAATGCTTCATTTAATTCCATCATTGTTATATTGCTTTCTAACATTTCTTCAGTCTCTTTAGGTATCTTCAGTAAATTAGCATTCTGTAAATATTGTTTGACTTTTTCCTCATCAATATTCTCTTGTTTATATAGTTGCCCATAAAAATCTTGAATAATTTCCTTTTTCTCCTTATTACCATAACAAACTTGGCCTTGATCATCTATTAACTTCAATATTTTTCTTGATTCCTTCTCCTTTCTCAATTTATATGCTAGCCATCTACCTGGTTTATTCGCATCTTCAAAGTAATTCTGTTTAGAATTTCGGATTTTCTGTGCCAATTCTTTATTAATTCCATTTTATGTTTAATGACATCCAGCTTCAATTTAATATCTTTTTTCTGTGGCATTTTCTGTAATTCTTTTTCAAGTCTTTTATACTCATCTTCCAAGGCCTTAGAAGCTTGCCTTTTCCGAATATTCTTTTTTCTTGTATAATTTATTATCAGACCTCTAGCATATGCCTTCATTGTATCCCAAACATTCTGCATTGAAGTATCTTCTTTTTTATTTTCTCTGAAAAAAAAGCCAATTCCTTCTTCATCCATTGTATAAAATCTTTCTCCTTTAAAATAGTATTATTTAATGTCCATCTCGATCTTTTTTTTTTGTCCCTTCCATTTAATTGTCATTGGACTATGATCTGCCCAAGTACTTGTTTCAATATTTGTTTCTTGAATATTGGATATTAATTCTGTTGATATCCAAATCATATCTAATCTGGACCATGATAAATGTCTATTTGAATAAAAAGTATATTGTTTAGCTTTAACATTTCTTTCTCTCCAAATATCTTTTAAAGATAGTTCGTCTGTCATTTTAAAAAAAGATTTAGGGAGAGCCTTTCTATTTTGCTTTGTTGTTGTTGCTATATAGTCCAATTTATTGTCCACAATTCCATTAAAGTCTCCCATCGTAATTATATTAACATAGTCCAGTCCAGTTATTTTCATATGTAGCTTTTTATAAAACTCTTCTTGTTTTTCATTCGGAGCATAAATTGCAATCAAGAGTATTTTTATATTATTGTCCATTATTTCCACCATTAATACTCTTCCATCTTCATCCGTTTAGATCAGTTTTGCTGGGATAGCCTCTTTAATGTATAGAACCACTCCTCTTTTCTTACATTGAGTCAAAGAAGTAAATATTTTCCCCAATTTTGGCTGTACTAACAATTGTTCATGTTGTTTTTTAATATGAACTTCTTGTAGACAAATTATATCAAATTTTAATTTCTCTAATTTATGAAAAGTTTTCCTTCTTTTAACAGCTGAATTAAGTCCATTTATATTCATTGTAATCAGTTTTCTTTCTTCCATGATTATGCTTTATATTTAGGTCTAACAGCTCTCGTCGATCTCACTTCACGCTGTTCTTTACTGTCCACCTGTCCACCTACAGCTCCTTTCTCTTTTTCAGTCTCCGGTTGTTCCTCTTGAAACTCAATTGAGACCTCTTTCTCTGCCTCCTCTCTTCTTCTTCCAAAAAATTCTGCAATATTATTACAATATTGTTTTTGAGTTCAGGTTTGAATACCTGCTGCCCTAAAAGGATTTTGATCCTTTTAGATCCGGGGTGTCCAACCTTGGCAACTTTAAGACTTGTGGACTTCAACTCCCAGAATTCCTCAGCCAGCAAAGCAAAGCTGGCTGAAGAATTCTGGGAGTTGAAGTCCACAAGTCTTAAAGTTGCCAAGGTTGGACACCCCTGCTTTAAATAAACAAGCAACCTGCTTAAACAATGTACAAGGGAGAACTTTGATTTTTTACAACTAAGGTAACATTGGTGCCTATTTTTCATTTGTTTGGCTTGGGTTTTTTTCCCCATAAAATCAAAAGTAATTATTTTCCCAAATTGTCATATATTTTACTATCAGTGTTCCATTTCCGATATCTGGAACTTCTGAAGTACAGAACTGGTGATTAGTTAGGCTAAGTTAAATTGGGCTAAATTAAATGTCTGCCTTTGATTGCCAGGATCTATTCCATTTTATGAGAAGAAAGAAACATAATACTGTCTTTTGCAAACAGCTGTAGACTTGTCATCTGAAGACAATGCTGTGTTCCTGCACCGTACTAAAATCTTAATTTGAATTTAAAAACAAAATAGGTTTTTTTTAAAAAAAAAAACATCGTATATTTGATAGATAAAAACTATGCCCCAAGAAATTAAGCCTATACTGCCCGTTTCATACAACCTGCAAAGAGGTTGCTTAGGATTTAGAATGATCACATCTGGATTCCAATATTCCAGATGCCCACCAGATGGAAGCAGAGGGTTTGGGAATCTTTCTTTGCTGACCTCTAGTGCTCATCCAGATTTCAGCAGGTCTCTGGATTTTATCTTAATCCTATGTCCCCCTACAAGCTCATTCAAGCCTTCGCTTTTTTCTCAGGTGTATTAAGCCACTCGAGGTGAAGAATCAGCCCATTCAGACAAATGCAATCCATTTACTGAGATTCTTTTAAACAAGAGGCAACTTTACAGGAGTCCCCTTTGCTATTTCATTTTTTTTAACGATTACTCCTACTTTTGTATGCAACCACCTGCTGGGGTAAATCACAGATAGGAGGCCTTTTTCAAGCTGTGAGCTGGCGCAGTCAGTTACTCCCCTATGAAGGTAAACTGCCAAAATACATATCAGTTAAAAAATCCCTTGACTGCTGCTAGTGTGGGTGGCCCATAATAGCCAAGGCAGGAAGACTTTAAAGATGCCAAACCAGCTGTGACCAGGATTCTACCTGAGGTGATGAGTTACATTCAGCAAAAAAGTTATCCTTCATCCTTCTTTTCCCAACTCCCAGCTTTTATTTCTCTCTTCCTTTTTTTTTTTTTTGACCCACAAATGAATCTCAGATCCCATGAATTCTGCAAACTGCAGGATGGGATTAAGAAAAAAGAAAGAAAAAAGAAACATATGGGTCTATTTGCAAAATATTCTACTGTAACCGTGGTTTCCACATTAGGGCCTCTCAGCCCTAGCAAATAACTACCTGTTTTTAATTATCTGGAACAGAATCGGAATAAAGTATTTCCACTCAGTATTAAAGCAGAGGGAAGAACTTGAATCAGAAGGTGATGTTTGCTATTGGTTTACTTATCAACAGCTAAAAGAGAGATTTAAATTGGATAAAAATGCTATGGATCTGACTTCGTTAAAAATGAATTGGAATCTACTATGTGGAAACGATGAACAAATTATTGCTAAAATCTATAAAATGTTATTGAAATTGAAATTGAATTTGGAAAATGAACATGGAAACATTGTATGATTCAGTGGGCAAGGAAGTTTGAATATAACCTGATGCTTGAACAATGGGAAAATAACACCCTCCTCTTTGTGGCAGCCCCTCAAATATTGGAACCCTGCTACCATGTCACCCCTGGTCCTTCTTTTCATTAGTCTAGACAGACTCAATTTCTTTGTATGGTTTTA
This sequence comes from Hydrophis major, assembly GCA_033807585.1. Taxonomy (NCBI): domain Eukaryota; kingdom Metazoa; phylum Chordata; class Lepidosauria; order Squamata; family Elapidae; genus Hydrophis; species Hydrophis major. Next base: position 7,716,066 of record CM066331.1, read on the forward strand.
GCCTCCAGTTCCCAATCTTCTGTGTTGCTTTTCTAGGACTCTTTTCAGAGTCTTGACGTCTTCTTTATGTCGTGGTGACCAAAGCAAAAATGCAGTATTCCATGTGTGATCTTACCAAGCTCTTATAAAGCCAGTATTAACACTTCATGTGATCTTGATTCTATCCCTTTGTTAAACCAAAACAGCCTAGGATTGCATTGGCTTTTTTGGTGGCTGTAGCACATTGCTGGTTCATATGGAATTGATTGTCTATAATATCACTTACATATGATTGTTAGTGATTGTCATATCCTGCTAAAACTATTTCAAAAGCTAAAAAGCCTTGTAGAACATTGATTCATAGGAAAATTCCATTTGCAAAACAAATTTACTAGAATAACTAGTAACCAACAACACTAGACTTAACAACTGCCTCAATCTCATCTTCTGCAATAGTTTGAGTTCAATTTACAAAATACAAATTAAAGAACCCTTTTCCAACAGTGACCACAACATGATAGACTTTTGTCTCAACAAACGTCCATGCAAAAATCATCACAACATTGGAATCCCCAATTATAACTTCAAAAAAGGCAACTATGTTCTTATAAACAATGATCTCTCATTCCTTGATTGGCAATTTCTATTCTCTGGATGCAATACTGCAGAAGACCATTACAACATATTTTTACTTGAAATCAAAAGAGTCATCAAACTATTTGTACCAATAACAACTCCCCAAACCAGAAAAAACAAATTACCCATAACAATAAGGAAGCTTCAATCCAAAAAGAAATCATTTTGGCAGAAAAACAAATCTGGTCATGTTGCCAACTTCAAAAGCCAATACAAAAATTTATGCTACCAGATAAAAACTGAATGCATCAATTATCACATTAAACAAGAGGAAAATCTTCTACACACTAATTCCACCCACACTTTCTACAATTTTGTAAACAACAAACTAAAAGACTCAAGGTCCCTCCCACCCCTGAAAGGACCTAATGGTAAAGACTGCAACAATGACACTATTAAAGCCAACCTCTTTAACACATTCTTTGGCTCAGTATTTGTAAACAGCAATGGATCATGCCCAGTATTTCCTAGTCGAACCACGGACAACTACAATGATCTAATACATATCGATTTTACAGAACAGAATGTTGAAAAATCACTACGCAATCTAAAACCATCTCTATCTATTGGACCAGACGGAATATGTGCCTACTTTTTGAAAAAGCTACCCACTGCCATAGCCAAACCTCTAAGCATAATCTTTGAAAAATCTTTCAGGACCAGCTCCTTGCCTAACCTATGGTCACAAACCATCCCCATCTTCAAAAAGGGAGACCCCAGCCTAGTTGAAAATTACAGACCAATCTCTTTATGCTGCATCACCTGTAAAGTCATGGAATCAATTGTTAACCAATCCATCATCCTCCACTCAGAGACAAACAACCTACTCTCTAAGAAACAATTTGGTTTCAGGAAAAAACTATCATGTAATCTTTAACTCTTACACTGCAAAAACATATGGACAACACAACTCGATCAGGGCAAAGAATAGACGCGATCTACATAGACTTCTGTAAAGCCTTTGATTCAGTGGTACATGACAAACTATTCCTAAAACTAAAAATCTAATGCTATCTCTAGACACCTGCATAACTGGATAGAAGCATTCCTGTGAAACAGACAACAAATGGTCAAAATTGGGAACGTCCTATCAAATTCTGTACCTGTCAACAGTGGTGTCCCCCAAGGCAGTGTTCTAGGACCAATTATCTTCCTACTCTACATAAATGACCTCTGTGATCATATTAAGAGCAAATGCATTCTCTTCGCTGATGATGTAAAGCTATTCAATACCACAGACAATACTGCTACCCTTCAAAAAGACCTTGACTTTGTCTCAGAATGGTCAAGCAAATGGCAACTTCAAATCTCAACAAATAAACGTTCTGTCCTACATGTTGGCAAAAAAAATCAGAACATAAAATAGAGGCTTAATAGTCAAGACCTTGTTGATGATCCAAACTCTGTCAAGGATCTTGGAGTACTCATCTCTAATGATCTAAGTGCTGGAGCCCGCTGTAACGACATAGCCAAAAAGGCGTTAAGAGTTGTTAACCTAATCTTACGCAGCTTTTCCTCTGGTAATATTACACTAATAACTAGAGCATTCAAAACATTTGCTAGACCAATACTCGAATACAGCTCATCAGTCTGGAACCCACATTATGTATCTGATATTAACACAGTTGAGAAAGTCCAGAAATATTTCAGAAGAAAAGTTCTCCACTCCTCTACTCATTGCAGAATATCTTATGGCACCAGACTCGAAATTCTAGACCTAGAAAACTTACAACTATGCTGCCTTTGGTCCGATCTAAATATTATATATAAAATCATACATTGCAATGTCCTACCTGTCAATGAATACTTCAGCTTCAACCATAATAACACAAGAGCAAACAATAGATACAAACTCAAAGTTAATCGCGCCAAACTTGATGGCAGGAAATACGACTTCAGCAACAGAGTGGTCAATGTCTGGAATACTCTACATGACTCTGTGGTTTCTTCCCCAAACCCCAAAAACTTTAACCTTAGACTGTCTACTATTGACCTCACCCCTTTCCTAAGAGGTCTGTAGGGGGCGTGCATAAGCGCACCAATGTGCCTACCGTCCCTGTCCTATTGCTTCTTTTTATTTTTATTATATGTATTCATGTATTAATAACTATGTTTTTACTTATACTTATTATCTTGTAAGCAATTGACAAAAATAAATAAATAAAATAAAATAAAATAAAATCTTCCCCCATGTTAATTAATAAAGATCTGGTTTTCATAGTTTGCAAATTTTATTTCTTCTCTTTTTTTTTTTTTTTCATAGCTGGGCAACCACTCCAGAACAAATATAGTTCCAGCAGAAGGGAGAACTTGAATTGAATTACTGCTTTCCTGGTATCATTTTTTTCCTACCCCATTTTCCATTGAATGATGTCCATTTTGCCCTAAGCTATAAAATGAAAAAATAATAATTAAAGGAGGGTAATAATTTAGACAAACACAAGCTTCCCTAAACCATCATATTCAAGTCTGAGAAACTCTTTCAAGTGCTCTAAATTTGAGAAACTGTTTCAAGTCAAATTTATAGAGCGTTCTCGGATGCCAGGGAGCTAACCACACATTTTTTTGAACACAGGTAATAACATTCACGTTCAGACCCTAATAAACTCAACTTGATGAAGTGAGACATAAATAAATCCAGATTGTTTATTGTTTCAGACAATCTGCATGAAATTGGGATATTTGGAACACATTCGACTGCATCCCCCCCGAGTTTTTTCTTTCCTTTCTTGGGAGGAAAAACAATGAAAAAATAATAATGATAAATATCAGCTTGGAAAACCTTCCATACAGAATAACGTCCTAGATTAGAGACATGGAACATGACAAATGGCCTCCTTTTTAAATATTCTGGAGTAGAAGGCTTAACAAACCAATAAATCCTAAAACAATTGTTTGCTTCACACAGGATGCTTAACCATAGCACTACATTAACTTCTCTTCTGAGTTTGCACAGCATAGTTGAACTATAAACTAACAAATGGACTAGATTTAAACTTCCTAACTTTATTTATTTATTTATTTTGTCAAGCAATTATTAAATAACAAGTATAAGTATAAACATGGTTATGAATACATGAAATGGATACATATAAGAAAAAAAAACAGAAGGACAGGGACGGTAAGCACGTTGGTGCGCTTATGCATGCCCCCTACAGACCTCTTAGGAAAGGGGTGAGGTCAATAGCAGACAGTCTAAGGTTAAAGTTTTTGGGGTTTGGGTGAGTGAGAACAGTTAACCAGTGGAACAGCTTGCCTTCAGAAAATGTAGGTGCTTCATCACTGGACGTTTTTAAGAAGAGTGTTCTGACCCATGTCCCAAACACAACAAATCCTCTGTAGTTAAATAATTTTTTCCTTTAATAAGAATGCCAGCAGCCCCCACAAAATGTGTCTCTCTCACACACACAGCAGGCTAACAAATCTGCCTGGAAGGGAGATGAATAGTGGTCTGCCACACCTACTCATCTCCAGCCCCATCTTTTATCCCCACAGCTACGGTGGGGCTTCGCTAGCAGTGGTAGCTCTTCCATCCTGAGGACCAGTCCATAGATTTCCACTTCTCACCTCTCCTCTGCCTTCTGCACATCCATGCATCTGCTGCTCCTTTTCCTCATCAGCCACCTCCAGACCTGGGAGTTGTTGACTCTCCATCTGAGGGTTGATGGGCAGCCCAGGATCCACCTCTGTCTCTCTCTCTTTCCCAGTACCATTTCCACCTTGGAGCTCTCAGTACCTGACTCCTATGCCTTCTCCTCCTCTGATTTGGCTGCTGGGGGTGGGGGGGAGGGGCAGTGGCTGACAGGCCACAACAAAAAGACTGGATTACCACTTGTCTCAAATTGTAATAGGGTCTCCTGCTTGAGCAGGGGATTGGACGAGAATACCTCCACAGTCCCTTCCAGATCTATTCTGATTTTCAAAATTGCAAGAGATCCTAAAGCAGTGGTCGCCAACTGGTGGGCTGGGGATCACTAGTGGCCCATGAGAAAATGTTGGTGGTCCACAGAGAAATGTTCCCTCCAAAGCAATTAATCAAGGCTACATGGGAACACAAGGCTGCGCCACCCATATGGTCCACCCACCCGCTGGCCTCCACCCTTTGGCTGAGCACAAATCTTACCTTGAGTAGAGCCACATGAGCTGGAACTGGCAGGTAAGACCAATGGCGGGGGAGGGAAATCCGCCCCGGGGTGGTTTGTTGACATTGGTGGGAAAGTTGATCCCATATTCCAGAGCTGCAGTAATTACAGGACTGGCCCTTTGGTCATCCCAGAGCAGCTGCTCCTCCATCCGGGTGCACTGGCCTGCCACGGACTGGAGGAGCTCCTCCGGGATGACCAAAGAGCCAGTCTTGTGACGACTGCTGCTCTGGAATATGGGACCGACTTTCCCACCAATGTCAGCAAGCCACCGTCAGTCAAAATTCATATTAGTGGTCCACGGGATTTAATGAGTTTGGTGGTTCCTGAGGTTCAAAAAGCTGGCGACCTCTGCACTAAAGCACAAAGATGCTAACCAACATCAACTTCACCAAGCTTATTATATGTTGCAAAGCCACTAGGCTTTTTTTTTCGGACTAAATGAAGAATGAACTCAGCCTCTGTTGACAGGATATCCTGTCAGAGCTGAAGAAGCTTCTGGGATGAGAAGTAAAATGTCTTCAGAAGAGAAAACGAAGAAAGTCCAGTTGCCTCCTGAAACCTTTGGGACTACTCTGCTAATCATTAAGGGGTCAGTGCTCATCTCAATTTCAAAGCCATTGTGCCAGCACTGTCTTTCTGCAGTCATGTAGTCAGCATGACATCACGGAGCACTGTTACCCTCCCACCAAAGTGGTACCTATTTATCTAATTGCATTTGCCTGCTTTTGAACGGCTATGTTGGCAGGAGCTGAACCAAGGATGGGAGCTCACCCTGTTGTGTGGCACTTGGGTCTCAAACCTGGGCTGTCGATTTTCCAGTTGACAAGCCCAGCATTTTAACCACTGAGCCACTGTGCTGTCCAAAAATAAGATATACCCAGTTGCAAAAAATAAGAAAAGATGAAGGGAGATAAACACATCCCCAAATCCCAAATATGTGTGTGTGTGTGTGTGTGTGTGTGTCTGTGTCTGTGTCTGTGTCTGTGTTGCTGGCCCCCTTCAATATGTTTCCCATTTGTGGGAACATTTCTGCTGGTAAGCATGTTTGAACAGTGAGGAATAAAAGGAAATGCAAAATGTTAAATGGAACTTTAAGGGAAGTGCAAAATTGGAACATACAATACCATTTTCAGAAGATGGAAATTGAGAGATTTTGAGTGGTTTTCCTCCCCTCTTCCCTTTCTTTTTGATTTAATGTTTTAAAATGATGACTTTTGGTAATATTCGTTTAAAAAAAACAGGGGTTAGTGGGTTAGGGTTTTTTTTAAGCCACATTTCTTTCCAGCTTCAGAATCAGTTTTATGTGAATCGCCAGCATCTGCAAGGCTTCTGGACCAAATCTGACTGTCTGGAGATTTTCAGTGTTCTCCCTTACAGCTATGTTAATCTCCATTTATCTATTCCCGGGGTTAAAAGAAAAATAAGCCAGCATAATTTGCATGTTCCAATGGCCAGACTCTAATTTTATTTAGTGACAAGGGTTGTGAGTGTCCTCCCAGCTCCCAGTAGTCCTCAATTTAGAACCTTTCATTTCGTGGCCATTTTTACAACAGCACTGAAAAAGAGGTGACTTTGACTATTTTTCACTCTTATGACCATTGCAGTATCCCCATGGTCATGTGATCAAAATCCAGCTGTGGAATCCTGGGAGTTGAAGTCCATAAGTCTTTAAGGTTGCCAAGGTTGGACAACCCTGGTATAGAAAGTGACCAGGACAAGAAGGGAGGTGGATCTAAGGATGGTGACATGATGGGGCTTTGCCCTTGGTGACAGAGGGAAAATCCTAGCTGACAGGATGAGGCAATGATTCCCACCAATAGGAAAATTCCAGGAAGTACTGCAAAGATAGGTAGGTAAGTAGGTACATAGAGAGAGAGAGAGAGAGAGAGAGAGAGACAGACAGAGAGACAGTGAGAGACAGAGACAGAGACAGAGACAGAGACAGAGACAGAGACAGAGAGACAAATAGAGATAGATGATAGATGATAGAGAGATAGATAGACGGAGATAGATAGATAGATAGATAGATAGATAGATAGATAGATAGATAGATAGATAGATAGATAGATAGATAGATAGATAGACAGACAGACATAGAGACAGACAGACATAGAGATAGACAGGCAGGCAGACATAGAGAGAGAGAGATTATAGATAGATAGACAGAAATAGATAGAGATAGATGATAGATGATAGATAGATGATAGATAGATATCTTTTTAACAACACCTCAGCTGATTGTTAATGGTCTCCATTTATTTATTTATTGTATTATTTTTGTCAATTGCTAACAAGATAATAGGTATAAGTAAAAACATAGGTATGAATACATGGATACAGATAAGAAAAAAAAGGAAACAATAGGACAGAACAGTAGGCGCATTGGTACGCTTATGCACACCCCCTACAGACCTCTTGGGAAAGGGGTGAGGTCAATAGTAGACAGTCTAAGGTTAAAGTTTTTGGGTTTGGGGAAAAAAAACCACAGAGTCAAGTAGAGTATTCCAGACATTGACTACTCTGTTGCTGAAGTTGTATTTCCTGCAATCAAGTTTGGTGCAATTAACCTTGAGTTTGTATCTATTGTTTACTCTTGTGTTGTTATGGTTGAAGCTGAAGTATTCGTTGACAGGTAGGACATTGCAATGTATGATTTTATATACTATATTTAGATCGGACCGAAGGTTGTAGGTTGTAGGTTTTCTAGTTGTAGGTTTTCTAGGCCTAGAAGTTCGGGTCTGGTGGCAAAAGGTATTCTGCAACAAGTAGAGGAATGGAGAACTCTTCTTGTGAAATATTTCTGGACTTTCTCAATTGTGTTAATATCAGATATGTAATGTGGGTTCTAGGATGATGAGCTGTATTCGAGTATTAGTCTAGCAAATGTTTTGTATGCTCTAGTTATTAGTGTAATATTACCAGAGAAAAAGCTATGTAAGATTAGTTTAACAACTCTTAACACCTTTTTGGCTATGTAGTTACAGTGGGCTCTAGCACTTAGATCATTAGAGATGTGTACTCCACGATCCTTGACAGAGTTTGGATCATCAACAAGGTCTTGACTATTAAGCCTGTATTTTATTTTCTGATTTTTTTTGCCAATATGTAGGACAGAGCATTTATTTGTTGAGATTTGAAGTTGCCATTTGTTTGACCATTCTGATACATAATCAAGATCTTTTTGAAGGGTAGCAGTATTGTCTGTGGTGTTGAATAGCTTTATATCATCAGCGAAGAGATTGCAGTTGCTCTTGATGTGATCACAGAGGTCATTTATGTAGAGTATGAAAAGAGTTGGTCCCAGAACACTGCCTTGGGGGACACCACTGTTGACAGGTACAGAATTTAGTAGGACACTCCCAATTTTGACCAGTTTTAGGAGTAGTTTGTCATGTACCACTGAATCAAAGGCTTTACAGAAGTTGATGTAGATTGCGTCTATTGCTTTGCCCTGATCAAGTTGTGTAGTCCATATGTTTTTGCAGTGTAAGAGTTGAAGATTACATGATAGTTTTTTCCTGAAACCAAATTGTTTCTTAGAGAGTAGGTTGTTTGTCTCTGAGTGGAGGATGATGGATTGGTTAACAATTGATTCCATGACTTTACAGGTGACGCAGCATAAAGAGATTGGTCTGTAATTTTCAACTAGGCTGGGGTCTCCCTTTTTGAAGATGGGGATGGTTTGTGACCATAGGTTAGGCAAGGAGCTGGTCCTGAAAGATTTTTCAAAGATTATGCTTAGAGGTTCGGCAATGGCAGTGGACAGCTTTTTTAAGAAGTAGGCACATATCCTGTCGGGTCCAATAGATAGAGATGGTTTTAGATTGTGTCATGCTTTTTCAACATTCTGTTATGTAATATCGATATGTATTAGATCATAGACCATGCAATATTATGGAAATTCAAAGTCTGATGCCCATCTTGCAGGAATTGGGTTTGTCTAGTTTACCGAAAAGAAAGACTGGGGTGACATGACATCAGTGTTCCAATATTTGAGAGGTTGCCACAAAGAAGAGGTGGTGAACCTATTTTTCAAAGCACCAGAGGGCAAGACAAGAAACAATGGAGGGAAACTAACCGATGCAACCTAGAACTAAGGAGAAATTTCTTAACAGTGAGGACAATTAACCAGTGGAGCAGCTTGCCTTCAGAAGTTATGGGTGCTTCATCGTTGGAGGTTTTTAAGAAGAGACCGGACAGCCACTTGTCTAGAATGATATAGGGCCATGATGGAGAACCTATTGCTTGCATGCCATAAATGGCACATAGAGCCATTTCTTCTGGCACGCAAGCCATCAGCAAAAGAGATGCACTGCACATGCATGCATGCCTCCGGACAGCCAGCTGATTGTTGGGTATTACATGCACAAAGGCACACGGCACACAAGGGGGTTGTGTGCATGCACAAAGGCATGCAGCATGTGGGAGGGTCATGCTCACATCTGCAAGGTAGTATGGGATCACGTGTGTGTTGCAGGATGGGTGCAGGCACGTATGCGGGAGCGTTTTTGGCACATGACGATGAAAAGGTTAGCCATCACTGATATAGGGTCTTCTGCTTGAACAATGGGATTGGATTGCAAGACATCCAAAGTCCCTCTCAACTGTGTTATTCCTATTCTATTCTATTCCATCCCATCCCATCCAATTCCATTCTATTCCATTCTTCTATTTCTATTCTTTTCCAAAGCACCTGAAGGCAGGATAAGAAGCACTGGATGGAAGCTCACCATGGAGAGAAGAAAGTTAGAACTAAGGAGAAATTTCCTGACATTGAGAACAGATAAAGATAACAGATCATCAGAGTTGGAAGGGACCTTAGACGTCATCTAGTCCAACCCCCTGCCCAAGCAAGAGAACCCTACACCATTTCTGACAGATGGGAGTCCAATCTCTTCTTGAAAGTCTCAAGTGATGGCGCTCCCACAACTTCCGAAGGCAAAAGCTCTTCCATTGGTTGATGGGTCTCACTGTCAGAAAGTTTCTCCTTATTTCCAAGTTAAATCTCTCCTTGTTCAATTTCCATCCATTACTCCTTGTCTGGCCTTCGGATGCTTTAGAAAATAGCTTGACCCTTTCCTTTCCTGTGGCAGCCCCTCAAACATTGGAAGACTGCTATCATGTCTCCCCTGGTCCTTCTCTTCATTAGAGTAGAGTAGTCTCCAGTCCCCTAATCATCCTGGTTGTTCTTCTCTGCACTTTTTCTTGAGACTCAACATCTTTTTTATAGTGTGGTGACTAAAACTGGATGCAGTACTTTAGGTGTGTGGTCTTACTAAGGCTGTATAGAGTGGTATTAGTACCTCACTTGATCTCGATTGTATCCCTTTGTTAATGCAACTTAGGATTGCATTAGAACAATGAACCAGTGGAACAACTTGCGTTCAAAAGTGCTGCATCACTGGAGGCTTTTAAGAAGAGACTGCTGGGCAGTGGTGGGATTAAATAATTTAACAACCGGTTCTCTGTCCTCATGATTTCTTCCAACAATCAGTTCACCAAACTGCTCAGAAAGTTAGCAACCGGTTTTCCCGAAGTGGTGCGAACTGGATGAATCCCACCACTGCTGGACAGCCATTTGTCTGAAATGCTACAGGGTCTCCCGTTTGAGCAGGGGGCTGGACTAGAAAACCTCTAAAGTTATGAGATAATATGTTATTATATTATCTCAGAATGATTTCACTTTCAGGTTTAGAAAGATTTATTCTCTTGGTTGTGTGCAAAAGCCATGATACACCCCAAAAATAGATGCCGCAGAAGCCCAGAGCAGGGCTTCTGTGACTGTTTCGCCAACCTTCATCCTATCCCTTAATTGCTCTGGGTTTTTGTTTTGTTTTTTTCTGTTCTCCTGCCAATTATTTGCTGCTTCCCAAATCTCCCCAACCTTGCAATTCTCCACTTCTGCATTCATTACAAGGTTTGTAAACCAAGCAAGTTTATTCAGTAGCATCCTTGCATGAACGACTGATTTGCATACATCTTGCTGAGCCTCTGGCTTTGAGTTGTTTCAATGAAACCTTCAGTGGGATGTGCTTCCCACTTCCTATCCATCCACCCTGCCTTTTCCATGCTCCGGTTTAGTAGAGTCTTCCCAGGAGAGTCACCTTGGATGCTTCTTTTAGTTGTTTCTCTCTAAGGACAGCAGGAGTTGCTCTCCTGAAAGGACCTTTCAACTTCCTCCCTGCAGAAAGAGAGAAGTCCTTGTGAATGACAAAGGACAGCTTACCCCAAAGGTTTTGAAGAACTGAAGAAGCTTCTTGCATGAGAAGCTCAATGTCTTCAAGGAAAAACGAAGTCCAGTTGTCTTTTGAAAAAAGCGCCTTTGGGACTGACAATCTCTACAGTGGTGGGATTCAATTTTTTTTTTTTTTTACTACCGGTTCTGTGAGCATGGATTGGTGGGCATGGCAAGGGAAGGGTACTGCAAAATCCCCATTCCCTCCCCACCCCACTAACCTGCTTTCCAGCTCCGTTCTTCTGTGCAGGGCACAGTTCTCAGCTGGGACTCAATGGGAGGCAGAGAACAGATGGGGGCAGGGCCGGTCACAGGTGGCATTTGCCGGTTCTCCAAACTCCTCAAAATTTCCGCTACCAGTTCTCCAGAACTGGTCAGAACTGGCTGAATACCACCTCTGAATCTCCATAGACAAAGGGCAGCTTAATGTCAGCAAACATTCCGTCTTTTGAAATGCATTGTTCAGGATTTGTCCATTCAGATTCAGATAGATATTACCAATAGAAACATCTGATACACACACACACTCTCTCTCTCTCTTTCTCTCTCTCCCTTCTTGCCTCCCTCCCTCCCTCCCTTTCTCTAAGCATCAGTTAAAAGAGAGGTGGACAAAATCACAACTCAGATACTGTTTCCCTATTGTCTATGCCTGAGACCTTACATGCCCAATAATGAATTGGAGCGCGCTCACTTAACTACAGTTTTATTTAGCATGGAAGTTTTGGGTTCAATTGTAGTTGTAAGAATACCTGCACACTGATATTTGTGGCTGAGTTGATACAGTAAAACTCCTTTAGGCAGAATAGAGTAGAGTAGAGTAAATCAGATCAAACCAAATTGAAACTGGAAGGGACCTTGGTGGTCTTCTAGTCCAACCTCTGCTCAAGCGGGAGAACCTATACTATTTCAACTAAGTGACTTCCTAGTTTCTTCTTTAAAAGATCAACTTATAGTTTTTTTAAAGAAAGAATCAGCAGCTCAATACTGCTTTATCTAGAAGCCTATCGCTTTTTAAAAAAACTGTTTTAGTCCTCCAGCTACAACTCTGTCCAGATATATTTGAAGATTCACTAGCACCATTTTGTTCTCTCTTCAATTTCCCACAGAAGCCATTGAGGAGTGAAATTGTCATAACATGATTATTTGGAGAGAAAAGATGGCTGCCCAGTGTTGTTAATGGAGAATCTTCAATTACTAAATCTTCAGTGAAAGCTGTCTTCTTTGTAACACCAAATAGCTGCAGAGGGATATTAACCCCAGCATTTGTTGCCTGATATTTTCTCGGGAGGACTCCAGATCAAATCAAATTTATTGTGTAGAAGCTGTTCTTGTCAATAAAAGAATATGTCACCGGTGAACATAAAGAGGCAAACAAAACAGAGCCAGAGTGAATGTATGACTGGGAGAACAGGAATCAAATTAAGATGGTTAAGATGGATTCTCCTTAACAAAGGACACCCACAAAACAAGACTCGACACTCACACACATGAGATGGAGCCATAAATTACAAAAATCGGTGCAAGACTCCCTCTGTCTACTCCTTTGCTGAGTATCACAGTCGAGTTCAGAATTTACAGCCGGACCACTGCAACATTTGCTGAAAAATTCACAGCAATCTATAGTGAGATGTTTGTACCATCTTGTTATCCTTCCTGAATCTCCAACACTGTGTTTGCAAGTGCCCAAATATTTGGAAACTCACGCTTTTGAACTCATAAGGCTCACCTGATATTTTTAAGATAAGTAAGTAAGTAAGGAAGGAAGGAAGGAAGGAAAGAAAGAAAGAAAGAAAGAAAGAAAGAAAGAAAGAAAGAAAGAAAGAAAGAAAGAAAGAAAGAAAGAAAGGAGGGAGGAAGGAGGGAGGGAGGGAGGGAAGGAAGGAAGAAAGGAAGGAAGGAAGGAAAGAAAAAGAAAGAAAGAAAAAGAAAGAAAGAAAAAGAAAGAGAGAAAGAAAGAAAGAAAGAATGGAAGGAAGGAAAGAAAAGAGAGAAGGGGGAGAGAGAGAGGTAGGGAAGAAAAGAAAGAAAGAAAAGAAGAAAAGAAAGAAAGAAAAGAAAGAAAAAGAAAGGGAGGGAAGGAAAGAAAGAAAGAGAGGGGGAGAGAGAGAGGGAGGAAAGAAAAGAAAGAAAAGAAAGAGAAAGAAAGGGAGGGAAGGAAGGAAAGAAGGAAAGAAAAAAAAGAAAGAGAAAGAAAGGGAGGGAAGGAAGGAGAGAAACAGAAAGAAAGAAACAGAAAAAGAAATAGAAAGAAAAAGAAAGAAAGAAAGAGAGAGAGAGAAAGAAAGGAAAAAAAGGAGGGAGGGAGGAATGGAAAGAAAGAAAAAGAAAGAAAGAAAGAAAGAAAGAAAGAATGAAAGAAAGAAAGAAAGAAAGAAAGAAAGAAAGAAAGAAAGAAAGAAAGAAAGAAAGAAAGAAAGAAAGAAAGGCTTCAAGCATAAATGGCATTTCCAGTAATAGTGCTGAGATTTCATTTCGCTGCAACTACTGTAGACTGCTTCAAGGTTAAGAAATTTGTCTCCCATCTCTCTCTCTCTCTCTCTCTCTTTCACATACACACGCACGCACACACACACACACACACACACGCACACCGAAAGATAGCTAGGTGACAGGAAAAACTGGGAGTATTTGCCTTCTGATCAATGGGTCTTTTGGGACAAGGAAAGTGCATATAACTTTAGGAAACAATAGTTGTAGCTCAGGATTGAATATGATGATTGCATATTGAATGCATTGCTCAGGGTGCGATGATGTTTCCTGGAATTCATTCATTCGTTCATTCATTCATTTTTATGCCACCCATCCCCCCCTACAAGGTGATTCTGGCCACTTACAGGTTATAAAACAAGTAAAAAAAATAAATTAGAACACCCCAGCATTAAAATATTATTAAGAACGATGCTAAAACTTTACCAAAGGAGGTAAATGAGGCAGGGAATGAGGCCTTCTTAACCAGGAGTGGGATTCTACCAGTTCGGACTGGTTCAGGCAAACCGGATGTTAAATTTACATCTGGTTCGCCAAGCCGGTAGTTGAACTGACCGGCTGGCCCCGGCTACCCCACCCCACCCCTCCCAGGAGTCTCCACATAGCCTGTTTTGGATGCAGGTAAATGCAGGGTTTGGGCAGAGGCTTTGGGAGGGTGAAAAACGGGCGGAACCAGAAGTTCCGGGCCTGTATCCGGCTTCTGGAGCCCGGGGGAGGCCATTTTTGCCCTCCCCAAAGGTCTGAGGGAAGCCTCCAAACTCTGGGGAAGGTGAAAAATGTCCCTCCCAGAAATTCTGGTAAGCCACGCCCACCATGGCCACCCTCATCCAGCAACTGGGCAGTGGACCGGTTGTTGGGATTTTTTTGAATCCCACCCCTGTTCTTAACCCATCTACTTCAGCCATCTTCAGCCCCGCCCCTTTGGGACCAAAGCCAAGTTTTAATGCCTTTCCGGAAGGCCAAAATGGAGGGGGGTCAGTTCTCCCCTCCAGGGATGTTCCACAAAGATGGGGCCGCATTGGAAAAGACTGAACCCACCTTCTGCAATTCCTCAGCAGATGGCATCTATCGTGTCCATCACGGGAAAGGAGACTCGGAGCCAGTGACTCAGTTTCAGCTCTTTATTAGGTCCCTAGATCGGCTCAGGGTTTAAAGGGAAAAACAGCGGCTTTTATTCTCTGGCCGCGGCGGCTGCAGCCAATGGCACCACTTTGAATCTCCCGCGATTAATTTCCACCAATCGTGGGAGATTCGTTATGGGCCAATCAGTGCGGTTTGCTCGGCCAATGAGATCGCCGTGCGCTTTGGCCAATCACAGCACGGCGCTTCCAAGTATGCTAATGACTTTACAGAACACCCCTCCCCTCTTGGTATGGTCCTACATAACGTAGTCCCGTAAGTAGGCGGGGCTTCGTACTTGCCTACTTGACCTGAGCAGGTTAGTTGTTGCTTGGCTCCCGGCTGGTTCGGTCGGGTTCGGTGTTGCTCTCTGCCTCGTTGATGGAACCGCCTGGAAGGCCTCGCCGGGCCTTTCGTCGCAGCTCCCTCCTGGTCTACCCGGGCTGGTTGAGCTGCAGTTGTTGCTGCTCCCGCCTGGTCTTTCTGGGCTGGTTGAGCTGGCCTAGCTGCTTCTCCCTGGTGAGGCTTCAAGCTGGCTGCTTTCCAGTGAGTATAGCTGGTTTCTTTCTATTGTTTTTTGGTTCCTGGGGTATTCCCTCCCCACTTGATCTGTGTTGTGGGGGCTGTCTGTGTCTGTTTGCGTGTCGGTTGTGTTTCCCGTGGTTGTCCTCGATCTTATTTGATCGATGTGGCGTTTCCATGCTCGTCCGTCAGTTGTTTGTAGGTGGTACGAGTGGAGACCTGTCAGCTGGGTTATAGTTGCCGGTACCCAAAGTGGATCTCTGGTAAGGTTCTTTGCGTAGACTGCATCACCTGGGGAGAATGTTCAGTTTTTGCTTGAGGAGTTTGGGGGTTTTTTCTGGGTTGTATGTGGGGTGCAGTCTGTCGAGTGGGGACCTTAATTTCCTCCCCATTAATAGTTCTGCCGGGCTTTTGTTGGTAGTTGTGTTCGGGGTTATGTGTTGTATAAAGAGCATTTTGTTTATTTTTTCTTGGATTTCCCCGTGTTCAATTTTTTGGATGGTTTTTTTTGTGAATTGAACCATCCGTTCCACCCTTCTGTTCGCCGCCGGATGTGCTGGTGCTGTCAGTGCGTGTTGTATGCCCCGTTCCACTAGGAATTTTTCAAATTCCAGCGAGGTAAATTGGGGCCCGTTATCCGACACGATGACATCTGGGAGGCCGTGAGTTGCGAACAGCTTGCTGAGTTCCTTGGTCACAGCTTCCGTGGTGGTGGTTTTCATGTTGCTTATCTCCAACCAGTTGGAGTAAGCATCTACCGTGATAAGGAATATATGTTACAGCGGAATGCTCCCCGGTGGGTGACTATGGTCTGCGCCTTGGCAGTTTCTGCGTCGACCGGCAACTGTTGATAGGCTTGCGCCAGGTTGAGCTTCGCAAAGACCTTGCCTCCCCCTAGTGAGTGTAGAAGGTGCTGCACTACTGGGATGGGGTAGGCACTTTGTTGTAAGGCACAATTTAGGGTGGCCTTATAGTCCCCGCAGATTCTCACCGACCCATCGGGCTTGATTGGGGTGACTATGGGGGTCTCCCACCGAGCGTGATCGATTGGTTGTAGGACCCCTTGTTTGATGAGCTTATCAATTTGCTCGTCGATTTTGGGCCGGAGTATAAAAGGTACCCGCCGTGGTTTTAGACGTATTGGGGGAATGCTGGGGTCTAGGCTGAAGGAAATAGGGGGCCCTCGGTACTTGCCTAGGGTGCCGTCGAACACTTCCCAGAAGTCCCGTGCCAGTTGCTCTTCCCAGTCGGCATCTGCGACGTGGTCGACGCCCGTAACCTCGATCCCGAGTGGTGCGAACCACAGTTGTCCCAAAAGGCTGGGGTGGTCTTGATGCACGATCGTCAGGGGAAGCTTTGCTGTGCGGCCCTTGAAGGTCACCTCGATCTGTCCGGTTCCGACTACCAGGATGCGGTTCCCCTGGTAGTCTCTGAGGATTAGTTTCTGGGTTTCCAACCTCCTCTTGTGGATTTCCGGCACCAACCGCCTGATTTCTCGCCAGGCAACCATGGAGAGGTAGGACCCAGAGTCCACCTCCATTTTTCATTGTTCGCCTTCGATGCCCACTTCTACGTATACCTTCCGGGCATCTGTGATGGATGAGTGGCCGATGACGACCGTCTAGTGGGTTTCCTCTTTCTGCCGGTTTTCGCCGCTTCGTTGGTTCCGTCCGTCTCGGTTCCAGCGATTTTCGGCTTGGCGATCTCTGGCCCTGGGGGGGGGGTGCCGTCTCGTCTCCAGTTGCTGTGGTCTCGCTGACGGGGGCTATAGGCTTTTCTCAGTCAGCAGACTCGGGCGATGTGACCTTTTTTATTGCAGTGTTGGCAAATCGCGTCGAAAAACCGGCATTCCAATCGAGAATGGTTGCCTCCGCACCCAGCACAAGTGGTCCCCGACTTACGACTTTGCCGATCACACTGATCTCGTCCCGTCCGGAGCCGATGTATTTCTTCTTCCTTGTCCGGGTGTCGGAGGCAGAGCCATGATGGGTGGTGGTCTCCCGGTGGCTTGCTTCTGGGTGAGCCTTGGTCACCCGGCCCATCGCGGTGGTCGCGGTGCATTCCCCGGTGTCCGGTCTCCGCATTCGATTTGCTGATTTCCGGGTTGCCTCAGCTGCGGTGGCTTCAGCGAGGGCGTCGGCAAGGGCAATGTCGCCTTTTGCCATCAGCCAGCTTTGTAGGACTGGGTCTCTGAGTCCAAGCACGAGACGGTCCCGCAAAACCTCGTCCATGTCCGAGAACCCGCACATGCCCCCTAGGCTCCGTAGATCAGCCACAAAGTCACTGATGCTCTCACCCGATCTCTGGTCCTGCCGGTAGAAATCGTGCTGCCTGATGAGGGTGGGCACGGTGGGGGCATAGTGGTTTCGGAGCAACGGCTCGAGGTTGGCCCAGTCCATCTCCTTCACATTCCAGGGTTTTGCGAGAGCTTTTGCCATCTTGAACACTGCGGGCCTACAGTGTGTTAGGAAGACGGCTCTTTTCTTCTGCCCAGTTGCATCCTTCAAGTTGCTACTTTCAAGGAACATTAGGAATCGGTCTGTGTATGATTCCCAGTCTTTGGTAGCTGGGTTAAAGGGTGCGGGCAGTGCGATGCTGGCCATCTTGTTGGTCTCGCTTCCTCAGGACACGTGCTTGAGGGGTTAGTCTCGGGATCCCACCCTCGTCGCCAGTGTCGTGTCCGTTGCGTTAAAGGAGACTCGGAGCCAGTGACTCAGTTTCCCTAGATCGGCTCGGGGTTTAAAGGGAAAAACAGCGGCTTTTATTCTCTGGCCACAGCGGCCGCAGCCAATGGCACCTCTTTGAATCTCCCGCGATTAGTTTCCACCAATCGCAGGAGATTCGTTACGGGCCAATCAGTGTGGCTTGCTCGGCCAATGAGATCGCTGTGCGCTTTGGCCAATCACAGCGCGGCACTTCCAAGTATGCTAATGACTGTACAGAACAGCATCCTTCTCAGGCCTCTTCCGTGGGTCAGGCTAGTCCTGTTGGGGACAGATGGATCCAGTGGTGGGCTTCAAATTTTTTAACAACCGGTTCTCTGGCTGGGTAGGCTTGGCCAGTCAGTCCTGTGACTGGGTGGGTGATGTCCCTCATCACACCCAGCCCTGCCTCCCAGCCACTCGCCTCAAGGTGGGATTCAGCCGATTGAGGCTAATCCCACCACTGGCTGGCCCTGCCCCCCCCCCATTTTTGGTCTGGTTTTTGACCAGGTTTTTGGGGCTGTTTTTTGGGGGGCTGTTTTTCAGGACAGTTTTATCCTGAAAAACAGCCCCAAAACTGGCCAGAAACAGCCAAACAAACAGCCAAAAATGGGCCAAATAGGTCCAGAAAAACAAGCAAGGGGCAGAGCCAGCCAGTGGTGGGATTTACCAGTTTGCCAAACTGCTCAGAATCTTAACTACTGGTTCACCCAAACTGGTGAGAACTGGCAGCAGCCCACCTCTGGAGGGATCCTGGGCCCATGCCATGTAGGGCTTTAAAAGAACAACCAACATCCTGAATTGTATCTGGAAGCAAACTGGCAATCAATGGAGTTTGCACAATAAGGGTGTTACATGTGCAGCTCCAGGACTGCGTGTGCCGCTTCATTCTGCACCTACCGTAGCTTCCAAATACTCTTCAAGTGCAGCCCCATGTAGAACGCATTGCGGTAATCCAGCCGAGAGATGACTAGGGCATGAGAGACCATGTGCAGGGCTTAGTTTTGGGGGAGGAAAATAAGGGGAGTGGAGATATCTGCCGCTGCCTATCAGCATCCATTGGTATTCACCTGGCTAGCGTCCTGTCAGTGTGTGAGAGTGGAGGGCTGTTTGGAAACTGAAACAGTATTTGCTGTATAAGCAAGGAGTCAGCAAGGAGCCCAGGCGTGGCTTAACTCAACTGTTCTGTACTAAAGCTGCTTGGTGCTGTGAAACTAAAACTGTAACTGAAACTCCTCTCTCTGTTTTGCATTTGGAACAGATTTCTTTTCAGGTGGGGAAGGGGAGTAGAACTCCTTAGCATCAGAGCATATTAATAATAAGATAGGACATATTAATGCTCTGATGGTCATTTTGAAAATCCTTTCTTAGTGAGCACCTAGAAGCTAAGAGGAACAAACATGCCAAATTTGAAGTTTGTAGGCTTTACGATTCTGGAGATTTTGTGCTTAACGCATGAGTGGTATTTCGCTTTTTATATAGATATATAGATATATCCAAGTATATGTCTTAAAAAATCCTTTGATGATTCTAATCAGAAACTGAAATATTGACCTCTTTTTTTATGAATGGGTACATGGCTTTTACTAAACTATAATCTTTTTGTGGGTTTGGGTTTGGCATAGTGTGTGCCCTCATCAGTTAAAATTTACTTAGCAAACAATGACTCATCACAATGCACTAGCCAAGTAAACTTCATTTATAATATAAGGCCATCTCATTGGAAACGGTTATATACAAAGCAACGTTTAAGCAGAGAGCTGTTAACAGTTTCATTCATTCGGAACACAGATTTCCGAAAGCTAAAATATCAGAATCTTTTTCTTTAGCATGCATGAAATACTTTCATGCCAAAGGTCCAACAGACATTTGTGCCAAAGAACAACATGAGCTTTGGTAAACAGTCAAGCTACCGTGAATTCAAAAGTTGCTTATTCTATTTAGGTTAACAATAATTTTTCAAGGGTCATCTGAACTCTAAACTGTGTTTAATTGTCATCAAGATTAATAAAAACAAACCACTGTGTGAAATTCACCGTGTGAATTCTTTTACACCCAACTGAAGTTACAGTGAACACAGGATCTCTACACATGATGGGTGTTTTAGCCAAGATTGGCTATCTATATTCTCCCATGACATCATCAAGAATCCTAGTTTGGACCGTTTTATTTTTTAAAAAATTTAGTGTTCGAATGTTCAAGTACAGCCACGTTAATCCTTATGGAAGATCAGAAAGTTTGAAGCTTTATCAATATCTATGCCTTATTCATGGGTGAACCTTGTCTTAGCTTAAAACCTAAGAAGGATCAAGCATGGGGAACCCTTGGATGGAGAACTCTCAGGGTGCTGTCAAAATTGCAGAACAGAAAGTTTTTCAAAAGGGCCCGAAGGAGACCTTGGCAAACCACTTTGGTCCTTTTGCTAAGAAAACTCTCTATCTAAGCCTTCTCCCTATATAAACTTACAAGGCAACCAGGCATCCAGAAGTCAGTAAAGGAGATTCTAGTTTTTGAGACTCTGGAAAGAGTCCAGAGAAGAGCAACAAAAATGATTAAGAGACTGGGAGCCAAAACATACGAAGAACAGGTTGCAGGAATTGGGGGTGTCTGGTTTAATGAAAAAAAGGACCAGGGTTGACATGATAGCAGTGTTCCAATATCTGAAGGGTTGCCACAGAGAAGAATGGGTCAACCTATTATCCAAAACACCTGAAGGCAGGACAAGAAGCAATGGATAGAGAAAGTAATCAAAGAAAGAAGGAACCTACAACTAAGGAGAAAATTTAATCCACAATTGGAGGCTCTTCCGTGTTGTCCGTCAACTTCTGGTCCCTCCAAACATCTCCAGCATTTGACTTGTCAGATCCTTGAATAAAGAACCAAACTCTTCCTGGGTCCATTTCCTAAAATGACTGTCTATGTGGCTACCTGAATCCCATCGATCACTGCTGAAGCATGCTCACTTCCTGTTTGAAGAAAGGAAAGGGATGGAAAGTCAACAGAGGAATAGTATCAAGGCCACATGAAGTGTTACTATTGCTTTATACTGCCATAAAACCGTGGAATAATACATCCAGTTTGGTCACCACGATACAAAAAAGATATTGAGACTCTAGAAAGAGCAGAGAAGAGCAACAAAGAGGATGAGGGGACTGGAGGCTAAAACATATTGAGAATGGTTGCAGGAATTGGGTATGTCTAAGTCTAACAAAGAGAAGAACCAGGGGGGTGACATGATAGCAGTTTTCCAATATTTGAGAGGCTGTCACAGGGAAGGTGGGGGGTGTCAAATTATTCTCCAAAACACCTGAAGGCAGAAGAAGCAGTGGTTGGAAACTCATCAAGGAGAGATCCAATTGAAAACTAAGGAAAATTTTTGTGAGAGTGAGAACAATTTACCATTGAAAACAACTTGACTTCAGACCAGAGATGGGTCTTCAGCAGATTCCGACCAGTTCTGGTAGCGGAAATTTTGAGTAGTTCGGAGAACAGGCAAATCCCACCTTTGACTCGCCCCGCCAACCTCATCTATTCTCTGCCTCCCGAGTCCCAGCAGGGTCTTCTCTGGTTGCCCTTCACAGCAAAACAGAGCTGGAAAGCAGGTTAGTGGGGTGGGGAGAGAATGGGGATTTTGCAGTTTATACTTCCCCAAGGATTGGGGTGAGATTGGAGATTTTACAGTCTCCTTCCCCTGCCACACCCACCAAGCCACGCCCACAGAACCGGTAGTAAAAAAAAAATTGGATCCCACTCCTGTTTTAGACGTTGTGGGGACTCCATCACAGGAGGTTTTTAAGAAAGGACCAGATAGCCATTTGTCTTAAATGGTACAGCGTCTCCTTCCTGAGTCAGGGGTTCGACTAGAAGACCTCCGAGGTTCCTTCCAACTCTTTCTCTTCTGAGTATTCTCAGATTTCTGAAATGACTTAGACCCTCAGTCAAAGCTTTCAAGCATCTGAGGTGACAGTGATGTGGCCTTATTCGGGCGCAGGCCTTTAAGCATGACATCATTTCACAAGCCATCTCTCAGAGTTGGAAAAAAACCCAAGTCAGAAGGAGACTACAGAGCCAATAAGCCTGGCAAAATCTCCCATCCACCCACTGGGATTCCCTCAGCTGCTGCTGCTCCTTCCAAATGCTATCTGGCAAAAAAAAAAAAAAAAATCACTTATTTTTGGTCGCTTTGTTTTATCTAAACAAAACCAAGCTGCCTGAGTCTGGCTCAGTGTGTTCTTTATCAAGCCATTCTGTTTATTGTCACTGCTCTACTTACGTTGCTATGCCAGCTTTTTATGTCAAGATAGCCTTGAGTAGTCTATGGATAACAAACAGCTGCTGGCTACCAGAAAGTGGGGTTATGGCAGCCGTTCCAGCAGCAAAGCTTTTACTGAAAAGCATCCTTTGTGTTCTCTTATCAGGAACCTGCAATCAAAGGGACAAGCAAAGCCACGTGGCCTCCATCAGGCCACTGAAGTCACCCTCAAAACCCCCCCCCCTGAATCCTTGATGCTGATCAGGAAAGAAAGAAAGAAAGAAAGAAAGAAAGAAAGAAAGAAAGAAAGAAAGAAAGAAAGAAAGAAAGAAAGAAAGAAAGAAAGAAAGAAAGAAAGGGAGGGAGGGAGGAAAGAGAAAGAAAGAAAGAAAGAAAGAAAGAGAGAGAGAGAGAGAAAGAAAGAAAGAAAGAAAGAAAGAAAGAAAGAAAGAAAGAAAGAAAGAAAGAAAGAAAGAAAGGAGAGGGGGAGAGAGAAAGGAAGGAAGGAAGGAAGGAAAGAAAAGAAAGAAAAAAAAGAAAGAAAAAGAAAGAAAGAAAGAAAGAAAGAAAGAAAGAAAGAAAGAAAGAAAGAAAGAAAGAAAGAAGAAGAGGAGAGGGAGAGAGAGAAAGGAAGGAAGGAAGGAAGGAAGGAAGGAAGGAAAGAAAGAAAGAAAGAAAGAAAGAAAGAAAGAAAGAAAGAAAGAAAGAAAGAAAGAAAGAAAGAAAGAAAGAAAGAAAGAAGAGAAGGAAGGAAGGAAAGAGAGAAGAGGGGGAGAGAGAAAGGAAGGAAGGAAGGAAGGAAAGAAAAGAAAGAAAAAAGAAAGAAAAAGAAAGAAAGAAAGAGGAAGGAAGGAGAGGAGAGGGAGAGAGAGGAAGGAAGGAAGGAAGGAAGGAAGGAAAGAAAGAAAGAAAGAAAGAAAGAAAGAAAGAAAGAAAGAAAGAAAGAAAGAAAGAAAGAAAGAAAGAAAGGAAGGAAGAAAGAAAGAAAGAAAGAAAGAATAAGTTCAAAAGACAGGGCTCTGATTCTGCAATAATATGAAATAAGTTAGTAATCTGGTTGTTAAATGAATCCGGCTTCCCCATTGACTTTGCTTATCAAAAGGTCATAACAGGGGATCACAGCACCATCATAAACATGAGTCAATTGCCAAGCATCCGAATTTTTATCACATGGTCCTGGGCAGTGCTGCAAAGGTCGCAACTGGGAACACTGGTCCCAAGTCACATTTTGCAGTGCCGTTGTAACTTTGAACGGTCACTGTTGTAAGTCAAGGGCTACCTGAATGCTTGCTGGAAACTCTTCCAAATGTTCTTGGTAGGCAATTGTGAGCCATGGCCAATGAGGTCTGCAATCTAGGGAGCTTCAGTAAACAGGACAAATGCCTGCTCTTTCTATTAATATACATTTTTTTATTCTGCTTTGGAAATGCAAAGAAGGCAGGGGCAGGCTTCAAATAATTTAACAACCAGTTCTCTGCCCCGTTGCTGGGTGGGCGTGGCCATGGTGGGTGTGGCCTAGTCAGCCTCTCACACCACGCTGGGATTGAAAACAGAGGGTCTCTGGAGGGAGAAAACAGCAGGCCCGTTTGAGCCCTCCCCAGGCTCCGGAGGCCAAAAATAGGCCCCTTTCTGGACTTCCAGAGCCTCCGTGTTCTGTATTAACATACTCCAAAAGGTAAATTCTGATTGGTCCATACGAACTACATTCTGATTGGCCGACTCAACAACTGTGATTGGCTCACTTAGAATCAACTGCAATTGGCCGAGCCGATCATGGGAGATTCAAAGTGCTGTCATTGGCCGACGAGCTGCGAGCAATCCCTATATAAAAGGGCTGCCGCGGCTTCAAGATTTTGTACAGATCTTAACATAAAATAAAGAGCTTGAAGTGCACTGGTCTCGCGTCTCGTTTGTACCCGATCTAACACTCCGGGAGGCCCATTTTTCACCCTCCCTGAGCCCCTGCACGGGCCCTGCACTTACCTGCAATCCCAAACAGGCTGTGTGGGGACTCCTGGAAGGGGGAGGGCAGAGTGGGCAGGGCTAGCCAGTGGTCAGAACTACGGTTCGTCAAACCAGATGTAAAATTCACGTCTGGTTTGGCCGAACTGCCACAAACCGTCTGAAGCCCACCCTTGCCAAGAGGGGGAGAAAGCACCAGACCTCTAAACCAGATTGAGTCTAAGAGAGACTCAAGCAACATTCAGGCAACAAAACTTATTTGTTACACGCATTTGTATTCTGTCCCAATGAAGCCACCTTATGGGAGCGATGAGACGTTCTGAAACAGCAATTTCCCCCCAAATCAATAATACTAAAACATAAGCTCATTAAAAGATCAACAATAGCAAAGCAAAAAAAAAAAAAAACAATGCTGTTTTCACTTAGTGTAGGTAGTCCTCAACTTATGACCACAACTGAGCCCAAAATGTCTATTGGTCAGCATGACAGTTGTCAAGTGAGTTTTGTTCCAGTTTTTTCTTGATACTGTTATGAAGTGAGTCACTGCAGTTGTTAAGTTAGAAACGTGATTATTAAGTAAATTTGCTTGCATTGCTTATTAATGGGGAAGTCTATGACCCCAGAACAAGAGGTGGCATTCATCCAGTTTGGACCAGTTCTGGAGTACCATTAGCAGAAATTTTGAGTAGTTTGGAGAACAGGCAAACACCACCTCTGCCTGGCCCCACCCACCCACCCCCGCCCTTTCCTGTCCTATATTCCTGACATGCTCCTGTCAGAGTCTCAATCCGAGGAGGAAGACAAACAGCTGACAGGGAGTGGGAGTGTAGCTTTGTTGGCTGTGGAGGAAACTGGGGAAGAGCAAAGTCCGGCTGGGCAGAACAGGAGAAAGGCAGAGCAAGGCAGAAGGAATTTGGAGAAAGACCCAGGCCCACCCCCTCTTCATCCTAGGGCACTCAGGGAGGAACGGAAAAGAGAGCAATGTGGCTTGTGTGGCTTACAGGGGAGGAAAGGGCCCTGATTCCCTTCATTAGCTACACCTGGGAATGAGAGTTTAAAAGACATGTATGCTGAATGCGGCAGCTGCTGGGAGCAAAACTGAGTTTATTTTGTGTTGACTTTGGTTATCTGTGTTCCCGGTGTCTTCCCAACCGTGTTGAGTTATTGCCATGCCTTCATGTCCGGAATTCTTGCTCCTGCCTTGCCAGATTAATTACAGTGCCTCATTTTGCCTTGATTGGACTTATAGTTAGTTTTTGTTGACCATGTTTTGGACTTGATTCTCTGCAGCCAAAGGCTGTTCCTAGGAGAGTTTTTCTCCAGCCAGTAGGTAATCAGGACAATGAGGGCAAAGTTGGAGCTAATAAAGGGACTCCTACTGATTATCTGACTGTGTTGCCTTTGTGCCACAATTCCCTTGTTTTTTTTAGCTCAGGTGATTTGTGCAGCACAGCGAAAGGCTGCACCTCAGCTGAGCTCAAAAACAAAAAAGTAAATTTTTCAGAAATTTTCCAAAGGAGAGAAGTGAGTGGACCTTTTGTAACTCCTGGGGCAAGGAGAGATCCTGAATGATAGGATCTTTAAGCAGGTCCTCTCTGGAGGATCTGTCAGGATGGGCAGGACCGTTTTAGGTAAGGGAATCCTTAAAGTAATCCAGCATCGGATCTTGTAGGATACAACAATCCTGGCTTGCAGTGGAGGATGTAGGATACATCCCAACCCCCAGGCCCATTCAGAACCGGGCCACAGGAACAGTTGGCTGGCTCTGTGCACGCACAAGCAGCTCTACTTGTGTGAGTGGCGGGCTGGTCCCTGCCTGCGCAGCCAACCCTCTACCTACCACCGCCACCACACCAGGCCACAAAGAAATAAACAGCTAGCATATTAGTGAGCACTTTGAATTGAGGCCATCTGGCAAATCAACTGGCAAACAGGCTACCGAGTAGAAGGGAGTTGGTATTTTGCCCTCTGGCTGTCATATTTTTCTACCAGCTGTTGGTTTCAAGTTATCTTCAAAGGCAGATCCAAGACAGTAGTCCAACTATGAAGGGGTAAGGTTGTCAGTCACAGACATCCATACCTCCTGATCTAGGTAAGGCTGTATTTGATGGACAACCTTTTCCTTCCTCACCCCCCCCCACTCTCTCTCCCTCTCTTTCCTTCCCTCCCTCCTTCTCTCTTCCTCCCTCCTTCCTTGATATCTTTCCCTACCTCTCTTTCTATGACTCTCTCTCTCACCCTCACCCTCTCTTTCCGTTCCTCTCTCCCTCCCTCTTTTTCCCTCCCTCCCTCTCTCTTTTTCTCTCCCTCCATTTCTCTTTCTCCCTCCACCTTCCTCTGTCTCTCTCTCCCCTTTTTTCCTCCCTCCCCACTCTCTTTCCATCTTTCCCTCCCTCTCTTTCTCAGTGTGTGTCTCTCTCTCTTTCTCTCACCTTCACCCTCTCTTTCCCTCCCTCTTTCTCCCTTTCTCTCTCTCTCCCTCTCTCTTTTCCTCCCACTCGCTCTCTTTCCCTTTCTCTTGCCCTCCCTCTCTTTTTCCTTCCCCCTCTCTTTCCCTCACTCCCTCTCTCTCCCTCTCTCTCTTTCCCTCCCTCTCTTTCTATCACTCTGTCTCTATATCTCCTTCCTTCTCTCTTTCTCTTTGTCTCTCTGTGTGTGGGTGGGTGTCATACACACACATCCATATGCTCTTTGCCATGGCCTCCACATATCCAGGTGAACCTGGTTCTTCAAGGGCAGCACATTCCTGCCTGCAGCCCCAACTGGAACCACGTTTCAGGAGGCCACAATGTTTACAGGTGAACAGTAGCTCTCTCTTGCTAAGGTCCAGACTCCTTGTTCTCTGTGTAGACCTTGACAGCCTCTAGGCACTGGATTAAGCCATTTTCTAGTTTTCAACATAACACTGAACCGCAAACTTACCAAACCGAGTGCATTTTCATCACATGCAAAAAAAAAAAAAACCACACACACAAGCCAAGCATGTTGCACAGGAGGAGCCACCAGGCCTTTCATTGACCTGATTTCACCTCACAGGTGAACCTAGCAAGAGAACCACAGGTAAACAATAATTGGCTAATTTCCTGCCTTGTCATGTTGAGTTCAGCCATTTTGTCCTGCAGGTTGAACGAACATGAGAGTTTTATTAGCATTCCTTGCTCTGGTTGTATTGCATTGGATTTGGTATCCCATCTTTCTATTTAAGTCAGCTGTCCCCAAACTTGGCAACTTTAAGACTTTTGGCCTTTATAGCTGGCTGGAGAATTCTGGGAGTTGAAGTCCACAAGTCTTAAAGTTGCCAAGTTTGGGGACCCCTGATTTAAGTGGATACTGGAGTTAAAACACAAAATTCAGGTAGTCCTCAGGTAGACAGATAATCAGAGTTGGAAGGGACCTTATAGGTCATCTAGTCTAACCCCCCCACCCAAGTGGGAGACCCTACACCATTTCTGACAAATGGCAGTCCAATCTCTTCTTGAAGGTCTCAAGTGATGGCGCTCCCACAACTTCCGAGGGCAACTTCTGTTCCATGGGTTGATTGTTTTTCATGTAAATTATATCTTAGCACATTATGCTCATGTTCAAATTCAACATAAAAGGCTTGAAGAGCAATAAGGTCTCCAGAGAGGACTTTCTACTAGCTGTTTGGCCGTTCAAAAACTATCCCTAGTTGTGGTCCCTCTGTTGGCATTTTCATTTCCACAGGTAAATAATACCTGCCATATTTGTCAAAAACAGATCAAGTCAGACAAATCTTATTGCATTCTTTGACAAAGTGACTAAATTAGTGGACCAGAGAAATGTTGTAGATATAATTTATTTGGACTCCAGTAAGGCATTTGATAAAGTAGACCACAGCCTACTACTTTATAAGACAGAAAAATGTGGGTTAGAAAGCATCATCAGGACTTGCTAACCACTCACACTCAACTTGTAGTTCTTAATGGAATTGCATCTACATGGAGGGAAATATGCTTCCAACTTCCAACTATTTGTTTAGTTACCATTCAAGTTGATTAGGTTGGATTGGACCCCAGCTTTCTTTTCAAATACAGGCCGTCCTCCTGCACTTACGACCACAACTGAGCCCAGAATTGGTGTTGCTAAGTAAAAAAAAATTGTTAAGTGACTTTTGCCCCATTTTACGACTCTTCTTGGTACATGTCTTAAGTGAACCACAGCAGTTGTTAAATTAGTAACCTGACTGTTAAGAGAAACTGGCTTCACTGCTGACTTTGCTTGTCAGAAGGTTGCAAAAGGGGATCATGTGACCCCGAGATACTTCAACCATCATAAATATAAACCAGGTATCAAGCATCCCAATGTAAATCACCTGACCATGGGGATGCTGCAATGGTCATAAGTATGGAAAAAAAAATATTTTCAGTGCTGTTGTAACTTTGAACGGCGGCTAAATGAACTGTTGAAACTCGAGCAGAGGTGGGTCTTTAGCAGGTTCTGACCAGTTTTGGAGAACCGGTAGTGGAAATATTGAGTAGTTTGGAGAACCGGCAAATCCCACCTCTGACTGGCCCCGCCAATCCCATCTATCCTCCGCCTCCCGAGTCCCAGCTGATTGGCTGGGTCTTCTTTGGTTGGTCTGCACAGGAGAATGGGGCTGGAAAGCAGGTTAGTTAGGAGAACAGAGCTGGAAAGATCCTTGGTGGCGCAGTGGTTAGAGTGTTGTACTGCAGGCCACTTCTGCTGATTATTGGCTGCCTGCAATTTGGCAGTTCAAATCCCACCTGGCTCAAGATTGACTCGGCCTTCCATCCTTCCTCATTGGGTAAAATGAGGACCCAGATTGTTGGGGTTAATATGCTGACTCTAAGCTGCTTAGAGAGGGCTGGAAAGTATCATAAAGTTGTATATAAGTCTATAAGTGCTATTGCTGTTGCTATTAGTGGGGTGGGGAGGGAATGGGATTTTGCAGTAACCTTCCACCAGGATTGTGGTGGGAATGGAGATTTTACAGTATCCTTCCCCTGCTACAGGCACCAAGCCACACCCACCGAGCCACACCACGCCCACCAAGCCATGCCCATAGAACCTGTAGTAAAAAAAAAAAATTGAATCTCACCACTAAACTCAAGAGCTACCTGTACTGAGCTAAAACACAAAATACGGGTAGTCCTCAACTTACACCCATTTATTTAGTGAGCATTTGACGTTACAATGAAAAAAGTGACTTAATGACTGGTTCTTGCACTTACAGCCATTGCAGAATTCAGACACTTGGCAACTGGCATGTAGTTATGACAGTTGCAGCATCCTAGAGTCACGTGATTACCATTCGTAACCTTCCCACCTGGCTTCCAGCAAGCGAAAACAATAGGGGAAACCAGATTCGCTTAACAACCATGTGATTCACTTAGCAGTGGAAATTCTGATCCCAATGGGGGTATTAAAAGTTGGGGACTACCAATATATAAGTTGTAAAACTTATGCACGAAACCACTGCTAAAATTGATTAATGATGCAAGATTTGGGAGAAGATTTGACTCTTTGCTTCTCTTCTAAAGGCAAAGATAGATGAAGTTTTGAACAAGCAGTGGAGACCTTCACACTTCTGTGTGCATTGCAGAGTCTTTCCTGTCTGCCATTGGGGAGGAAATTAGAAGTAACAAAGAACATAGACAGAATAACAGAGTGGGAAGGGACCTTGGAGGTCTTCTAGTCCTACCTTGTGCTCAAGCAGGAAACCCTACACCATTTCAGACAGATTGGTTGCCCACTCACTTCTTAAAAACTTCCAGTGTTGGAGCATCCACAACCTCTGGAGGCAAGTTGTTCCACTGACTAATTGTTCTAACAGTCAGGAAATTTCTCCTTAATTCTAAGTTGCTTCTCTTCTTGGTTAGTTTCCACCCATTGCTTCTTGTCCTGCCTTCAGGTGCTTTGGAGAATGGATTGACTCCCTCTTCTTTGTGGCAGCCCCTGAGATATTGGAAGACTGCTACCATGTCTCCCCTAGTCCTTCTTTTCATTAAACTAGACATGCCCAATTCCTGCAACTGTTCTTCATAGAATAGAATAGAATAGAATAGAATAGAATAGAATAGAATAGAATAGAATAGAATGGAATGGAATGGAATGGAATGGAATGGAATGGAATGGAATGGAATGGAATGGAATGGAGTGGAGTGGAGTGGAGTGGAGTGGAGTAGAGTAGAGTAGAGTAGAGTAGAGTAGAGCAGAGCAGAGCAGAGCAGAACAGAACAGAACAGAACAGAACAGAACAGAACAGAATAGAATAGAATAGAATTCTTTATTGGCCAAGTGTGATTGGACACACAAGGAATTTGTCTTTGGTGCAAATGCTCTCAGTGTACATAAAAGAAAAGATACATTCATCAAGAGTCAAGAATCATCAGGTACAACACTTAATAATAATCATAGAGTACAATAAGCAATCAAATCATACTAGGAAACAGTCCATATAAACCATAAGGATACAAGTGACAAAGTTACAGTCATACAGTCACAAGTGGGAGAGGATGGACGATAAGGAGTGATGAGAAGATCAACAGTAATAGTAGTGCAGATTTTGTAAATAGTTGGACAGTGTTGAGGAAATTATTTGTTTAGCAGAGTGATGGCATTCGGGAAAAAACTGTCCTTCTGTCTAGTTGTTCTGGTGTGCAGTGCCCTATAGCATCGTTTTGAGAGAAGGAGTTGAAACAGTTTATGTCCAGGATGTGAGGGGTTTGTAAATATTTTCACAGCCCTCCTTTTAACTCATGCAGCATACAGGTCCTCTATTGAAGGCAGGTTGGTAGTGATTGTTTTTGTCTCATACGTTTTACCCTCTAGTCCCCTAATCAGCTTTGTTGCTCTCCTCTGTCCTCTTTCTCAGTCAGATAGAGTGCTTTTGAAGTTGGACTCAGAAACCCCTGGACCTCTAAGGGGAATGGACTATAGGAACTTAATCTATTGTCTTGATGGTCTAAATAGGAAAGCAGAGCAGCAGGCAGAAAATTATGATATCTC
Source organism: Hydrophis major (assembly GCA_033807585.1). Lineage (NCBI taxonomy): Eukaryota > Metazoa > Chordata > Lepidosauria > Squamata > Elapidae > Hydrophis > Hydrophis major. Next base: position 7,747,095 of record CM066331.1, read on the forward strand.
ATTACACTGCAGGGTGTTCACAGAACACCCTTAATCAAATCCATTAAAGACACTGCAGCTGTGTTATGGGATGAAGACCTCTGAATTGAACAAGAAGCCTTGACTTACTTTGAGAAGGTTACAGGTGGTCCTCAACGTGTGAACATCATGAAGCCCAAAATTTCTGTTGCTAAGTGAGATATTTGTTAAGTGAATTTTGTCCCATTTTACAATCTTTCTTCACACATTTGTGAAGTGAATCCCTGCAGTTGTTCAAGTTAGTAACATGGTTGTTAAGTGAATCTGGTTCTCTCATTCTGCTAAACAAATAATCCCTTCAACACTGTTCAACTTTTACAAAGTCTGCACTACTATTACTATTACTTATCACCCATCCCCTCCCACTTGTGACTGTATGACTGTAACCTTGTCGCTTGTATCCTTACAATTTATATTGACTGTTTCCTAGTATGATTTGATTGCTTATTGTATCCTATGATTATCATTAAACCTCATGATTCTTGATGAATGTATCTTTTCTTTTATGTATACTAAGAGCATGTGCACCAAGACAAATTCCTTGTGTGTCCAACCACACTTGGCCAATAAAGAATTCTATTCTATTCTATTCTATTCTGGCTTCCCCATTGACTTGGCTGTCAGAAGGTCTCAAAAGGGACACTGTAACTGTAGCTTCCGGTTTCGTGTGGCTTTGGCTTCCGGTTTCGTGTGGCTTCGGTGGCAGCAGGAATTCGCGACTGTCCGCGGTTCCTGCTGCGCTTGCCACCAAGATGCCCCCGATCCAAATGGGTCAGGGGGATATGGCTGCCCTGTAGAGGCAGCCGAAGAGAGAGGGGATCCGGACAGGGGTCTGTGACACCCCAACCCCCTCCTCACCCAGAAAAACCCTTTTTTCCCGAGGTGGTGGAGCGGTGGTCAGTCATGGCCGCCACGAAGAAGCCTGCAACCAGGTAAGATTGGTGCTGGAGGAAGCAGGGAAAGTGAAAGTGCTGGCTGAGCTGGATCAATCAACAACTATTAAACACCCTGGAAACTGAATCGTTTGAATTGCCAGAAAGATACATTGTTCCTAAGAAGATCGGAAAGCGGCGGAGAAAGCTGTCAAGAGGAAAAAAAATTTTTTTCTTCACTTTCCCACCCCATAGAAACAGCAGATGAAGATTTGGAAAATTTATTTGGGCACTAAAGGTAACTCAATTTGAAAGCTAAAACTAAGGGGTAAAGGATTCCTGGACATTGGATTTAACAACTTAAGAAATCGGAAAACCCTTATTGGAGGTATGGATTTCTGAACATTTAAAAGAAAATTGTTGTTGTGAGTGGGAAGGGAGAGGAAAAAAAAATTGGAGCAGAAGTTGAAAAAGGAGGAGACTGCCTAGAACTTTAAAGAAAGATATATTGTAATTAGAACTCTTTGATTAAACAGTAACCTCAGAAAGAGAAATAGAAGAAAGAAAAGAAGTATTAAAAGAATAGTTTATTTGGATGCTTTGGTAACTTTGGAATTTTTTGGAACTAAAAACATTTGGGTGGTTGTTTTGGAAAAAGTTTTTCTCTTCACGATGGCATTGCTTGTGGATGAACTAAAAATTGAATATCAAAAATATAAAAAAGAAGAACAAGATGGAAAAGATACTTTGGACACTCTGTTTCAATTTCTAGAAATAGCGGTATGCACTTATGAAAAGTTGACTACGCAGCAGGACGATTGGGACAAAGAAGAAGAAGAAGCCATCTTTGAACAATGGGTTCTTTTTGGGGAGGAGGAGAAAGAGGAAAAGAAAAGGGGGATTTTAAGGTTTGAAAAAACAACCAAAAAAGAGAAAAATGAAATGAAAGGTGGATATAAGATTAGAAAACAACAGAAAGGGAATAAGCAAAAGAAGAAAAGGGAGGAGGAGAGACAAAGGGGTAAAAGGGGCAAGGAGAAGAATAAACAAGAGAGAAAGGAGGGGATGAGAAGCCTTCATGGTGGGAAATAAGACTTAAAGAAACAAAGCCTATTTAGAGACAATGGGTAAATTTAATTGAAAAAGGGATTCTGGAAGGTACATAAGATTATGTTTTTATATGTGTATCTAGAGTAAAATGTTTAAGTTATAAATGAGTATCAATATATATGATTAGCTTTTTAATGATATGGATAGGGGTTATATATGCTTTTATTTAGTTATTGTTGTGTTTTTACCCTTCTCATAAAATTTATTGAGTAACTTTAGAATGTACTAAACAGAATCCCAATATAAATTAAGTGTTATTTTAAGTAAATTTAAGCTAGGGGAATGAGTCAAAGGCATCCCTCCAATCAGTGTACAGGAGAAGTATATTAAAAGAGAAAAGATGAATGGATAGTTGGAAACAGAACAGACAAAGAATGATAAATATTATGAACTGAATTGAGATAAGATAAATAAAATAAAATTAAGAAAGATAAAAGGGGGGAGAAGCTACATAGAAGATTGAAAATGGGAATAAGATATGGGATGATATATAAAGCGCGTATGATTTTTGAATTTGTGTCTGTGCGAAGAGTTTTTACCCGGGATCAAGCAGCCTTCAGAAAAGATGTTTTATGTTTTTTCTTTTTATGTTTTGTATGTTTGTGTATTGTTTATGAAAGGCAATAAAACTTTAATTAGCAAGGAATATAATTTGGATAATAGAATGAAAAGGAGAAGTTGGGATAAGATACGGAGTTGAACAGATAACGTAAATATCGATATTATAATTTTGGAACTATTTTATATGCTCTATTGGTTTTCTTAGAAAAGATTTTTTATGTTATTATGCCTTGATTGTTTATGTATTGTTTTTATAAAACTAATAAAATTTGTTTGGAAAAAAAAAAGGGGGGGGGACACTGTAACTGTCAAGTATCTTGAGGGATAAAATTAAGATCACGTGAAGTTAATACCACTTTATCATGCCTTGGAAAGGCCACACCTGGAATACTGCATCCAGTTTTGGTCGCCACGATGTAAAAAGAATGTTGAGACTCTGGAAAAAGTGCAGAGAAGAGCAACAAAGATAATTAAGGGACTGGAGGCTAAAACATATGAAGAAGGGTTGCTGGACCTAGTCTGATGAAAAGAAGGACTAGGGGTGACAGGATAGCAGTGTTCCAATATCTCAGGGGCTGCCCCAAAGAAGAGGGAGTCAAGCTATTCTCCAAAGCACCTGAAAGCAGGACAAGAAGCAACGGATGGAAACTAATCAAGGAGAGAAGCAACCTAGAACTAAGGAGAAATTTCCTGACAGTTAGAACAATTAATCAGTGGAACAACTTTCCTCCAGAAGTTGTGAATGCTCCAACACTGAACGTTTTTAAAAAGATATTGGATAACCATTTCCCTGAAGTGGTGTAGGGTTTCCTGCCTAGGCAATAGGTTGGACTAGAAGACCTCCAAGGTCCCTTCCAACTCTGTTATCCTATTCTATTCTATCTGAATTTTGTGTGAAAAGTCATGTCAGTTTTTTTCAGAGCCACTGTCACTTTGAACGGTCAATAAATAAACTGTTGTAAGTCAAGGAGCACCCGTATAATATTCTGCAAGGGTTTTCATTGGTGGTTTAAGTGGCCTGAACAAGGCAAGGAACCAGATATCTTGAAAAGTTAGACAGGCAACTTTGTACCCATGAGTGGTCCTTGACATTTTGGGTGGATGCCTATCTGTTGGACAGAGTGGCCTGGAGACTATCACAAAACATGATAATGTGATGGGCGTAACTCACTAAAAAACACCCACTTGTCAAAGAACAAACTAATCAGGTTGCTTGTGATTTCTCCTTTTTGTCTACCTCAGATATTCTTCAAATGCCAGTTAACCTTTGATATTGTTTGGGTTTTTTTTTTAAACGGGCAAATAGACATGTTTCCAAACAAAACAATGAACCAAAGCTGCCTATCATTTTTATTTTGTAAAAATGTTCCTCAAGTTGATGAGATCTTGGAAATAAAACTGATGCTTTAGGCAGTTGTTTTGATTTACAGAAATGAAATTTTCCCTTTGTTCCCTTTGTTTTTTTGTTTTTAAGTGAAAAGATCCTTCAAAAAAAAAAAAGAAAGAAAGAAAGAAAGAAACCTAAGGGACATATATCCGCAGAAGCCAAAGCAGAGATGTAGAGAACCAGAGGAATTAGACAACTTTGTGGAAGTAATCAGAAAAATGAAGGGGAAAAAATTGAAACTATATAGGAAAAAAAGAACAGAAAGAAATCTGTCTGTCTTACAACACACGTTGTAAGAATGTTTATAAGTAAGTCTCTCTTTTGAAAAATAGTATGCACATATAAAATGATTTTTTTATAATAGTGCTGAAAAAAATATATTAATAAATTATTAATAAAATACCAAGATATAGAATAGGCATTTTTTAAGGAAAACAGGAAGGGAGGGGAGGGAGGGAGGGAGGGAGGGAGGAAGGAAGGAAGGAAGGAAGGAAGGAAGGAAGGGAGGGAGGAAGGAAGGAAGGAAGGAAAGGAAAGGAAAGGAAAGGAAAGGAAAGGAAAGGAAAGGAAAGGAAAGGAAAGGAAAGGAAACGAAGGAAGCAAGGAAGGAAGGAAGGAAGGAAAGGAAAGGAAAGGAAAGGAAAGGAAAGGAAAGGAAAGGAAGGAAGGAAGGAAGGAAGGAAGGAAGGAAGGAAGGAAGGAAGGAAGGAAAGGAAAGGAAAGGAAAGGAAAGGAAAGGAAAGGAAAGGAAACGAAGGAAGGAAGGAAGGAAGGAAGGAAGGAAAGGAAAGGAAAGGAAAGGAAATGAAGGAAGGAAGGAAGGAAGGAAGGAAAGGAAAGGAAAGGAAAGGAAAGGAAAGGAAAGGAAAGGAAAGGAAAGGAAAGGAAAGGAAAGGAAGGAAGGAAGGATAACTCTCTTATTCTGTTACAATAGTCAGGTGGCCACTAAATAGTATTTATCAGGCCTGGAAAGAAATTATCTCTCAATGATAAATATATTTACCATGGCAATGATAAAATCACACCCTACAGTTCCCTCCTTTCCCTCTTTTTTTTTAACTGGATGAATTTGTTCAATCCATATTTTGACAAAGCAATTTCAGGGTAGAACAGCAGAGATCTCCTTTGAGATCTGGTTGGCCAGCTTAGCTTCATCACAAGGAAATATGCATGTTCAAAGATTGTGTATCTGAAGGCTGAGACCCCCAGTTGTTAGAAATCCATGATGGAAAATGCAGAGGTTTCGATCATGAAATGCACCCAGGTGCTCCAAACTCCAAACTGCTTTAGAGGCAACAGGAAAACGTAACAGCAACGATGGTTTGCCGCATCCTGCAGTCACAATTGACAATGGTTTTTTTGCCAAAAACCCCACGTTTATTCTTGATTTGTGGCAAAAATAACAAACAAGAAATTGTGTTCTGATTGGCTGGGGGTGTGTTCTGTTCAGGTGGGAGCTTGGTTATGCTCAGGTTAGTCTTAGCTGCTGGCTACTAAGACTAACCTGAGCACAACCAAGCCCCTACCTGAACAGAACACACCCCCAGCCAATCAGAACACAGCCAAACCCCAACCAATCAGAACACAGCCAAGCCCCCACCCAATCAAGTCACACCCCCACTAGCAGTTAAAAGGAAGAAGCAGCTACAAGCTCACATTACTCCGAGAAGCACAAAGCTGAAGACACAAGCCTGAAGACGACGAATGAGACTTCGTCGAAACGTTGCCAAAACACTTCCAATTTTACGCGGGAGAAAACCCGAATAACCAAAGATCCATATATATATATATATATATATGGAACAGCTGCCCTGCCCTACATAAGAGGTATTACAGACAAAATTAGTAAGATACTACACAGACATCACATCAAGACTGCCTTCAAAACAGACAGAAAAATAGCAGCCATCCTCAGGAACCCCAAAGACAAAATTGACCTGGAAAACCAAGGCATATATGAAGTCCCCCGTGGATCATGCCCGGCCACATACATTGGACAGACCAATAGAAGAATAAGCACCCGCCTGGATGAACACAAAAATGCAGTCAAAAAGCTGGAACACACTTCCTCACTAGTCCAACACATGGAAGCCACAGGTCATAGCATCAACTTCAATGGCACCAAAACCCTAGCCACTATAGAAAATCCCAACCACAGAATCATCAGAGAAGCTATAGAAATTGAAAAAAGACCAAACAGCATGAATAGAAGAGATGATTCCACCAGGCTGTCAATCATTTGGAAGCCTGCACTCACAAACAAAAAAATCTCCACACCACAAGCCAGGCAAACATCTGGGCACAAACAGATCCCCCCTGATACCTCCAGCTCAAACACACCCCAACCAGGCACCCAGATGAAACCTAGCTTCCTAACTAATGATAGCCGTCCATTTACCTGGAGCCAAGCTGCACTAAAGGCCTCCCATAAAGTAACACAATGTTGCCAGCCAATCAAGACCCCAAAAGAGCCAAAAAACAGACAGAAGATATTAGAAACACCAATCAAGCAGAACACAGCAAACTCCAAGTCTAATAAACACAGACCAAGACTCCCAACCAATCAGGAGGAAGAAAAAACCATTCTGGCACAGCAATAGGCTGCCCCAAATTCAAATCTGAAACCACTGTAAAAGTCTGACTTGCAGACGAACACCATACAGAAGCCTGATGATGGCAGATGAGATTCTGCTGAAACATTGCTACAACTTTAAAAGCACAACTACTATGACGTGGGAAAATACCCGAACTAAGCTGAATGCCATGCATGTGGGTACCCGCGAAAACTTAAGAATATATATATATATGTATAAAATATGTTGGAGCAACCACAATATATACATAAGAGAACCACTTGCCTGAAATGATAAAGAGTTTCCTTGTTACGTTGGGTTTTCTTAATGACTGCAGTGTTCATTTAACAACCATAATCACTGGAAAAAAATTGTAAATTGGGACAGTCATGTGGGTGACTTGCTTTATGATGTTCATGACTTAAAACCATGATTGATAGGCTCAATAACAGTCATAAATTGAGGACTACCTGTTTGTGAAGCAGACAACATGGTCTTTGGTTTATATGCACCATGGTCTTTGGTTTATATGCACCATGTCAACTCCAGTAAAAAAATGATTTTTCCCACTTAACTTTGCTCCCTTTCTTTATTTAAAACCCCTTTCCTTTTCCTGAGCACTTACTAGATGTTGAAAACCTAATTTGTTATTTTTATTTATTGCAAACATGCCTATCAGAGGGGGTATTCAGCAGGTTCTGACCAGTTCTGGAGAATGGATCAATGAAATGTTGAGTAGTTTGGAGAACCGGCAAATACCACGTCTGACTGGCCCCACCCCAATCTATTCTCTGCCTCCCGAGTCCCAGCTGATTGGCTGGGTCTTCTTTTGTTGCCCTGCACAGGAGAATGGAGCTGGAAAGCAGGTTAGTGGGTTGGGGAGGGAATGGGGATTTTGCAGTAACCTTCCCCTGCCATGCCCACCAAGCCACGCCACACCCACCAAGCTATGCCTACAGAACCGGTAGTAAAAAATTTAAATCCTATCCTTTCTCTGCTGAATGCAAAGCCTAGTATCTAAGACAAGAGAATGGGTCCAAGTCAAATAAATTGTTTAAACCCGTGTTTTCTTTTTTCCATGCTTAACAAACTTAAGATGGCTGGCCTTTTATTCCCCAGAATTCCCCAACCACCATTGCTGGCTGGAGAATTCTGGGAATTGAAGTCCACCCATCTTAAAATGGCGAAGCATGAGAAACGCCATCTTTTAAAGCAACATCCAGAGAAATTGGGATGGTTTGAAAACACACGGCATACGCCTCGGTGGGCAGCCTTGACCTCTGTGCAGTTCCATTCCTGCCCCTCCTGTGGCAATGAGAGTATACTTGCACCTCGGTGTATCCAGGGAGCAGAATTCAGGCTAGGCAAGAGCCCCACCATGTGTGCAGCTGGGAGGCTGCAGCCCCATCTTGCAAGAAGAGCCCACGCAAAGCTACAAAGGGGAAGGAGAAGCGCAGAATTGCACATATGAGCCCTGGATTTGGGGGAAGAGCCCTGCCTGGAGAAGAAGAGGGGAGGGGGGGGGAACCTGAATAAAATTTGCATAAGTGCGAAGCTCAAAAGAATTTCTCTTAATCCTCTTCCCCTACCCTTGTCAGTTATACTCACGCTGGAGAGTTTGAAGATGGGTTGACGAATGAATAATTTACCGGGAAATATGTTTTGTGTAAGTCTTGGATTTCACATCACCTTCCGCAAAACACGTGGGCCACTTAATTTAAGCCCTGACAGGTCGCCCTTGGCCCCAGTGCTGGGTTTACCCCGTTCACTTGAGAGGGAGGGTACTTGGTTGTGGTGCTGCAACACTCAGCCTGTGGGTTTTCTGGCTCCTTCAACCCTGATTTCTCCCACCCCACAGCCTGGTGGCTCCTGGCTAGTGACAGCCCAAGAGTTTCCTGGAGGTGGTGTGTGTGTGTGTGTGTGTGTGTGTGTGTGTGTCCATCTTGCTTTGATTCAGCCAAGATGGCCCTAAATGGAAAATTAAACCGAGACAGCTGCGTTGCACTTTATACATGCTTATATTCTCCCTCCATCCTGGAATTCAGCAAAAAAAAAAAAAAAAAGACTAGCTTGGAACCGCATTCAATCTGTTTCTGCATATCTTTAGGTTCAGTTGTCTCGGTCACTGCTGTCAGAGGAATGGGTGACAAAGCTGAACCCGTTTTCATATTCTGTGCAACTAACCTTGGACACGGCTGGAAATGAGAGGATAAGAAAAAGGCTATTTTAACTAAGATAGGCTGAAACTTGTCTCCCTTCTGTGATGAGAACAAGATGCAGCAACGTCCAGAGTCCGTGGCAGAAAGAAGCTGACAGGGCGTGTTGGTGCCATGGTTAAGGGCAAGAAAAGGCCTTCAACGGAGAGGTGAAATGTTTGCAAATAATGACCAGAATTTAAATGGACCTAAAGTTTGCTCTAATGCAGAATGTGCTGACCTGTGTGTACTTTCAGCTTTTCAAGGCTTCACTGCTCTTTTTTTATTGTGTTTTTGTTTTCCTTTTATACCCACCGTAGATGATTTAGCACAAAGTTTCCCAACCTTAGCAACTTTAAGACGCATGGACTTCCATTCCCAGAATTCCCTAGGTAGCATGGGTTGAAGTCAGGGGTGGGATTCTACCAGTTCGCACTTATTCACTAGAACCGGTTGTTAACATTCTAAGCAGTTCGGAGAACCGGTTGTTAGAAGAAATTACTGGGCTAATCCTGTAACGAAGGCAGGAAAGAAACATTCTGGTGTTGCTTACAGAAACTGCCTCTCCGTTAAACCTTATTAAATTCTCAGCAGGACTAGACTTCCTGTCTCAGGAACTTCTCTAGAGTCTTTTTCCCCTCCTTTGCTGGTACTTTGCTTGTGTGGAGTGACCATTCAAAGTTACAATGGCACTGAAAAAAGGGACTTATGGCCATTTTTCACACTTAGGACTGTTGCAGCATCCCCACAGTCATGAGAGGCCAGGCGAGGAGATGCATGCCTCGATGTGAGTGATGTTGAGTTGACCACGCCCAGCCAGTCACATGACCACCAAGCCACACTCAATCAAATCATGCCCACAGAACCGGTTGTTAAAAAAAATTGCATCCCACCCCTGTTTGAAGTCCTCCAATTCTGGAAGTTGAAGACTTCTGGCAGTTGAAATCCATGGCTGACTTGGGAATTCTGGGAGTTGAAGTCTACACATCTTAAACTTGTGAAGGCTGGAAAACCCTGATTTAACCTCTCATATACTGGGCAGTTTCCCCAAAAAGGGAACTAAGGGTGTGGTCCAAAAAGATAATATGGCAGCCACAACAAGTCAAGATGGCAGCCACAGCCAATCAATCAAAGCACCGAAATGCACATAAAACCAGATGGAGTACCAATTGTACTGTCATGGCTGCCATCTTGACTTTTTTTTAATACTCCTCCTCAATGGTCTGCTATAAAATCCAATGCTTACCTATTGTAATCTCAGTTTTTTTCCTAGCTTTTGGAACCATAAAATGTGAAGGCATCTTTGTCCATCCCTCTTATCTTTGGTAAGATTCCTGCTGATAATATCATCATCATCACTTTTAAACCATGTTTGGCTTGTTGTTGGCTTGTTTTGCTAAGCCATAGCACACAGCTGTGTGCTGTGGCTTAGTAAAACCAGCAATGAGTTCAACTCAGTTGTTAGGGTTCAACCCCACAACTGAGCCCCAACTCCAACTGAACGTAAGCATTTTTATATGTTTATTATCTATATATATCTATATATGCTCGTCTCCTTCACAAAGCATAATGAGGACTAATAGAAAGACAACTAGAAAGGACCAGTTGGATGACAGTTTTTGTACATGGTAACTGCAGAGAGATTATTATATGAAAAGATTGAGCACTGCTCACAATGGAGGAATGGCTGGTGAAGATAAAAATTTGCAGAGATGTCAAAATTAACTTCTTTGATTAGAGAAAAGACAATAACTATATATATCAGTGACTGGAAACCCTTTATGGACTTTTTACCGAAACTGGGGTGGGTGGGGGAATGAACGTGTAATTGATACCGTTGCTGATTAGAAATGGTGGAAAGAAGGAATCTAGGATGTAACCTTAGAGTAGTGTTTCCCAAACTTTTTCCTCATGCAAACTAGGGTCCTTGATGCTCTCTGAGCTTGGCAGTTTTCTTGTGGACTTTTCATTACCCAAACCAGGTAACATCATCAGCGCTACTTTGGTGAACAATGAAATGCCTGCAGGAAAACAGCCCCTCATTTCAACCCCCCTGAGCTACATATTCTTCTTTATTGGTACTGCAAACTAGGCTGAGCCAGTTTTGAAGCTATCCTCTGATAAAGACAGAAATGACTTCCTGAGCTTCACATCAGGCCACCTAGCTAACCTTCTGGTTCTCATTAAACAGGATAATGAACAACTCCGTTCACACAGCACCTTTAACCTGATTCATGGATTAACCCTCTTCTGGGTTCTCTTGCAATATAGCGAGCTCTAAACTAATCAAGCCGGGTTTGCACAACATTGTACATACCACTTCTCAAAATCCAAGGTCAAGGCTAACCATGTTGAGTAAAGTGTGAAACCAGGTTTTCCACTGGCCTCCTGACCCCACTTATGTGAAGATTTCATTTCTGTTTACGGATTGTTCTCGTTCAACAGAGCAGAAAAGAAACTTTTCTGTTTCTGTTAAAATGTAGGGTTCTTGTCCTGCTCTTATTCACACGAAGGCAAGGACGTTGTCTGAGTATATCCACCCTTTCAGGGTGCCAAGGTTTCCCCCACATTTTGCAACCTCCCAGGTTTCTTACACTTCAAGAGAGCATCCTTTTGGGGATGCCTAATCGTCATGGATTAATGTAAGGGACGCAGTGGCTCAGTAAGCTAAGACGCTGAGCTTGTTGATCAGAAAGATCGGCAGTTCGGCAGTTCAAATCCCTTGCGCCGTAACAGCGTTCCATGCGCTTTCGGTGTTTAGTCATGCCGGCCACATGGCCATGGAGATGTCTTCGGACAGCGCGAGCTCTTCGGCTTTGTAATGGAGATGAGCACTGCCCCCTAGAGTCGGGAATGACTAGTACGTATGTGCAAGGGGATTACCTTTTGTAATCATCATGGACTGCAGGATCTGTAAAGCCAAACTCCAGCAAGGCATTCAGTTCTTGTGCTTGCCTTAAAATCTGGAAAGCTCACAGCTTTCCACTTCCAGTGCTATCATCATCATTGGGATCAAGCATCTGGCTGGTTTGGAAATCATTCTGTAAAACTCAAGATTTCAGACTACCACGTACAGGGGCTGCTTCTTTGTTTATATTAATAGTTTGCGATGACCCGGGATGTGGCACAAAAATAACAAAGTCACAAAATTAGATAAATTCCCTTTAATACATCCAACTTGGCCCCCAATGTCCAGTTATCCTCAGCTGGAGATCAAACTCTTCCAAAAATAATCTACAAATGGAAGAAATGCAGTCCGAACCCAAAGTAGAGATAAAGTAGAAAAAAAAAAAAAAAACCAACACAACTGATGCTGAAGTAATTAAGAGGACAGGACAGGATAATAAATTGCAGATTTCCAAAAGATAACAGAGCACACACAGTTGGGAGGACACCAAAACTCAAATAAGTCTCGACAAAGATAATACACACACATTGCTTCCAGCAAGGTGCTGTGTGCAAACGCCCTACTTATATCCTGTTCTCCCAGCTTCAACTAATGAAAGGGATCAGGGCCCTTTTCTCTCCCATAAGCCACATTGCTCCCTTCTCCATTCCTCCCTGCATTCCCTAGGATGAAGAGGGGATGGCCCTGGGCCTTCCTCTGAATGCCCAGCCAGACTGTGCTCTGCCCCTATTTCTTCCAGAGCCACCGGATCCACACTCCCACTCCCTGTCAGCTGCTCAATCTCTCCCTCAGAATCGGACTCCAACAAGGGCATGACATAGTTTATTTTGCATGCATGCCACAGAGTTGGAAGGGACCTTGGAGGTCTTCTAGTCCAACCCCTTGCTCAAGCAAGGGACCCTTATATATCATTCCAGACAAATGGTTGTCCAATCATTTTTTAAAAACCTGCACTGCTGGAGCAACCCACTGCAGACAATCCTTGATAATGAAGCCAAAATTTTCTGTTGCTAAGGGAAACATTTGTTCAGTGATGTTTGCCCCATTTTATGACCTTTCTTGCCACAGCTGTTAAATGAATCACTGCAGTCATTATGTTATAACGTTGTTAAGTGAATCTGGCTTCCCTATTGACTTTACTTGTCAGAAGGTCGCAAAAGGGGATCACAGGACCCTGGGACACTGCAACCATCACTAATGGTTGCCAAGCACCCAAATTGTGATCACATGATCCTGGGGATGTTGTAACAGTTGTAAGAGTGAAAAACGGCCATAAGGCACTATTTTCAGTGCTTTTGTAACTTCAAATGGTCACTAAATGAACCATTGTAAGTCAAGTACACTACAACAGAGCAACCAAGAACAGCAAATAAGTTGGCACAATTGCTAAAAAGAAAAAAGGCATGAAATGTAGTTTCAAAGCTGACTTTGCAGTAATGCAAAGATTGGTATACAAGCACCAAAGGATGAGGAATAAATAAATAACTGTATTTATATTATTCATGCAGTCTATCAACCAACTCAGTCCTGGTGGGTTTTAGATAATGATTTCCAGTTTGTTCCAAACAATGGACTATGTACTGCCTTGAATCCCTAGAGGAGACATAGAATATAAATGCATTCACTAATTAAAAATATTTTAATTAGAATGTCCCAAAAGTGCTTTTTTTTTTTCAAGAGGCAACTGTATTTTCATGTTTTCTTTGAAGACATTTTGCTTTTCAGAGGCTGAAGAAACTTTTTGGATGAGAAGTGAAATGTCTTTAAAAAAAAACCAGAAAGTCCAGTTGCCTCTTGAAAAAGCATCTTTTGGGACAACCATGACCTGGATGACTAAGAATCTCCATAGACATTTTAATTAGAATTACCAAGGACTGAATCAGGAATCATGGGCTTGATCAAATAAACCATGATCTACCAAAAGTGGGGTAAATAAACTATGATCTACCAAAAGTGGGGTATTTTTTGCTGTCAAGCTCCAGTTTTAGACCTGTTATCAATCATTTTCTCAAGTGACCTGTTTTCCTGCTTTAAAAAGATCCTTTAAATCCATTTTAAAATTTTTTTTTTTTTTACAAAGTAATTAAAACACTGCATTCTGCAGTCCCAGTTGTACCTCTTATATAAGCCATCTTTGGCAATTTACCAAACTTAGTTTTCTCCATATGTTTTAGGAAGGAATTTTACTGAAGAATTCAGCAAAGGAAAAAGCAGATTGGGGTGGCCCACTCCAGCCTGGGCTACAATTCCCATTAGCCCCATGAAGGTTAGGGCAGTCCCACGGATCTGAAGGCCTGTGGAAAGTTGCAATTGTGTGTTTTTAAAGGGAAGGGTCAAATAAAAAAAAGTAAAAATACAACCAGTGTGACTTTGGACTGGAACAATTCACCTCCTCTTTTTTACCACCAAAACAAGCATGTGCTTTGTGTTTTTGGAGAATTTGACAGATGGCCAAATGCTTTCAAAACCAGACTTGCATATTTCAGGTTTCATGAGCGAACACACTGGTTATTAATATGACAGGTTACAAACATCAGAAGATTTTGCTGTTACTTAGCCATTTGACAAATACCATGTCCCAAACTCTCACACCAGCAACAGCATGGTGGCACTCGAGAGACATCTGGTGGCCAAACACGGCTTCTTCCTTTCACACAATTGGCATCACTACCTTTTGTGATGGGGTGTTTGTTTATTTTTTACCCAAATGGAAGTTTGCAAATTTAAGGTCTGGAGCCTGAAGGTTAAACATTTTCCAAATCAGTGTTTCTCCACCTTGGGAACTTGAAGATGGGTGAACTTCAACTCCCAGAATTCCCCAGCCTTGGCTGGGGAATTCTGGGAGTTGAAGTCCACACATCTTTAGTCATGCCTTGGCTGGGGAATTCTGGGAGTTGAAGTCCACACATCTTTAGTCATGCCTTGGCTGGGGAATTCTGGGAGTTGAAGTCCACACATCTTTAGGCATGCCTTGGCTGGGGAATTCTGGGAGTTGAAGTCCACACATCTTTAGGCATGCCTTGGCTGGGGAATTCTGGGAGTTGAAGTCCACACATCTTTAGGCATGCCTTGGCTGGGGAATTCTGGGAGTTGAAGTCCACACATCTTTAGTCATGCCTTGGCTGGGGAATTCTGGGAGTTGAAGTCCACACATCTTTAGGCATGCCTTGGCTGGGGAATTCTGGGAGTTGAAGTCCACACATCTTTAGGCATGCCTTGGCTGGGGAATTCTGGGAGTTGAAGTCCACACATCTTTAGGCATGCCTTGGCTGGGGAATTCTGGGAGTTGAAGTCCACACATCTTTAGTCATGCCTTGGCTGGGGAATTCTGGGAGTTGAAGTCCACACATATTTAGGCATGCCTTAGCTGGGGAATTCTGGGAGTTGAAGTCCACACATCTTTAGTCATGCCTTGACTGGGGAATTCTGGGAGTTGAAGTCCACACATCTTTAGTCATGCCTTGACTGGGGAATTCTGGGAGTTGAAGTCCACACATCTTCAAGTTCCCAAGGTTTGAGAAACATTGCTCCAGATTGTAGGCCAACAGGCCAAGCAGTTCTTCTGCCCACCCATTGGTTAGGAGAAGGTTATAGGGAAGAATTCTGTCTCACACAAACACACTCACACAAACAGCATTGGCACATAAACAAAGAAATACAGATTAGACCTTCAGCAGAACCCAACTCAAAGCAAGGCTGGATGACTGAGAATCTCCATAGATATTTTAATTAGAATTACCAAGGACTGAATCAGGAATCATGGGCTTAATCAAGGCTTCTCTTCCTTCCAATGGGATGATTTTGCCCCAAATTTAAAACTAGAGCATTAAAAAAAAAAAAAAAACCTTTAAAAACCCTGATGGCATCTCAAAAATCTTCACAGGGGTGGTGTTTAATTCATTTATTTGTCTTTGAAAGGAAGTGAGAAGAAGTTTCTTAATGGTAAGAACAATGAACCAGTGTTGAACAATGAACCTTTACCTTCAGAAGTGGTGGATGCTTCCTCACTGGAGGCTTTTAAGAAGAGACCGGACAGCCACATTAATGGATAAGGTCACCTGCTCAAGCAAGGGGTTGGATTAGAAGACCTCCGTGGTCTCCTCCAACTCTGTTATGTCTGCCTATGAGACAGGCTAAGGGTAAAGTGACCAACTTTTTTACAATGAGAAGGAGGACACAAATAAATTGAAGAGAAAAAAATCATAAATAAAAGAAACATTTTATTCATTGCAAGAATAATACAGAACACACCATATTATACACTGTCATGTCGTGTTTCAGTAAGAAGTAAACAAAGCTACCTGTGCAGAGCACACGCGTCTCATAATCGTGTCTCGCTGCACTGTACCGAGCCTTGACGAATCGTCATGTCAAATACAAATACGTCACACGCAACGGATCAGATCGGCATCGATCAAATATGGAGATTTACAGATTAGTCTTCAAATATCAAAAAGGAGGACACTTTTCGAGAGAGGACAGAACTTATAAAAGGAGGACTGTCCTCCCTAAAGGAGAACGATTGGTCACTTAGCTAAGAGAGCCAGCTTGGTGAAGTTGTGAAGGCAAAAACCTGGGAGCATGTGAGTTCTAGTCCTGGCTTAGGCACAAAGCCAGCTGGGTGACCTTGGGCCAGTCAGGAACGAGGCAATGGCAAACCACTTCCTTGCCAAGAAAACTGTAGGGACTAGTGCAGGCAGTCTCTGAGAATCAGACATGATTGAGTGTGTTAAGCCTGGGTTCCCCAACCAGGGTTAAGGAGACAAGCTAAACAGAATGTGCAGCGTTAGTCAGATAGGCACACAGATAAATGTGTGAGATAAGTTTGTATGTTAGTTAACATACAGTAAAAATAACAGATACGCTTGTGTTATCAAAAATATAGTTTATTCCACTTAGAGTTTTATAGCATAGTCAAAATAACAGTCCATTAGTCATGTATCGTTTTTAGTCAGTCCATTCAAGGATATTCAATTAGCAAAGTCCGTGTAGAATATCCAATGTCAGTTCACTTACAATAAATCAGTCCTCTCACAGTTGATAAATCAACAGTCCTTTCTCTCTCCCGTTCCAGTAGGGGAAAAACGCAGTCTTCAGTCTATCCAGTAATTAGGGATCATCAAGCCAGAGAGAGCAAGCTGCCATGCCTTGCTTCTTTTATGGTGCTTTTACAACCACTCCCTTAATTACATTTTTACAGTTAAAGTTACAGACACTTTAACTAACAAACCATGATAACATATTTATTATTTTACCTAAACCAGTTAGGGTAAACAATGTTATCCCTAACAGAGTGGAAGAAAAAAAAAAGATAGGCTCAATTTCTGAGGCTGTTGAGGAATTAAATCCAATCTTTGGGTTTACGTAAAGGATTGGGACATCAACTTTAGCCAATGAGTCAGCAGTGTGCGCGAGCAGCCAAAAAAGCTAATACAATCCTTGGTTCTACAAACGGAGGCATAGAATCAAAATCACGCGATGTATTTATACCTCTTTATAAAACCTTAGTAGGGCCACCCCTCGAATAACTGCACCAAGTTTTGGTCATCACATTACAAAAAAAGATGTCGAGTCTTTGGAAAAAGTACAAAGAAGAGCAACACGAATGATGAAAGGCCTGGAGACGTTTGCAGAATTTGGGTTTGGCTAGTCTAGAGTGTTGGAAGTTAGAATCTCTTCTCTTCTAGGAAAACAGCCCCCACCCTTTGTCAAGTAGGGCTATTAAAATAGCTGGAGTCAGCTTACTTTTCACAACAAAGGGAGGAGAAAATTACAGGCATGAGAAACAGAGAGAAAAAACCCTACAAACTAGCTAAGACCCTTTCCCATAGAAATCAAATAGATGGCAGGTTATAAAAACTTGTGAAAAGCAAACCAAAAGGCATAAGAGGAAACTCAGGATATTGCAACCTAATGCAACAAGCAGCTACAAAGTGAACAAACAGCTAATATAAGACAATTAATCCTATCCCAGGAAGAGACCCCAATATCAAGAGACAGGAACTCATCACACACACACACAAATCAAAGACATCAAGGGTTCATACTTAGAAAATCAAAGGATCTAAAGGGTACAAAAAAGGGTTTCTCTACTCACAAGATTAGACTAATCCTAGGAACGCTGTGAGATTTCTTACCTGCCTTCCTATTAATAAACTGATTCTGACTTTCAACGCAGCTGGCCAAATCATTTTGCATTTTTCCCAGCTAGGAAATTTGAATCCACAAAAGGAAAGAGCTTTGCCTATTCCTTAAAGGGCAAGGTTTCTTTTTTCCTTTCCTCAAGAGAAAAGAAGGACTAGGAGTGACATGGTAGCAGTATTCCAATATTCGAGGGGCTGCTACAAAGAAGAGGGGAGTTATAACTTATTTTCCAAAGCACCAGAAAACAAGAAACAATCGATGAGAACTAACCAAGGAGAGACGCAGCCTGGAATTGGGGAGAAACTTCCTAACAGTGAAGACAATTAACCAGTGGAACAGCTTTCCCTCCAGAAGTTGTGGGTACTTCATCACTGGAGGTTTTTAAGAAGAGACTGGACAGCCACTTGTCTGAAATGGTATAGGGCCATGATGGTGAACCTATGGCACTAGCTCCAGCCAAACTTACCTGCACTGTGTATGCGTGCGCTTCCCAGATGATTTTTGACTCATTTGAGGCCTTTTTAGGCCTCCCAGAGGCTCGAGGGAAGCATCTGCAGCTTCTGGATTCTGAAAAATAGGCCTGTTTCATCATTTCCTGTATTTCCAGATATACCGGAAGTGGCAAAACGGGCCCATGTTTCGGCCTCCAAAGGCTGCAGAAGCTTTCCTTGAGCCTCTGGGAGGCCAAAAATCAGCTGGAAGGCACACAGTGCATGTAAGGGGGCAGTGTGGGGGGAGAATCACGCATGCATGTGCAGGGGGCGGTGCGTGCATTGCTGCTCTATTCTATTCTAATCACTGACTCATTTTATACCAAGGCTGAAAAGAAAATCTAAAGCAGGTTTATTGGCTCAGATGCCAGGTTATGGCTTGTCTAGTTGATAGAAATAGCCTCTTTCCTTTGGAAAGCAAGGAAGACACCCTTGGGCCCGCAGGCATTCAACAGCCATGATGAGGTCACATATAGAATGATGTTACTTGTATAGTGGCCCATTTGCAAGAAATAAAACTAAGATGGATAAATACATAATCTGAGAGGGGAAAAGAGCAGAGTTTTGCACTTTCAGGTTAAAACATGGTTTGCTTGAGTGTGGTTTATGGACTAAGCCACCATTGACAGGATTGGACACTGTTAAGTTCTGCGCATGGGCGCAAGAAGTGGAGATGAGACGATGAACAGTGAACTTCAACTCTTTATTTAACATTGTGGAACAGAGCAAAAATTACGGCAGCAATAGCCCTTTTTATAGGCAAGCTGCTGATCAAGTAACCAATAAGAAACGTGAAGCGCTAGTTCCCTTAACCAATGAAAGAGGCCCGCTAATAGCCAATCAGATTCTCCTGAACAGACCAATCCGATGTCGCTATTATCGGCCAATCAGAAGTGCAGGGCTAGAACCCTGCACTTTTCTAAAGGTTTTAATAATCTTTATTTGAGCACTTTTATTAATTCATAACAGACACAATAAATCACAAGCCATGGTTTGCAAACCATTGCAACAGTGTTCATACAACAAAGAAAGCCAAGCCGAACAAACCACGTTACTGTTAATGTTGCCCTTGTACAGTTATGCACATTTTCAGCCCCTCAGAATTGAGAGGAGGGAAGGAGGATGTATTTTCCTAACAAGGAAATTTAAGTGCTTTCCTTTTTCTTTTTCTTCTTTTTTTTAAATGCCAGATGTTAGGGAACAATAAATAAAATTGATGTAACCTGTTTGTCATTCTGGAACCAAAGCAAAATACTTGAGCTGTGCCGTTAATGAATAGCCCCAGCTCAGTTCAACTCAAGATGCTTTGTAAATCTTCTGTATTAAATTTTAAAAAAAATCAATAGAATTTTATGATTATATGAAAAACAGCCCACGAGGGAAGAGAGAAAACCTGCCAGAATCACTGAAAATGTGCGTCCGTAGGCCTATTTTTCCATGAAAACGCCGTTGATTTTTTCCCCTTCCCTTTGGCAGGGGGAGAGCCTGCCTTTCTCCCCCTCCCCAAACTCCATTTGCAAAGAAGGAAGTGGAGCCCCAATTATTTGGACAGCTTGACTAAAAGAAACAGATCCAATTTGTTGGCATGACTGTTTTCCCTTCCAGGTCTTGCCATCTTTCAGCTTGCGAGGTAAGACCGTGATGTGCATGCGTCTTAACCCTTTTTATCAACTCTCTTCAATCAGCCCGGGTTATAACAGCGAGACGGTTAAAGCTCTGTATACATTCAGAATTCAAAGCAGCTGCTTCTGTGTTTGTACTTTATTTTAAAAAAAAAAGAGGGGGGGGGGAGAAAGAGAAAGATTACGGTTCAGAGGCCCAATTTGTGTGTTACACAATGCAGGCCTGCACAATTGTATGGCAGTCTGCCCAGGTCTGCAAAGCAAATACTTAAAGAAGGACCAGAGAGGTCACATTACATGATTTTTTTGGGGGGGTGAGAGAAGAGAGGCCTGGAGTTTGACCCCCAAATTGACACGCAATTTGCTCAATGTTCATTTTTCAGACTGTGAAAAAAAAGAAATCAAGATGGCGGCCGTAGCATGATCCAAAGCAATGCCCATTAAAAGAAAAGGCAGAGCTTCAATTGCATATTGTAGCCACCATCTTGACTTTTTTTTTACCTTACCCTGCAGACGCTCCTGTCTGTTGTGGCCCATCAGCCGTCGGCCCCTCCAGCAGCCAAATCAGAGGAGGGAGGGAGGGAGGGAGGGAGAGAGAGGGCCCTCAGATGGAGAGTCAACAGCCCCCAGGTTGGTGGCTGATGAGAAGAGGAGGAACAACTGGGTCCAGTGCCTGATGCACAGATGCACAGAAGGCAGAGGAGAGGAGAGCAGTGGAAATCCGTGGGCTGATCCTTGGGATGGAAGAGCCACCACTGCTAGCGAAGCCCCACCCAAGTTCTGGGAATAAAAGGAAGGGGCAGAGATGAATAGATGTGGCAGAAAAGTGGGTTTGTCTTGTTTGGGGAGCTGGGTCAGAACATGGTCTCAAAACTGAGGTACAGAACATGGTCTCAAAACTGAGGTAGAAGTGAAAAAACACAAGCTGATGCCGCCTAGGAGGTGGCATCTCTCCATATCGTGTCACAGGACAGTAATGATGATGGGGGAAGAGACTTTACTAATAAATTAGTCAAATAATAAAATAATGTTGCAACCATTGTAAATACATGCCAGTTGCCAAGTGCCCAAATCAAAATCACGTGACTGCAAAGATGCTGGGATGGTCATGAGTTGAAGGACCTGTCATAAGTCACTTTTTTCAGTGCCGTCGTAATTTGGAATGGTTGCTCGATGAATGGTCATACTGTAGTTTGCATGGGACTGCCCTTGAAAAATATTCACAAGTTTTAGCTCAGGGTTCTCCAACTGTGGCAACATAAAGATGCATGGGCTTCAAGTCCCAGAATTCCCCAGCCAACATGACTGGCTGGGGGATTATGGGAGTTGAAATACCTCCATCTTAAAGTCGGCAAGGTTGGGAAGCCCTAATTTAACTGATTGAGAGTGCAGCTGTTCAGTCAATTTTGCAACAACGAGGTTCATCAGTGTGAACCCCAGTAAGCTTCCAGCGCAAGTCCAGGTGTTTCTTATTAAAGTTAAAGCCCTCCCTGGCACAGAGCCAGGTCACTAGAAGGGCTTCCTATCTCCAAGGCTCTCTACTCAGGCTCTAGATCTGACAAGGTGGGGCCTGTTCCAGGTCCTCTCCATCAGACATTGTTATTTTGTGGGACTGAAATGTGTCTTCTCCGATATGGCAGTGGGTGTAGACAGGAAGGTGACCTTAAATGAACTGCAAAAAACATTAACTTTGGCAAAGAAATCAAAACATTCTTTTAAAGTGCTAGGGAGAAGATAATATTCAAAAGTGGATCAGGCAAACATCATCTCCCTGATTTATTGGGCTAGAAGAAAGAATTGTAAAATTCTTCATTGCAACCTATTACAATGAAGTCTCCCAACACTGCTGGTCTTCCATAAGACCACAAAAATTGGCTTTTTCCCCAGGGAAAAGGACCAGGATGTTGGAGAAACCCAATATAGCTATGTTTCTGTTGAGTTTGTTATGGCACGTGTTTCGTTCTTGTATTATAATTATTGTTTTTTAAATGTATATTTTGTTTTATGTATGTTCAACTCGATGCCAATTCTGAGTGATTATATGGGCAGATCTTCTCCCTAACTTGGTCCAGAGGTGGGTATTTAGCAGGTTCTCATCAGTTCTGGAGAACTGGTAGCGGAAATTTTGAGTAGTTCGCAGAACTGGCAAATCCCATCTCTGTCTGGCCCCACCCCCATCTATTCTCTGCCTCCCATTGAGTCCCAGCTGATTGGCTGGGTCTTCTTTGGTTGCCCTGCACAGGAGAATGGAGCTGGAAAGCAGGCTAGTGGAATGAGGAGAGAATGGGGATTCTACATTATCCTTCCCCCAGGAGTAGGGAGGGAATGGAGATTTTGCAGTATCCTTTCCCTGCCATGCCCACCAAGCCACGCTCACAGAACCGATAGTAAAATTTTTTGAATCCCACCACTGACCTGGTCCTTCAGAACATCCAACATTTCAACTATCACTGTTGTGAATTTAACACCCTGACATTGTGAATTTAACACCCTGATTTCCTCTTATTGGTGTCATTATTTTGATTATTATTGCTCTGTTGTGTTGCATGTATCCTGAGAGTTTCGGCACCGGAGACAAATTCCTTGTGTATCTAATCACACTTGGCCAAATAAAGTATTCTATTTTATTCATGTCCCAAAGTGATGGGTGCTCCATCACTGGAGCTTTTCAAAAATAGTCTGGGCATCCATTTGACCAGGTTGGTATAGGATCTCCTGCCTTGAGCAGGGGGTTGGACTAGAAGACCTCTGAGGCCCCTTTTAGCTCTATGATTCTATGTTCTATGGCAGTGTTGGCCAACCTTTTTGGCACCAAGGGCCAAAACAGGAGTGTGCCACGCGCAGGGGAGCATCAGAAACCGGAAATGCAGCTCTCCAGCCTGTGTGTGGGACTGCCAGAAATCAGAAGAGCAACTTCCCAGTATGTGCAGTTTGTGGTGCGCACATGTGCGGTGGCCAGCTGGTCTTCTGGTTTCTGGCACACATGCACACATGAAGACCAGCTGGCCAGCGTGCAAGTGTGTGCTGGAAACCAGAAGCTCAGCTTCCTGGCATGCGCATGCGCACCGGGGAGCTGCTTTTCTAGTTTCTGGTGCTCCCATGTGTGTGAAGACCAGCTGGCCAGCAGGCACAGCCGGAACACAGAAGAGCAACGGGCAATGGCTGGCGTGCCTGGAGAGATGGCTCTGCATGCCATTTCTGGCACACATGCCATAGCTTCGCCTTCACGGTTCTATTGTTTAGACAGTTGTCCACCTGAAGTGACCCATCTTTACATTAAAGGAACCCATTACCTCAAACAATGGCTTTCAGAATATATTGAACTACATTGATTGATTTATGGATTACCTGACATTCTTAGCAACCACATAGCATTTTTTCCCATAATGATCTGTCCTTAACTTGGTCTTTCTGAGTCTTACAACATTGCAGTCATCAAGATAGTAATTGTGTCCATCCATCTTGCTGCTGGTTGTCCTCTCCTTCTCTTTCCTTCCACCTTTTCCAAAATCAACACCTTCTCCAGGGAGCTTGGCCTTTGCATAATGTGCCCAATGTGAGATAATTTGAACCTGGTCATTTCTGCTTGGAGTGAATGCTCTGGGGTGAGGATTTTGCTTTGTTTATATGTTATCATTTTGTTTTGTTTTTCCGCTTTCTTCCTTTGTTTTCTTGTGGACTGGTTAGTTAGGCACGCAGAGTAATTTATTTAAGATGGGCAGACATATAAATTTTCTAGGGAAATAAACAAACAAACCATTCAACGGCTTAACATAAAAGGCCGGTTTGCACAACGAGCCAACAGGCTGGCTGGCTTCCATAATTCTGAATCACAAATGACCTAACCTTTGTCTACATTATTATACAAGCCTGCCCTGTGTTTAGCTTATTCACTTCC
Source organism: Hydrophis major (assembly GCA_033807585.1). Classification (NCBI taxonomy): domain Eukaryota; kingdom Metazoa; phylum Chordata; class Lepidosauria; order Squamata; family Elapidae; genus Hydrophis; species Hydrophis major. The sequence continues at coordinate 7,770,874 of CM066331.1, forward strand.
TACTTCAAAGCAGCTGAAAAGCCATCTGAGGATTTGGGGAGTTTTGCTGGTAAATCTCAGTGATGTTATCAGAGAAATCTCAAGAGGCTAGAAAAACCCCTGACTATTCAGGTCCCTTCTGAAATTTAAACAAACCTTCCAACCCTTCTTTCTCAACAATCAGGGGTGTCTGCAGGATATGGTCAAAAAAGTCAAAATGGAGGCCATCACGGGGCAATTGAACCTTGCAGGATCCAATCTGGATCTCTCTCTCTCTCATATTCTCTCTCATATTCTCTCTCATTCTTTCTCTCTCTCATTTACTCCCTCATTGTCCCTCTCTCTCATTCTCTTTCTCTCTCTCTTTCTCTTATATTCTCTCTCATTCTTTCTCTTTCTCTCTTTCACTCCCTCATTGTCCCTCTTTCTCTTGCTCATTCTTTCTCTAATGTTCTTTCTCTCTCATCTTTCACTCATTATGTTTCTCTCATTTCCTCCCTCGTTGTCCTGTTTTCTCATTCTTTATCTATCTCATTCTCTCTCTCATTCACTCCCTCATTGTCCTCCTCTTCTCTCATTCTCTTTCTCATATTCTTTCTCTATCTCATTCTCTCTCATTCATTCTATTGTCCCTTTCTCTCTCTTTCCCTCTCCCTCCTCTCTCACCAGAGTGTGAGAAAAAACTTCCCTGAGGACATATTGGCACATTCTGGTGAGAGAGAAGTTCGAACAAAGTTTGGTCAAAAAAATGGCAACTTCAAATCTCAACAAATAAATGCTATGTCTTACATATTGGCAAAAATAAATACATAAATCAGAAAATAAAATACAGGCTGAATAGTCAAGACCTTGTTGATGATCCAAACTCTGTCAAATATCTTGGAGTACTCATCTCTAATGATCTAAGTCAGGGGTAAGGAACGTTGGCTCTTTTATCACTTATGGACTTCAACTCCCAGAATTCCTGAGGGAGCCATAAAAGGTTCCCCATCCCTGGCCTACTGGTTTTTTCAGTTGTGAGGGAAATCAATTTTTGACTTGAATGGGACTGTTTAATATACAAATGTAGGACATACAAAGAATATATATAAAAATATGTCCTACATTTGTATATTAAACAGTCCCATTCAAGTCAAAAATTGATTTCCCTCACAACTGAAAAAACCAGTAGGCCAGGGATGGAGAACCTTTTATGGCTCACTCAGGAATTCTGGGAGTTGAAGTCCGTAAGTGATAAAAGAGCCAACGTTCCTTACCCCTGATCTAAGTGCTGGAGCCCACTGTAACTACATAGCCCAAAAGGCATTAAGAGTTGTTAACCTAATCTTACGTAGCTTTTTCTCTGGTAATATTACACTACTAACGAGAGCATACAAAACATTTGCTAGACCAATACTCGAATACAGCTCATCAGTCTGGAACCCACATTATGTATCTGATATTAACACAGTTGAGAAAGTCCAGAAATATTTCACAAGAAGAGTTCTCCACTCCTCTACTCGTTCCAGAATACCTTATGCCACCAGACTCGAAATTCTAGACCTAGAAAACCTAAGTATAGTATATAAAATCATACATTGCAATGCCCTACCTGTCAATGAATACTTCAGCTTCAACCATAACAACACAAGAGCACACAATAGATACAAACTCAAGGTTAATCACACCAAACTTGATTGCAGGAAATACGACTTCAGCAACAGAGTGGTCAATGTCTGGAATACTCTACCTGACTCTGTGGTTTCTTCCCCAAACCCCCAAAATTTTAACCTTAGACTGTCTACTATTGACCTCACCCCTTTCCTAAGAGGTCTATAGGGGGGCTGCATAAGCACACCAAGCGTGCCTACCGTCCCTGTCCTACTGATTCTTTTTATTTTTCTTGTATGGATCCATGTATTCATAACTATGTTTTTACTTATACCTATTATCATGTAAGCAATTGACAAACCAAATAAAATAAATAAATAAATACATAAAGTCTCCCAGTATGGGCTCCAGCACTAATCCAAAAACTCAGAAGATTAAACCTCTAGTCCTGGTAACCGACCCAGATTGGATCCTGCAAGATTAGCCTGAGACATGTATATTTGCCTTCATTCCCAATTGAAATCTTGCGTATTTTCTAAGTCCACCAGATTGGTCATAGATGGCATGGTTACCAGATACATCTGCAAGTTTCCAGAACCCATTCAGGCAAAGCAAGAGGGTTTCTTTTGATGAATGGACATTGTTCTGGCTCATATTTAAGGGATTGTCCCCTAGGATTCCAAGATCCTTTTCAGTTGCTGCTATTGAGCCAGGTTTCACCTAATCTGTAACTGTACTTTTCTATACGGTGCCTTTAAATCACTACTTCAAAATGGATCTCACACAGAGGGAGGTGTGTCAAAAAGTCTAAAAGGTACTTTATCCAGGGTTGTCAACGCCCATTGTTCTGACCTCATGTTGGTCAGAAGGACCAGGGGAGACATGATAGCAGTCTTCCAACATTTGAGGGGTTGCCACAGAATGGAGGAAAGGGTGAAGCTATTTTCTAAAGCATCCGAAGGCCAGACAAGGAACAATGGATAGAAATTGAACAAGGAGAGATTCAACCTGAAAATGAGAAACTTTCTGACAGGGAGAACAATCAACCAATGGAACAGAAGTTGCCCACAGAAGTTGTGGGAGCGCCATCACTTAAGACTTTCAAGAAGAGATTGGACTCCCATCTCTCAGAAATTGTGTAGGGTCTCCTGCTTGGGAAGTGGGCTGGACTAGATGACCTACAAGATGCCTTCCAACTCTGATTATCTGTTATCTGGTGGTAGCTTCCATCTTGATTTTTTTCCACCTCCATCGTACATCTCTGGACATCACCATCATCATGCAAGGAAAGACTCTCTACGCCAGTGGTTCTAAACTGATTGACCCAATTACATGCTTTCTTACACTCAAATAATATAATTATTTTATTAGTTATTCATTTGATTCTTATCTCGCCTTTTATTACTTTATAAGTAACTCAAGGCAATGAACGTACTTAATACTTCCTCAAAAAAGGCAGCATCTTATTTTAAACAAGCAGCAGTCCCAAAATGGACACAAATAGTCCTCCACTTATGACAATTGAGCCCAGAATTTCTGTTGCTAAGCAAGACAGTTGTTAAGTGAGTTTTTTGCCCCATTTTAAAACCTGTCATGCCCCGGTGGAGACTGTCTCTGGGGGAGAGGAGAAACAGCTAACAGGGAATGGAAGTGTGGCTCCGGAGGTTGTGGAGGAGGATGGGGGAGAGCAGACAGAGGAGGACCCAGGCCCATCACCTCTCCATCCTAGGGCACACAGGGAGGAGAGGATCGGGGAAAAGCATGGTCTCCTCGGGAGAAGAGGGCCTTGATCCTCTTCATGGGCTGCAGATGTGACAACTGAATAAGAGGCGTACTAGCAAACGCTGGAAACAAATCGTGTAAATATCTCTAGTTTATGGCTCCTCTCTGAGTTTGGTGTCCTTCCCAGTCTGTGTTATCTGTGAACATCCTCCAGCCCTTATCTTGCCTGCTTTGTGTTGCTTTTTTCCTTCTTCATGTGACTGTGTGGGAGTTTTTTTGTCTTCTGTCAAAGACATTCAGAGCTTGGAAGCAAATGGAAGGAATAAAAGAGACTTCACCTGTTTTCTGTGACTTGTTTTGTTTTGTATCCCACCCTGGGTCATCACACAACCTTTCTTGCCATATTTGTTAAGTGAATCACTGCGTTTAAATTAGGAGCACGGTTAAGTGAATCTGGTTTTCCCACTGACTTGCCTTGACAGAAGGTCGCAAAAGGGGATCCTTGACCTCAGGACATGGCAACCATCATAAATATGAACCAGTTGCCAAACATCTAAAATTTGATCACATGACTATGGGGATGCTGCAATGCTCCTGTGAAAAACGGTCGTAAGTCCCTTTTTTTCTGTCAGTTTGATTGGTAAGTCAAGGACTACCTGTACTCAATTCACAATCACAAATTGCTCCATTTTCCTCAGGGTATGCCCAAATATGCCATAATTACATCAGTTTAAGAACCACTGTTCTAAGTATACTGTTCTGACCCAGGCTTCACCAAACGTATTTAAACATAAACTTGTTTTAAAAGCACAACCTATTTTAATGCAATGCTGGGAATGACTTCCATTCACAGCCAGAACTAAACTTAAACAAGATAAGCCCACACTTTTCAATGCTGTGGAATGCTGCCAAAAACAGAAATATCCAAATTAATTATAACAGTACCAGAAAAAAACGAGAATACACAGAGTTTCAAGGACTTTGAATCTATTGAACTGCCTTGCTTCCTGCAAGGGTTTCATCATTGGGGTCTGACTTTTATCCCTTATGGGAGGGGCAATCACTTCCCTGCCTTACTCCCAAATTGCCCCTTCTGCTTCAGCTGCTCTCGCCTTCTAGCAACTCTGCGCATACGCGCACTGGGAACAGGCTCCCCTTGTTCCTCTGCCTCACTATTGCCAGACTCCAAAGGCTCCGGAGGCAGCACCCTACTCCCAGGTGGTCCTGGCCCCATCTCTGCATCGGACACAAGACCCTCATCCAAGTCCTCTCCAGACTCCCTGACTGGCTTCCTTTCTTCCTCATTGTCTGATACCACTGCCTGGTGCACCAGCTGCCGATGAACCACAACATATACCAGGAAAGATGAACCTAACACTTGAACATCTTAAAGGAAATGCTCTTAATAAAAAAGCTAACAGAAAATATTTATGGGGAGAAGGCAGAGCTTCGTGCCGGCATTACAGCTGCGATCTCGGGGCTCTGAGATCGCAGCTGATATTTTCGCCCCTGGTCGGTCCTAACGGACCTAAATCGTCCCGGAGAGACGGTGATTGTGAAGGGCACTGTTCCAGGATCCCAGAGACATCGCAAAGTCTCTGGTTAGATTCGGAAGAAGCCCTTTTGCTGGCGGCGGAGAGGCAGCCTCCATAGCTGCTGAAGTCGGGACAGCTCCGAAAAGAAAGTGACTGGATTGAAGTGTGTCGGTTGGGTGAGAAAAACTCTTTTGTGTTGAAAATTCGCTGAGGTTGGAAAGTTCATTCTGAAGAGAGGAGGAAGCTGTGAGATTTTTTTTTTGATTGAAATTGTTTGAGCGGCGTTTTTAAAGTGCTGTCAAATTGAGGCTTGGGGTGTTTTTTTTTTCTTTTTTTTCTATATTCCTTGGGAAAGATTTTATTGTGACTTAGGTAACCGGACTGAATTTTCTTTTATATATACTTTTAGGCTCCCTTTGACTTTTTTATTTTTTTTAGGATAGAGGCTTCCTTTGGCTATTTTTTTTCTTTTTTTTTTGTATATATTAATTCTTTTTTCCGGTTGGGGCTGAGAAAGAGCATTAAGAAACTTTGTAACACTGCCAACTAGAGGCTTGAAAGTATTCTATTTGAATTGGAGAGAATTGCAAAAAGACCTCATCTCAAGGACTTTTTAACGTGATAAGATAGAGGGAGAGCACAGCAAAATATTATTGCAGGTGCTTTCCTGGACTGTTATCAACACTTGAGGTTTGGCTTTGAAGCTGCTGGAGAAGAGAGTCATAACAAGAGCCTTGGATAAATAACAAAGTGCAGTGTGTTTTCTTATATGTACCCCATTCGCTAGCTTTTTTTTTTTTTTTTTAAATCTTAATTTTTAGTAATATTTTTATTTTTGCCTTTTACTTTAAAGGGAAAGCCTCAGAGTTTTTTCTCTTTTCTTCTTTATTTTTTTTTTTTCCTTTTTATTGGGACTTTTTTGCTTTTCATATTTATCTTTTTGGATTATTCTGTTGTCGTGGTTGATTTTTTTTTTATTTTTCTTCTTCCTTTTTTGGATTATTTTTTGGATTATTGAGATTTTTTAATTGGATTAAGGTGTGAAGATCCTGAAGGAACTTTTTGTTTTTTGTTTTTCTTTTTTCTCTTTTTGCTTTTTCCTTTTTCTTTTGCTCTTAATCAATATTATTATCTTTTGGATTTGTTTGTTTTTTCCTTTCTATTTTTTCCTTTTTTATGGTGGACTATTTCGTAATTGGATTAGGGTCTAGAAGAACCTGAAGATCTTTCTTCTTCCTTTTTTTCTGTTTCTTCTTTGGTTTCGTGTTTTTTACTATTGGAGTTCTCCATTTTGGATTATAATTGGCTGCTCTACCAGTTGGGTTAAAAGTTAAGAAGAATTTGAAGTTTTGGAAACATTGAAATGAGCAAGAAACTAATACCATCTGGCATTGCTGCTTCTACCTCTGCTTCCCCACCAGCTGGAGGACAACGTTTAATTCAGACAATGTTGAAGCAAGATAAGGAACAAGAAAAAATAACTTTACAGTTACAGATGATTATGCAAGGAATTCAAGAACTTAAGACAAAATCAGATATTATTGAACAAAGAACAGGAAACATTGAACAAAGAACAGAAAATATTGAACAAAGAATAGAAAATATTGAACAAAGAACAGAAAATATTGAACAAAGAATAGAGAAGACTGATGAAAAAGTGGAAAATATTAAACAAATGATGGTTAAGTATGAGGAGAGATTCCAAAAAATTGAGGAAGAAGGAAAACAAAGAGAGAAGAAGATTGGAAATATTGATAGCAGATTAACAGCGGTCGAACAAGAAAAAGGTGGGATGTTGAGGTGGGAGATGGAAAGGTCAGAATTTTACCTTAGATTTCAAAATATAGAGGAGGAAAAAGGAGAAAATTTGGCAGCGGTAATGATAGAAATTTTGGCAGATGCTTTGGAAATTACAGAGGAAAAGATGATGGATGGAATAGATGAGATATATCGAGTCTATACAAGATATGCGATGAGAAATAAATTACCCAGGGAAGTCCATATTAGATTTACCAAAAAATCCATTAAAACGCAAATATTACAAGTAGCAAGAGAGAAAACACTGAAATACAAGGGTAAAGAGGTTGTGGTTTTAAAACAAATACCTAGAAGAGTGAGAGAGATGAGAAGAGAATATCGATTTCTGACCAAAATACTATTGGAAAACGAAGTGAATTATAGATGGCTGATTCCAGAAGGATTAATGTTTACGTGGCAAGAGCAGAGACATAGAATTGACTCAATTGAGAAAGCAGAACTTTTTCATGCAGAATTTTTTGGAGGAAGAAGAGAGGAAGCAGAGAAAGAGGTTTCATTAATTGAGTTTCAAGATGAACAACTGGAGACTGAAAAAGAGAAAGGAGCAATAGGGGGACAGATTGATAGTAAAGAACAGCGTGAAGTGAGATCCACGAGAGCTGTTAGACCTAAATATAAAGCATAATCATGGAGGAAAAAAAACTGATTACAATGAATATAAATGGACTTAATTCAGCTGTTAAAAGAAGGAAAACTTTTCATAAATTAGAGAAATTAAAATTTGATATAATTTGTTTACAAGAAGTTCACATTAAAAAACAACATGAACAATTGTTATTACAGCCAAAATTAGGGAAAACATTTACCTCTTTGACCCAATGTAAGAAAAGAGGTGTGGTTTTATACATTAAAGAGGCTATTCCAGCAAAATTGATTTACTCGGATGAAGATGGAAGAGTATTAATGATAGAAATAATGGATAATAATATAAAAATACTCTTGATTGCAATTTATGCTCCGAATGATAAACAAGAAGAGTTTTATAAAAAACTGCACATGAAAATAATTGGACTGGACTATGTTAATATAATTATGATGGGAGATTTTAATGGAATTGTAGACAATAAACTGGACTATATAGCAACAACAACAAAGCAAAATAGAAAGGTTCTCCCAAAGAAAATATTTATGGGTTGTGGCCATAGTTGTGCAGATGCCTCAACTCCCAGACACAAAACATAATAATGTACAGAATTTTCCTCTTGGGAAAAACCAGGATTTTTAATTTTTACAATTTGGTTTCTAGGCCTTGAGGACACCTACTTCAGAAGTGACCCCTGAAGTTGAATCAAATCAATGTAAACAGACCAGATCTCTCTGTGTTAATTTGCATTAATATCCACCAGCTTCTGTTGTGTCAGCTCCTATAGGTTTACTTACATAAGTTACCCTTTAGCCCTGCTCTTGTGTAAATTAGAAATAAGCTAATTAGAAAAACAGTCTCTTTTAAGATCCGGACTTCAGCAGAAAGCAAAATTATACGTTCAATGCTTTACAATGATCTGTTAAGATTTTTTGTTTTAGCCAGGGTTACATCATATAGACTAATATTTGCTAAAATAGCACTATGCCAAAGAATTACCAAAAATCTAGAACATTTATTTTGGATTCCTTGAAAATTACCTTGTCTCTCTGTGCAATTCACTGCTCTTCTCCCAAGTGCATTTGAATCTTTCAGTTCTCTAAAACATTAATTCACTTTTTCCTAGAATAGGAAATGTCCTGTTTGTTTCTTATTTTAAATTCGGGAATATAAAAATAGAGTCTGAATCTGTGAAACTTTCACCCGACAAATAATGCTAGTTTTTGATTGCTATTAGCCCTAACCAACTTGCTACATGTTCCAACTACATTATGGGGTTTGTAATCCTAATCCATGGTGATAGTTTCACATTGAATAATATTTTAATTTATTGCTAATAGAACACTTTATTGCTAATAGAGCAAGATAGCAGAAGTTTGGAAGCCCGTCCAAAAACAAACAAACAAAAAACCCCTCTCCAGGTCAACTTATATCTAATGTAGTTAAAGGTGGAGTTATTTTGGGTCTTTTCCCCACATTTCCTTCATCTACCAGACTCCAGAGGTTGTGGTTGCTCCAACATTGGAGGTATTTAAAAAGAGATTGGATCACAGTCTGAAATGTTATAGAGCGGTAGTGAGATCCTACATTAGACTTTAACAGTTCGGTGGCTGCGCCCCTAACGCATGCATCCCTAACAAGCCAATCAGTTGAGTGGATGAAGAAACAAAAAGCTAGGAGCGAGCTGATCAGACGCTTTTACTGGTCCGAACCAGTAGCATACCACCACTGATATAGTGCTTCCTGCTTGAGCAGAAGGTTGGACTAGAAAACCTTCAAATTCCCTTCCAACTCCATTATTCAGACTTAAGAATCTTTTTTTTTGTAATTACCCTGCTTCCTTCTGTAACAAATCTTTCTCTTCTTCATGTTTCCTGGGTCTGTAAACATTCCAACAAGCATAGGACAGAATGATCCTTTGCAGCGTGGAACATTGCTTACATATGAAAACTGTAAACATGTTTATTATGCATTAGGTTTTCATCATTGGATTGGATTTCTGGTTGATGACCTGGTAAAGTTTTCGATTCCAACCTCAGGACGTTGGGATATTTTGGGACCCCAAAGGCCAGAGTCTCATCCTGTCCTTAGCATTCGTTACCATGGCCTCGAAAACTGGAGACTTGGGGAAAAACATGCTTCAGATACTGATGATTATAAACGTTAACACTTGCAAGAGCTGTAACGTGTGTTGAGAAGTGGATGAAATCAAGACAAGGATTGAAGCATTTCCTCCCTCTGTCTCCATTACCAGCAATAGCTAGAAAAACTTTTGTCTGTTTGGCATAAATTAGGCAGCATCTCAAAATATACAGATTTGCAAAACTAATAGTCCTTCAAAATCCCACACACAAAAATACATGATCGTAAGGAAGAATCTGAACTGCTATGAAAGATTTTGTTTCTGAAACACACAACACACAATAGTGGCAAATATCTGTAGCTTGGGTATAGGATGAGGGTGAAGGTTCATTCTCCAAGCTTGTGGGTTGGTTGCCGAACATTTCCTTACTAAGCTAGGTAACATCTTCAGTGGAGTTTAAGGGATCCCCTAAACTCCACCAAGTTGTTACCTAGCCTGATAAAGAAACGTTCGGAATCCAATCCACAAACTCGGAGTACGAACCTTCACCCTCACACAGCTCACAGCCTCAAATATAAAGACATCTTGGAGGGCCATGGTTAGGGTTTCCCATGGGCTGGGAAAACAGGATCTCTACCCTACCTTGGAAGATTTTTGTGAGGTTGGCAGGAGCCACTGAATATCAAGTTCTTGGATAAGATGCAGGGGAAAAAGACCTTTTTGGAAAGCAGCCAAACTATTTTCAATATCCAATCCTTTTACACACACACACACACACGTAGTTGAGATATTGCTAGATCTTAATGGAAGCAGAGATCATTTATTAAAAATAATTAAGACATTGCACTCCCAAATTCTTTTTTATCCTACATAGATCACAACTTCTATGACACCAAAGGTCAAGATCCTTCAAGACCCTTACTTGCAAATCCTGTTATTGTCAGTATAAAGACATCTTATTCGTTAATGTTGGTTATCATTATACAGAAAGGCAATATTTCTGCCAAGGCTGGATAGTTGGTATTTTAATCAACGCTTTTTCTAGTGTTCAGCCTCTGTCAGAAATATCTAAGAAATGTAAACAGTTCTTTCTCACAGGTCAGGCTGTGTTGTCACTGGTCTTTTTTTTCCTCCTTTTAGGTGATGAATGCAACAAAGATAAGGATATCGCTCATCTAAGAATTATGTCATGAATTGCTAGAAAGCAGCATCAGCCAAAAAAAATGCCTTCTGTGTAAACCTTCTGTTTCCAGAAGTAGAGTTGGTAAAAATGAGATATGCATTTCCAACAGCTTGTAAAAGATACTCACACGCCCACTTCAGGTAGACTTTCAAGTCTCTCTAGGACTTTGTGCATTGTTAGCAAACATCTTGGTAGAAAATGTTTCAAAACCACAAAACTTGTCCAAAGTGTCCATCAATCAAAAGGGAGCTTACTTTCAGATCAAGATGTGCTGGAGAGCAAGCCTTTCCTAGCCAAAAGGATGATGGGAACTCAAGTCAACCTCACTTGAAAACTCGATCTAGGCCAGGGGTGTCCAACCTTGGCAACTTTAAGATTTGTGGACTTCAACTCCCAGAATTCCTCAGCCAGCTTTCTGGGAGTTGAAGTCCACAAGTCTTAAAGTTGCCAAGGTTGGACACCCCTGATCTAGGCAATCAAGAATATATCCATTTGCTTTGAGCCTCAAGAGCCATCAACCTGCAGACAGCCCAGTGCTGTCAAAACATTTAACATCATGCCTCAATGCCTCATAGTGAAACTGTGGGAATTGCTAACAACTGGCACATCCATGTCCATTTAGCCCCAAACTACTGAAGCAAATTTATATTAGGTTTCATTATCTCCATCTCCTCCTCTCTGACTTTCTCGCATGTACATTTCTTCCAATGGCAGTAAGAGCCTTGGAAGGTCAGCCCCTCATTCCACAAGTACACAAAACTAACTTATCCATGTTGGAAACTTGTATTCCAGAAACCTCACTTGAGGAAGTGAGCCTAAATCTGAAAACAAGCACATCAGAGTTAAGAAGGAATACAGCCAGTATTCAAGGTTTACCACAGGGCACATCCACTGGGGAGTAAAAATGCTGCAGGGTGGATTTTGCTCTGTTGGACCTGTCATGCGCACTATTAACACAAATACAAGGCAATAAAAAAGGAAGGATGTTTCTTTTCTCCATAAAATGCTCTTTGTGTGTGTGTGTGTGTGTATACACTTCTGACTGTAACAGGGTCCTGACCAGTAAGTGTCTCCAGCTGAAACATCAGTTAATACTGGGGGGTGAAGGCTTTTTCCTTTAAAAAGGCTGAGAAACTGGCCCTTTAAACCCACTGGAAGCTTATCACAACCTACATCACAGGTTAAAATGTTTAAAATCTTATGGGAAATGGAGAGAGTCCAAAATTATTCTGGAGATTATAGGCTGCCAACCATTAGGATACGGTAGAATAAGGTAAGGTAGAATAAGTAAGATAGGCCAGGATCGACTATAGTAAAGATAGGGTAGAGTAGGGTAGAGTGGAAGAGTAGGATAAAGTAGGAAAGGGTAGGGCAGGATAAGAAAGGTAGAGTAGGATACAGTAGGACAGGGGTCTCCAACCTTGGCTCCTGGAAGCCTGGCGGACTTCAACTCCCAGAATTCCACAGCCAGCTTTGCTGCCTGTGGAACTCTGGGAGTTGAAGTCCACCAGGCTTCCAGGAGCCAAGGTTGGAGACCCCTGCAGTAGGAGATAGGCTAGGATAAGGGAACAAGAGGTAGTTGAGTGGTTTGATGTACACATTTGAGTATTTCTCAACATTGTTAATTTTAACATATGGGGGCAATATAGCTGGCTCAATCTGTAGAGATTCTCAGTCATCTAGGCCATGGTTGTCCCAAAGGTGCTTTTTCAGGAGGCAACTGGACTTTGTTTTTTTCTTTTGGAGACGTTTTGCTTCTCATCCAAGAAGCTTCTTCAACTCTGACAGGGTATCTTTTCCTGTCAGAGCTGAAGAAGCTTCTTGGATGAGAAGCGAAACCTCTTCAAAAGAAAAAAACAAGCCAGTCCAGTTGTCTCCTGAAGAAGCACCTTTGGGTTAGCTGGCTCAGGAACTCTAGGAGTTGAAATCCACACATCTTAAAGCTGTGAAGTTGAGAAGCAGTGACCCAGATGCTGCTTAAGAGAGTGAATGTCAACATTTCCTCGGTAAATCGACAAGCAAGACTGCCAAATCCAACTGGACGAGCATCTCCATATTTTATTAGCGCTAAGGGAGTCTGTGGTACAAAGAATTCCTTCCAAACGGTCTGAAGACAGTGATCTCTAGTACCACTTGGCAAATTAAAAAAAATAAGAGTAAAAACGAAATGACCCAAATAGAATGGATTTTCACAAACTACATACAGAGTCCAGTTTCCAACGATCTTTCTTCCCAATTTAACAGGGAAGGGAACAGGAAGGAGAAAACATGATTTTTTTTAAAAAAAAAGAAAAAGAAATAGATTCAGGGTATTCTTTTTGTGGAATTGGGATTTTCTTCTCCTTTCTTTTTTTTTTTTTGTACATTCAAAGATTATTGCATCAGAAAAATGGATCATGCACGTGTCATGTTTTCAGACAAAAACGTTTAACCTGTATTATTCTTGTCACTTCTAGCTACATTTCAAAGGTGCACCAATTCTACAGTTTTATACTTCTCTTTGCTTTTTAGTCGCATGCTTTGCCTATGTGCATGCGTTAGATAATAAATATTAAATACAGGAAAGAACATTAGAAAAAAAAAAAACCCATGACATTGGGAATATTTTGCGGCAGGTTCCACCAGATAAAGGTACAGATTGAAAGAAAAAAAAAAATGCTTGAGGTAATTCTGTTGGCTATAACCACTCCACCAAGACTTGTTTGAAATTCATGGAAGTTTCTTTCTTCTCAGAAAATTCAAGTACACAAATACCAGCTGGGACTCTTCAGAAAATACCAAGGGCTGTTTTTCTTTTTCTTTTCTCTTAGTCTATTAGTCGGCATTCACAGAGTTCCTTGTAAATCCTTTTTCGCACTCTGGGCATGTCCTCTTGGGAGAACTGAAAGGACTGGTCTAAGGCGAGGCACTTGCAGTACTGCGGGAAAAACCAAGAAGGAACACATCTTAGAAGCAAGGACGAGAAGCAACGTTTCAGCAGATTCTGAAAAAAGGGGGAAAGCCCCTTTTAAAAAGCCTCTGCCTTACCTGGAGTACAAAAACTCCACAGTCACTGTCATTTTTCTGTTGTGGAATGCACTGGAAAAAACAAACAAACCACAAAAACGAAACAAGAATTTAACACAAATATGCACACCGGGTTCCAAGTAGCTGATTTGCATTCTGCAATTGCTCGTTTCCAGATCACCAACTTGCAACCTACGTTAACGGTTCCTGATGGCTCAAAAGGAGAATATGGGAAGGAAGCCCACACTGGCCAAAAATAATAAAATAAAATAACAACAACCCTGCCCCCTAATCTCTAATTATGGTGTGAATCTCAACACTGTGCCAATCATTTTGCTTTCAGAAAGATCCAATTTGTGTCTTCCGTTTAAAAGAGGACCAGATAGCAGATAATAAAAAGTTTGCTCCCTCCACAGCCTGGAAATCACTGAGAAATCTTGCTGGCTAGATGCTTCCTAGTTGGGAAATTCTGGGAGTTGAAGTCCACAAGTGTTAAAGTTGCCGAGTTTGGAGAGCCCAGGACCTAGGGACGTTGTCAGAAAACATTCTGATTGGCCCAGTTCTTTAAAGAGGAAGGGTCGAAGTTTTTAATGTAGACTCATGACCCTTTCCTATTAACGGCCAGCAGAGAAATAAGTTAAGAGTACATATGGCAAATCTACTTGTCTAAATTTTCCAGGGTATCCTGATGAGGAAGCCACCGGGACAGCTGCTCCAAATGTTGCTCACTGCTCCGTTCTGTTTCCTCCTCTTCACATGAGCCAAGAAGTATATGCAGCCCACTTTCTCTTTTTCTGACCCCTTGGAAACTTTTCCCCCAGAAATATAGCCAGAAATATAAAGGCACTGCCCTTATTTTTAGAGCTGCCTTCCCAGCAAAATTCTCAGAATCCTGTCTGAATCAGTACTGGCTGGGGTTTCTGAGTCCAAATATAGTTGGAAGTTCTATCACTTTAAGATCAAGAAGAAAGCTGACACGTCGAAGAAGGGGTTCACTAGTGTTTTTTTCTAACTTGGCACCTTTCAGATGGGTAGGCTTCAACTCCCAGAATTCCCCAGCCAGAATCTCATGATGGGACTTTTCCGTTTGGCCTCTTGGGAGAGCAAAAGCATTGCCTGAAGAGTTTTGCAGGATGGAAACTCTCCACCAAACGTTTTTGCTCTCAAGGTTGGATGAAAAGATCCCTCCCGAAATCCAGGCAGGATTTCCTGCTTGGATTTTGTGAAGAGTCTTTTTCAGCCAGCCCTCAGGAACCAAAGGGAGTCATCTGGACAGATGGCAGCAGCTGGTGACTTTTCCTGCTGGCTTCCCCATTGATTTTCTGCGGAAGCCAGCAGGAAATACCACACATGGTGATCACATGATTATGAGGTGCTTGGCAACCCACCATAACTGTGAATGGGTTGTCAAGACCACATTCATGTGACTGTGGGGGGCGCTGCAAACAGGTTATAAGTGTCTTCATTCAAATACTGTTGTAAACTTTGAATGGCTGCTGAACGAATGGTCGTTAAGTGAGGACCACCTCCACCCTTACTTAGAACTGTGCAAATGAGAGTGAGAAAGTGGCATTTGTTTTTTAAAAAGAGATTGCAATGCTGTTGTTCTTTTAGGAGTAATACTTTCCCTGATATGATCCAACCAAAAGGATGTGGTGGCAGCTTGGGGTCGGTCACAAGGTCTCGATGCTCAAAACTATGGCAGATTCTTATGTGGATTTGGCCACATAAGTAAACACACATGTTATTTTGTAAAGGAAAATACATTCCACCTCCCAGCCACATGCCAAAATTTTAATAACCAAGACAGGGCAGCTTCTTCCCAATTATTTTAAGTAAATATTTGAACTCTGCTATCTCCTTTACACAGGCTCAATTTATTCTGAGCATGAACACACATGGTCAAACACACTAGTTTGGGGAAAGAGTTACTCCTAGCCTTTCTCTCCATAGAGCACAGATTTTTTTTTTTACAGTTTAGCGGCTTAACATATTTGGCCATCATTAAGACATTTTAAAGCAAGGTTGCCCATTTGAGCATTAAAGACTTACTAGCCCCTATGAGCGCACCCTCGCAATGTATTAACTATGAGGAAGAGGGAGATAACTAGAAGATGTGTTGAAAGATTTGCTTTACAGGATAGCATTCAGTGAACTGTCATCAATCAGAGAGAGAGAAAGAGAGAGAACAGTAATTTAGAGGACTTTTACAGGGAATTCAATAAATTGCAACGTCTGTGAAAAAATGAGCCCACTCTTATGTCAAAAACCTGAGTAATGAGTAACATCCGAATTAAGTTCTATATTAGTATGACTCAGTATCTTAATGTCTGCTGGAGGCAATGTTTATGTTGTTAAGCAAATGATAATTTAGTTTGGCCTTTTTCCCATTCACTTATCTATTTTTATTTTCTCTAAAACATGATTGTCTTCATCTTTCTGTAACAGCTTTCTGTTCCCTATGCCATCCCTCTGGTAAACTCGCCATGCACACATATACCTCAGAACTAGACTGTGTTGTTTCTCTGTGTCTTATAATAATGTATGTGGACATGGGCATATTTTTTATTTATTTATCTTGTCATGTATTTTGGAAGTGCTTTGAGAGCTGTATGGAACGCAATTTCATTTTAATGTATGCTGATTAGTGTTCATTTAAAGGCACAATAAAGCTATTCTGAGTTTAAACTTGGAGTACTCAAGCTTTTGGGGGCCAACCGGAACTCTTGAATGTTCTCTCAGACTCCTAGAGAGGGAGGTACAAGTAATCATCAATTTACAACCACAATTGAACCCAACATTTCTGTTGCTTAACATTTGTTGAATGATTTTTGCCCCATATTACAACCTTTCTTGTCACAGTTGTTAAGTGAATCACCACAATTGTTAATTTAGTAACACGGTTGTTAAATCTGATTTCCTCATGGACTTTGCTGGTGAGAAGGTCACCAAAGGGGGTTGTGAACCAGCAGTCAAGCATCTGAATTTTGATCAAGTAACTACGGGGATGCTACAATGTTATAAGCCTGAAAAAAATCTGTCATAAAGTCCCTTTTTTTCAGCACCGCTGTAACATCAAGCAGTCTCTAAATCAGGGGTCTCCAACCTTGGCTCCTGGAAGCCTGGCGGACTTCAACTCCCAGAATTCCACAGCCAGCTTTGCTGGCTGTGGAATTCTGGGAGTTGAAGTCCGCCAGGCTTCCAGGAGCCAAGGTTGGAGACCCCTGCTCTAAATGAACCACTGTTGACGACTACCTGTCTTCTCCAAACACTGATCGTTGTGGTGGTTGCAACACATTCAGAAAGCAATGATTTTGGAGTGAGATTCCCTATTGTGACCTCCGCATCTCCTGGATCCTTTCTATAAGCCCCATCAGATTGGAAAGAGTTCTCCATGAACAGCTGGACAGCAGCTTCTCACCTATTTTTATTTTTTGGTGCTTTTGATCATGTGTTTGTTTATGGGCTCATAGGCATTTTCGTAATGATGAATCTAAAGATTGGTGATTTCTTCTTCAACACTCCCATTCCTTGTTGAAATACTTTTTAATAAGGTACATACATCTGAGTCATACTACGCAGGAACCTTTCCTAACCAGGTTACACACACACACCCCAAATAAATGGGGAGATGGGGGATTCTCATATCTGGCTAGAAATTCTGACTTTTTCTTCCAACATATGGGGAGGGACACCCAACCAGGCAAAGTAGCTTGTCTGCTGCTCCTTTGCAAGCAACAAACATAAAATTAACCAAGCCACAGATTCGGAGATATCCTGAACAAGCTACAGAGTCTGATTTTTATTCAATCCATCTTTATAATTATAGGGAATTAGCATAACGATGCTATGGTTAAGCAGCAGCTAAGCTGTACTTTGCAGGCAGACAAGAATTTTTCTGAGGAGAAGATCTGGTATGCTGGTTACGCTCTCATTCCACGATGGTTATGTTTTTGGCAGCTTGAACGCTGCCTCAGCTACTGAAACGCTCTAATTTCCATTTTTATGTTTGATATTATAAACAGCGCTCCGCTTTTAAGTGATGCGTAGTTGGGAGAAGAGGGGAAGCTTTCTGTACTGCCTGGTGATGAACATCTGGATGGAAATTCTGGGGCTGAAATTCAGACGTCTGAAAACTGCCCAGATCAGAGTAGCCTCCCTCTAACTCACAAATGTGTCAGGTCTAAAGTAGGAATGGGCCATCCGTATTCCCAGGACTGATTGTAGCCATTTTGTTTTGGTTTTTTTTTCTTTTCGGGTACTGAAGTCCTTCTCTGATTAAAAACTCAGTGGTTCTCCATCATTCTGATCCAGCCGATCAGCTGGGACTCAATGGGAGGCAGAGAATAGATGAGGGTAGGGCCAGTCAGAGGTGGTATTTGCCAGTTCTCCAAACTACTCAAAATTTCCACTATCAGTTCTCCAGAACCTGTCAGAACCTGCTGAAGACCACCTCTGATTCTGACCCAAGAAGTTATGGCAATTACAGCACAGCTAGTCCGCGACTTTCAACAGCTTATTTAGTGACCATTTGAAGTTACAACAAGCACTGACCTATGACCGTTTTTCACAATTACAACTGCCACAGCACCGTGATCAAAATTCAGACTTTGGGCAACTGACTCGTATTTATGACAGCTGCAGTGTCCCTGGATCATGTGATGCCCTTTTGTAACCTTCTGTCGAGCAAACTCAAGGGGGAACCCAGATTCACTTTATGACCTGGTTTCTAACTTAAACCACTGCTGTGATTCTCTGAACAGCTGAGGCATGAAAGGTCGTAAAAGGAGGCCACATTCACTTAACAACAGTCTTGCCTAGCAATGGAAATTTTGGGCTCAATTGCAGTCGTAAGTCGAGGACTACCTGCAATATGTCCTAAAGACCACCCAACCCAGTAAAAATTAGTTCCAAAGTAGTGGAGAAGGGGGAACCTTAACATCTTGGCCCCCTTCGCCCCAGCTTCTGTTTTCACCCTGCCCAGTAAGGCCCTCTCCCTCACTCCATCCCGCCATTGTCAAATTCAGCTCCCAATTCTTCATTCCTGAACTCCATACAAAGCTCTCACTTGAGACCAAGTCAAACCTTTGGGCAGTCAGTTTGCTCTCCAAACTTGTTTCAATTTAGTTTCTGAATGTCTCGTTACCCAGCTAGGTAACATCATCAGCAGGATTTTCTGGTCCTTTTCCTCTCTACCTTATACATGTCTTGTGGGCCAGTGTGGTCAGTTGATCGTGTGATTGGATGTTCGTTTGGAGCTGTGTTTAAATTCTGAGCAGCTGATTGGTTTTCTTGTGGATTGGCCATTTGAATGGTCTGGTTCCTTATATAGTCATACTGGTTGGATCTAGTTAAGAGCCGCAGTGGCTAGAATGCAGTACTGCAGTCTGCTTCTGCTGATGGTCAGCTGCCAGCAGTTTGGCAGCTCGAATCTCATCAGGCTCAAGGTTGACTCAGCCTTCCATCCTTCCGAGGTGGGTAAAATGAGGACCCAGATTGTTGAGGGCAAGAGGCTGACTCTGCAGACTGCTTAGAGAGGGCTGGAAAGCACTGTGGAGCAGTATATAACTCTAAGTGCTATTGCTAAAACCTACAGATAGATCACAACCAGCCTTGCGTGCTCCTTATTGGTAGAATACAGGAAGTCTAAGGCTATAGCTATAGTTCAAGATGCTTGTTAATTGCTCCTTGGGTGAAATATTAGGCTTCAATAAATTCACGTGTGTGGCAGGTGCTGGTATGGCCAATGATTTTTGTTCCTTCCCAATCAAACCAATGTTGTTTATCATCAATGTAGATTAAGATGAGGATTTTTGGTCGTGCCATTTCACTGCTCATTGATGTTCACGAACCCTTGTGCTCAATTGCTTTCCTTTTCGTCCCACGTAGAATTGGTTTAAAATTGTTGCAGTTGATTTTGTATTCTGTGTTGCTGTGGTCTCCCTTCTGTGTTTGGTCTTTGACTTTAGGCAGCTCTTTCCCAAGTATAAATGTGGGTTTGTGAACTTTCCCAAAGTCAGACCTTCCATCCAGGACTACCCTCCAAAATTCTTGAGGCTTTCAAGAAGAGATTGGATTGCCATTTGTCAGAAATGGTCTAGAGTCTCCTGCTTGGGAGAGGGGGTTGGGCTAGATGACCTATAAGGCCCTTCCAACTCTTAGTGGACAACCAGCTAAATATGAGCCAGCAGTGTGCAACAGCAGCCAGCTAATGCAATCCTAAGTTGCATTAACAGAGGGATACAATCCACACCAAGTGAGGTACTAATACCACTCTATAAAGCCTTAGTAAGACCACACCTAGAGTACTGCATCCAGTTTTGGTCACACTATAAAAAGATGTTGAGACTCTAGAAAAAGTACAGAGAAGAGCAACCCAGAATGATTAGGGGACTGGAGACTAAGGCACACGAAGAACGGTTACAGGAACTGAGCATGGCTAGTCTAGGGAAGAGATGGACCAGGGGAGACATGATAGCAGTCTTCCAATATTTGAGGGGCTGCCACAGGGAGGAGGAAGGGGTCAAGCTATTTTCTAAAGCACCTGTAGGCCAGACAAGGAATAATGGATGGAAACTGGAGGAGAGATTCAACCTGGAAATAAGGAGAAATTTTCTGACAGGGAGAACAACCAACCAACACAGAAGTTGCCTTCAGAAGTTGTGGGAGTGCCATCACTTGAGACTTTCAAGAAGAGATTGGACTGCCATTTGTCAGAAATGGTGTAGGGTCACATGCTTGGGTGGGAGGTTGGACTAGATGACCTACAAGGTCCCTTCCAACTCTGATTATCTGTTATCTGTAGCTCTGTTAAATGTGTCTGTACGCTGTAAATTGCCTTGCCTTCATGAATTACACTTACCTTTGTAACAGCCGTCTGCCAATCCTGAAAGAAATCGGGCCGATTCTTTTCTTTAGCTTCTGTCAGCAAGTATTTCCGTATGTTCTTTTAAGGTGGGAAAAAAAAAATAGGAGGAATATGAATCAGAGCCTGTCTGGACCAGCCGTACGTTTCTTAAACAAGCACTTCCCCACACATCGTGCCCTTGGAGAGTCAGTGGAATACCATGAAAAGCGTTTGGCTTGGAACAGAAAGCTCCCTTAATGGCCATGATTTAAAAAACATCCCGTGTAAATCTTGTAGGAATCATTAGCTTTTGGTGTAATTAACCTCACGGGGTTTTAATTCATTTTATCTCTGCAACAAATCTGTCTGTGTAGCCTGCAGAGTTTTACCGAAAGGAAGAGGATCAATAACGGACACGAATGGCTGACGTGATTTAAGATGCTTTAAGAACCGGCAGGAACCTTGGCTGGGTTGTCCCTATGGCAGATTTGTTGGGACTACAACTCCCAGAATTCTTAAGTATATGTTGGTCTTGGGCCAAAAGGGTTGGGAGCACTGAGACTTCCCATTGCAGTGAATTTGGAAAATGCTACATTGGTTAAAAAAAGATATTAAGAACTCAGAAAAAAAGTTGGGAAGAGTTAGAATTAACAATATACGATCAAGGATACAGGGAATTTCCACGTCATATTTTGTAAATAAGATATTCTAGGTGAAAGCTTATCAACGATGGTTCCGGCCAAATTATAAGAAAGAGGTTTTGGATTACTAAAGTACAGGTAGTCCTTGACTATTGGGCAAGGGAGCCCAATATTTGCCAAGCGAGGCATTTATAAAGCGAGGCTTGCCCCATTTTGCGACCTTTTTTGATATACAATTGTTAAGTGAATCATAGTCACACAGTTGGTTGGTGAAACTGGCTTACCCATTAACCTTTGCTTGCCAGAAGGCTGCCAAAGGAGAGTATGTAACCACTGCAACCATCGTACCTATGAGCCAGTTGACAAGCGTCTGAATTTTCATCCCACGGCTGTGGGGATACTGCAATGGCCATAAGTGTGGAAAACGTTCATAAGTCAGCTTTTCAGTGCTATTGTGACTTTCGATGGTCACTAAATGAATGGTTGTTAAGTCAAGGACTACCTGTAACAAGTGGCCTGGCAACAGAGAATAACTCAAGCAATCTGGCATTTATTTCGATATGTGGACGCTGCAATGCCTTATCGTTTCCCCAAGGTCACAATTTAATGGCTACAAAAATACCCAAAGTATTAACCAACTGATGCTCTATCCCTTTAACAAAAGATGGCTGCGGTCTATCTATCTATCTATCTATCTATCTATCTATCTATCTATCTATCTATCTATCTATCTATCTATCGGCTCTATGTCTGTCTATCTATCTATCATCTATCATCTCTATGTCTGTCTGTCTGTCTGTCTGTCTATCATCTCTATGTCTGTCTGTCTGTCTATGTATCTATCTATGTATCTATCTATGTATCCATGTATCTATCTGTCATCTCTATGTCTGTCTGTCTGTCTATCTATCATCTATGTCGGTCGGTCTGTCTATCTATCTAGCTATCTATCATCTGTCTATCTATCTATCTATCATCTCTATGTCTGTCTGTCTGTCTGTCTGTCTATCTATCTATCTATCTATCATCTCTATGTCTGTCTATCTATCTATCTATCTATCTATCTATCTATCTATCTATCATCTATCTTTCTATCTATCTTTCTATCTATCTATCTATCTATCTATCTATCTATCTATCTATCTATCTATCATCTCTATGTCTGTCTATCTATCTATCATCTATCATCTCTATGTCTGTCTATCATCTCTATGTCTGTCTGTCTGTCTATGTATCTATCTATGTATCTATCTATGTATCCATGTATCTATCTGTCATCTCTATGTCTGTCTGTCTGTCTATCTATCATCTATGTCGGTCGGTCTGTCTATTTATCTATCTAGCTATCTATCATCTGTCTATCTATCTATCTATCATCTCTATGTCTGTCTGTCTGTCTGTCTGTCTGTCTATCTATCTATCTATCTATCTATCTATCTATCTATCTATCATCTCTATGTCTGTCTATCTATCTATCTATCTATCTATCTATCTATCTATCTATCTATCTATCTATCTATATATCTATTAAATTTATTGGCCATTCGTGGGGACTTCCGGTTTGAGCTTCTTCAGTGACAGACCGAAACCTCGTCTCTGCAAGGCTTCGATCCGTATTCGCCAATGGAGTGCCCTGAGCTGGCTGGTTTCGGGGCTAAGTCACCCTGTAGAGGTGGTGAAGAGGGGGGAGACTGCCAGCAGGGTTGAGGAGAGCCGCATCTCTCCTCCCCAGCTGGCCATTACTCCCTTTCCCGAAGGCAGTTGCAGCGGTGGTCAGAAATGGTCACCACAAAGAAGAACTCGACCGGAAAAGAATGTGCAGGAGGAAGATAAGAAGAGAAAGTTTTGGTTGACCGGGTCAAACAGCAAAAGCAACAAATAAGGTACGCTGGAAACTGTTAAAAAAAAAATAATATTGTTCCCTAAGAAGATTTGTAAGCTGTGAAGGAGGGAGGAAAGGGGAAAGATTTGGTTTTCTCCTTTTCCTATACTGACAGCTAAGAGACTTAAACAAGAAATTGGAAAAAAATTCACTTTGACATCAATAGGCATTTAATGCTGAAAATAAAAAGTCAAAGGGATAATAAAGATTTCTGGATAATTAAAAGCTTTTGAAAACAGGAAATGAGAGAAAAAGAATAAAAGGGTAGGATCTGGAAGGGAGGAGACTACCTGGAATTAAAAAAGAACTTACAGCAAAATCTCACAAGACTTCCAAAAGATACATTCTAACTGAAATATTGCAACAAAAACCCCAGGAAGAGAAGAAATAAGAAGATACAACTCGGGACTATCTGGATTACTTGATGATTTCTGGATTCTTGGTTATTGTTTTGAATGACTAAAATCAATCGGGTGGTTGTTTAAAACTTTTTAAAATGGCTCCACTTTTAGAAGAACTGAAAATGGAACTTAAAAAGTACAAAGAAGATGCACAAGAAGGGAGAGATTTTTTTGGCTTCATATTTCAGTTTTTAGAAATGGAGATTTGGAATTATGAGAAACAACAAGAAATGCCTGCAGAACAAGAAGATTGCAACAAAGAAGAAACTATCTTTAATGAACAAGTAATCTTAGATGGGGGGGGGAAGGAAAGGGGGGAAGGAGAATGGAAAGTTTAAGATTGGGAAAAACAACTCCAAAAAAAATAGAGTGAAAAATAAGTATAAAATCAGAAAGCAACAGAAGAGGGAAATGCAGAAGAGAGAATTAGAACTAGAGAGACAAGGGGGTAAAAAGGGAAGGGATAAGATGAGAGGGAAGAACGAAAGGAAAAGAAGTTATAAAGGACAGAAGCAAAATATAGAGAAACAGGGCCTATTCAGAGATAATGGATGAAAACAATGGAAAAATGGATTCTGCAAAGGTACGTAAGATAGTATTATTATATTAGAAACAGAAATAATTTTTAGAAAATATGAAACAATGTATGATTAAAACGTCTGATAAAATAGCTATCGTAATTCAGTGGAATGCTTGTCAATAAATAAATGTAACAAAAGGTATATTTAATAATTTATAAAACATATGTGAAGAGAAATAAGGGAAAAATTAATTATGGAGATTATATGTGTTCTTAAGGAAGTATGATATTTAATTGAAAAGAAGTGTTAAAGATGTTAAGATTTTAATGATTATTAATGATAGAACTGAACTGGAATGGAATGAGGGTTTATAATTACATATATTTACAATCTTTCTTTTTTTTAAAAAAAGAACATGGTGTGTATTATAAGAATGTGCCAAGCAGAATTCGATTGGAAGTTATGTAATATGTATTATATTGAAGGTCATAAACTTAAGGTATATATTGAAGTTTAAATAAGAATAGAATGGATATAATTAAAAGATATAAAAGTGTCATACTCCAATTAGTAACTACAGGAGAAAAATTTTTTAATGAGAAAAGATAATATGAAATTGAAACAGAACAGACAAAAGTATAAATATAATGATTTGAATTGAGATGAGATCATCAAAATAAAATTGAGAAAATTAAAAGAGGGGAAAAACTATATAGAAAATGTAAAACAGTATAAGATATGGAATAGAATACAAAAAGGAGCATGAAATTGAGTTTTGTGTCTGTATAAAGAAGTTCAACCCGGGACCATGCTATTTTCAAAAAAGATGTTTTACTTGTATTTTGTGTGTGAAAACCCACATAAAACTTTATTTATTTATTTATTTATTTATTATATATATATATATATATATATATATATATATATATATATATATATATATATATATATATATATATATATATCTATATATCTGTGTGTGTGTGTGTGTATCTTTGGTTATTCGGGTTTTCTCCCGCGTAAGATTGGAAGTATCTAGGCAACGTTTCGATGAAGTCTCATTCATCATCTTCAGGCTTGGTCTTCAGCTCTGTGCTTCTCATCACTCTGAGAAGCACAGAGCTGAAGACCAAGCCTGAAGATGATGAATGAGACTTCATCGAAACGTTGCCTAGATACTTCCAATCTTACGCGGGAGAAAACCCGAATAACCAAAGATATATATATATATATTCAGCTTTGTTCGGGTATTTTCCCACGTGGTGCTTTTAAAGTTGTAGCAACGTTTCAGCAGAATCTCATCTGCCATCATCAGGCTTCTGTATGGTGTTTGTGAGTCAGACTTTTACAGTGGTTTCAGATTTAAATTTGGGGCAGCCTATTGCTGTGTCAGAATGGTTTTTTCTTCCTCCTGATTGGTTGAGAGTCTTGGTCTGTGTTTATTGGTCTTGGAGTTTGCTGTGTTCTGCTACTAGTATCTTCTGTCTGTTTTTTTTTGGGGGGGGGCTCTTTTTGTATCTTGATTGGCTGGCAACATTGTGTTACTTTATTGGAGGCCTTTAGTGCAGCTTGACTTCGGGTAAATGGACGGCTATCATTCATTAGGAAGCTGGGTTTCATCTGGGTGCCTGGTTGGGGTGTGTTTGAGCTGGAGGTATCAGGGGGGATCTGTTTGTGCCCAGGTGTTTGCCTGGCTTGTGGTGTGGAGATTTTTTTGTTTGTGAGTGCAGGCTTCCAAATGATTGACAGCCTGGTGGAATCATCTCTTCTGTTCATGCTTTCTGGTCTTTTTTCAATCTCTATGGCTTCTCTGATGATTCTGTGGCTGGGATTTTCTATGGTGGCTAGGGTTTTGGTGCCATTGAAGTTGATGTTATGACCTGTGGTTTCCATGTGTTGGACAAGTGAGGAAGTGTGTTCCAGCTTTTTGACTGCATTTTTGTGTTCATCTAGGCGGGTGCTTATTCTTCTATTGGTCTGTCCAATGTATGTGGCCGGGCATGATGCACAGGGGACTTCATATATGCCTTGGTTTTCCAGGTCAATTTTGTCTTTGGGGTTCCTGAGGATGGCTGCTATTTTTCTGTCTGTTTTGAAGGCAGTCTTGATGTGGTGTCTGTATAGAATCTTACTAATTATGTCTGTAGTGCCTCTTATGTAGGGCAGGACAGCTGTTCCATGGGTCTGTTCATCTTCTGGGTCTCTATTATGTCTCAGTGTGTTTTTGTGGATCAAGTTGGTGATTTTGCTTTTGTGGAAGCCGTTGGCTGTCAATATTTTAGTCAGGGTGCATAGTTCAGTCTTAATGTGTGTCTTGTCTGCCAGGCGTTTGGTTCTAGTAATTAGTGTTTTAGCCACAGAGTTTATCTGTGCTGGGTGGTGGTGGGATTGGGCATTGAGGTAGCGGTTGGTGTGTGTTTTCTTCTGGTATATGGTGTGTCCTAGTGTGCCATCTGTTTTCTTGTAGATTAGTACATCTAGGAATGGTAGTTGTTTGTTTGTTTCTGTTTCCATGGTGAACTTGATTTTGGGGTGTGCGCTGTTTAGGTGTGTTAGGAAGTTGTTTAGGTTTTCTTGTCCATGGGGCCAAATCACAAATGTGTCATCTATATATCTTAACCATAGTTTGGGTTTGAGTATGGCATTAGCCAGGGCTCTGGATTCGAATTCTTCCATGAACAGGTTTGCAATGACAGGTGACAATGGTGATCCCATGGGGGCTCCTTCAATTTGTTTGTATCTTTGTCCTTTGTATATGAAATATGTGTTGGTTAAGCAGTGTTCTGTTAGTTCCATGAGGTGTTTAGCTGGTTGGTATTTATTTTTGATGATTTCGAGGGTCTCTTTTATCGGGACTTGAGTGAATAGTGAAACCATGTCAAAACTTACAAGCAGATCTTCTTGCTCCACGTGTAGATCTTTGATCATTTCCAAGAAGTGGTATGCGTTTTGTACATGAGAAGCTGCTGTTTCAGCATGGGGCTGTAGCTCTTTTGCTAGGTGTTTATCCAGGTTTTGTAGTGGTGCTCCTCTGGAGCTGACTATGGGTCTGAGAAGTATGCCTTCTTTGTGTATTTTTGGGAGGCCGTATAGTTTGGGGCATCTGGAAGATTTCTCTCTGGGTATGATCGTGTGTTGGATCTCTTTGCTTATGTGGCTGGTTATAATTTTCTTCTTGGTTAATTTTTCCAGATATGTGGTTGGGTCTGTGTTTATGGGTTTGTATGTGGAGTCTTGGAGTAGGTCTGTCAACTTAGTTTCATAGTCTTTTCTGTCCATTACTACAGTGGCATTCCCTTTATCTGCTGGGAGGATGATTATGCTGCTGTCTCTTTTCAGGGTTTGTAGCGCTTTAATTTCATTTTGCTGTAAGTTGCTTTTGGGTGGTTTGCTTGTGCATAGAATGTTGGTAACTTGGTGTCTTATTTTATCAGCTTCATCTGTATTTAATTTTAATTTAATTAATGCACTAAAGGCCTCCAATAAAGTAACACAATGTTGCCAGCCAATCAAGATACAAAAAGAGCCCCCCCCCAAAAAAAAACAGACAGAAGATACTAGTAGCAGAACACAGCAAACTCCAAGACCAATAAACACAGACCAAGACTCTCAACCAATCAGGAAGAAGAAAAAACCATTCTGACACAGCAATAGGCTGCCCCAAATTTAAATCTGAAACCACTGTAAAAGTCTGACTCACAAACACCATACAGAAGCCTGATGATGGCAGATGAGATTCTGCTGAAACGTTGCTACAACTTTAAAAGCACCACGTGGGAAAATACCCGAACAAAGCTGAATGCCAGACATGTAAGTACCCGCGAAAACTTAAGAAAACATATATATGTGTTTGACCTTGGGGAGGGGGGGGCATGGCCAGCTCGACATCACTTGTGTTCGGGGGCACCTGTGGTGGCCCGAATGCTCTGCCAGAGAAAACGGGCTCCCGAGCTCGTTTTCACCTACGACAGCCTCCTGCAACCCTCTGCCAATGAAAACAGAGCTAGGGAGGGCTACCTGTGGCCCTCACATGCTCCGTTTTCGCTGGCAGAGGCACTGTGGGCCAGTCCTTCACTGTTTCCAGGGCGGCCCCGCTGGCTGGATCTGGCCCCCAGACCTTGAGTTTAACACCCCCGCCATAGCGTAACTCTGGGCGGCTTATAAGTTACATTCTAGTTAAAACATAAAATGTTAAAATCAAGCTTTAAAACCAGAGGCACATGGAGAGGGAAGGTGGGGTCTGTTATTACTCAACCAGCCACCTCTATTGTGCTGATTCCCCATTGGGGCCCAAAGCCCACTTGCAGAGCCACGTCTTTAGGCCCTTAGGAAAAGATGAGGGTTGGGGCCAACCTCACATGGGGGGGAAGTTGTTCCAGAGGCAGAGAAGGCCCTCCTCTTGGACCCCGCAAGTTGGAATACTCGTGTTGGAGGGACCCACAGCATACCTCCTCTGCCGGCACGAATGGGAGGGGCCAGTCCCTGTTTTGTAAATCTGAATGACCGTGCTACACTCAGGACAACTCTATCAAAGGGACGGCCCAGGTCCTTGGGATATGGAAAGATGGGACCAGTTTTACTAGAAGAGCAGCTGTTCCTCTTACCTCTACACAGAACTTAAAATGAATGCCTTGAGAGTCATAAAATGAAATAATCCGGTTAGGGAGATTCACAGTAATTAAGGACCAGTGGACTTCCAGATGAATAGGAATTAATAAGAGGGTCTTTTTGAAGAGGTCCACCTGAAAGGAAAAAAAAAAGTGCAGGTCATCCATCACTAGGAGCAAGCAATGCATCACCTGCCCACAATGCTGAAGGCATCATTAATTCCCAGAGAACCATAAAGAAAACCACCAGGAATTCCAACAATAAAACAAAAGAGACAGACTGAGGAAATATAGGGTATACTGCCTGCCAATTTCACACAAACACACCATGCCTCCTTCCTTTTTACCTGGAGTGAAGAATTACTGCCTTCCAAACTAGAGGTTAGAACCTCCATCAACTTAATAACCTTTTCAAGGTTTACATGGCAGGCGGAGGGAGCTGCACAGCCTTCACTGGAGGGGAGAATTTCAAAAGTTTGAAGGGAGTATCCGCAAAGCTTATTTTGGCCCTTCCCATGCAGACACCATCCCTGTTTCTGATTCTCAGGCCATAACGTTTTTTGCATCCCTGCTCTGAGGATGTTAAATTGCAACTGAACAAACCAGGAAAAATGAAACTTATTGCTCAAACATCTGGGCAAAGCTCTCTTCCTCCCTTATACTTATTTAATTTACCATGAGGTTAATTAAACATAATGGAGTTGGTCCGGGGAACCTTAAGTAGCCATGATTCCAAGATTGGCTAATTTCTCGTCTATTTTTATGAGACACAGGAAGGTGGAACTTGTGGTCCTGGGAGCCAGTTTTTTGTTTTTTGTTTTGCTTGCACATGACTTTAGGACCAGGAGCACAGCTCCCTGTTCAAAGCATCCCTTACACCAGGGCTCCCCAAGCCTCAGCTGTGGCCTAGTACCGGACCACAGCCTGTTTGAAACTGGGCTGCACAAGCAGCGGCAGGCGAGCGCATGAGCATGTGTGATTCTCTCCTCGTGAAAGGGGAAGCCGCTTGCCCCTGCACGCAAACATATCCTCCCGTGAATGCCAGGTGTGCCTGCTCAACCAAATGGAGCTGTGCACACTCATACTAAGCTGGCAGGACTAGCTAACACCCAAGAAGATAGGCTCAAGATCCAGATGGATCTTGACAGTCTAGGACACTGGGCAATATCCAACAAAATGAAATTCAATGTAGAGAAAAGTAAAGTCCTACACTTAGGCAAGAAAAACCAAAAGTGCACATATAGACTGGGTGAAACCAGGCTCAGTGGCAGTGACTGTGAGAGGGATCTTGGAGTCTTAGTGGACAACCAGCTAAATATAAGCCAGCAGTGTGCAGCAGCAGGCAAAAAAGCTAATGCAGACCTAAGTTGCATTAACAGAAAGATACAATCAAGATCAAGTGAGGTACTAATACCACTCTATAAAGCCTTAGTAAGAGTACTGCATCCAGTTTTGGTCATCACACTATAAAAAAGATGTTGAGACTCTAAAAAGAAAGTGCAGAGAAGAGCAACCAGGATGATTAGGGGACTGGAGACTAAAACATACGATGAACAGTTGCAGGAACTGGACCTGGTTAGTCTAGTGAAGAGAAGGACCAGGGGAGACACGATAGCCGTCTTCCAATATTTGAGGGGCTGCCACAGGGAGGTAGGAGTCAAGCTATTTTCTAAAGCACCTGAAGGCCAGACAAGGAATAATGGATGGAAACTGAACAAGGAGAGATTTAACCTGGAAATAAGGAAACTTTCTGACAGAGCAATCAACCAATGGAACAGCTTGCCCTCGGAAGTTGTGGGAGCACCATCACTTGAGTCTTTCAAGAGATTGGACTGCCATTTGTCAGAAATGGTGTAGGATCTCCTGCTTGGGTGGGGAGGTTGGACTAGATGACCTATAAGGTCCCTTCCAACTCTGATTATCTGTTATCTATACCAGCCTGCCACTCACAGGGAACTACCCCTCTTTCCCCCTCCCTCCTGGGGCTGCCAAGCCAGAAAGGATGGGCACTGCTGCTTTACACCCTCAAGCCAAGTTCTATCTACAACTTTACACAGGTCCTGCAAAGAGAATTTTCCGTTCTTCACCCAAAACTGCATTCAAACCTGAGCTCCCCCAAGGCGGTGGAAATGGAAGGGTTGAGGCACCAATCACTTTCTGGCAGAACAAATTAATAACCCCAGGTTGCTTCTTGAAGATGGCAGTGGCGATAGAAAGAATACTATCGGTATCATTTCGGGCAGCAGTTCCACAGGGATAGCAGTTAACTTTTGCCCCTTCCCACTCAAATAGGCAGAAGAGCTCCTTGAACTGCAAGGAACAATTCTTTTTGCCAACTGCAGCTTTGATGACAAACACAACCTCTCTTTAAAAAGCATCAACTGTGTGCAGACTGCACCGTAGACTCTAGCAACACCCCTGATCTGGACAATCTAAAGCAGACCATCAATGCTGTAATGCAAATGACTGAAGGCAAAGGTTAGAGGGTAAGCAACCTCTGAGAAACTTGAAACAATTCAGAGCAAGCATCAAGAGGTACTTCGGAATGCGTTATGAGCATGGACAGTGCCACCTCCCTTGCAATTGCAGGCACGATGACAAGCTGCAGACAGGTGCTTGGTTTGTGCTGCCACCCTGTGTCTCAACACATCTCCCAAATCAGGTCAGAAACAGTGCACAACTTGTAAAACATACTAGTGGGTCCTTGTTGCTCTCTGAACTTGATTGTTTTTCTGCAGAGGTTTCATTACCCAGCTTGGTTAACATCATCAGTTAGAGCAGGAACGCAGAGCAAACTCCACTCTTTTCCAGCACTGATGATTGTTCAGAGTATTGCAGCGTAAATTCAGCACCAGAAAAGTAAACACAGATGGCTGAGGTTTCATTTAACTTCTTTATAAACACATCAAGTAAAATTTACAATACCAGTTGCAGGTTTCTCTAACACGGAGCAAACTCAAACAGAAGCAGACATGTTACAGATCCAGAGCAGAGCTCTAGTTTTCAGCAAGCAAGTCATACAGCAGAGGAGAGGAGCAGTTTCATTTTCAATAGACAGACTCAGAGCTTAACATAGTTTCAGAGCTGCAGAGCTTAATACAGAGTCATGCCTAGGCTACTTCTAATTTCAGTTTCCAGTCCTCATTGGCTGACTTAGTAGCTGTGCTTATTCATTGACGGCCTTGTTACCATGCTCTATTCCAGTTCATGAATATACTCTAACAATGATGTCATCTAGTTGGGTAATGAAACGTCTGCCAAGAAAACCACCAAGCTCAGAGAGCACCCACAGTTCAACCAGGAGCTACCAATATTTTCTTCTTTTAGTAAAAAATACTAGCCGAGGGCAAGCTACAAGAACCTTTCCTCTCTGTACTATCTTCCTCTTTTCCCTCCTAACAACCATGGGCAGGGATATGGCCTGAACCAAGGAGGACTTCTGAATTCTGGTTGACAGTAGCCAGATGTCTATTGATGAAATAATAGCCATTTAAGAAGTTCTCCCTGGATATCTCAAGATGGAGGCTTTTAACAGGAAACAATGGAAAAAAGAAAAACAGCATAGGGAAAAGAGAAATGGTAGCAAGAACACACCACCCTGAACACTTCTTTCTTCAGAATATCCCTGATAAAAAGATCATTAGGGAACCAATAAAAATCATACAACACATTATATTTCTTTTTCCTGTACACTTTTTTGGAATTCCAATTAGCTAGACACATTTTGTCCGAAAAGGCACACAAGAGGACACGAGAGACCCTTGTCGAAACAACTTCTGGGTCAATGATAACTTTTAAAGCTGCTTTTTAGATTTATATCCTGCTCTCCCCAAAGGAAGGCCAAGTAGTAAATACAGTATTCCCAGTTTTTTTCACCACCAGCCTTGTGAGGTACGTTGGGCTGAGAGTGGCTGTCTGGCTAGCTGCAAATCCCTAGGGGAAATTTCCAGAAATTTCCATGGCTGAGGGAGTACTTGAACCCAGGGCTCCTCAATCATCACCCAATTGTTTACATATCCGGGAGGCCAAGCCACCAAACAGCAATTTAAACATTTCCAGCATTTAGTAGTATAACCAGTAAAAATGTTTGCTGAAATTTAGTGAAGTGATAAAAGAGGAATCTGGGGGTCTGCTGGTGGAGGAGGGGGGTAGATTTTTTTTTTTTTTTTAAAGACTTTTTGTGCTGTCATCCATATTTTTCATTCCATTTCATTTGCCCACTTTGCATGATGACTTTGGCCAGTGAAATTCCTGATAAAGGATTTTAAAAAATCATTCTTCAATCAATAAAAGAATGCGTAATATCCTTGACCCAGACATTTGGGAGTCAATTTTCCTTCTCTCCAGTCATTTATTTGATGCAATTTGCCAAATAAATCAGAACTTTTAATTTGTTCAAAAAAAAAAAAGGTGAAAAAAAATCTTCCTGTGTTGACTTATTCAAAATCAGAAATATCGGACAGCATATAATGAGATGGTGTTAAGCATAAAATTAGCATTTTTATGCAAGGTGGTCTACAGAGAGAAATGTCCATCAGCTCACACTGTTAAATGTTGAAGTAATTCTTTAATTTTGCAACCCAACCCACTATACTGAAGATCTGATAATTACCTAAGAGAGATAGAAAATTTCCTGGACAAGTGAGGATGGTAATAGCTTAATGGAGAGGAGAAACATATTTGCAAAGAAAGCAAATATTTGAATAAATGTTATGATGTATTTTTCCATTCATGGATGAAGCTTTAATTAATCCAAGGGTCCTTCTTTATTGGTTGATGCTGGCCATCCTGAACATATGGTGAGTTTGGGTGGAGGCAAAACCAGGAAAGAATTCTGGGGTGGGGGTGGGGGAGCCAAAAGGACATATGCTTAACAGCTTCAGAAGACTCAATGAAAATTCCAAACAATAGTTCTCAATTTCTTTGCAATTATCAAGGAACAAAAGTCTTGGTACTTTAAAAATAATGTGCAGGAGGGGAAAGATACAGAAATAGCAGAACATCCAACTTTCTGCCATCAGCATCTGCAATCTTGTCTCTAAAGAATTAATATCGTTAAGTAGGCAAACACACTGTTCTTACCAAAAAGGATCAAATAACCCCACTGTAGACGAAATAATCGCAGAAGAAACTGGTGAACACATGAAACTATTTACAGAATTTCTCAATCAGAACCCAGTGTTCTACCTCTACATTAACTCACATTTAAGAATCCCAAAGGTGTTTTTGTCAAGAGGCCATTGGACTCTGTTTTTTCTTTGAAGACGCTTCGCTTCTTATCCAAGAAGCTTCTTCAGTTCAGAGCTGAAGAAGCTTCTTGGATGAGAAGGGAAACATGTTCAAAGGAAAACCAGAAAGTCCAATGGCCTCTTGAAAAAAGTATCTTTGGGACAACCATGACCTGGATGACTGAGAATCTCCAAAAACATTTAGTTAAGTTTAAGAGCTACCTGAGCTACCTGGGGCCCTGGAGAATCCTAAAAAGTAAAGAAAATCAGGGAAAAAGAAACACACTGTGGTGATGGGCAATTCCCTGCTGATAGGATCCAAGGAAGTTGTGTGCAGACACAATACATGATGACTAGAGGTGTGTTATCTTCCAGGTGCCAGTCTCTAGAACTGAACAAAGAGGTTACCAAGATTATTCACCCAGGTCATGGTTGTCCCAAAGGTGCATTTCAAAAGGCAACTGGGAGCTTCTTAGTTTTTCCCACCCTGAAAATGTTTTGCTTCTCATCCAAGAAGCTTCTTGGCTTCTTTTCCTGGTTTCCAAGAAAGAAAGAAAGAAAGAAACTAAGAAAGTCCTCTTGATTTTTGAAAAGACAATATTTTGGGACAATATTATTCAATGTTCCTTTCCTTTTGATTCATGTGGGGATGTCTAACATGATCAGAAGATACTTTAAAGAATCTCCTGCCAGAAAAGTGAACTGGGAGGACAAGTAATTTTTTTCATCAATCTGTTCAGGTGAAGGTCAATGAGCAAGTAGACTAAACAAGACTCTGGAAATGAACATCTGTTGTACTGTAGATGGTGAAACCAAAAGTTTAACTTCTACAACAGTGGACTATGCTATCTTCGTGAAGGACTACAGTGAACGTATAGGAAGATTAGGAAGAAATTGTTTGGCAGGACCTTTCTCATGAGAATGACATAAATCAAGAATCAAAGACAGAGAACAGAAACAGCCCAAAAGCTAACATGCTGACAAGGTCTAGGACAAGTAAAACAAAACACAAAGGAAGAAAACCAGGTTGAGCATTCCGTGTTTTGTAGGATATTACAACAGAAATACTGGTAGGCGATACTCAGAACCTGATGTTTCTACACTATCGCAGAACATGAAAAGTAATCCGAAGACAAAGATGTTGTGATAAGACATTATATAAACTCAATAGGGATTATGATCCTACAGCATTGGAAGGTTATATAACTTTTCAGAAGGAAAAGACGCAGAAGAGATGAAGATGTTGTAATACACGTGAAGAAAATATGTATTTACACAGTTAAAAACGCAGCATGGACATCCCACAGCAAGTGAGTTTGCCTAAGGCTAAACGGAGACACAAAAGGAAGAGGTACCAAAAGCAACCAAAGGGATTGGCTGGGTTAGAAACAAAAGAAAAGCCAAAGGTCCAATGGTGAACTGGTAATGGGAGAATTAGACCCGGATGCTGTTTTTGATCACACGCTTGTTGTCCCAAAATGCAAATCGTCCATTTATGGGAATAAAACTAGGATGATTATAGTGATTATTTATTTATTCATCATTCATTCATTCAGTGTATGGCATGGTTACATTAGTCAGGAGACCATGATACTAATGCAGAACAGTAGTTTGGCTGCTTGTTTGCCAACAATGTTAAGTTAGAAAACAGAATAGAACAGAATAGAATAGTACAGAACAGAATGGAATGGAAGGGAAGGGAAGGGAAGGGAAGGGAAAGGAGACGAGGAAGAGAAGAGTTGGAAGGGACCTTGGAGGTCTTCAAGTCCAACCCCCTCCTCAGATAGGAAACCCTACACTGCTTCAGACAAATGGTTATCCAGTCTCTTCTTAAAAACGCCCAGCACTGGAGCATTTACAACTTCAGGAGGCAAGTTGTTCCACTGATTAATTGTTCTAAAAGTAAACGACTGTGCTTTTCCCAGAGTTCCCACAATAGGGAAACTAGCTTTGCACCAGCAAGAAAGATACAGGGCTTTTCCCGTAGCATTATCCAAGGTGACCCTCCCTCCAGCGAAGCCACCTCCCAAATGAGCATCACGACTAGGTGCCGGCAGGATTTAACCACCACACAAAGCACCAGCTTATTTTCTCACCAATGTGGGACCTATTTATCTACTCACACAGAACATGTTTCAAATTGCTAAGTGGGCAGCAGCTGAGGCAAGTTATGGGAGCTCCCACTGCCACGCAGT
The DNA here is from genome assembly GCA_033807585.1 of Hydrophis major. NCBI lineage: Eukaryota > Metazoa > Chordata > Lepidosauria > Squamata > Elapidae > Hydrophis > Hydrophis major. The sequence continues at coordinate 7,806,695 of CM066331.1, forward strand.
GCTAGGGTTCGAACTGCTGGAGCAAAGATCATCTCCAATGTCATTAAGATGATGATAAATCTAACCGGACTATTTATACAGAGCTACATAACTTCAGCTCATAAAAATTATACAATGAGAATTAACTATGGCTTGGGAAGTAACTGAGAGCTGAAGTGGCAAAATAAGATGCCCTTAATCTCAGGTTGTTGTTTTTTTTTTAAAAAAGGAAAATGCACATTCTCAGTTTAATGAAAAACCAGGCAGGTGAAACTGCTATTTGTGGCTGAATTCAAAATGCTTGACACAAAGCATGAACAAAACAAAACAAAGTTCTACTACACAAGTCAAGTAACAAAATCCAATTTAATTTCTAATTCGAAAGAGCAGAATGGAACATTTTGATTTCTGAAGCCTGGGTCTAAATAAATACTTGCAAAAGCTATTTTAACTTCAAAAGAATTTGAAAGATGTTTGGCCTGCACAAATGACTAAAGTAATCGTATTTTTGTGATACTACACTTGACTTTAGCCAAAAGGCAAAAAAGACTTTTCCTTGGTCTGTTCCCCAAAGGATATCCTCACCAGTTATACCATCAATGGTCCCCTTGCGGCATACACTTTGGTTTGACCCAGACTGATATTTTTATAAATGGGGAAAGTTCATAAACATAAAATTCACAAATTTCAGGTGCATTTTTTTCCAATGTTCAACACTTCTCACCTGCCAAGGGTTGTCAAGATCAGGAAATAGGATCATACCTTTTTAGTCCATCGTTTCACCCCATTATATCCTTTGGTTACCAGTTGTCTATGGAAAAAACTGTTGAAGAAATGAACCTATAAAGACAGTTTGGTAAGCAGTGAATTTACTGGTCCAATCAGAGCTCATAATTCCAATACTGGACTGAGTCCTCAACAGTAAAACTACTGCATGTAATAAGAGAAGGAAAAGGGCCCATCTTTAGACATCTATCTGGTTTTGTACATCAACTAACAGGACAGGTACAGACTTCAACAGATAGTTAGGACTGTATGAGCCAGAAAGGGGGCTGAGGAAATATCCAGACCCCTCACATCCTGAACATAAACAGTTCCAATTTTTCCCTTCAGGATGCCGATATAGGGCATTGCATGCCATAAACTAGACACAGAGTCCCCCCCCCCCCGTGCCATCACTTTGCTGAACACCTAACACACTGTCTTATGTCTAATGATATTTATCATGTAATACAGCTGTATTTCTATTATCCTTCTCATCTTTCCTATTATCTTCTCATATTTATATATATATGTATATGGATGTGTGTGTAAAATACACTATATTTCTATTATCTTTCACACCTTTCCTATTATTCTCCTAATATATATATATATATATATATATATACACACACACATATATATATGGATCTTTGGTTATTCGGGTTTTCTCCCGCGTAAGATTGGAAGTATCTGGGCAATGTTTCGATGAAGTCTCATTCATCATCTTCAGGCTTGGTCTTCAGCTCTATGCTTCTCAGAGTGATGTGAGCTTGCAGCTGCTTCTTCCTTTTAACTGCTCCTGGGGGTGTGACTTGATTGGCTGGGGGCTTGGCTGTGTTCTGATTGGATGGGGGGGTGTTCTCATTGGTTGGGGGTTTGGCTGTGTTCTGATTGGTTGGGGGGTTGGCTGTGTTCTGATTGGCTGGAGGCGTGTTCTGTTCAGGTGGGGGCTTGATTGTGCTCAGGTTAGTCTTAGTTGCTGGAAGGTTTGAGCTGATGAGCTGTGATCTTGCTGTTTGGCTTCGAGTTCGTGGTCGTGCTGCATCTTCATGGTGGGGGTCAGTTCGCTTCATGTATGGCTCAGAGGGGTTTGAGGTGAGTAGTGATGCAGCTGCAGTGCAGCTTCTGGTCCGTGGTCGTGTTTCATCTTCTGTGTGTGTTTATTGGTCTTGGAGTTTGCTGTGTTCTGCTACTAGTATCTTCTGTCTGTTTTTTTTTGGGGGGGAGGGCTCTTTTTGTATCTTGATTGGCTGGCAACATTGTGTTACTTTATTGGAGGCCTTTAGTGAAGCTTGGCTTCGGGTAAATGGACGGCTATCATTCGTTAGGAAGCTGGGTTTCATCTGGGTGCCTGGTTGGGGTGTGTTTGAGCTGGAGGTATCAGGGGGGATCTGTTTGTGCCCAGGTGTTTGCCTGGCTTGTGGTGTGGAGATAAAAGTCTGACTCACAGAGAAACACCATACAGAAGCCTGATGATGGCAGATGAGATTCTGCTGAAACGTTGCTACAACTTTAAAAGCACCACGTGGGAAAATACCCGAACAAAGCTGAATGCCAGACATGTAAGTACCCGCGAAAACTTAAGAAAACATATATATATATGTATGTATGTATGTATGTATGTATGTATGTATTACTTACACACCAAAGATACATTCCTTTATTCTCAATTGGCCAGTAAAGTCCTCCCCTCCCCTCCCCTGTTCTGTTCTGTTCTACTCATTCTATTCTAAAACCAATTTATGAACCTATGCATAAACATTCAAATAATATTCATAAAAAACATGTACACAACATAGGCAGCTTAGATTGAGCGCTTCAGTTACTCTACTGTTCCCCACCATCACCCAACTTTTCAGGTGATTTGACTGATTATAAATAATCCTGTTTGATAAATAAACTAATTCTCAGGTGGTGATTGTTGTTGTTTTGATAATTCTTTGTTCTCCTACCTGCTCTTCCTTTGGATTTTATTTGGCTAATTTTACCTAAAAAGGTAAAATGAAGGATACCTACCTTATCAGGGACTGCATCCATTATTAGCTCACCATACATGTTGATAATCTGAAATAGTTTAGAAAAATTATATTTTATAAAAGAAAGAATATTATGTCCAATGCATAGTCATCTTATGGAACATAAAGAAGTATATATCAAGTTCTCTATGCTTAATTTACAACATGCACAATCCAGTTCTAGGCAAAGGAAAAAAGAAAATTAGTATCTCACACTGATTTAAAAAATGTTTATTTTCTCTCATACCGTAACTTCATAACAGTTGAGGAGGAGGGTGTCAAAAAAATGTTATGTTGGGATGTTCTACATCCATGTAGTATATTCTGGTATTATTACCTAAATCTAATATTTCTACAGACATAAATGATAGAAAAGGAACCCAGAACTTCTTCAGCAGTTCATTATTTGCATAAAGCCCCACTCTGCATATTTTCCTATACTTATATTGAAATGAAGCATATGAATGCATCCCCTTCAAAGTTCTCCAGATAAAAAAGGTTTGGTGTGAGAGTGTGATTTATTTTTAAAGTTCCACTTGTGGATTTTGTATAGCAAATCACACAGATCATGTCATGACCGGCTATAAGCCAACGCCATATACAGGTCCAGTATCTTGATTTTTTTTTTTAATATAAACAATGCTACACTTCAATGATTAGATGGGCTAGATATCCGTATTTGAACATAGATCTTTTTAACATTTGTATTTTTTTTTTCTGTCTGCAGGTGGTTTTATTGTTCTACATAAAGACTTCAAGTGACTCTTACTGTGCAGTAGAATTCGCTGGTTGATTTTGGTAAAGTTCCCATTACATAATATTTCTTTTGTTTTTAACAGAAATGGGCGGCAGCTGTTATACAGGCCTCATTATTATTTTCAGAATTATAAAGGAATGCTATTAATGAAATAGGCTAGGTAAGATTTCATTTGTCGGGAGCAGTCCTGGTGCATAGTGGCAAATGTGTCTGAAGGAATCAAAGAGGGCAGTTACCCCAGGTGGCACCGATCTAGAATGATTTCATTGAAAAAAGTTATTAGATGATCATGGTAATCAGAACAAAAATGGAAAGATGAATGACAAGCATCAAAAGAATATAAGAAGATGCTTGAAGAAGTCTGTGATTCCACCAAGTCTTGAGGCAGCAGTGATGAGATGGGAAGTTCCAAGCCCAAAGCATTCTTCATTCTTCATTAACATTTGTATTTTATTGGGTTTTACTCATCTAGGTGAAATGTTTATACTGGTAGTCCTCGACTTACGGCCACAATTGACCCCAGCATTTCTGTTGTTAAGTGAAACATTTGTTAAGAGAGTTTTGCCTCATTTTACGACCTTTCTTGCCACAGTTGTTAAGTGAATCACCACAATTGTTGTTAAGTGAATCCGGCATCCCCATTGACTTTGCTTGTCATAAGGTTTCAAAAGGCGATCACATGACTTTGGGACACAGCAATGGTCGTAAGTATGAGTCAGGTGCCAAACATCTGAATTTTGATTCCCATGATCAGGGGGATGCCCCAAAGGTTGTAAATGCGAAAAACAGTCCTAAGTCATTTTTTACACTGCCGTTAATGTCAAAATGGTCACTAAATGAACTGTTGTAAGTCGAGGACTACCTGTAATGCTAGTCCATATATATGGTAGGACCTGCGCTAAATAAATAAATAATATAGTCAATTCCAAACAGTTTTGGGAGAAGACCTCACAAAGGGGTCCACCACACAAAATCATTGCATTTCACATTTGCTGGTTCAGGGAAATGATTTGCTTATAGGTAGTCCTTGACTTGTGAACTTGTGACCTTACTGACCATTCTTACTGACCTACCTGAAAAGGGGGACTTAGGACCCAGATCCAAAGTTCTGACAGTGACCCCTGCACAGTCCTGTGACTACATGTGGATGCTTGGCAACATGGCCATATTTACAGCCGTTGGCAGCGTCCTGAAGTCACCTGACTTCCTTCCGGTTTTCTGCAAAACCGCAACAGAGCGAACAATGGATCCGCTTCACTATCATGTGTCAGCGTTCCAGCAAACCTCCATTCCAATCAGTAACTCAAACATATCTCAAAAGTACCTTTATTAGAATAGCACCTGGCACATTTGTGGAATCCCAAATCTGAAAGGTTTCGGACTTCCCACAATTCCCAAACTGCAAATCCATCCCCCCCCCCCCCGGCCATCATCACATCACATGGGCCAATCATGATCCATCCAAAAGTAAGATCCTTTTTTTCATCCTACGCCATATCCAATGACCTTGAACTAACAAAATCATTTTATTTTGTCTACTTAGAGCTACTCAATTGAATCCAGCCCCTTACCACTTGTGGCAGCATGGAAATAGCTTCCAAAACTGACATCATATTCACTTAACAACTGCCACCAAAAAAAAAAAAAAAAAGCCCACCTATGAAATCAGGTCAGTTATCATTTTACAACCATTATAACCTACAACCACAAAGGCAGGCTCCATTACAGTGGTAACTATGTCTCAAAAGTTGCACAAGCCGTGGTGGCGCAGCGGTTAGTGTGCAGTGCTGCAGGCTACTTCTGCTGCCTGCTGGCTTGCCTGCAATTTGGCAGTTCGAACCTCACCAGGCTCAAGGTTGACTCAGCCTTCCATCCTTCCGAGGTGGATAAAATAAGGACCCAGATTGTTGGGGGGAAATATGCTGACTTTATAAACTGCTTAGAGAGGGCTGTAAAGCACTATGAAGAGGTATATAAATCTAAGTGCTCTTGCTATTTACCCTGTTGCTCCTGCCTGAAATACTTCATCTCACAAGCTTAAGGTATTAAATAATAAGGTTGTGTTAAAAATAAAATAAATGAGTTTCATTGGCTGTGGGAACAATACGACCTATGCTGTTCCTTGTATGCTAAAACATCTTTTGGCATTTGTAATGTTTATCAGCCTCTAAATTTTCATCAGGATAGCAAACATCTTTGAGCAGAGCAGCTGAATCAAGGTCACTCTTGCATACAGCTCAATTCTTCAGGAACTCTGCAAGTAGCTAATGCAAACAAATATAAAATAAAGGAGAAAAAAGGAGAAAAAAAACCCCTGTTTCTTCACAGCAGTTATAATTATATTATCGCAGAGTTCCTTTTTTTAATCTTCTTTGAAAATTTCAATAACAATCGTATAAAAAAGGAACTCTTCCAGCAACAAATAATCCATTTTAACTCCTTGGGGGAAAAAAATGCAAGATAAAAATTTGATAAATAACCCTTTTTTCTTTCGTAGCCTTCTCAGAATTCAGCAAATATACAGTATATAGATAAGAATAAAATGTGTTCCGAACTAAAGGTTTGTACTGAACTTTTTATCAGCTAGCTAAAACTTAACATATCTATCTTTTGAGAAGTTCCTTACTGGAGTTCTACAGAAACAAGCAAGATATTCTCCTTCATAGGATTAGCACTTTAGAACTAATATATCACATAGTAGCCTAATGTAATACAAATTACACATTTTTGAATAGAGACATGCAGGCACACATACCTTAATTCTAGGAAAAAGTGGATTATTTGCAAACACATTCTCACGACTAATTAAACCAAAAGCTATAGATTTTCCAACACAGCACACAAACAGACACACCATTTTGGCAAGTAAGCATTTAAATCATGTCTTTAAAAAAACATTTGTTCCCATTTTCAGGCAAAGATAGAGATCATCACTTAATACATTCAAAATATAGGAAAAAAGAAATTGTTCTGTTATTCTCTTTAGAGATTCATCGTATCTCACTGTTCATAATCATTTCTCTTTCTGAACATATTATTCTCAACTGCTTACGAATGCCATTTTAGAATCTGATGTTTTAGCTCTCCCATTTTTTTATATAGATCAAGCCATCTTCTCCCACCCAAACAACCTATCCAAAATGAATTCAGAATTCATTCAAATATAGCTGTCACCTACCTTGTAGATTAGTGGGGTCATAACAATCTGAATGGGCATTTATTACTTACTCTCAGTTTACTGAATGGTATGTTATGCATTACAAAAAAAAGATGTTGAGACTTTGGGAAAAGTGCAAAGAAGAGCAAATTAAGATTATTAAAGGTCTGGAGACAAAAATAGGAAGCATGGTGGCAAAAATTGGGTTTGGCCAGTCTGGAGGAAAAAAAGGACTAGGGGTGACATGACAGCAGTATTCCAATACTTGTGGGGCTGCCACAAAGAAGAGGGGGGTCAACTTATTTTCCAAAGCACCAGAGGGCAGGACAAGAAACAATGGATGGAAACTAATCAAGGAGAGAAGCAACCCAGAATTAAGAGAAACTTCCTAACAATGAGAACAATTAACTAGTGGAACAGCTTGCCTTTAGAAGTTGTAGATGCTTCATCACTGGAGGTTTAACTGAAATAGTATAGGGCAGGGGTCGCCAACCTTTTGGACCTCAGGGACCACCAAACTCGTAATTTTAAATCCCAGGGACCACTAACCGATTCTGTGGGCATGGTCTAATTTGTGGATGTGGCTTGGTAGTCATGTGACTGGCTGGGCATGGGTTGTATGTAAATATTATAAATATTTATATAAATATAGAATTTTTTTAATAAAAAAAAGAGCAACTTTTACCCCAAATCAGGCAAAGCAGGCGGGCACATTGAGTTGCTCACAGAATCACAGATTCATTCAGAGATCCATCTATCTGCAATTGGCTAGCTCAGTCTGTCACATAAAATTTGCTTGCAAGCAAACTCACAAAATTAACTCACAACACACCATGTATGTAAATATTGAATTTTTTATAAAAATGTTAGGAATAATAAGGTTACCTAACGTAGTTTGGGTAAAATAATATATATAAACTATGACAGTAAGTTTAAGTGTGTGTCACTTTAAACTGCAAAGCATGTAATTTTGGGTGCGGTTGTGAAACCGCCATAAGAGGGAGCAAGAGAACTTGCTGGATTGCTGGTTTGCTAACTGCGTGTTCCCTGCTGCTGAGTTTTTGAACGTCGAAGGAAGAAAGCAGGTTTGACTTCTTCATATATCTACTGTGAGTAGATATATTACTGGACTGATATTTGTAAGTTTACTGACCTCTTTTTCGACACTGGACTTTGCAACTAAATAATCCCCAGATGGACTGAACTAGTGAATGATATATGGACTGTTTGACTATGCTAAAACTCTTACTGGAATAAACTATTTAACTAGCACAGTGTATCTGTTTTTACTGAGTGTAAGCTACAAAAACATTTATCTCACATATTTGCCTGACTGACTGACTGCCATGCACATTCTGCTAGGGTGTATCCCTAACAAAAACAAGAGCAACTTTTACCCAAAATCAAGCAAAGCGGGCAGGCAGACTGAGTTGCTCACATAATCATTTAGTGATCTATCTATCTGCCATCGGCTAGCTCAGTCTCTCAAATTTGCTTGCAGTGAGTCTGCACTGAATAATAGAACCTTCAGTCCTAAGGGAGGTTCAGCTGTACTTAAAAGCAGAGCCGAAGGCCTAAAGACTAGCTAAAAAGCAAGAAATCCAACCATTTCCTGCTTTCTTGCTAATTTAAATCTCTTTAACAGCTGATGGTCGGAAAAAGGAAAAATAGCAATTTAGCAGGCAAGTTAGCCAGATAAGGAATGAGTGGACGGGGAGAGTTCCTGTGGGCCATGTGGGTGGCGCAGCCTTGTGTTTCTGCACAGGCTGGATTAATTGCTTTTGGGGGGGGGGTGCTCTGGGGGTGAGATTTCTCTGTGGCCCACCAAAATTTTTCGCTGCCCACCGGTTGGCAACCGTTGGTGTAGGGTCTCTTACTTGAGCAGGGGATTGGACTAGAAGACCTCCAAGGTCCCTTCCAGCTCTATTCTGAATATTTCCAGGTCTAAATTATCAGAGATTGTTCTGATGGTTTGTTATATATCTTTATGGGGATATTCTCTTGTTAACTGGACTGAAAATATCTCAAAAACTCCCTTTATAAGATCCTGTGGTCCCTGTTCAGGGTAGAGTCAGGGCAACTGGATGGAGCTGAGCGTTGACTGGCCGGATCCCCTTCCTGATGCCACATGGATATTTTTATTCTGCACTTTATGAGAGAAACATCTGCCACTACTTAGGATTGAACTCTCGACCTTCCGAGTGGGAAGCAAGCATCTTCACCATTAAGCCACCATGCTGCTCCCTGAAAGTATCTAATTCAGCTTAGAGGATCCTTACTTTAGAAAGGCCTCTGTTGTGTAACACTGGCAATTCTTTCAAACACATTCTTCTAATATGTACAACCAGAGGCTCTGAACCTTTTTAAATAAGTGAGCACAACATTTTGAAAGAATTATGGGCTCTTTCACTGAAAAGTTAATTAACATCCAGGCACAGACAGCAACAGAATACAAATCCACTTAAATGCTCCCCCCTCCAATATTGCTTGGTGCTTCTTAGGACATTTTCCAAAGAAGCCAGCATTCAATTTAACTACCTGATCGTCAGCAAGCACCTTTTAAATCAGATACATCGTAGTGAATATTTATAGCAGAGTCTCACCTGGTCATTTAGCCAGTTCTGGCCATCAAGCGTTGTCAAATCATCCATATCCAGCATGTGCTTATTATAAAAGACCCGGAAATTACAAGTGGGAGATTTTGGATGTCTGGTCTGATACTTCATGATTTCTTTAGTGATGAATGGCTTTCTGCAACAGAATTAAAACAGCCAACGTAAAGTAATCCTAGTACTTGTGAGATACAGGTACATAAACCTATAAACATGGAATGTGGAATTAGCAGGAATGAGCAAAGCAGAAAATTATAGAGTTACTAACCGATGAGAAAAATCTTCATTAAAGACTTCCTTTAATCTTCCCATAACGTCTTTTTCACAAAGTGGAACTAAGCTGCCATATTTCTTTATTACTTCGTCTAGGAATCCTTCAAGGAAAAGATTGGTATATTAAAAAGTTGCAGAATTAAGTACAAAAGAGCTGGCTAATCTATTTCCACAGACAAGTTTCAATAAATCACTTTTTCATCTAGAAAATACAGCACAAAATTAATCCGCAAGGTTAACTGATGAGCATGGTTGGTCAAAGATAGCACAGGTAGTCCTTGGCTTACAACAGTTCATTTAGTGACCGTTCAAAATTACAATAGGACCGGTTTTTATTTACGATGGCTGCAGGAACCCCATGGTCATGTGATCAAAATTCAGACACTTGGCAACTGGCCTTTTGTGAACTTCTGACAAGCAAAGACAATGGGGAAGTTAGATTCATTTAACAACCCTGTTGTAAAATGGAGCAAAACTTAGTTAACAACTGTCTCGCCTAGCAACAGAAATTTTGGGCTCAATTGTGATTGTTAGTAGATGACCAGCTGTATTGGAAGTAGACCTAGGATCCCAGAAATATGGTTTCAAATCATAACGTAACATGAAGAAACAAAGTAATTTTCTCATTAAATCCAGCAATTTCATGCTTACTTCCAGACAGTGAACATCAGAAAAGAGACAGCTGTATTTCTCATAAAACCCACAATTCCTAGCCAGGAAGTTGGCTTTGGACGTACTTGCTGTAATGACTCAGAGCCAGAATCCTGACAGATTCAGAAGAAATTAGGGTAAACAGCCATAGTCTATTGATCCAAAGAAAAGTAGACATTGTCAACTCATAAAATATTTCTATGGTCTTTATAGAGTTGCCAATAGAAAGGGAGGGGGGAAAGGGGTTTGAAAGAGCAGCTTGGAAATCAAAAGTGCACAGTTTTTCAGAGATAGTAACTAGATGACTAAAGTTTCTGCTATGCAAAAAATCTAACTGGAGAACATGATTGATGACTCTTGGCTATGGATATGTCTCATTGGAGATAATGAATTATGTGACTCAGAGTAGGCTACACCCAGGCAGTGCCAGACATGTTAACTCCCAATAAATCCTTTGAAGTTTTTGAAGTTTGGCTCGAGACTCATGATTTAATTGGGGTAACTGCCGGAATCCTGATAGATATTGTATTCAAACAAATGATTCCAACATTTTAAAATGCCTCACTAAAATGTTGCCAATAAAATTTATAAATCCAATCTTTCTGTATTTTAAGGATTTTGCATTCTTCCTTTAGTTCCTTTTTTTTAGGTCTATAATTTTTCTCTCTATAATTGCTACTTTAACAAGTATTTCAAAGAGTCTCTTTTCCAGAGTTTATTTTCTTTGGGGTTAGGTTCTAAGTGAAAAAAAGAATCGCTTCACCCAGTTCCAGTCACTGTTCTTCTACACCACTCCAGCACTTTGGTTTTTTTGGCTGTCCCAGCTTCATGGTAGCCATAATGGCTGCCTCTCCTCTTCGTCATTGGATGGGAGGGAATCCCTGGGTCCAGCTGGAGTGCTGCCGCTTTCCGCAACCTGCAGGGTGCCCCTCCTTTATTTGTCACCCCTACAGGGTGACTTTAGCCCCCTCCAACAAGGATTCAGTGTGGGTTCGCAGAGATCCACTCCTCAGGTCCAATCCCGCCACGACGTCAAACCAGAAGTCACTTGTTTGAATATTGACTATTTGTAAAAAACAGAAATCTTTTGTGCAACACTGAAATCTAAGCTGAAGGTGCCATCTACTGGTGAAAAGAATATATATTAAACTCCTATAACCTTGGAAAATACTGATAAGACAAGGACACAAAAGTGCATCTATATAGCACCTGGAGATCTGCTGGGTTATCTATATTTTTACTTTATGGCTATTGCAGGTTTAATTGTGAGATCATGAAAGACATTTAAAGCAAGTGATTTTTAAAACTAGGATCTAAGACTGAATTTACAGAATGGATTTAAGGAGACATTTGGAAATCTTCCTGGATTATTTAAATGGAACTAATTAACTAACTGTGGGATACAAAAAATTATAACCATTGCATTTCCCTGAGTAGCAACACCACAACTGAGCAAACGGTTTTTAAGCTGGCTCTTGGAAGTCATAGACAATTGAGACTCTAGGGCAGTAGCAGACTACTGACAGGCTATTAAGCAATATTCGGACCTATTAAAAGACAAGATGTTACACCAGGGGCAGACGACTGGATTGCAAAAAGAAATGCTATTGATGCTTCAAAGTATTTATGATACGTTAACAAAGAATCACAGGGAGATAAAAAAATTAATGTAGGACATTCTGGGGAAATCAGAAAACGTTCAACAAGGGACAACAAATAAAGATCAGAAAATGCAGGAAATAGAAGAAATAATAGAAAGAGCAGAAGAAAAAACAGACCAGTTAAATCAACAAGAAGAACAAGAAAAGAAAGAGAAGACACTAAAGACCTATGAACCAAATCAGGGACAATATATATTAAGAGATCAAAAAATGGGATTGGATAAAAAGGAAGACCTTTTTTAAAGAGAAGATAGGGGCTTGGGCGGACCGCACCTCCCCCGGAGAGATGGCAGCAAAAGATAATAGAGATGGAAGAAATGTTCAGGTTAAATAGGAAAGATGTAAACAGAGACAAAGACCCAAGGAAGGAGTTTGGGAGGCAAGCTAAAAAAAAACAAGTAAGAATTGAAAGACTAATGCGGACAAGAGATGATAGTCAGAAAGGGAATGTTGTTTAATATAAGACTGGTTTTTTTTTTAAAGCTAGAAGTAGGAATAAGATTAAGGGGAATATTATTATATATTAAAATAACTAGATGTAAAGATTAGATGTTGACAGATGGTTCCATTATGAATATCTAAATAATATTGTGATTGTTATTAGAATGGCACACCAAAACACTGAACTAAACCATAATGAATGACTAATAATAAATATGTTTAGCAATATAACTAAGATCATCTAGTACTATGGTTCCAGTCAAATAGATGGGGGAAGATGATATAGTTACAGAGCCTGTTTATTTAAATCTAGGATGGGAAGCATTTCTAGACAAGAGATTCAACAAGCATCATCTAGGACATTTGGAAGAAAAGATCTGCCTTAATAATGAAAGAAAATAGGCTGTTTCCCCATGTGTTCCGTTAAGGAAGGGATGGGTGGGGAATACATTATGATAAGGAAGCAAATACCTTGGATAATTGGTCTTCAACTACAAAGTGATTAGTCCAATCACCTCTTTCGAAACACTCATTGTAAATAACTGTAAAAAGTCAGTTTGGTCTCCAGTAATTAAGGTTAGGTTGTTATGGCAACAGGCTAGAAACTGGAGATGGAGTTCAAGTCCCGCTTTAGGCATGAAAGCCAGTTGAGTGATTTTGGGCCAATCAGCAGGAGACTATGAGTTCTAATTCCGTCTTAGACATGAAAACTGACTAGGTGACTTTGGGCCAATCAGCAGGAAACAATGAGTTCTAGTCCTGCCTTAGGCATGAAAGCCAGTTGAATTATTTTGGGACAATCAACAGTAGGTATGAAAGCCAGCTGGGTGACTTTGGACCATTTACTTTCTCTCAGCCAACTCACCTCACAGAGTTGTTGTTATGGGGTAAATAGGAGGCAGAAGGAGTATTAGGTATGTTCACAGCCTTCAGTTATTTATCAAAAATAATAAATGTGAAACACAGGAAAGAGAGAAGCATGCAAAATCTACTTGTGTATTTGATATCCGCATAGTATTTTTAACTGTTTTTATATGGTTAAATTGCTCTCAAGTCAAATTGATGTGATATTCAAGATACAGTCATGAAAATCTATACCAGATTCATTCACCAATCTCTAGTAAAAAGCTTATGTGCATTTTCATTATTAAAGTATCAAATTTGTTCATTACATCAAGGATAAATTTGCTTTACACCATTTCTATCTCTGAAATTCATGAAATACTAGAAGTACATCATCCACTACTCTATTCAGTAATTTATCTTAAGTTGATTTTGTGGCTTCCTTGTTGATTTGTTACATCCACAAATCCAACTGTGGCCACTTAAAGACTTTGAAGCAGACATGAACACATTAAGACCACAATAAGTGTTTCAAAAGCATGCGTGCATAATTTGGTCAGATTTAGACAGGCAAATATAAATCAATTTCCTCATCTTAAATCCATACTGAATTGTTTCCACATTCAGCCTTGTCTTTTAAGAATGAAGTTTTATGCTTCTATATTCATGGAAGAATAAATGCATTTTAAAACATGTTTCTCTTACTATATACGTTTTTGTCTCAAGCTATTTTTGCCAATATATTCATTTCTGCATAGTTCTACTTGTATGCCTCCAAGAAATGTCTCTCTTTTTCTCTCCCTTTTGCATATTAATGTTTGCACAGTAGTACATACAAAATTATGAGAATTGCAAATGCCAAATAGTTCTACTTGGATTCATATACTGAGACAGATCTGCATTAAAATGAGAATCAACTTCTTTCCCATTAAATGCAATACAGGGTTTCATTGTGTTTTAAAGACGGAATTGGACACACACATCTGATCAGAATTTTGAAATTTATTTTTCAACTCATCCACCTGCATACTTACTGCAAGGACTCTGATCTTACTAAGCCACCAAACGCCCTTGGAATTTAAAGTTATTGAGAGCATTCACAAAAGCACTGCCACAACAGGCTGTAGGAATCAGGTGACCCTGAGGGCACAGATAAACCCTCAAGCATCCTCAATGACTCTCAGAAAGAGGACTAATGACCAGATGACTGCAAAGAATATAAATCATTCCACTTTCTGTCATTCAATTAGAACTGAAGAAGCTTCTTGGATGAGAAGTGAAACATCTTCAAGAAAAAACAGTTTGCCTTTTGAAAGAAAGCACCGTTGGGACAACTGCCACAATAAGCATGAAAACAGAAAATATCCACTGACAGGAAAGCAAACTAGGGGCCCTGTTTTCGAACACCATCATGGTTCCTATATCGTAAGTGAGCTTTGGTTTTTCTTTTTAAAGGGAAATAGGCAAACCATGAAACAAAACACTCCATAGTAACTTCTCCCCTCTAGAATCTTGGAGCTAGGACACAGAACCATTACTGGACATTAAATCATGCTTTGTTGGCAGCCTGCTAAATTTTCACTTTAAAGTAAGTAAAACAATCTAAAAAGAGACTAAACTAGATTGGTTACCAGTAGAGGTGCTCTTAGACATATTGAAATCCATTGGTATTTTACAGACCTCTCTGCTTTACTCTAATACAAGGGTTTTCAAACTTGGCAAGCTTAAGACTTGTGGACTTCAACTCCCAGAATTCCTGAGCTAACATGACTGGAGGAGGAATTCTGGGAGTCGAAGTCCACAAGTCTTAAAGCTGTCAAGTTTGAAGACCCCTGCTCTAATATGTCTGCAAACGAAGGGACTCAATGGAAAGGAACAAGCAGGAGACAAACGGAATTAAATATTCCCTATAATTTCTACCTTTTTTTTTTTTACTATGAACTGATAACCTGAATTGTCAGCTCTTGAAATGCTCCTTGTTTTATAGGTGCAATACATATTTTTTGCCATCTATACCAGGGGTGTCAAACTTGCGGCATCATGGCGGCTTCGCATGACGTATCAGGACTTTTTCTCCCCTTCGCTAAACCAGGCAGAGGCTAGGTCAGCACATGATGCATCCGGCCCGTGGGCTGCGAGTTTGACACCCAATCTATACTTTCTATACCAAGTTCCTATGCAGGTAATCCTCATTTTACAACCCTAATTGGAACCGTCCCTCCTGTTGAGCAATGTAGGTGTTGAGTTGCCCCACCCACTTTTGACACAATTAAGCAAATCCTTGCAGTTGTTAAATGAATCACACAGTCGCTAAAGGGAATCTGGCTTCCCCCAACTGACTTGGCTTGCCGGAAGCTGGCTAGGAAAGTCACACCTGGCCTTCACGTGACCCTGGGATGCTGCAACCATCATCAATAATCATTAAGTGTGAGGACTGGTTGTAAATAACTTTTTGCCAACGCCCTTGTAGCTGTGAATGGTTGCCAAATGAAGGGTTCCAAGTCAAAAGTATCTATACTAACAAAATCTGCATCTTGAGTCAACCACAGGTACCTTTGTAATCCTCGACTCTACAACCATTTTTTCAGTAATCAAACAGTACTGAAAAAAAGTGACTTATTGTCATGCCCCTGGTGGAGTCTGACTCTGAGGAAGAGGAGGAACAGCCAACAGGGAGTGGGAGTGTGGCTCCAGAGGTGGTGGAGGAGGCTGAGGAAGGGCAGGGGCAGATCCAGGCCCATCCCCTCTCCATCCAAGGGCACGCGGGGAGAGGATCAGGGAAAAGTGTGGTTTACTCGGGAGGAGAGGACCTTGATCCTCTTCATGGGTTTCAGCTCTGAGTATAAGAGTTTGGAACTGCGTGTTCACAGACACTGGAGTCAAATTAGTGCTTTCCTTGGATGAGGTTTATCTTTGTTGGCATTCTTCCCATGGACTCTCCCCAGTTATCTTCCTGGAATGTGTGATTAATTATCTTGGTTTGCCTTGGAACTCTTGTCAATATGGTTTGTTTCTGGTTTCCTTTTGCTTCATTATCTATTTTTTGAATTTAAATTGTGACTAACAAAACAGCGAAGCTAAGTTGAAGGCATTACAAGACCTTGATTCATGTTTTAGTTTTTGTGTTATTTTCGAGACCCTACGGGTCATCACACGCAGAACTCTTTTTCACATTTATGACTACTGCAGCATCCCCTTGGTCATGTGACTGAAATTTGGACATTTGGCGACTAGCTCGTTTATGAGGAGCTCATCCTGAGATCACGTGATCCCTTTTGCAACCTTCTGACAAGCAAAGTCAACAGGGAACCCAGATTCACTTAACAACCATGTTAGTAATTTAACTACCGTGACTCACTTTAACAACTGTGACAAGAAAGGTCGTAAAATGGGGGCAAAGCTCAATTAACAAATGCCTCGCTTAGCGATGGACATTTGGGGCTCAATTGTGGTCGTTAAGTCAAGGATTACCTATGTCGATGCTGGATCTTCCCTAACCAGCGAAGGCCACTTCCTGTATTTCTCACAAGTAAGGCAGATGTCATTTCTCATGTAGCCTACACGACCATACTAGAGTTTGGTTTAATCTGTGATTTATTATAACTGCATTTGAAATCATTTTTATTATATTAGCTTTCAGATGGTTTTTATTGTTTACATTTTGCTTTGATATAATTTATTCCTGTGAGCTGCCTGTCTTGAGTCAGATGGAAGTCATTAGTGTATAAATGATGCAGTAAATAAACAATATGGAAATAATGTGGAAATATTAAGTTATATTATGAATTCCATGAAAACGGCTCTATTGTAGAACTTTGCAACTATTCAGAGCAATGCTCCAAAGTATACCGTGTTTCCCCCAAAATAAGAACCTGTCTTATTTTATCTTTTTTTGTCATCAAAAAAGGCATCAGGTCTTATTTTCAGGGAAAGTCCTTCACTGACGAACCTCACTTGCACATGTCGCTCCGGCCTCCTTTTCGCTGTCAGAGTCCTTCAGGAACTTCTGCGGCTGGCAAGTCTTTCCTGAAGGCCTCTGTAGCCTATAACAGAATTCTGAATCGATCCAGAGCTTTGTTATCAGCTATAGAGACCTTCAGGAAAGCCTTGCCAGCTGCAGATGAAATGGGCCAGCAAGGCAGGTGTCAGGGTATGTGAGTCCTGGCTACAACTGCCTAAAGGTAAGTAGGAGGGCAGCTCTACCCTCCCAAAGCTTCATTTTTACCCATCCACTCTGAAGTGGGCAGGATCTTAATTAGGGCTTATTTTGGGGGTAGGGCTTATATATATATATATATATTGAGCGCACATGTAAAAATCAAGCCAGGACTTATTTTCAGGGAAACAGGCCAGTAATGGTTGCACAGGTAGTCTTTGACTTACGACCACAATTAAGCCCCAAATTTTTGTTGTTAGATGAGACATTTAAGTGAGTTTCACCCAACTTTACCACCTTTCTTGCCGCATTTGTTAAGTGAATCATTGCAGTTGTTTAGTGAATCTGGCTTCCCCATTGACTTTGCTTGTCAGGTTGTCGCAAAAGGAGATCACATGTCCCTAGGACATAGCAATGGCCATAAATATGAGCCAGTTGTCAAGCATCCAAAGTTTGATCACATGATCACGGGGATGCTGCAAAGGTGACAACTTTGAAAAAAAAAAAAAAAGGTTGCGAGTCACATTTTTTTAGTGTCGTAATTTTGAATGGTCATTAAACAAACTGTTATTAAGTCGATGACTACCTGTATAGAAAGTGAATGCAGAATATTTCATAAAAATTGTTAGATGCCAACACTAAAGTCATGTTTTCCCAGCAAGAGCAAGATCTGAGCTTATTTTTACAGGCCACCTAAGACAAGACTAAGTAGAACTTAGTTACTGATACCTAAAATGTTGTTTTTTTTAATCACAGGGTCAGCAAATACATACTTCTTTGCAACAGTACACTCTAAAACCTCTAAACCAAAAAGTCTTATAAATTTCAAAAATGCTCTTTCATTTTCCGTATTGCAGATAATCATCGCACATTTGCTTTTTGTTGTTTAAAACGGAAATATTGCTAAACTTTGAATTCCATTTAGTATTTTTATACTGAAAGGAGCTGTGTGTATCATTAATTGCATTATAAGCAGCTGCATGCAAAGCTCCATATTCTGACCATGAGGGATGGTACAATCATCATAAATACGTACCAGTTGCAGCAAGCATCCTAAGTGCGAGGACTGGTTGTAAATCACTTTTTGCACTGCTCTTGTAATCACGATTCACACGCATGCGCCTGGCCCCTCCCACAAAACCATCCCTTATTTCCCCTCCAGGCTGCCAATCCAGAAAGGTTTAGGAACTCTGCTCCAGAGGCAGCACCTGAATCTCAACCTAGAATAACTACACACCAAGCAAAAACCTTCAAAAACGTAAGGGGAGAAAAAAAAAATAGGCAAATACCACAGAGCCAGGCAGCCAATTGCTCATCATTGACACAAGACATTTTCTGACTGCTCCTTTTGCCACCTTTGGGAGTCCCTGATTTCTGTCCTGCGCTTCCTCCCCTCAGAGGCTCTTCCAGAGGGCTCTTACAGTACAGGTGATCTAAGAGCCCTGTGCCAAAGATGTCCGTGTTGATAGGCCCTTCCACTTCCATCTGACTACGGCAGTCTTCATTCTGGACTGACGCCATGACAGGTCCGTTAGTGCAACCATCGCTTGTGCCCAAATCCAACTTGGAGGACTCCGGGACCATCTCATCGGAACCCATCACCTGGCTGGATTCGTCCTCGTCGTGCCCTGAAACCGAGATGTCTTTTTCCGTTACGATGAAAAGGTCTTCAGGACAGCCGTCCAAGGATGGCATCTCTCCCACGTCCGCCCTGGGCAGGGCCTCCGTCCCTGAAGAAGGAATTTTCTGCAGCTCTGGAAGCAGGCAGCTTTCAGCGATACCATTTTGATCTCGGGGCGCCAGGTTTTTGTAATGGAGCTGCCTACAATGAAAGAGTCTCTCCTGCGTAAGGCAAGCGTCAGGCCGACACGTTTGAGTCTCCTCAATAAGTGGTCCTGGCATGTTACTGTTCATATCTGAGAAGCAGAACAGATCCCAAGGAAAGTTACGCTTGGATTCCCGTGAAGGAAGCGAGGCCCTGTGATCCTCTGCGAAGGCCTCCGCCTGCTGAGCCTCTTGCCAATCCCTTGTTACTTTCGCCGCCCAGCTCAGCTTGCTTTTGTTTAATTTACACGATTTGCCTCTCCGAAGCCTGGGAAGAGATTTTGCAATTCTAATTCGAAACTTAACCAGAGAAAGTTTTTTATGCATCATAAATAGGAATCTTTTAAAAGTACACTGGTTGAATTTAGGCCGTCGGGCAATCAAGAGGCCGCAAGTTCCATGTTGCTTCAGTCGTCGGCAACAATATTTTCTCTTAGAGTTATTTAGAATTATGATTTCATTTTGTTTTCCATCATGATTATTGCCTCTCCTTTTCAAAACAAGACTGTCCCTTTTACGCGACAAACTAGTAATGCTGGCCTCAGGGCTGTATGGCTTGTCTTGACAAACCTTTGAGTCAACCCCTAAGCCAATGTATTTAGCCAGCAGCTCACTCTGGCAAGTTGTGCTGTGAAGCCCCCAACACCCTGAATAGGGTCTTCCACACCTGGAGAAAGGGGTTTTGAATCTATTTTGAGGACATGTGCAGCTCTGAATAAATCCAAATGGCAGATTTATATTGAAAAACACATCAGGAGTCCAACTTCTCTGCTGCAGAAGAGACCTCCTTCTGTATGGTTTAGTTTGTTTTGCATTGAAAGCTGGCTGACTGCTTTGCTTCCTTCTTCTAAGCAGAGGCAGACGCCTCTTCTGGAAGCAGTGTGGCCTTGGCCCCCAAAGTCCCACAGTCCATTTTCGACAACTGGCCAGTGATAGACTTCTCCAGTGCAAGTTTTGACTATGCTCTTTCATTTTTCTGCAGCATTATGATCCCAAAGTGAAGCTGCAATGAAAAAGACAGAATTACACAACAGAATACATGCAGGTTGTCTCATTTACCATTCTCCAGTAATGTATAGGTGGTCCTCGACTTACAACCACAACTGAGCCCAACATTTCTGTTGCTAAAGTAAGTTCATTTGTTAAGTGAACTTTGCCCCATTTTATGACTTTTCTTGGCACAGTTCTTAAGTAATCACTACAGTTAAGTTAGTTATACAGTTTTTAAGTGAATCTGGCTTCCCCATTGACCGCTTGTCAGAAGGTCGCAAAAGGGGATCATATGATCCCTGGACAATGCAACCATCATAAACATGAACCAATGGCCAAGCTTCTGAATTTTGATTATATGACCATGGAGATGTTGCCTGAAAAAACGGTCATAGGTCATTGCCATTGTAACCAAACGGTCAAGTAAACAAAGTTGTTTTAAGTTGATGACTGCCTGTAATGGCTTAGATCAGTGGTCGCCAACCCAGTGGGCCGGGGACCACTGGTGGTCCGCAAGAAAGTTTTGGTGGTCTGCAGAGAAATGTCACTCCCAAAGCACCCCCCAAAGCAATTAATCCAGGCTGTGTGGGAACACAAGGCTTGCGTCCCTTGCATTGTGAATACCATGAGGTAGTGAGGGGAACGGGGGAAAGGGCAGAGGGGGGAACTTGCCCCAATCACCCCACAAGCCACCAGGCTGCTTCTTTCTGCTTTCTTCTTCTGTTTCTGGCTGCCCACAAGAAAAGCAGCAAAAGTCTTTCTATTTCTCCTCCAAACTCCGCCAGAAATTAGTCTTTGGAACCCTGCAAGGCCACCTGCTCCAAGAGGCTGTGCCAGTGCAACAAATCTAACAAAGACTCATTTCTGACGGAGTCTGGGGCAGGGAAAGCTGCTTCTGCTTTCCTTTCATGAAGCCAAAAGTCTCTCCTCTTCCCAGAGAACGGAGCTGGAGATGGTATCCTGTGATCCCAAATAAATGATTGATCGGTAGGAATACTGGGTGGGGATTTTCCCAGGGTTTCTGGTCCGCGGGACTTAAAATTATCAGTTTGGTGGTCCCTGAGGTCCAAAAGGTTGGCGACCCCTGGCTTAGATTAGAATCTCCTCACTAAATAAAAAATGTACTTTTTCACAAAGGGACCCTACAATATCAATAACTTTCTTTCTGAAGAACAGCTTTAGTGGTGGTACAGTGGTTAGAGTGCAGTATTGTAGGCTAACTCTTCCCATAGCCAGGAGTTCGATCCTGAGCAACTCAAGGTTGACTCAGCCTTCCATCCTTCTGAGGTGGGTAAAATGAGGACCCAGTTCATTGCAGGCAAATATGCTGACTCTGTAAATTGCTTTGAGAGGGTTGTAAAGCACTGTGAAGCGGTATATAAGTCTAAATGCTATTGCTAAAGCAATAGGTCACAACCAGCAATAGGTCACAACCAGCTTTGCACATTGCTCATTGGTAGAATACAGGAAATATATGGCCTAATCCAGGGATGTCAAACTCAAGGCCCATGGAACAGATCCGGCCCATGGAATGCTTAAATCTGGCCCACGGGGCCGCCCTGGAAATACTGAAGGGCCGGCCCATAGTTCTTCTGCCAGTGAAAATGGAGCTCAGGAGGACCGCTGGCAGAGGGCTGCAGGAGGATCCCCCCACGCATGCCTGGGCCATCACAAGTACCCCTGACATGACTACACCCACCCTGGCCCTGCCCCCCAAGGTCAAACACAACCCTCAATGCAATTGAGTTTAACACCCCTGACCTAATTCCTTCTGCTTTATGCAAATTCCAAACTGCATCTATATTCCTGCCACAAAATCACTAGGCATCCTTACGCAAACCACTTTGCACCCAGACAACAGTCCTATTTACAGGAAGTTATTACAGGAATAAGTGGGGAAGTGAGCTAATTCAAGACTGTCTATTTCAAGACATATGGAAAGAGCCTTGATTTGAACACTTGAAGTCTGTTCTATAAATGATGACCCGATTGCAATCTCACTCCCACAGTTTTAATCCTCCATTTCTTAGTGTTGTCTCTTCTACCCTATTCACCCACACTCCTTCCCACCCTCCACCCAATCTTCTTCAGATATTCCGGATCACTGTTCCCAAGAATTGGATCAATTGGGTACCAAAAACTGAACTATCTTTTCTAACTGAAAATCCGGATACCGCACCATTTTTACCAAAGACTGCTTTCATAATTGTGGCCTACATGACTCAATTATTGTCGTTTGTGTATAACTATCGCATCCTTTGAAGGCATCACTCTCAGACCTCAGTAAAACAGTCTTGAAGCCATCTGTACTGATACTGTGGTGATATGTAATGTAAGAGCCAAACAAAGGTGAGCTGGTCTTTTATTACAGCAGGTGACCGAAGCAATCAGCTTTTATCCTATCAAGGTCATCTTAACCACTGAGAGCTAATCAGTGCAGAGCTCATTCAACCCCACTTTGCAGTAATAATAAAAAGAAAGAAAATCGGGGAAAAAGGGGGAAGATGAAGAAAAAGCACTGGTGGACAGAAAGGTACCTACAGTCAGTGAGTGAGTGAGTGAGTGTGTGTGTGTGTGTGTGTGTATTATGAGGCAATCTTCTGAACTGGTTTGCAAAAATTAAAGACTGATGGAAGGCAGATGCTTGATAAGTAACAAAGAATATTCTTTTCAACTCCTCTGAAGGCAGGCAGCAAGCCAAAATGGAGGGACTGCAAAATTGCAACGCTATCCAGAACATGCACAACTCACAGGATATAAAATTGTTTGCTCAGATTTCTAAAAATCATGAGGGGTTTTTTTTCCGTTGTGTGTGATGTTTATTCCTCCAATCAAGATTAATACTGTAACTGAAATATATATTTAAACCATTTGTAACAAAGTGTGAATCCAAAACCTTATGTTCTGAGCTTTAAGCGAATGTGTATTTATTGAACAAAACTCAAAGTACCTCAAATGTTCACTATTCAAAAGGGACAGAAACGTGAAAAATGGGAACTTAAAAGCAGCATTTTGCTGCTTCTTCATGCTCTATTTTAAGGCCACAAAAGTAGGCAGGCTTCCACATGGTACTTCAGTCTTAATCTATAGAGAAACTACACATATTTAAAGGAAGTTGACTCCATGGTTTGTAACACAGTATTGCTGCCCCTAACATTTTCTGTTTTCTAGAATGTTCTAAATGCAAAATGTGCAGGTTAAGGCATCAGACTAGGAACCAAGAAACTGTGAGTCCAAGTCCCATCCTAGGCCTGAAAGCTGGCTGGGTAACTTTGGGCCAGTCATTGTCTCAGTCCATCCCACCTCACAGGATAGTTATTGTGGAGAAAATAGGAGAAAGGAGTATTAAAGTATGTTCATCACCTTGTATTGTTTATAAAAATAATAAAGGTGGAATATAAATATTGTATTTTTTCATTGTGTTCTTTTGTCATGCTTTATTTTATTCTATTATTTTAGTTCTGCTTCCTCCTTTCCTTTTCTTCATTTTTATTATTGTAAGCTTCAAATGTGCCTTCAGTCTGAATTGTATGCAGGTGCCTGTCTTGGCTAAGTATATGAGTATCACTTTTTTAATATTCTGATTATTGCGCTCTGATTTATCCTTGCTTCGTTATTCACTGGCACGTCTCAAGTGGGTGGTTCACAAATTTTGCAAATAAAATTAAGTAAAACTATTAGTGGGATTTCAGATTTGCAGGTGCCATATGGAAAATTATGTAGGTTTATTTCTTTGCTAAGCTTTGGAGGGATAACTGGAAAAATGTTAACTTTGCAAACATGTGCAACAGGAAGAAGCATCAAGACAAATATTTTTGCTGTTATGTTGCAGGTATTGTATGAGTCTATTGCTGCTGCTTCTTTGATATCTGTTTTCTGACAGATGCGTTAAACAGGCATTGGTTGTAAAAGTTGCTTAATTGTTTTTTCAGTGTTAAGGGCGTTTCAAAATAGGAAAAAAAACCCATCCCCTACTCAGGTTGAGTAGTAGTAGCACTTAGCCTAGAATCACATCCTACTTTGTGGCCTATTGCTATAAAACAAGAAAGCAAAGGAACAATTTCAAATTTCCACGATGAAAATAGCAAAACACCCAATTTTTTTCCCAAGCTTTATTTTTCTGGGACATACTTCAAGTGAAGGTGGACTAACTCTTTGGTTCAAAAGCAGAGGGAGGGAACACTTCATTTTATAAATAACGACATTAGTTTCTAGGCAATTTTCCTGAATGTATGCTTTTTGTATATCCATTAAAAGGGAAAGATTTTAGCTGTAAACCTGTTTCCACTTTACATATATGTAGTCCTCGACTTACAATTGAGCCCAAAATTTCTGTTGCTAAATGAGTTGATTTTTCCCCATTTTACAACCTTTGAACAGTCACTAAATGAATGGCTGTAAGTCGAGAACTACCTGTAATGGTTTCAAACATGCAAATTGATAAAATTTTCATTGATATCTTTTTAACCAGTCGACCACAGAAAATTCACCTGAAATAAAATTATGATTTGAAGCCCCATCCCAAATTTAAACATACACACAGAGAATGCTAGTATTTTTGTTTCAGAATGCTTATGGTTTAGTATCAAATAATATATAGCACTGACTTGCTTTTTTTCCCCCAAGGAACTGCAAACAGTAGAAATTCTGAAACATTTTCTGCTCAGACTTTACCAAGGTTTCATTCTAAGAAATTTTTCTGGCAGTAAGTCAAGCTATTTTCTCAAATGTCCAAAATATCAGAAGACTGACTAACCGTGGCTTCACATGCTTTATATATTTAAAAGTCAATTATTAGTAATCTCTTGTTGAATTCTTTTGTCTGCTAACCAGCACATTTTTAGAAAACTGTACATTTTATTCTTGTGTAAACAGTTACTGACTGACCACATATTGGCAAGTAACGAAAGCAACACAAGCAGAAGAGGGCAATTATTCAATGCCAGGGGAACTACTGGAAAATGTGGTGAACTCTAGTTATCTAAGCAGTTTTGCTACATGGGACAGCATAATAGTTACAAAAATATAAAAGTATTAAAACAATATTGCAGCACAATGTTCTGGAGTACAAAAAAAAACGACTGGAGATGGACTATACTCAGCTTTCTTCCACTCCAGCTGATAGTCACTGAAAATAACTGTTCTAAAATTCAAAAAGAAAACAACAAACACATTTCAAAAACAAATTGGGATATTGGTTTACAAAACCCTTTTCTGACTTGTTGCCCTTCAAATCTGCTCAGGATGCATACTGTAAGCAGATATTAAAGCCAAAATATCTGAAAGTCACAATTGGAAGAAGTCTGATCTACTCAGAAATGAGGAAAAGTATCTGAGACTCTGAGATGTTATTGCTTGAAATCATTTCAAAAAGTTTGTGCACAACTCAAAACCTTCTAGACAACTAGACACAAGAACAGTTTTTTCCCTGAAAGCCATCACTCTGCTAAACAAATAATTTCCTCAACACTGTTCAACTATTACAAAGTCTGCATTACTATTACTGTTAATCTTCTCATCACTCCTTATCACCCATCCCCTCCCACTTGTGACTTTATGACTGTAACTTTGTTCCTTGTATCCTTACGATTTATACTGACTGTTTCCTAGTATGATTTGATTGCTTATTGTATCCTATGACTATTATTAAGTGTTGTACCTGATGATTCTTGACTCTTGATGAATGTATCTTTTCTTTTATGTATACTGAGTATTTGCAACAAGACAAATTCCTTGTGTGTCCAACCACACTTTGCCAACAAAGAATTCTGTTCTATTCTGTTCTTCTGTTCGTCCCCCCCCCAAAAAAAAATATTACACTGGCAGAGGAGAGACCTGTACATTTTAAGTTCATTGTTCTCAACTGTAAATGATTTCATGACATCACTTTCTGTAGAAAAGGAGAGCTCACTCACTTTTATAAGCTCATCCCTATAAAACTAAATTCCAGCCATCCTTTGAAATTAGAGAGCAAGAGGATAAACAATTTTATGAAATTTGGGATCTTTTTTATCAATGGTTAGATGATAAAATACGATAATAGAATATTTAGAATGCTAGACAGTAAGGAATATCTTTATTTTGCTATTTTGCTATTATTTTGTTATTCGACATTATATTTATAAAGGGTTTTTTAGGATTGATTTGATATGATTATATGATTTGTTATAGAGTAAATTGGTTTAAAGTATTGTTAGCTCATAAAGCATGAATGATTAAAAATATAGTCAAAAAATTTTTTTTAGTGATATTAGGATATATAATTTTGGATTGACAATATGAGTTGTTATGTAACATAATTGTAATTGAGACTACAGAATGAATGCACAAAAATGATGAACCAACTGACACACTGGATGTACATATAAGAGCTGATGTTTTTATGTTTTGTTTGCCTTGTTTGTTTGTAGAAAATTAATAAAATCTTTTTCAAAAAAAAAAAAAAAACCTAAATTCCAGCCATCCTGACATTGAAACACACCATTTTTCCAGCAACATGATAAATAGGCTACATTCAAATTTGCAGAAACCAGGATCCACATCTTTCAGATTTCTTACCACTACCACCCATACTTCAATGCCACAGGCCTGTCTCCTGCCCCACACAAAAGGCTTTCTATCAACATTCTAAACTCCACTTTAAAAATCAGACCACAGATTTATAGCCTGCAAGATGTTAACAAAGAAGTAACCAGCCTCTAAAGGATGGAATGTCTGATCTTTCTCTGCTGGTTGCAGAGGAAGAATTTCTCCCTGTGCAAATGGCAAAGGAACCAGAGGAAGGATCTGTTGTTTTTCCAGCCAACTCATTCATCAGCATGGAACTCCATATACTCCCCTGCATCACTTTCCCAACTGCCTATGGCTGTGTCAGGAAGCTGTTAAATACTAGCCTGTTTAAAATTGCTAAATTACAAGCTTGTCACACCCTAAAATATGCTGCAACGTAGACATTGTCCCAAAGTCAGATAAATCTGACTTGTAAGTACATGCCAGACCTCAAGATTATGAAGGCAAGCAGTACAACAGTGCATTTACCAGCACTGGGCTCTCCCCTGCAATACCACTTTCAACATACACAAGAGTAGGATGCAGTCCTTTGTTTAATTAAATGCAATGGTTCACAACTTGTAGTCCACAGGTGTGATATCATCACAGCAGGTCCAAAAAAGGCTTGAAGAAATGTTATGATTTAAATCTTGAATTAGGTCTTGATGGTCCGTGGCCACAAAAGTATTTAAAGAGGGTCCGTGTTGAAAACCACTGACTTAATGCACTATGAACTTGAGAGTCTCAGTGTTTTTCGATCTAAACTGATCAGCATCTGGTAAATCCCTGTCTGGTTCTCCTGGCCAGACTTTTCTTTATGCTAAGGGAAAAGAATAAAGAGTGGTGGAAAGACTGTCCCAAAAATAATGTCCAACAAGCCAGATCCTAAGCATATCTAGTTCTTCTACCTACAAAATAATTCTGTTCTTTGGCTAACGGAATTTTATAATGTAATGAAATCTTTAGGCTTCCCACCCTTCCATCTGCAGCCATTTAACAATCAAGACAGTTGTTTCCACGTAACCATAAGCTGCCAATGTAACACTCACCCATTTATTCTTATCCAGCTTCTTAAGTATGTTAATATAATCAATACAAGCACGCATATTCACCAGTGACTATTATTTCAGTTCTCTCTCTTCACATTGGATTTGGTAAGACATCTGAAATATGAAAATGGCTTTTTTTTACATTTTCTGAGCAGTGTAAAAATCTGTGGAATCAGGCCAACCATCCATGCAGATCAACACCAGTCACCACCTTCCATAGTGATCTATCAGGTGTCTGTTGAGAACCACAAACAAGGCACAAAGAGATTTCTCCTGACTAGGAGCTTCTACCAGCATTATCTTACAGGTTGTCTCATCTGCCTTCAATCCCATTAGCAACTGTCAGCATAACTTGTGGAAGCATGTTCCATAAATTAAATGTCTGATTTAAATTTCAACCCTGATCATCAGTTTTATTTAGTAACTCAAATATTGTGAGGACAGGATCTGGATTTTAGTTCCTCCTTGAATGTAACTATACTAAAACACATTGAACCTAAGTGTCTTAAACAGGTCTGTGTTTTCCCATGCAGCCAAGAGGAATAAAGTGCTTGCCCTTGAAAAAAAATACAAGTATTTCCAAACAGCTTGTGAAAAAAAAATTCTCAGCAGAAAAAAAAAAGTTTTTTTTAAAAAAAACCTGCTGGGCATCAGCAACTTATCTCTGTACAATTTGCAGCCTGAAAATGTACTCCCTTTTCTTCAGGTTCAATTCCAATAAGGATTTTCAAAGAAGATACACAGCTCTGTATGTCTTTAAAGCAGCTTTGTTGTACTGTGCTTACCCCTGCTTTCTTAGATATATAACTACCTATTCTGATCCTTTCTTCATTGGAAAATCTTAGATGAAACACTTCTTTTATTGTTACTTTATTGAAAATATGCTTTTATATAAGCGTGTGTTTATATTCTCTGAATCTTCTTTCTGAAATTAGATATATCATTATTTTCACTCCCTTTCCCACACTTATCTTCTCCACACCATGGGGAAAAGAAATCTCAATAGTCAACACTGATTCACAATCTGTTTTAGTTTCCCTAACACTCCCCAGCATGCATCTACAGTCACTCCTTTCTGGAGCTCTAACCTTCACTGTCAATTTCTGATTTCTTTGTATGTTCTTATGCATAGTTCCTTTATGGGAAAGTTCCAGTTCCTGCAGATGACTGGATGAAACAGATCTGCATAGGGTTATAAAGCACCATAAAGCAGTATGTAAGTCTAAGTATTATTTCTATGCAGGAAATTCCGACTGCCAGTTATTTAAGGGGGGGGGGGAGAGAGAATGCCTTTTCTAAGCGAAAACATTACATTACTGAAGGAGAAGGCCAGAGCTAAACCAGAAGTGTTTTGTGTCAGAGTTCCAATCAGTTCTTGATACCACAACATACCTCTTAAGAGCACAGAGAAACCATTAAGAAATGTTGCAGGTGGGATTTAATTTGGCAGCGAGTATCGTAAATAAACAGAGGTCACAATAAACCAGCATTAGGACTATTTTTTTTTTCTGCATCAGGTTCTTAAATGGCTGGACCTTCGGATTCTACTGAGGAAAGAGAGGGAGAGATTGAATGGGGGGGGGGAGAGCCATGTTCGTTTTGTTGCCTCGAGTCCCTCGGAGCTTTTTTTTGTGTGTGTGTGTGAGCCCCTTAAAAATCGAACCCAAGAAACAGTCGCGCTCCCGGCTTATCGAGTTCATCGGAACCGGGGAAGGGAGGTGTTCCTCCGCCGGATAGATTTCATTAGAAAGGGGCCGAGGCGAGTCTCTGGATCTGACCCGAATCAACGCTCTTTGGGAACACAGCCCCCCCTCCCCGGGGAGGCAGCTACTTCCCTCAATGGACGCCCATC
This sequence comes from Hydrophis major, assembly GCA_033807585.1. NCBI lineage: Eukaryota > Metazoa > Chordata > Lepidosauria > Squamata > Elapidae > Hydrophis > Hydrophis major. The sequence goes on from CM066331.1 coordinate 7,836,269, forward strand.
CTCGCCCCCTGCCCAGGCAATCCCTCCCCCGAAGGGGACAATATCCCCCCCGCCCCAAGATTCCGGCCGGAGGTGGGGGGGGCACTAGGCCGAAAGCCGGCCCTGCCCATCCGTCACTCACCCACCCTCCCACACACACGCAGGAAGCGCGGCGGAGGAAGGCACGCGAGCCCCCGGCTCACCACGCCCCCTCCCACCGCTGCCCGTCCGGCGCGTACCTTCGTTGCTGGGCGCATCCCGGCCTCTGAGAAGGGCTGGTCTCCCCCAAACCCCGGCTCCCGTTCTCCCACCCCCGCTCCCGTGAGCGTCAGCGCCCGGCAACCGCCTCAGCAGCGACTCACGTGGGTCAGGCTCCCACAACCTACACGGCAGCTACCGGCCCCAGCAGGCCTACGTCATCCTTCAGCGACAAAACCTCGGAAGCGACGGGCGGAGAGAAAGAGGTGGGGGGGGCGGAAAAGAGAGAGAGAGAGAGAGAGAGAGAAAGAGGAAGGAGAGGTGGATGTTCTGCGCAGGCGTCTGTGCGCAAGCGAAAGGGAGGGAGGAGGAGCTCGGAATCGGTAGGGGGCGGGGCGGTAAAGAAAACAAACTGAGGAAGCGCTGCCGTCATTTCTCTCATAGAAAAGAGGAAGCAAGGCGCATGCGCGAGAAAATCTGTCTTTTGGAGGGTAAAGTACGGGCACACCTGCGCGATTGATTTCTCGTTGCTAAGATACAACCGGTTCTTCTCCCTTTCGGGTGTCCAATAAGAAAACGGGAAAGAATAGAGGGGAAGCCCCGCCCCTGTTTGTGGGCGGAGCATTCTGCTTATGCGCTAAAGGATTCTTAGTTACGTGTTTATGTTGAATGTCTGAATGAGGGTGGTGCATTTATTTGAACGTTAGAAGAGGGAGTTTGTGGATTCACATGAAGGCATAAGGATGCAGTATTGTAGAAACATTTGAACTCTGCTTATTAGAGTGGAAATAACTTCTGAGGGCATTGTTTTTTAAACATGAAGATTGGATCTTAATATTAAGTTAAACATTAAAGTCCTCATTTGACCTCAAGCTTGAGACTTGGCAGCCACTCTCAGCCCAATCTACCTGTTGGGATATCAATTCAACCAGTAAATAAATAAGTACTCTTGAAATGAAGTCAGAAATATTGCAAGCATGACACCCCACTAGAAGTACAAATATTATCCCTGAGTACTTATTTTTTCTCAGAATACAATTTGTTTCAGGGGACATTTTTAAGGAAGGACAAGTGATTTTATCAGTTCTACTGAACTGAGCCGGGAACTTCACTTGTTTCCAATTTCCTATGAAATAGTGAAAAATGTATCTGAAATACAGGAAAAGGACAGCTGGTTTGTATTGGACTGTAGTGGTTATGATGTATGTTTTCCTGTTCGTTTCTGATCATTCACCCAAAGCAGCATTTAGACTTCGACTTAGAAACCTAGAATAACTTTATTGTCATTTTGAATGTACACTAATAAGCATCCCCTCGCCACGAGGCTGCTTCTACTGGCCAATTGACGTGGCTGGTTATTGCATTTGGGGAGCTTACATCGCCTGAAAGAAACTGCCTAAAGGCGAGGGGACACGGGCAGCCACGCCACGCCCTGAAGCAGCTGGGGACTCTGCCTTCAGGGAGCTTTTGTTGGCCGATAGAAGCGGCCTCGCGGTGAGGTACGTGCGTATGGGCCGCACTAAGTGGGGGAGAAAATTAAGTCACCCCCCAAAAGATGGCCTAGCCATTTTTTCAGGGGTCAAAAAAAAAAATAAGGCCCAGACCTATTTTGTGAGAAACATGGTAGTAATACTATTGCTAAATTTGCAGATGATACAACAGTGGTGGGACTCATCTCCAGGGGGGAATGAGTCTATCAACAGATGAGGTGGACCGGTTGCTTTCGTGGTGTAGAGACAATAACTTGGTCCTCAACACCAGTAAGACCAAGGAGCTTATAGTGGATTATAGAAGGAACAGACCAGACATCCAGCCCTTACTTATCAATGGAGACCAAGTGGAGCAAGTGGCCAGTTTTAAGTTTCTGGGTATTATCCTAAAAGAGGACCTGACCTAGAGTGCTCACATTGCAGCACTGGTCAAAAGGGCCAGCAGAGATTCTACTACCTGAAACTTCTCAGAAAACTACTACTGAATGAAAAACTGCTGGTGACCTTCTACCGCTGCATGATAGAGAGTATCTTAACTTACTGCACCTCTGTATGGTTTTCCAATTGCACCGTGGCAGATATGAAAGCACTCCAGAGGGTTAACATCATTAAGATCATTGGTTGCCCTCTCCCCTCTTTGGAAGAGCTTTATAGCTCCCGCTGCCTTGAGAAACTCCAAAACCTTCTCAAAGATCAATCTCATCCTGCGCACCCTTATTTTTTTTTTAACTGTTACCATCTGGCAGACGGTATAGGATAATAAAAACAAGGACAAATAGGCTGAAAAACAGCTTCTATCCTAGGGCAGTAGCTCTTTTGAATTCTACTGTATAGTGCAGTGTTGGTGTGGTGTCGGGGTTTTCAATTCATGTGTGGAGGGTGAAAGATGTGTGTTTTTGTTTATTTTCATGGTCATGATCTGCACTGAAGATGGTGTTTGATTTCGTTGTACGAGGTGCAATGACAATAAAGTAAACTAAACTAAACTAAATTAGTTCAATTTCACTCACTAAGACTTGGTTCCAGGTCAAGGAAACACAAAAAGGAAGATTGTCGAATATTTCATCAAATAGGGGCGATTTGTGCAAGTATTTAGAATTCACACAGGTGACTTCCTGCAGATATTTGTTTATTAATAAATTAATGAACATTATTGATTGATCAGTTAACAAATTCTTATTAACACATTAATAGAGTTATTCATTCTTATTAGCTTTCCTTTTATTTTTCTTGTTTAAGTGATGTCATTTCACATTCATGACTTTATATCCGTCTTCCAAAAGAAGAACATAAAAATGTTGAATCCCCATTTCAGAGTTTTATGCACAGACCTGGTTGGGAATGCTTTCAGTCAAATATATTTATGTATCTTTTTCGGATAGTTGCTTTTCTTGTCAGTTGGCCAACTTACTCTGTCTAGGGATGGGTTAGGGTTACGGTGGGGAAGGGTTTCCTGGGAAGGTTGAGTGGAGCACAACAGGAGTGTACGCCAAGAGCGCCCAAATCCAAAGCCGCAAAGAAAGAATTACAATGGGAACATAAACTGCAAGAAGCAGGACCATGGGAAAGGTCAACACAATGAAAGATTATAAGAAATCAACTGCTCCAGTGCTTCTTAGATAAAAACCATATGGTATCCTGGGGTCCTGGGAGATTTCAAGGGGCCCCACAGGTGAGAAACATTTTGGCGGCCATGACGTGTACCAAAAGGCCACAGGAAAACAAGGCCTGTGTAGATAGCCCTTGATTTAACCTTAATGGAACCTGCCTATCATGGTCCCAAGCCATGGAGGTTTTAAATTGGGTCAACCCCACGACACCCAATTTTACAATCCTTTTTGCAGCAATTGTTAAGTGAACACTGCAGCTGTTAAGCAAACCAAGGATTCGCTGTGGACCGCTTCTGTCATAAAACACGTCAATGTGAACACAAGACACTACCAACAGTCATAAATGCAGGCTGGTTGCCAAGCGCCCAACCTACAGTCATGTGACTGGAGTCAGAGAAGCCATCAGAACTTCAGAACCATTGCTGGTATTTAACACCAGATAAGTTATCTAATAGGTATAAAGGTATGTCAAATGAATGTTGGAAGTGTAAAAGCAAAGAAGGGACTTTTTATTATCTATGGTGGAATGTGATAAAGCAAAAAAATTGGAGTATGATTCATATTTTAATGCAATTTCTTTTTTGTAAAAAGTGGAGATAAAAATGAAATCAGAACTTTTTCTTTGGGGCCTAGTGGGAAAAGAACTGGAGAAAAAAATTGGAACTTTGTTACTATTTATGTTGATAGGAGCAAGACCATTGTATGTACAAAAATGGAAGGACACTTTGATTCCTACCATGGAAGAATGGTTGCAGAAAGTTGATGGAGTTGGCTGTAATGGCAAAACTGACTACTTTGATTAAGGAAAAAAACATTAATTCTCAATTTCGTGCTCGATGTGGAAAAGAAAATTCTCAATTTCGTGCTCGATGTGGAAAAGAATGACACTCTGACGTCGGGTTTTACAGTTTTAGACTGATAGATCTTTATAGAAATGGCTTCTTCAAAAAGTTGTGATTTGATGTAAATGCCTCATTTTACTGTAACAGAGGGAGTTGGAAGTCATTGCTTCTTTTTCTTTTATTTCCTCATTTTTCCTCACTTCTCTTTCCCTTCCCCCCCCCCACACGCTTCTATTTACTTTTGTATGTTGTATTTTACAATACTCTATTGCTCAATAAAAAATGTTTACCAGAACTTCAGAACTAGAATGTAAGTACCTCCAGAGAGATCCGTTGCAACTTTAAATACTCACTAAATGACCAGTCATAAGTCGAGAACTACTCGTATCGTGCATGTATAGGTAGTCCTTGACTTACAACAGTTCATTTAGTGACCATTCCAAGTTACAGCGGCAGTGAAAAATATAACTTATGACTGTTTTTCACACGACCTTTGCAGCATCCCTATTACTGAATTAACAAATGCAATGATTCACTTAACAACTCTGGCAAGAAAAGTCGTAAAATGGGACAAACTCACTGAACTAATGTTTCACTTAGCGACATAAATGTTGGCTTCAATTGTGGTCATAACTTGAGAATACCTGTACTCTGTTGTTCACACCAGAAAATGCACCAAGTACTGTCCCATGTCCATATCTGGTAACAAGTTGAGTCTGGTTGGCAAAGAAGTGAGACAAAACTGAATATTCTCTTATTTTTTAATTCAACATATATGCTGAATATACATATATTGAGAAAAGCTTGATTAGAAAAAGATGAGCTTTGGTTTTAAAGAAAGGCCCATCAATAATCTGTGCTGTGTAGATGATACTACTCTGATACCTCAATGTATAAATGATCTGCAACCTTATTAATGAAAGTGAAGGAGCATGATGAAAAAGGATTAAGATTAAATATATCTCAGACCAAAAAATTACGCAGGCATAGCAACCAGCCTTAGAACTGACAATGAAGATTCTGAAGGGGTAGATAACTAATATCTTTTAGACTTGAATAACTGAATAATCAAGGAGCAAGTAATCATGAAATGTACCATGGACTAGCATTTGGTAGAGACCCATGAAGTCCTTGTGAAAAGAGATTCAGATGCTGGGATTTTACAAAGATCAGAATTCTGCAGGCAATGATTTCCTTTTGTGGACAAACCTGGACTTGGAAGAAGTAGGATAGACAACATTTTGACACTTTTGAACTTTGGTGAATACCATGGTTAGGCCAGAAAACAAATCCATTGATCATCAAACCAATCAACCCAAGACACAAATTATCAAGATTCAACTATCATATTTTGGATACTCAATGCATCATGGACTTTTCTAGACAACTGTCCATAATGATGGAGAAAGCATAAAGGAAGAGACTAATACAATCAGCAGCAAGATAGATGGATTTCATTTCAATGGGGATAGGTTGCAAGCTGAGGATGCTTCATCCTGAAAAGGATATATTTATGTCAGAGGTGGGAAACTATGGCCCCATTATGACTTGTAGACTTCAACTCCCAGAATTCCTGAGCCAGAATGGGAGTTGAAGTCCACAAAAGGGGCCATAGTTCTCCACCTCTGATTTATGTGCTTGCCAAAAAATCAACAACTTAAGGTACAGGACTAATTAATCAAAAGCAAATCAAAAATAAATACACTATTTATACATCTCATCAAGCAAAATAAAGTAAACAGCTACAAGAAGATAGTTAAGGGTTACCAAAGGATAGCTTTGAACTTTTTAATTGGAAATGGTATGTTGATAGGATAGAGATACAGATGGTAGATGGATGATGGATGGTAGATGATAGATTAGATAGATAGGAAGATAGACAGAAGATGGATAGATGGATGGCATAGTCCTTTTGGCACCAGCTCTTCTCCACAAGTTCTCACTATTTTGGTATGGTTTTTAATCTAAACTGCTGTTGTTTATTGTCACTATTGAAAATTTTATTAAGCTACATTTTTTGCTATTTAAAATACTTCCTGCATTTTGTAATGTTAGCATTTTTTTAAAGTTCATCTTGGTCTGAAAGACGGCCAGAAAATATTTGTTGCTTGGCAGCCATTTAAAATTAATAAATCAAAATCAAAAGAAACTTAGTCATGGACTCATGGTTCTTCTCTAATGAAAAGAAGACAAACTATGCCTCGTTTTTCTTTTTGGCTTCTGTGGGTAACTTTTAAATGACCTCACATCTTCCTCCCAAAATTCTGAAGGGTAAAATAGAGCAATGGATTCTTAGGCATGAGATAAATACACATCCCTATCCTAAAATTCAGGCTAATCAGCTGGAAGCAGTCAAGTCATATAGTTTCTTATTCTACCTTTTGACAAGAAAATTGTGTTTTTCTAGACAAGAGAAGACAATTTATAAGTGGGGCTTTCAGTCTTCTGGTGATATTACTCAATGGTCAAAAAAACTATTTATATGCGAAGATGTGCCATTTATGATTCGCAGATTGGTGGCTTGGCATGTATGAATTCAATCAATTATGGCTTATTTAATGAACCATAGTTAGGAAATAGATTTCTGCCTGACAGCAAATTATAATTATCCATTTTTAGTAAGGAAGCATGGATGATTGTTTCTAGTAGGGTGGGGCTTTTATTTACTTATTTTTAAATAAAGAATCTCTATATTCTGCTAAGTCAGACAGCATCTACATTTTGCGAGAAAGATACATAGAGATTCCAAACAAGTCCAGCTTGTACAGATGGAAAATACTTTATTCTTTTGAAAATTTCAGGAGAAAGATCAAAGAGAAAGGAAAGAAAGAAAGAAAGAAAGAAAGAAAGAAAGAAAGAAAGAAAGAAAGAAAGAAAGAAAGAAAGAAAGAAAGAAAGAAATTGAATATTTTTGTCTGAGCTCTGATCAAAGGAAAATCTACAAAAAATATCTACAAGAAAAAAAAGTCAAAGAAAGCAAACAGGACTTTCTCTTCAGATATCTGGTCATCCAAAACAGCAGATAAGAAGGTTAGTTTGAAATATTGTATAGAGACTCATTTTTTATTTTGATCAAATATTCGTAAATCTAAAATTTTGTCTCTGGTATTTATCATGTTTCTGTAATTCAGTATTTGTGTGCTTTAAATCACATGGAAATACTTTTCAACAGAAGTTCTTCTAAATTAGGATCAGACCATCATTAACTTATGGTTTACCCAGAACCTAAAGATTTTCTTTGATACTTTTCTATCGGAAAACTTTTATGTATTATTCTCTAGGTTGGAACAGCCTATAATTTTTATCCCCTTCTGAACAAAAATTTTACCTGTGATTATTTTTATTTATTTATTTTATAATCTACTCTCTTTTCCTTTTAGGTATAAAGTTTGATTTTATTGCTCTATCTCTCAGCAAAGGATTTTCCTAGTCCTTTCAGTACTACAGGACCAGGGTTGGTTTTGGCTGAAAGTTAACCCTTTGTTAATGTAAGTTTGTAGGTCATATAGATTTTATGCACATTCAAAAAAAAAAATGAAACCATACTGGCAAGAGCAATTGTGCATAACATAAAATCTATACAATTTGCGAACTTAGTCTGTTAGACTAATCATTTAGATCTGGCTGTTTATTTGATTATTATTTTCCCCTTGCCAAATTTCATTGAATAACATGTTTTCATTATCTAATCCATTTTAACCTGTGTGGTTTTTCTAGATGGAACATTGGTCACTGACTCTAGTAAAGAACTCAGTGACAAGTTCAATTTTTCCCGTGTGCCTTTAATGGTTCCAGGCTTCGCCGTGTCTTAACCTCTTGCATTTTCTGTTCTCCCCACAGAAAGCCAATTAGGCCTGACTGCACAAACTTAAAAATGTTTACTCAGAAATACATACCACGGAGTTCAGTGAGATTTAGTCTCCTCAAGAGCATAGAAGGGAGCAGCCCACACCATTCCATTCGGTGGTGCAAATCTGTACAAACACGAACAGGCAGACAATATATCGGGTGTTGATTTATATACTGTAGAGACAAACTCTAAAACCACACGGCTTGGAAGCTGAACTAAAACTAAAACCCCAAACTAACCCCGGTGCACATGAATCACTGAAATGTGTTTGATATTTATTGTCACCCAAACCAGCCAGATATGGCTGCTAAGCAAGGATGGATGCCCACATTTCGGAGCAGTAGTAAAGAAAGTAAGAAATACAGTTTAAGTAAGTTTATTCTTTTTGCATTTATCACAGAATACAAGTTGCAAAAAAAAAAAAAATGACATTACTTCAGTGCCCTCTGCTGGATTGTCTGTCTTATTATTTTTAAGTGTCTTGCATTGTGAACAAAGTATAGGTACAGTTAGTTTTCTGCTTACAATAGTTCATTTAGTCACCGTTCAAAGTTACAACAGCACTGGAAAAAAGTGATTTATGACCATTTTTCACACTTATGACTGTTGTAACACACACACACACACTCATGTGATTTACATTTGGATGCTTGACAACTGACTCACAATTATGATGGTTGTAACAACTGCAGTGATTCACTAAACAAATGTGGCAAGAAAAGGTTGTAAAATGGGGCAAAACTCACTTAACAAATTTCTCACTGAACAGCATCAATTTTGGGATCAATTGTGGTCGTATATTGAGGATGACCTCGCTTTAAAGTGGAGACATCAGAGATAGATAAAATACAACCACCAGCCAATTGTAGCCCCCACCTCATTGTGGAGGAAGAGGAGGTGAGGAACATTCTGAGGGCTGTGGATCCTAGAAAGGCTGCCGGTCCTGATGGTATCTCTGGCTGAGTGCTTAAAGACTGTGCTGATCAATTGGCTGGAATCTTTACCAGGATCTTCAATCGGTCCATCTTGTCCATCTTGTTTGAAAGCTTCCACCATTGTTCTGCTGCCACAGAAGTTCCTTATCAATTACCTCAATGATTACAGACCAGTGGCACTCCTATCATCATGAAGTACTTTGAGAAATTGGTCTGCCAGAACATCATTTCTAGTCTTCCACATACATTTCATAAACACCAGTTTGCATACAGAAAAAAATAGATCTACAAAGGACGCTATAGCCACCACTCTTCACGCTGTTCTGACTCATCTAGAACAGTGAGAGGGCTATGTGAGGATGCTTTTTGTGGATTTTAGTTCTGCATTTAACACAATTCTTCCACATAGACTAGTGTCAATTGGGACATATTTATAGTAATAACACTAGCACTTAGACTTATATACTGCTTCACAATGCTTTACAGCCCTCTCTAAGCGGTTTTACAGAGTCAGCATATTTTCCCCCCAACAATCTGGCTCCTCATTTTACCGACTTCAGAAAGATGGAAGACTGGTCAACCTCGAGCCTGGTGAGATTCGAACTGCTGAACTGAGTCAACCTCAAGCCTGGTGAGATTTGAACTGCTGGCAGCCACCAGTCAGCAGAAGTAGCCTGCAGTAATGCACTCTAACCACTGTGCCACCATGGCTTTTATAATGGTTTCGGCATCCCAGGGTCATGAATCATTTAACAACTGCAATGATTTGCGCAACAAAAGCTCCAGCCAAAAAAAAAAAAAAAAGTTTGTAACATTGGGTGTGGCTCACTTAACCAGAGCCTTGCTTAGCAGTAGAAATTCTGGTCCCAACTGTCATAAATCAAGGACTACCTGTATAAATATTTAACACAGATTCGTCTTTCTGGCGCATGAAAAAAAAAAAAAAAACATGGCTGCACTCGCAAGAAATGAGTCCTCATCTTTGGAAGAGCCCACAAAATTATTTCAGATCAAGGGTTGTCCCAGCATTAATAGTAATATTAGAAAAAAGAAATGGGGTTACATCTCCTCCTAGGTTGTTTGGGGGGTTCCTTGAATTTATGGTTTAAACTTTTTAAAATATTATTGTTGTGTATGTACCATAGTTAATAAGGTATGAGCTTGAGGTAAAGTGTAGGGTTCTGGCCCTGCACTTCTGATTGGCTGTTAGGCGGCCAGATCGGATTGGTTAGTTCTGAGGAATCCGATTGGCCCTTAACAGAGGATTCTTATTGGTTTAAAGAGCTAGCGTTCATAGCTCGCTATTGGACAAATCTCACAAGGGTTGCCTATATAAGGCAGAGTTCACTGTTGTTGTTTTGAGAAGTCACTATGCAATAAAGAGCTGAAAGTTCACATTCAGAGGCTGTCTCCATTTATTCTTGTTTGTAAAGAAAAACACCAGTGATCCATCAGTGGGCTCTTCCTAAGAATCTGACGTGAGAAACCCCAAAGAGTGTTTTGATGAGAAGTTTGCATGATTTTTTAATTGTGATACCGAACTTTTGCAACAATTGCAGAGATGACCACTGACTTATTTCCTCTTAAAGGGGAACTTGGCAAATTTGTGATGGATGAGGCAGTCATTGGCAACTGTAGTGGGGCTCCCTACTTTCCTGTCCCAAAGGTGCTTTTTCAAGAGGCAACTGGACTCTCCTGTTTTTCTTTGAAGACTTTTCACTTCTCATCCAGGAAGCTTCTTCAGTTCTGACTGGATGGTGGGGAATGGAAGGGCCCACAACTTCTTGAAGGAAAGCAGTTCCACCGGTTAATGGTTCTCACTGTCAGGAAATTTCTCCTTAGTTCTAGGTTGGATCCCTCCTTGATTAATTTCCATCCATTGCTTCTTGTCTTCCCTTCAGGTACTCTGGAGAATAGGTTGACTCCTCTCTTCTTTATGGTAGCCCCTGAGATAGTGGAACATTGCTATCACGTCACCCCTAGTGCTTCTTTTCCTTAGACTAGCCCTACTCCATTCCTGCAACTGTTCTTCATTGTTTTAAGGCAGACCCTTAATCGTCTTTGTTGCTATTTTCTGCACTTTTTCCAAAGAGTCGCAACAACTTGATGCTAGAAGTTGTGATACAACAACCTACCTCCTTGATAATGTTTTGAATGGCATCTCCCATTATTACTGGCGGTGATCGTTGGGCCTCATGGAAAGGGCCTCATTACTTGGTTTTACGATTAGCTGATTAATCATCACAGCCGCTGTTTATACTTATTTATGTTGTGGGTGTTTTTTTATTGTTTATTACTGTTTTAATGTCTTTTAAATTGTTTTAATTGTTTGAGCATTTTAGACTTGTAAGAGTCACTTGGCTGAGTTGGTCAGCTATAGAAAATGTAATGAAATGAAACAATCAATATAAAAGAAAATAATAAAAATAATAATAAAGTAAAATAAAATAAAAATAAATGAATCAGGCTTTTACTCCCAAACATCTGAAGGTTACCAGGTTTTCTTCTCAAACTTAATGCTTCTCCTGAAAGAATTCAAAGGAAATCATGACCTTGGCTTTTGAGGATACCATAGGCCACAGAAGAAAAGAAAGATATCAGGAAAGAAATGTTAGGAATGTATGTTCCTCCGCTGAGCTTCTCCTCCTCACACAACCGTGTCTTTTCATTTTGGACTAAATAAGAGCCTGCTTTTTCTCCTTGATCCAGTAATTCTGGGAATTGATTTGTCTCAAACTGAAGGGTATTAATAGCAGGCTCTTGCGCTGGGGATTAAAAGGGTGATTCCCAACCCTGATTCTCTGGTGATTAATAAAGCACCCCTCTTCTCAATCTCCCACCCACCCTTTCTCTGCAAAACAGAGAAGGGGGCTTTGGAGGAGGGGGACTCATTCGCAGGCCAGAACTCGGCAGGGAAGCTGTGATGGATATATAGGTTTACTGCAGGGAGTAATATGAAGTCATCTCACAAAGCTGCATCTGCCAATAGAGCGCAACATCATCAACAACAACAAAAAAGGGCTTTGGGGGGGGGGTGTTTTGGATTGCAAAGTAGGATATGTGGGTGCCCCTTTTCTTTTTGCTAGGGTCAGAATGAAGAAGAGTTTTTTTAATTGCTCAGAATACCAGAGTTGAAATGAAGCATCCCAGGCCACTGTTTCTGAACCTTGACCACTGGAAGATCCTTCCCACCTCCCTTCCTCCTTTCTTTCCTTCATTTATCTACCTTCCTCCCACCTTTCTTTCCTTCCTTCCAGTGGTGGGATTTAATTTTTTTTTTACTACTGGTTCTGTGGGCGTGGCTTGGTGGGCGTGGCTTGGTGGGCGTGGCAGGGGAAGGATACCATAAAATCTCCAGTTCAGAAGTGGCATTTGCCGGTTATCTGAACTACTCAAAATTTCCTCTACTGGTTCTCCAGAACTGGTCAGAACCTGCTGAATACCACCTCTGCTTCCTTCGGTCCCCTTCCTTCCTTTATCTCCTTCCATTCTCCCTCCCTCTTTTCCTTCCTTCATTTATTTCCTTCCTCCCTCCCTCCCTTTCTTTTCTTCCCTCATTTATCTCCTTCTCCCTCCCTCCCTCCCTCCTTCATTTATCTATCTTCCTCATTTATTCTCTTTCTTCCACCCTTCCTTCCTTCATCTTCTTCCATCTTCCCTCCCTCCTTTCCTTCCTTTCTTCCTTCCTTTATTTCCTCCCACCCTCCCTGCCTTCTTTTTCTTCCTTTATTTATCTCCTTTCATCCTCATTTATCTCCTTCTCTTCTTCCTTCCTTCCTTCCTTCCTTCCTTCCTTCCTTCCTTCCTTCCTTCCTACCTACCTACCTACCTACCTTCCTTCCCCAAAACCCATTTTAGTCTTTTTCTTTTTCACAACAGCCAACAGCCAACCACTGGTAGACTCACAAGTAGAAGATGGAAACATACCCTTCACTATCCTTCTGCAAATAATACATGGGAAGATGCAAATTTGCTCTCAGTAACACAAGCAAAAGCCACCATCAGAGTGTGCAATTCAGAGAAGCAGCATTTATAGAGAAGACATGCATCCGGGAGCTGCTGGAGCTTTTCTGATCCAACAGGAATAAAATTAACTGGAAGACAACTTCTCTCCTGCAATTCTTCATTTGCCTCTAAAGCAGAATTAAAGTAAAGTAATAGCAGTAAATGTCCCTCCATTGATATTGTGTCTAGAAACTGAATGACCTTCTTCTTTATAGCCAAGCTGTCTTCATTTTTCTACTGTTATTCTTTAAAAAATAAATAAATGGATATTATTCCATTTTGCCCTGATCATGTCACTGAATTATGGGTCTTTATATTCAAGTTGCCCATTAAATCAGTCAGATATTACATTACCATCTTCCGCCCGCCCTTTTGCTTGGTTGCTGATTATTATGGTAATAAGACCATCCTTCTTCTAATTGGAGCTTCTGTACTTCAGGGATGCCGCAATTTACCAGATCTCTGGCCACTGGCGTGACTTGACTAATAACCATGACCAATAATCATGAACCAGGGTGGCGCAGTGGTTAGAATGCAGTACTGCAGGCTGCTTCTGCTGCCTGCCTGCAATTTGGCAGTTCAAATCTCACCAGGCTCAAGGCTGACTTCCATCCTTCCAAGGTGGGTAAAATGAGGACCCAGATTGTTGGGGGCAAGAGGCTGACTCTGTAAACCGCTTAGAGAGGGCTGGAAAGCACTGTGAAGTGGTATGTATAAGTGCTATTGCTATTGCCCTCCACAATCTGGAAGTCACAAGTTGGAGAGAAGCAGAACTATTGCAACTTAAAAATAATTTGGAAGCTCAGGAGGAACCAGAGGGGGAGCCAGGCAGGCCAGGGAAAAGGTAAGTTAGGTTACTTGGGCAGGTGCACTGGGATAACATTCAGTCAGTATGTACAGGCCTCAACTGAGCCCAAAACTTCCAGTGTTAAGCAAGACAGTTGCTAAGTGAGTTTTGCCCCATTTTATGATTTTTCCTGCCATAGTTGTTAAGGGAATCACTGCAGTTGTTAGTAATATGGTTGCTAAGTGAATCTGGCTTCCCCATTGACTTTGCTTGTCAGAAAGTCGCAAAAGGGGATCCCATGACCTTGGGACATTGCAACTGTCATAAGATGAGTCAGCTGCCGAGTGTCTGAATTTTGATCAGATGCCCAAGGTGATGCTACAATGGTCGTGTGAAAAACGGTCATAAGTTACTTTTTTCAGTGCCATTGTAACTTTGAATGGTCAACTAAATGAACAGCTGTAAGTCGAGGATTACCTGTAATGGAGTTTGCCCATTATGGTCATGAGTTGTGACAGTTGTAAAGGGAGTCACCTACCTGACCTACTCAATGTTACAACCTTTGGGGAGTCAGTCATTATACCAATTCTACAGCAGTAAAGAAAATGCTGCTCTAACAAAGGGAACACCATGGTTGTAAAGCAAACATCTTTCACTAGATGGCATTTTTTCCCAAAAAATGGAAGTAAACAACGGTTTTTGGTAAAAACAACATTAAGTGCGGTCCCGTGACTACATAACGCTACAAAATGGCTGTAAATAAGGGATGTTTGCCAATCCCCTGAAATGCTGACACTGGGACTTCTTCAGAACTGGGTCATAAATATTTGGGAAGGAGGCATTTTACTTAGTGACTAGTCGTAAGATGAGGAGTACCTGTATATGAGAACAAGGAGCCCTCCAATAGCATTCCACACCCATCACCGTAGGAGTGGTGAGAATTAGGCCATGTCATGTAATATGGCGGAAACATTCTGGCAATCTCCCTTTGCTGCCATCTGTCCATGGGCCACCCTCACCTCCACCACAAGCCACAAGTGAGAAGGATTAAATCCACTGCTTTATTATTGTTAAAAATCCCCCCCCCCAATTTATACCAGCAGATTTCTAGGTCGGCCTCAAACAGTGGTTCTTAAATTGGGTTGGGATGGAGAGCGGAGGGAAGGATGAAGGAGAAGGGAAGGAGCGGGAGGGAAAAGAAAGGAGGAAGAGAAGGATAAAGGAAAAGAAAGGGGGAAGAGAAGGATGAAAGGAAAAAAGGAAAGGGAAGGATGAAGACAAAGGGAAGGATGAAAGAAAAGGAAGGAGGGGAGGGGAGGATGAGGGAAAAGAAAGGAGGAAGGGAAGGATGAGAACAAAGAAAGGAGGAAGGGAAGGATGAAGGAAAAGAAGAGGGAGGGAAGGGAGGGAAAGGAAGGGGCAGGGAGGATGAAGGAAAAGAAAGGGGAGAGAAGAGAAGGATGAGGAAAAAGAAAGGGGGAAGGGAAGGATGAAGGAAAAGAAAGGGGAGGGAAGGGAGGGAAAGGAAGGGGAGGGAAGGATGAGGGAAAAGAAAGGGGGAAGGGGAGAGAAGAGAAGGATGAGGAAAAAGAAAGGGGGAAGGGAAGGATGAAAGAAAAGAAGGGGGAGGGAAGGAAAGGAAAGGAAGGGGAAGGGAGGATGAGGGAAAAGAAAGAAGGAAGGGAAGGATGAAAGAAAAAGGGGAAAGGTATTGTGTATGCAATAAGATTAATAAAGTGTGAGCTTGGAGTAAGTGCAGGGTTCTGGCCCTGCACTTCTGATTGGCTGCTAAGCGGCCGGACCGGATTGGCCCGTTCCGGGGAATCCGATTGGCCCTTAACAGAGAGTTCTTATTGGTTATAAGAGCTAGCGTTCCTAGCTCATTATTGGTTAAAGATTACATGGTTTGCCTATATAAGACGGGTTTTACTGCTGTTGAATTAAGGAAGTCACAATGTAAATAAAGAGCTGAAGTTCACCGTTCAGAGGCTTGTCTCCATTCTTTCTCGCCCATTCTTAAAACCTAACACTGGCAACGAAGGTGGGATCTGGAGATATCTGAACCAACGAAACTTCGAAGAACACCGAGGACATGACAGACGACGCCAACGACGGAACCATGTCCGGCGGCATCATACCACCCGCTCCATTCGATCCAACACAAAAGGACTGGGAGTCCTACATGGATCGCTTCCAAATGTTCTTAGAAACCAACAACTTAAAGGACGCCACACCAGGAAAGAAACGGGCGGTGTTCCTAACGCATTGCGGTCCAACCGTATTTAAGATGGCTAAAGCACTAGCCAAACCCCGAGAAGTGAAGGCCATGAATTGGGACGACCTCGAACCTATCCTGCGAGACCACTACGCCCCGACCGTGCCTACGCTCATGAGACGCCATGAGTTTTATCAAAGAAGCCAGCGAAAGGGAGAAAGCATGGCTGACTTCATAACAGACATAGCATCCGAAATTTGGGAGGCCTCTGCAGGTTCACCGATCTAGAAGAAGCACTAAGAGATCGCATAGTTCTGGGATTAGATGCACCAGGCGTCCAAAGCAAGCTGATGGCGAAAGGTGACATCAGCCTTGCCGACGCCATTGCCGATGCTACTGCAGCAGAAGCAACCAGGAAGTCGGCTGCACAACTACGCCGAAACCGCGCTCCGGTACCTCAACCGACAAGTGACATTTTATACAAGTCGGAAGGACAGCTTGCGACACGAGGACCTCTCTTCGTCGTCAGACAGCGACGAAGAAGGGGTTCATTGACTGCGGTCCAACTGGGACCCTCACCTGAAGCCCTTACGCCCTTGCGCTGGCTGTGGAGCCAACCATGCCAGGTCCGAATGCAAGTTCCGCGACGCACTCTGCCATGAGTGCGGGAAATGAGGCCACATCGGACGGATCTGCCGCAACTTGCCAGGACCCAGCCAGGCCTCAAAAGGGGCTAACTATCGCCAATCGACAGGAAACCATCCTGTAAGGCGAGAGCCAGTAAACCACTCCTACAGAAATCGAGCTTTGCAGAGAGAAGAGGCTCACCATACTATCACTATCGGTCACGCCTCAGCCTTGGACACTAAGAAAATCTGAGTCACAGTAGCCATCGAGAACCAGCCTTGCCACATGGAGGTCGACTCGGGATCGTCCCTCTCGATGGTGTCTTGGAAAACACTCAAGCAACTCATCCCCACAATTCAATGCCAAGATCTCCGTTTCCAACGCCTCATCCTCAAGGACTACCAGGGGAATCGAATCCCCGTCGTCGGATCCTGCCGAGTCCGAGTCTCCTTCAAGAACCACACAGCGTACTTACCTTTAACGGTCATCGATAGAGATAGGCCTAGCCTACTAGGCCTCCAATGGTTCGCACCACTCGGCATTGAAGTGGCCGGCGTAAACCGAGTCGGTGGCTGTGCCTGGGAGGAAGACCTTATCTCTGAGTTCAGGGACATCTTCGCGGACAGCTTAGGCGAGTACAAGGGGACCCCGATCTTATTCAGCCTAGATCCAAAAATAGCTCCCATTCGCCTAAAGCCCCGTCGAGTTCCGTTTGCCTTAAAATCGAAAATCGACAAACAACTTGACAAACTGATAGCTCAGGGGGTGTTGGAGCCCATCGATCACTCCCCATGGGAAACCCCTATTGTAACACCCATTAAGCCAGACGGGTCAATCCGAATTTGTGAGGACTACTGGGCCACCTTGAACCACACCCTGCAGCACAACGTGTATCCAGTTCCAGTGGTGCAGCATCTCCTTCATTCCTTGGAGGGCGGAAAGGTTTTCGCTAAATTAGATTTAGCTCAAGCTTATCAATAACTACCAGTGGATGAAAAGACGGCCCAAGCCCAAACAATTGTAACACACAGAGGTACCTTTAAATGTACCTGATTGCAATTTGGGGTTAGTGTAGCCCCGGGGATATTCCAAAGCCTCATGGAAAGGTTGTTACAGGGAATCAAGGGCGTGGTTCCATATATTGATGACGTATTAATTGCAGCCCCTACCAAAACAATCTTGCAGGATCGTTTGAAATGTGTTCTTAAAAAATTCCAAGAGGCAGGACTTAAGGTGAAAAAAAATAAATGTCACTTATATACTGACAGTGTTGAGTTTCTAGGGTATCGGATTGATAGCCAGGGCATTCATCCTACCGAAAGTAAATTAAAGGCGATAAAAAACGCTCCCAGGCCACGAAACAAGGCCGATCTCCAAGCGTTCTTAGGCCTCATTAATTTCTATAATGTATTTTTACCACACAAGGTGACTGTTGCTGAACCGTTACATCGGTTATTAGATAAAAAAGCATTGTGGGTATGGGGTTACCGGGAAGAACAAGTGTTCCGGAATGTTAAAAAACTGCTCACTTCTGACTGTACTCATGCAGTATAATGAGACTTTGCCGTTAGTTATAACCTGTGATGCGTCGCCTTTCGGGGTGGGTGCCATTTTGAGCCACGTACTGCCTAATGGGAACGAAGCCCCTGTTGCATATTTTTCAAAGACTCTTTCAAAAATGGAGCGGAACTATGGACAAATTGATAAAGAAGCCCTCGCAATTGTCTCAGCTGTGAAAAGATTTCACGAATACGTGTGTGGCAGGGTTTTTACTATTGTGACTGACCACAAACCTTTGTTAGGGATAATAGCCGGAGATAAGCCGACTCCTTACATATTATCCCCTATGATGACCCGATGGTCAGAATTCTTAGCTGCTTATAACTATCGGCTGCAATACCGCCCAGGGAAAGCCATTCCCCACGCCGACGCATTGAGCTGAGCACCGCTTCCAGAGACTCTCGACGATCCGGCACCAACGGTAACCACGTTGCAAATCGAGGCACTCAATTCGCCGCCACTGACTGCCCGAGATATCGTGAGAGAAACCAAACGCAACCACACCCTAGCACGAGTCCTAGGCTGGGTAGAACGTGGATGGCCATTGGACCAGTTATCAGATGACTTCACACCATTCAAGTCTCGACAGACCGAGCTCTTCTCCCAGAAAGGCTGTGTCATCTGGGGGGATAGAGTCGTTATCCCAGAATGGCTCCGAAAAGCGCTGCTGAGAACTTTGCACGATGGCCACCCCGGCATTGTGCGAATGAAAGCCCTTGCGCGAAGCTACGCATGGTGGCCGAGCATTGACAAGCAAATCGAACAGTAGGTTAAAGCTTGTCCCAAATGCCAAGAAGTCAGCAACACCCCACCAAAAGCCATGCCTACTGAATGGGAGACACCACATGGACTCTGGTCCCGAATTCACCTGGACTTCACGGAGCCAACCAAGGGCCACACCTTCCTGCTTACCATCGATGCCTACTCGAATTGGCTCAAAATTCATCACATGATGACTACGACCTCCGAGGCGGTTATCAAGATTTTAAACAGACTCTTTTCAACCCACGGATTACCAGATGTCCTGGTATCCAATAACGGCCCACAATTTACTGCACTAGCGTTCGAGCAGTACCTCGCTGACCGCGGCATCCGCCATGCGCTCACCTCGCCTGCGCACCCTGTGACCAATGGCCGAGCAGAACGCATGGTCCAATTTGTGAAGAAAACCTTGCAAAAGGTAGACTACGACAACATTGACGACAAGGTCAATCAAATCCTCTTCTTGCAACACATCACCCCACATAGCGTCACCAACAAAACTCCCGCTGAACTGCTAATGGAACGAAAGCTCCGCTCCCACCTCGACCGGTTGCACCCGGTTTATCAACCGGAGAAACCACTAGGATCCAGCGGCTGCTGTCGCACCTTCCAGGTAGGAGACCTGGTTTATGCAAAAAACCTATCGGGCGACCCGTTGTGGGTGGAAGCGACAGTGGTACATGTAACCGGCCCCAGATCCTACCTTGTGCAATGCCTTGACGATAAACTTTGGAAACGGCATATCGACCAATTACGATCGCGGCTTTCAGCAGCCAGTCCGCAACTCCCCTATGACCAAACTGAGGGGGGGGAGGTACGGAAGAAGATGAATTCCTACGAAACCCGTTCGAAGGAAACGACAGTTTAATAGGAACTCAGGAAGCGGAGCCGGAGGGAGAAACGGTTTCACCTCAGGGAATTGCAAAAAATGTGGGCAACGACGTAGAAGTGAACTCTAAACCAGAGGCAGCCCCACTGCCAAACAACGATCTACCTCAGCAGGATTGCAACCAGCCGATACAACGAAAATCAAAGAGACTAAAAAGACAACCATCCTACCTAAGGGACTATGTAACTGCGCCCTGAAATAAGAAGCCAGGGGGAAGGGGTGTTGTGTATGCATAAAGATTAATAAAGTGTGAGCTTGGAGTAAGTGCAGGGTTCTGGCCCTGCACTTCTGATTGGCTGTTAAGCGGCCGGACAGGATTGGCCCGTTCTGGGGAATCCGATTGGCCCTTAACAGAAATGTCTTATTGGTTTAACAGCTAACGTTCCTAGCTCATTATTGGTTAAACGTTACAAGTTTTGCCTATATAAGGCGGGTTTTACTGCTGTTGAATTAAGTAAGTCACAATGTAAATAAAGAGCTTTAATTCACCGTTCAGAGGCTTGTCTCCATTCTTTCTTGCCCATGCTCAAAACCTAACAAAAGGGAAGGGAAAGGAAGGGGAGGGGAGGATGAAGGGAAAGAAAAGGGAAGGGCAAAGCAAAGCAATGTTTGAATCAAAGGTACATTTCTAAAAGGAACATTGTTGATAGTTTTAATCAGGCAGTTGGCAGTCTCTTTTTCTTCATTTTCTGCTCACATCTTCAACCGCTAATTCCACACCATCCATCTGTGCCAGACAAAAAAGTAGAAATTGAAATCTGTCATGCCGAATCTGGATTCCTTCTCGACGGAGACAGCGCAGCACTCACCAAATAAGAAGTTGCAGATCTCGGATTATACAGTGATGGATGCTCAGAGAAAGTTGAGAGTCTCAGGAAAGTCTAGAGCCTCTTTTCTTTAAAAACATGAATCCGGGGCTGGGGGAGGGGAAGAGCTGTTTGTGGAGGTGCAGTTGATGGTAGAGAACCAGAATTGCTTTTGGACAAGATGGAGGAGCTTGCCAGAAAAGGTTAAGTGACCCTTCCATCTCCTTTATATTTGTCAGACTTTTTTTTTTAAGCCACTGATTATCCTTCAGCTGGGAGAGAAACATCAGCTCTGTGTGCAGAGTCAGGACAAGACAAAATACCTGTTTTATCTGGAGATGGGCTAGAACAGAAGATGGATACCTCCTTCTCCCTATTCTAAAATCTGTCTTCTCCAACCTGGCAGGATGGGCATCCACCGAGGGTCAGCGGTATTCATCATAAAGGGTGTAGGAAGTTAGCACCCGTCCATTTCCTAGAAGAATGAAATATCCTGCAAAATATTAAAAAGGCGGAATATTTCCTCTAAAAAGAGTAGAAACTCAGAAGCAGAAACTCACCTCAGAAGCAGAAGTTAACCCCCACCTTGCTAATGGGTGAGCCATTAAGGCCTGGGACAGAATACTTTACATAACAAAGATCTCCAGGTAAAGCTATAGCTATTGCCAAAAGCCCTTTCAGTGCATCATCATCCAGCAAGGCTCAACCAAGCCTGGAACTCAGGACAGCCTACAGAGTTGCCCCTGCATGGCCTCATGGGAGTCTGACAACCAATCAGAATACAAGCTCCAATTCAAATCCCAACAAAGGTTATAAAACCCAGGCACTCTCAGCACCTCAGTCTCTTTTTCTTGACTTCTTCCCTCACCTTAAAGCATGTGATCATCCTTCCTTTTCACTTTGGAGCTCCAGGCCATGTGGTCCTGTCCACCATTAAACCATCTTTCCACACAGCCTCCATGTTTCCAGTGTCTTTTTCCCCACTTGGAACTGAACCCAGAAGAATCATTCTTTCAACAAGGGGAAATAAAATAGCAGAGTGGAAATTGGCAGACAACACAAACTTCTTCACTTAAGAAGCAACTGGAACCGAACCAGTAGTAACACCGGTTGAATCCCACCCCTGCTTACAACCATTTAAAATTGAACAGCCCTCTCTCAACGGAGGCGAAAGGACATAATATCATCCATTTACAATGCAGTCCTTTCAGCAGTTCCAAGAAGGCTCCGCACCCATTTGCACCACTCAGGTGACTTCTGAGGACACAGATAAACTTCCAAGTGGCTGCATTGACCCTCCAAAAGAATGCAAATGACCAGCTGTCTGTGTGGTGTATAAATCCTTCTATTCTCCATCGTCCAGTCAGAGCTGAAGAAGCTTCTTGGATGAGAAGCAAAACACCTTCAAACAAAAAGAAGAAAGTCCGGTTGCCTCTTGAAAAAACACCTTTGGGACAACCAAGACCTACCTGGATGACTGAGAATCTCCACAGACATTTACAACCGTTCATTTAATGATCATTCAAATTTACAATGGCACTGTGACGGCTCATCCTTTTTCATACTTACGACCGTTGCAGGGTCATGTGATCAAAAATTCAGATGCTTGGTAACTGGTTCATATTTATGACGGTTGCAATGTCCTCGGTTCATGTGATCACCTTTTGTGACTTTCTGACAAAGTCCATGGGGAAGCCAGATTCACTTAACTGTGGTTTTAAAAAAAAGGTTGTAAAATGAGGCAAAACTCACTGAACACCTCTCTTGCTTAGCAATGGAAATGTTGGGCTCAATTGTGGTCATAAGTTGAGGACTACCTGTATTTATTTATTATATAAATTTCTGTGGGGTCCACCTTTCTCTCTAGGACTGGGGTCTGCAACCTTAAACACTCAAACAGCCATTTGGACCCATTTCCCACAGAAAAGAAAACACCAAGAGCCAATAATTTAACAACCGGTGTGACTGGGTGGGCATGGCCTACTCTGCATCGCCTCCCGCTCTGGACTATGGAGCGAGTCTCCATCCCCTGCCATCACCCTTACCTTCTCATCCAGGCAAGGAGTGACAGGGAGGGGAGGGGCCAGCCAGTGGTGGGATCAGCCAGCAGGGAGCCACAGTAGAGGGTCCAGAGCTGCAGGTTGCAGACCCTTGCTCTAAGGTAACAACTCCCAAAGGTGTCAGATGGGTCCTTCTCTACATGGTGATGGATTAGGACTGGAGAACGCAGCTTCAAGTCCATCCTCAGCCATAGAAGCTCCATAGGAGACTTTGGCTGAGTCCTTGTCTCTCAGCCCAAGAGCCAATGTGATCTGGTGAGCAAGATATTGAACAAGCCCTAAAGATACTCATGTTCAAATCATAGAGACTCCCTAAACTTGAAGGGCCACTCCTGAGCTCTCTCTAAGCCATTCTTCCTCACAGGACTCTGAAGGATGATTAAAGGTAGTCCTCAACTTACAGCCACAATTGACCTCAAAATTTATGTTGCTAAGCAAAACAGTAAAGAAATTTGATCCCTTTTACGAGTTTTCTTACCATAGTTCTTGAGTGAATCACTTCAGTTGATAACAGGGTTGTTAAGATAACCTCACTTCCTCATTGGCTTTGCTTGTCAGAAGATCGTAAAAAATGATCACGTAATCCAACCAGGACACTGCAACCATCGTAAATACATACCAGATGCCAAGCATCCAAATTTTGATTCTGTGACCATGAGGATGTGGTAATGGGCGTAATTATGAAAAATGGTTATAAGTCACTTTTTTTCAGTGCCATTGTAACTTTGAATGGTCACTAAATGAATTGTTGTAAGTCAAGGATTTACCTGTATCCATTTAATGTAAAGCTAGTCCAGTTTGTCATGCCCTTGGTAGAGTTGGACTCTGAGGAGAGGAGGAACAGCCAACAGGGAGTGGAAGTATGGCTCCGGAGGTTGTGGAGGAGGCTGGGGAAGGGCAGAGGCTGGCTGAGCAGTCAGAGAAAGACCCAGGCCCATTCCCTCTACAACCTAGGACACGCAGGGAGGAATGGAGAAGGCAACAACTTGGTTTATGAGAGAGGAAGTGGCCATGATCCTTCTCATTGGTTGCAGTTGGGGAGAATAGTATATAAGAGAAATGGTAAAAACACAAGGTTGTCAGAAGCAAAGTGTGTGTTATTTTGGGCTGAAGTTATCTTCCAACAGATTGTGCCTTGTTATCTCCTTGAATTTGCTAATTACTTATCCTGGTCCGTTGTGGAAATTTCATCATTGTAGTTTGTTTGGTTTTTTATTTCATATCTATCTGCTCATTAAGTTCGGACTGTATTGCTTTCTTTTGAAGGCTATTTTGGAGTACGTTTTATCTCCAACTAAGAATTATTGAACAGTGGGGCCAAGTTGGAGGAATTAAAGGACATTTATTTACATTTTGGATTTTGTTAAGTTTGTGTTACACTCTGGGTCATCACACAGTTAAATATGGGAGATTTTGGATCTCTTAGAGAAGATGTGTCAAACTCAAGGTCTATAGGCAGGACATGGCCCATGGGGTACTTAGATCTGACCTGCCGAGCTGCCCTGAAAACAGCAAATGACCAGCTTGTGGTGGCTCTGCCAGTGAAAATGGCACTCGGGAGGGTTGCAGGAGGCTGTTGCAGTCAAAAATGGAGTTCAGGAGCTCATTTTCGCTGGCAGAGCACTTGGGCCACCACAGGCGCACCCAACATAAGTAACATCAAGCTGGCCATGCCCACCGTAGCCATGCTCCACCCAGGTCAAACACAACCCTGATGCAGCCCTCAATGGAATCAAGTTTGACACCCCGTCTTACAGCTTTGATTGTGTCTCCTCCACTATTTCCCAAGTTGCTTGGATCCATAACTTTAGCCAAATCTAAATCTTGGTTCCCTTTAAAAACATCACTCTGAGAATGAATTTAGGACAACTGATTAAAGAAATAAACTTGACTTGCCACTGGGAATGTTATGAACTAATAAAACGCTTAAATAAAGTTTTATCAAACTTTTAGAAAAAGCAGGGTTCTAATCCTGCACTTCTGATTGGCCGATAATAGCGATATCGGATTGGTCCATTCAGGAGAATCTGATTGGCTGTTAACGAGCCACTCTCATTGGTTCAAGGGGTTAACACTCCACGTTTCTCATTGGTTACTAGATCAGCAGCCTGCCCTATAAAAGGGCTGCTGCTGCCCAAGGTTTTTGCTCTGTTCAGAATGATGAATAAAGAGTTGAAGTTCACTGTTCACTACCTCGTCTCCGTTCCTTGTGCCCATGTGCAGAACTTAACACTGGCGACAAGGATGGGATACGGAGACGCCAGAGCTGATTGAACACTACAGAGCACCAAACAGAGCACGTGGCTGAAGGCACATCGACAGCGGAAACCATGTCCGGCGGCGCCATACCACCCGTTCCATTTGACCTGGCACAAGAAGACTGGGACTCATACATGGACCGGTTCCAGATGTTTCTGGAGACCAACAACTTGAAGGATGCCACTACGGGAAAAAAGCGAGTGGTATTCCTGACTCAATGCGGACCTGCTGTTTTTAAGATGGCCAAGGCACTGGCGAAACCGGCTGAGGTAAAATCCATGGACTGGGACGTCCTCGAGCCCCTCCTATGGGCCCATTATGTACCTACTGTACCAACGCTTGTCCGAAGAAATGAATTTTACCAGAGAGACCAGCGGAAAGGAGAGAGCGTTGCAGATTTCATCACGGATCTCCGGAACCTGGGAGGTCTCTGTGGGTTCGCCGATCTCAAAGAAGATCTCAGAGACCGAATAGTTCTGGGACTAGATGCACCACATGTGCAAAGTAAGCTGATGGCAAAAGGCGACATCAACCTTGCAGATACCATCGCTGACGCTACTGCAGCAGAAGCAACCAGGAAGTCGGTTGCCAGAATGCACTGCACCAACGCACCACTCCGCCAACTCACCAGTGAAACTTCACCTCGCCTAAAGGGACACACAACAGCAACCCAACACGAGGACCTCGAATTGTCATCAGAAAGTGATGAGGAGGAGGTCAACCGGCTCCGGTCTGAACATGACCAATGCCACCAGCGTAATCAAAGACTACAGCACCAATGTGCAGCAAACCACCCGTGATCAGACTGCAAATTCCTCGACGCGCTCTGCCATGTTTTTGGGAAAAGAGGCCACATCGGAAAAGTCTGTAGAAGCAAGCAAGGATCCAGCCCACGTCAGAGGGGGACCAACTGCTGCCAAACCACAGGGAATCGTCCTGTGAGTCGGGAACATTTGAACCACCAATGGAACAACCACTCCTACAGAAATAAACCACTGGCCAATTCAACGAAATGAGAAGAGGCACACCAAACCATTACAATTGGTCACGCCTCATCACTAGATGCAAAGAAGATCCGAGTGAAGGTCGCCATCGAAAACCAGCCCTGAGTGATGGAAGTTGATTCAGGATCATCCCTCTCGATGGTTTCCTGGAAGACCCTTAAACAATTAATCCCTGCCGTCCGGCGGCAAGACCTCAGAACCCAAACAATCATACTCAAGGATTATCAAGGGAACCAAATTCCGGTCGTTGGATCCAGCCTAGTCCAGGTCTCATTCAAAAATCGTACTGCATCTTTGCCATTGACTGTCGTCAACCATGATCGGCCTAGCTTGTTAGGCCTTCAATGGTTCGCCCCACTTGGGATTGAGGAAGCCGGCATTCACCAAACCAGAAGCGACAACTGGGAGGAGGCCCTTGTCCAGGAATTCCAGGACGTCTTTGCAGACAAACTAGGCAAGTACAAGGGGACCCCGATATCATTTAACCTTAACCCTGAAGTAGCCCCCATCCGCCTTAAGCCTCGTCGGGTACCATTTGCCCTTAAACCAAAGATTGACGAGCAGCTTGATAAATTAAGAGCCCAGGGTGTTTTAGAACCAACAGACCACGCTCGTTGGAAAACCCCAATTGTAACACCCATCAAACTGGATGGATCATTAAGGATTTGTGGGGACTACCGAGCCACCCTGAATCACGCCCTTCAACAGAATGCTTACCCAGTGCTGGTGGTACAACACCTTCTCCATTCCCTGGGAGACGGAAAAGTCTTCGCTAAATTGGATTTAGCACAGGCATACCAACAACTGCCTGTAGATAAAAAAACAGCAGAGGCACAAACGATCGTTATGCACTGAGGCGCCTTTAAGTGCAACCGACTCCAGTTCGGAGTTAGCGTAGCCCCAGGGATTTTTCAAAGTTTGATGGAGAGACTTTTGCAGGGGATCAGAGGGGTCGTACCATACTTTGATGACGTTTTAATTGCTGCCCCGAATAGAGAAATACTAGAAGAGTGTCTTAAATTAGTTCTCCAGAAATTTAAAGACTCCGGCCTTTAGGTTAAAAAAAATAAATGTCAACTGTGTACAGATAAAGTAGAGTTCCTGGGGTACCTAATCAATAAACAATAAACAAGGCATTCACCCCACCAATAGCAAACTAAAAGCAATCAAGAACGCCCCAAGACCCAGAAATAAGACTGATCTCCAAGCTTTTCTGGGGCTCATTAATTTTTACAACATCTTCCTGCCCCACAAAGCGACCGCAGCTGAGCCCCTACATAGACTTCTCAACAAAAAAGCAACCTAGGTCTGGGGGCACCGAGAGGAGCATGCGTTCCGACAAGTGAAAAACTTATTAACCTCAGATGCTGTTTTAATGCAGTATAACGAGACTTTGCCTTTAACAATTACATGTGACACGTCACCGTTTGGAGTAGGAGCCATTTTGAGCCATGTGTTACCAAATGGTAGTGAGGCCCCTATTGCCTATTTTTCAAGAACCCTATCAAAGGCTGAACGTAACTATAGTCAAATCGATAAAGAGGCTCTTGCTGTTGCATCTGCAGTGAAACGGTTTCATGAATATGTATATGGACGAGTTTTTACTATTGTTACCAACCACAAACCTTTGCTGGGGATTATAGTGGGAGACAAGCCAACCCCCTATATATTATCACCTAGAATGACTCGCTGGTCGGAGTTTTTGGCTGCGTACAACTATACACTGCAACACCGCCTGGGGAAAGCCATTCCCCACGCTGATGCACTGAGCCGTGCACCACTTCCGGAAACCGTCGACGACCCAGCTCCAACCCTTACGACACTCCAGATTGAAATGCTACATTCACCGCCGCTAACAGCTAGAGACATTGCGATCGATACAAAACGCGATCCTGTCTTAGCGTGAGTTCTTAGCTGGGTCGAACGGGGATGGCCAGTAGAACAAACCCCTGATGACTTCACCCCCTTCAAGAACTGGCAAACAGAACTTTTTTCTCAAAAAGGCTATGCATGGTGGCCAGGCATCGACAAACAGATCAAAGCCTGGGTAAAGACTTGTTTAAAATGCCAAGAAGTTAGTAGTGCCCCACCTAATGCAACTCCAACAGAATGGGAAACACCCCGGGGACCGTGGTCCCGCATCCACATTGACTTTGTGGGACCTACTAAGGGACATACGTTCCTACTAACAGTGGATGCCTATTCCAACTGGCTCGAGATCCACGAAATGAAGATTACTACAACCGAGTCCATCATCCGGAAATTGAACAGGCTATTCATGATGCATGGACTGCCAGACGTTCTGGTCTCCGACAACGGACCCCAGTTTACCGCTCTACCCTTTGAACAATACTTAGCGGACCGGGATATTCGCCATGTGCTAACTTCACCAGCGCACCCTGCGGCTAACGGAAGGGCCGAGCACATGGTACAATTTGTTCAAAAAAACCCTCTATAAAATGGACTATGGGGACATTGAAGATAAAATAAACAGAATACTCCTACTCCAACACATCACTCCACACAGCGTCACCAACAAGACTCCAGCTGAACTATTGATGGGACGCAAGCTCCATTCCCACCTCAACCGGCTTCACCCATCTTACAAGCCAGAGAAACCCTGTGGATCTAGTGGAAAATGCCACGAGTTCAAGATAGATGATTTAGTTTTCGCCAGAAATCTTTCCGGCAAACCGTTGTGGGTTGAGGCAACCGTAATTCAAGCCACCGGACCCAGGTCATACCGTGTGAAAACCTGCGACGGAAAAATATGGAAACGCCATATTGATCAGCTTTGCTCGAGGCTACAACCCAGTTTCCGCGACTCCAGTAACTCCCAAACTGAGGGAGGAGGGGTGTCGAAGAAACCGAATTTGAGATGGTGGAAAGCAGGAGCGAAAGAAGTCAGAAATCTGGCGTGACAAATGAAAAAGTATCAGGGAGGGGAGTGTCTTCGCCACAGATGAACACCCCAACAGAAGCAAGTCCGCAAAGATCGGAGGACAACAACGAGAACATTAGCGGCACCGAGTCATCCAATGAGGATACAGAACCACCGGTACCTGATTTGCCCAAAAATGTCCCGCCAAAACCGGATTACAGACAGGAACCGGTGGGACAGCGTAAATCTAATAGACAGTCAAAACAACCTTCATACCTCAGGGATTACGTCACCCCACCCCTTAAACGGAACCCAGGGGGAAGGGGTGTTATGAACTAATAAAAGCACTTAAATAAAGTTTTAACAAACCTTAAGAAAAAGTTGGGTTCTAATCCTGCTCTTCTGATTGGCCGATAATAGCGATATCGGATTGATCCGTTCAGGAGAATCTGATTGGCTGTTAATGAGCCACTCTCATTGGTTCAAGGGGTTAACACTCCATGTTTCTTATTGGTTACTAGATCAGCAGCCTGCCCTATAAAAGGGCTGCTGCTGCCCTAGGTTTTTGCTCTGTTCAGAATGATTAATAAGGAGTTGAAGTTCATTGTTCACTGCCTCGTCTCCGTTCCTTGCGCCCATGCGCAGAACTTAACAGGGAAGATACTTTTTGGCCCTGAATTATGCATAGAAAAATAAAAGAGATAATAGATAATCTTCTTTTTTAAACTCCTTTGTGCTGACTCACCCACATTAGGCTGATGAATAGATTTTGGTTAAAAGAAAAAAAGGGAGGGGAGGTTGGAAGACAGAGAGTGTTTGTTTTTTTAAAAAATTTTGGAGTAGGAATCCAAGTAGTAAATCTGCGTAAGAAAAACACATCCAGATGCTCTTCTCCACAGAGAAAACATTGAACAAATGCAAGATGTTGATAAAATATGCCACATTACTGGTACCATTTTTCTCTCATGTTTTCAGAACAATTTCCAAGCTTATCAAAGTCAGATTATTCTTTGAATGATATGAAGTACTGCCTCGATTTAAAAAGAATAAAATTCAGATGAAATTCTTCTGACAATATCACCAATGAAATTGCTGGTAAGAATTTGGGTGTGTTTTTTTTTTTAACCAACTCCAGCTGTTATAAAAAACATAAAATGTTTTTTATAGGTATCTTGGGTGCTGCTTATCTTGTCTGTATCCAGGCCTCTCCCTTCCCCTCTTTCAGAGAGAATTATGCCCATCAGAATAATCCAATTTCAATGTTTAGCCCACACAATCCTGTTTCAAAATAATCTAATTCAGATAGTAGTTACTCGGGTGCAATTTCTCACAAAGTCCTGGCCTAGAAACCCGGAGACAATGAATTCTAGTCCTTAGGCCTGAAAGCCAGTTGGGTGTCTTTGAGCCAATCACCAGGAGACTTGAGTTCTGGTCCCACCTTAGGTGCGAATGCTGATTGGGTGGCTTTGGCCTAATCACCAGGAGACTATGAGTTATAGTCCTGCCATAGGCATGAAACAGGGTTGCCATCTGGCCATTTTTCCAGCCAAATTCGAGAAATCTGGCCATATTTCTATCTGCTTGGCCATGAAAAAAATGATGTCTCCGGCCAAATTTATTTGGCTGGAAATTTGGCCGAACGAAAGTTGCTTGGCCGTGAAATCGGCCAGATGGCAACCCAGCCACGCTCCTTCCCTTGCGCATGCGCATCACCACAAGCAAAAGGAAGACAAGCGCGCCCTCTCAGTTCTCCGACACGCCCGCTTCCTCTCAACTCCAGTCACACACCCCTTCGGGACCTTGGTGCCCGGCCACACTCCCTTCCCGCCTGTGACCCGAGCAGGGGCGGCTCCTCCTCCATCAACACCACACCCATTCCTATTATGGCTCATTCCAATGCCACGCCCTTCGGCTTCCCCACCCATCCCGAGCTGTCCTTCCCTTGCGCATGCGCGTCACCATGAACAAAAAATAATTTGGCCGTATTTTGACTTGAGTTTGGCCGCAGAGCCAAACTGCGATCTGGCAACCCTGGCATGAAAGCCAACTGGTAACTTTAGGCCAGTCTCTCTCTCTCTCTCTCTCTCTCTCTCTCTCTCTCTCTCTCTCTCTCTCTCTCTCTCTCAGGACAACCTAGGAAAAAGGAAGGAGTATAAAATATGTTCATCACCTTATTTATTTTTGAAAAGGTGGATAAAAAATCTTGAAAAATAACATCTCATGGTATGTATCATAGAAAAATGCTAAATTGTTGCACAGGTTTTTAGAGATTCCACAAGATGGTGATGCTTTAAAAAATATTTTTTAATCCCAGTTAAACCACAGAAATGTTTCAGTTACACAATGATCTCTAAAGCAGAAAAGTGAGGAATAGAATTAGGTCTCATCAGGCAAAATCATTATGTATGATCATTATGATTTTTGTTGTTCTTCTCACTTGTTGGCATTTTGGATCTATTTTGATTTCTGGTTAAATCTGCTAATCAAAATTTATCCTGTCAATACCCTTTTTTTTTTTGGAGGGAAAAAAAGGAAAATTATATAGTTTTCGGAACTTCCTTGTTTAGTCATATATTTCTATGGACACTATTGGATGCTGCTTTGAGTTTTAGAGAGATGGTGGCTTATTTTCCTGACAGGAAATAGAGTAGCAAAGTTACTAGAAGAACACTTATATTTTAAAAAATATATTTTACCTTAAAACTTCTATCTGGCTTGTTTGAATGTCCTTTATTTAACAATAGATTTGGGTCTGGGTTAGGGTTGGTCACACTGCCTATGTAACTAATTTGGTGAGTGTTCTTCATTCAACCTCCTTTTCCTTTTTTTAAAAAAGAATTTTTAATACATTTACAAATATGAAATACAAATGAAAATAGTGGAAAAATGGGAAAGGGGAGAGAAAACAGTGTTGGATAAAGATGAAAAAAGAAGGAAAAGCATTGATTCCAAATCTTTTTAGAACAGTAGAATAAAATAGTAACATTACAGCTTCAAGCCATCAACTTTTCTTTTTATATTCTTAGTATATACTAGCTATTTCTATAACAACAAACTTTCTAATCAACAAAACCAAAGTCAATGTTTCAGTTTTTCCATCTCAAGAACAAAATCCAGAAATAAAGTTGGATGTAGTCTGTTCTTTGATCAGAGCAATTAATTTAGCCATATGTGCTAGTTCCATCAGTTTTTCCAGCCATTCATCCATTGTGGGAGAGCATCTTTCTATTTTTATGTATAAAGCATTCTTGCTGCTGTCAATATATAACAGAAAGGTTCCAGACTTTTTTTCCAAGTTCTTTGTCCATTAAGCCTAAAAGAATATATCTGGTTTAATTTTTATATTCACTTTAAGAATCTTCTGTATTGAAATATTAATCTTTCCCCGTATTTTTTGGCTGTATCCCACCAAAGATGATAAAAAGTTCTGTCTTTGCATTTACATTTCCCACACATTGTATATTTGAAATATCTTTGCACCTCTTTGACATTTCATTAGGTGTTAAATACCAACAGTACATCATCTGATAAAATATTTTCTTTTAAATTATAATTTAATGTACATTTTAAGGCCTTCATCCACATGTTTTCCCACAATCTCAAAGATTATATTATATCCAAATTCTTTGCTCATTGAATCATGCAATGCTTTAGAATAGAGTAGAGTAGAGTAGAGTAGAATTCTTTATTGACCAAGTGTGATTGGACACACAAGGAATTTGTCTTTGGTGCATCTGATCTTAGTGTACATAAAGAAGAAATAAAATATATTCATCAAGAATCATAAGATACAACACAGTGATAGTCTTAGGATACTAATAAACAATCAAATCATACTAGAAAACAATAAAAACAATATAAGTTGTAAAGATACAAGCAACATGGATACAGCCATAAGTGGGAAGAGATAGGTACTAGTAAGGATAAGAAAAATAGTAATACAGTCTTAGTAGTTAATTTGACAATGTTGTGGGAATTAGTTGTTTAGCAGAGTGATGGCATTCGGGGGAAAACTGTCCTTCTGTCTAGTTCAGGGGTGGGCAAACTTTTTGGCTCGGGGGCCGCATTGACTTTTAAAATTTGATAGACGGGCCAGGTCAGCACACAGCTCCGCAAAATCAAGTCACTGTGCCTAATGCGCAGACATGATATTCTTCCGATTACAAACACAACTGTTGTATATGTACCATAGTTAATAAAGTATGAGCTTGAGGTAAAGTGCAGGGTTCTGGCCCTGCACTTCTGATTGGCTGTTAGGCGGCCAGATCGGATTGGTTAGTCCTGAGGAATCCAATTGGCCCTTAACAGAGAATTCTTATTGGTTAAAAGAGCTAGCGTTCATAGCTCGTTATTGGACAATTCTCACAAGGGTTGCCTATATAAGGCAAAGTTCACTGTTGTTGTTTTGAGAAGTCACTATGCAAATAAAGAGCTGAATGTTCACTATTCAGAGGCTGTCTCTATTTCCTCCGACCCATGTTCAGTACTTAACAACAACATAGATAGATAGATAGATAGATAGATAGATAGATAGATTCTTCCCCTATGAATAAACGACTGTGTGTGTGTGTGTGTGTGTGTGTGTGTGTGTGTGTGTATGTATGTATGAATGTACCCCCTCAGCTTATACAAGTTGTCCACTTATAAGATAAGAAATAAATAAACGCCCACCCCCCAAAACATAACTCCTCCGGTGCCCACGGATAAACTGTGAACCACCAATTAGTAGCAGGGCTGACCCTCCCTCTTGAATCAACGTCTAATTGGGGGGAGCAGACTGGCCTTCAGTCTCTTGCGAGAAACTGCTGGCTAACCCGGCAAACCACTTGCCAATGTGTGTGTGTGGGGGGGGCTTTTGCCTGCCTTTCCCCCCGCCCGCCCAGTGCCCATCCCGCCGCCGCTTTTGCTGTTAAACCGTGACTCCTCCCAGGCGCTTGGGAAGCCCACTTGGCAGAAAACATCTGCGCGCCTAACCCAGGACCTGCCCGCTCCGCCCAGCCAGGACGTCCACCACTGAGCGTGCCTCGGTCCAGCTGCAAGGTCCCGGCACCGGCATGCTGAGGGCGCCGCTGTTCTTCTCTCCCATCCTACCGCAGGGGAAGGCCATGGAGGGAGGTGTGAAGCCTGCTGGTGCTCGGGTCTATGGGAACATGCATCACAACAGCGGGGGTTAGGGGAGGAAGGAGGCAGCAGCGGAGCTGCTGCTGCTGCTGCTGGCCGAGAGGTGAGGGAAAGGCGCGCCCAGGACGCAGCGAGCCAGATGCCCAAGAGTGCACGGCAGGCTGCTCCGAAGCTGGATGCGGGAGAAAACTGCCCCAGCCCCCCCCGCACAGGTCCCAGCCCCCCCTGCCAGTCCCGGCCGCTCCGGCTGCCAGTTGCTCCTTGGGGCGCAGCTCTTAAAAGCCTGCTCCCAGCACCTGAGCAACTTCCCAGCAACTTTCAGCTTCCTTTTAACTCACGGGCGCTCGCGCCTGGCCCCCACCTGCACAGCAGAGGGGAAGCCCGGAGCGCCGTCGGGTCACCTCCTTCAAGCAGCCCGCCCACCCTCCCACCAGGCTTCCTCTCCGCCAAGCAGTTTGGGGCCAGGTGTGAGCGCCCATGAGGAAAAAGGAAGCCGAAAGTTGCTGGGAAGTTGCTCGGGTGCTGGGAGCAGGCTTTTAAAGTGCTGCCCGAGCAGGACTGCCAAGCCGGGAAACGGGGCACCAAGGCAGGGCAAGGCTCCACCAGCAGCGGCCTAGCTTTAGGTGGCTCCAAGCAGCCCACTCCAAGCAGCCCGCCTGCCTGCCGGGCAGAACCCTTCCCGCTCCTCGGCGGGAAGACGCTCCAGCCTGCAAACTTTACCTTTGCAAAGTTTAAGCCTGGAAGCCCCGGAAAGAAAAGGGGGATCGGCGGGGACTCACCTTCGGAGAGGTTGCACTCGAAGGTGATTTCGAACTCCCAGCCGAGGCCTTTGCAAAGTTCTTTTCTTTCCTACCCTGAGAGCGCTCCGCACTGTTTTGCAGCTTTGGGGGCCATGCGGCACAGGGCAATACGCCACACCCAGCAATTTTTTTTCAGGGGCGGGCCAGATTGGACAGACCAATGGGCCAGATGTGGCCCGCGGGCTGTAGTTTGCCCACCCCTGGTCTAGTTGTTCTTGTGTGCAGAGCCTTATAGCTCCCTTTTGAGGGTAGAAGTTGAAACAGTTTATATCCATAATGTGAGGGGTCTGTCAATATTTTCACAGCCCTCTTTTTGACTTGTGCAGTATGCAGGTCCTAAATGGAAGGCAGGTTGGTAGCAATTGTTTTTTCTGCAGTTCTAACTATCCATTGAAGTCTGTATCTGCCCCGCTGGGGTTGCAAAGCCAAATCAGACAGTTATAGAGGTGCAGATGATAGTCTCAATAATTCCTCTGTAGAACTGGATCAGCAGCTCCTTGGGCAGTTTGAGCTTTCTGAGTTGGCGCAGAAAGAACATTCTTTGTTGTGCTTTTTTGATGATGTTTTTGGTGAATATGTTTACACATTCATTCTCCAAATTCAATTTCAATAGCAGTTTATAAACCTTGGCAATAACATGTTGATTATCACCACAGTAAAATTTCAAATTAATTTTTCCAAAGTCAGACCCATAGTTTAGTTTAAACCATTTTTTTCAGTTGTAAATATGTGAACCAGTCCTTTGATTGCAACTCCTTTATTGACTTAATAGAGGTTCACCTCGATTAAAAAGTATTATATAATAGAATAACAGAGTTAGAAGGGGCCTTGGAAGTCTAGCAAGAAACCCCATGCCGCTTCAGACAAATGGTTGTCCAATCTCTTCTTAGAAACATGCATGTATTGGAATATCCACCAGTTCTGGAGGCAAGTTGTTCCACTGGATTAATTGTTCTGTCAGGAAATTTCTCCTTATTTCTAGGTTGCTTCCCTCCTTGATTAGTTTCCATCCATTGCTTTTTGTCCTGCCT
The DNA here is from genome assembly GCA_033807585.1 of Hydrophis major. Classification (NCBI taxonomy): domain Eukaryota; kingdom Metazoa; phylum Chordata; class Lepidosauria; order Squamata; family Elapidae; genus Hydrophis; species Hydrophis major. The sequence continues at coordinate 7,871,980 of CM066331.1, forward strand.
TCAGGTGCTTTGGAGAATAGCTTGACTCCGTCTTCTTTGGGGTAGCCCCTGAGATATCGGAACATTGCTATCATGTCACACCTAATCCTTCTGTTCACCAGACTAGACATACCCAATTCCTGCAGCCATTGTTTGTCTGTTTTAGCCTCCAGTCCCCTAATCATTTTTGTTGATATTCTCTGTACTCTTTCTAAAGTCTCAACATTTTTTTAAATATCATGGCAACCAACTGAAGGCAATATTCCAAGTGTGGTCTTACCAAGGCATTATAAAATGGTACTAACCCTTCATGTGATCTTGATACTATATCTCTGTTAAGGCAGCCTAGGACTGTGTTGGGTTTTTTGGGGGCAGCTGCAATACACTTCTGGTTCATATTTAAGCGATTGTCCACTTGGACTCCAAGATCCCTCTCATAGTTACTGCTATTAAGTCAGGTATCACCTATTGTATACCTGTCAGGTACCACCTATTCTATACCTGTGCATATGGTTTTATGTGCTTAAGTGTAAAACCTTTTCTCATCATTGAATTCCATTTTGTCAGATAGGGCCCAATTTACAAGTCTGTCAAGATCCTTCGCTATCTTGAGCCTATCTTCTGGAGTGTTGCTCTGACCCAAGCCTCGTTCCAAGCAAACAAAAACCAAACAGAGATAAAAGCAAAACCTTTTTAATGCTTCTCTGTGAATTCTGTTCATTCACAGTAGAAACGCTGTTAAAACTAATTGTTTCAGATAAGAACAAGCCTTGCAAGGGTTGTGCAACGCTGCCAAGAACACTAGATTAAATTGCAAGGAAATATTTAAAACCAAAAGTCTCCAAACACAAACCAGGATAGTCCGAACTTGCACAAGACTTGAAGTGCAAGAAATTATTTGCTTCCTGCAAAGAAACCCACCTTTGAGGGCTGGCTTTTATCCCTTAAGGGAGGGTCCATCACCTTGCAGTCTTACTCCCGAGTCGCCTGTGCTGCTGCAGCTGCTCTTTCCTTCGAGCAGCCCTGCGTGCACACACACTGGGCCCAGGCTCCTTGGGGGCCTCTTCATCACTGCTGCCAACCTCCATAAGCTCCAAAGGCAGCACTCCACTCTCTGACAGTCATGGCCCCATCCTTGCATCACATGCAGGCCCCTCATCTGAGTCCTAGCTCTCCGAGACCTCAGCCATCTGCAACTGCTGCCAGCAAACCACAACAAGTGTTAGCTATTCCTGCCAGCTTGGTGTCATCTGCAAATTTGATGAGTTCTCATTCTATCCCCTCATCTAAATCATTGATGAAGATATTGAAGAGCTCTGGATCTAAGACAGAGCCCAGGGGTGCCCTATTTGACCAAAGGTCCATGTCCACCGGTCTGGCCTTGCCATCATTTCTTTTCTTTAAAAAGGCTCCCTGAAGTGACATAGAGAACTTTGCTTTATATTTGTTCCAAACCAGGGGTGGGATTCTACCAGTTTGGACCAGTTCTATAGAACCAGTTGTTACAATTCTGCAGTTTGGAGAACCAGCAAATCGCACCACTGGCTGGCTCCTCCCTTCCCCACCTGCCCTGCCCAGGAAGCTTTCCTGAGGCCCAGTCAAGGGTGGTATTCGGGGGGGGGGGAGGTTGGGGGAGGGAGAAGTGGCCTGAGAGCAGAGCTGAACCTTCCTTAGGATTGAAGCTTCTATTTTTCAGTGCAGATTCAGGCAGCAGATTGCAGAAAGATAAATCTCTGAGTGAATCTGTGATTCTGTGAGCAACTCAATCTGTCTGCCTGCTTTGCCTGATTTTGGATAAAAGTTGCTCTTTTTTAAAAATAAAAAATTAAATCTTTACATATGTATTTACAATATTTACATACAAACCACGCCCAGCCAGTCACATAACCACCAAGCCACACCCACAAATTAGACTACGTCCACAGAACTGGTTGTTAAGAAATTTGAATCTCACCCCTGTTCCAAACCCTAAGGATGTCAAGTCCAACAAAGTTGTTCTTAAAATCTACATTCAACTCACTTTCATCGTTTTTGATTTTCAGGAACAGAGAGAACTTCAAAGTATGTACATTTAGGATTGAAGCATATAGGAATGCAAGTTACTTTATGCAAGTTACAGTGGAAAGCAGTTGTTGTTTTTTTCCCTAGCCTGCTACCACACTAAATGGACTGTGTGAATCGCCAAGGGTGCATTGAGCAGTGACCCTAAACATGGATGGCCTTGTAGATGAGTAGATAACTAATAGACTAATGGAATGCATCTAAAGGGTCAACTACTTTAGCAGCTATAATGGACTCCAGGTCAGTAAACCCTTTAAACAAAGCCAATGAGCCTCAAGAACGAAGTCGTTTGCTTTCTCTTGAGAGCAATCCCAGTGACATAATTCAGGTTAAGTAATCTGAGCTTACATTTGTTTTGATATCCTCTGATCACAGAGAGATGGATACGTTGATCAGCCCCCAACAAGGTCTCTTCCAGCTTAATGGTACTCATTTATTATGGCAGTTGAGCTTTCCAGAAACATAACAGACGAAAATGGGTTACATTATTAGGGAAAGAGGGGGGGAAATATTGCTAAAGGACTACACAAATCATTTAAAGCACTTGTATGAGTTACGGTGGCGCAGTGGTTAGAATGCAGTACTGCAGGCTACTTCTGCTGACTGCCGGTTGACTGCAATTTGGCAGATCAAACCTCACCAGGCTCAAGGTTGACTCAGCCTTCCAACATTCTGAGGCGGGTAAAATGAGGACCTAGATTTTGGGGGGAAATATGCTGATTCTGTAAAACTGCTAAGAGAGGGCTGTAAAGCACTGTAAAGCGGTATATAAGTCTAAGTGCTATTGCTATTGCATTGCCATCATCAAGATGATTCATTTGTACTGCATACCTTTAGCAATAAGAGAGTCTAGTCTAAAGCTGGCTTAAGCTTTGTCATCCTGATAGCTAAACTCTCCATCTTGAGACTTCAGGGCAAAATAAGAGTAGCTGCTTCCATGATGACTTATAGATTATTGGGACCACAGTTGCCAGATAGATCTTAACTTCAAACAAGATATTCAGAAATCATTACTCTACATTTTATTTATTTATTTTTATTTATTTTTATTTGTCAATCGCTTACAAGATAATAGGTATATGTTATGTCTCACCTGTGCAAACGAGGTGAGAAGTCCAAATTTCCAAATGAATATAAACAAGCAAACAAGTCCAGTATTGACAGGGTTAAATTCCTTGAGCCGAGAAAGTTCTTGGCAGTCTCACACAAGCTGTCTGCCAAGTCCGACAATAAAGCAAGAACATAAATCACAAGCTATCGCCACACACAGAATCTTCTGAAGCTTCTCTCACAAATTAACACATTGTCCCGAACAAGTTCTCAGAGCGAACACACCCACTTTTATTCCCTGTGGGGCATGTCAGTCCCTCATCTCAGTCTCTGATTCATCCTTTCTTTCTGCATTGCAACTCACACTTTTGCCTGCGCTGTTGCCTCGCATCAAGCCAGCATTCCTCAGCTTGATCCTCAGTCAGAGGCTCTGGTACACTCTCCTGATTATCTGCCGACACCTGGGGCACAATCAGAGAGGAAGGTCCTGCCGAGGAGGAAAGTCCTGGGGAGGAAGGCAATTCCAAATCCTCTTACAAAGCAGGCTCAAACCTCAGAGTCAAATCCTCCTCTTCCTCATTGTCCAAGTCCTCGACCTCTGACAAAGCAGGCTCAAACCTCCCAGCCACAACAGGTATAAGTATATATATAGTTATGAATACATGAAATGGATACATATAAGAAAAATAAAAGAAACAATAGGACAGGGACGGTAGGCACATTGGTGCACTTATGCACGCCCCCTACAGACCTCTTAGGAAAGGGGTGAGGTCTATAGTAGACAGTCTAAGGTTAAAGTTTTGGGGGTTTGGGGAAGAAACCACAGAGTCAGGTAGAGTATTCCAAATGTTTTTTTTCTGATATAATTTTTTTCTGATATATTTTGTCTCTGATATCTTGATATGTTGGGTCTATGACTACCAGAATTCTCTGCCATAAATGACAAGGCATGTATAGAGTTGATCCTTAACTTATGACCACGATTGATCCCAAAATTTCTGTTGCTAAGCGAGACAGTTGTTAAGTGAGTTTTGTCTCATTTTATGACTCTTCTTGCTGCAGCTGTTAAGTGAATCGCTGCCTCCCCGTTGTTCTTGCTTTTCAGAAGGTCACAAAAGGTGATCACATGACCCCAACATACTGCAGTGGTCAGAAATAGAGCTGTTAAGCAGAAGAAGCTGAGGTGAATGTATACTTGAGGAAAACCAGAGGGAAAAAAATGAAAAAAAAACGCAGTTTCAACACTATAGAACCAGTAGCTCTGAAGAGCAGCTGACACCGAACTGGTTTGCTCTGAAGATCTTTTCTTCGGTTGGGACCACCCACACGCTCAGGGCTGTCCTTGATTCCCTGCTAAAGCAACCTTAGTTGCTTTGTATGGCACAACTGAGTGCCATGTGGCAGCAGGAGAAGTTGATTTACAACTACTGCACTTGCGAAGCACGCGCTCACCAAACTGGTTGTTATGCCGGGTAGGATCCCATCCATCTGGGCAGCTGACAAAATGGAGTTGAGACTGAAGGGTTTTTATATCTTCCTTGAGCTTTGTATCTGAGCTTCCTGTTCCTGTGCAAGAACGTGTCTTCTATTGGCTGTTGTCAGATTCTTATGGGGTCATGTGGAGGTTATGTAGGGGTCACAGCTGGCTCTATAGGCAAAAGAGAAAATGCAAATCCTATTCTTTGTCTGAGCCCCCAGGTTTGGTTGAAGTTTGGACTGCTAACAAAGGGGCTTGTGCTTTGAAAGGGTGTTGGGCAATTCCTATTGTGTCGTAATGGTTTTGCCCTGTGATGGATCTTGAGTGTGGGGTAATCCTACCATTCTGCCTTTGTTCAGACTTCCTGCAGAGAGTTTCAAAATATCCTGTCTTGAATGGATTTCTGCCTGCAGCATTTGCTTTGCATATGAATGGAGCTATCTAGATACTTGTCTTCCTTTTTCAGTAAGCTCTTTAACTCTTGAGTGCTGACATCTGCTGTGTGCTATTAAGGAAAGCAGGGTTGCTTTCTGCCTCTCAAAAAGCATGTTTCTCCATTCTCCCTTTGGGGAAATATAATTTTTTGCCTTTTTAAATATTCCTCAAAATATTTCATTCTTCTAGGAGTGGGGTAGGTGCTGACATTTTACACACCTCAGCAGGCATTCCCGTTATCTTCACCACACTATTGAACATTTTAGCATAGCGTTTTTCAATGGTGGCAACTTTAAGATGCATGGACTTCAATTCCCAGAATGCCAGCATCTTAAATTTACCAAGGTTGAAAAGCATTGCTTTAGCAGAAATGAATGAGACTGTCAATAGCGCCATCGCCTGGCAGACAAGAAATACTGCAAGATTCTTTGCATCTGGTTTCCAGTAAAGAGCCAAAAGGCCGCTCCAGTTCTAATCCATACAAAAACAGCAGGATTGCATGCAGAACTACAGGGGCAGAAAACTCATAAGTAATGCAAAGGTCTCTGAGAAAGCAAACAAGTTTTGTCATCTGACAGAGCCCTAGTAAGCTGCTGGTTCCCCTTAATATATGTGCTGTTTTGTGGCATGCACTTTAAACATGCCTAACCTATGGAGTTTTATATGTAATTTCCCAATATATGTTTTTTTGTGCAGAATTTTTAATGAAAAGATCTGATTGTTTCCCACTGTCCTTTATTGCTGCTTGAGCTGAGTTGCCTCTTTTAGCAGCCCTAGCAAGTATTTTGATAATTTGTGCCAGCTCATTCCCCCTGCAATCCATAAGAGATCCCTCCTCCTCCTCCTCCTCCTTCTTCTTCCTAGCATATTCCCGCAAGTGCAGAGTCCGCTGATGGGATAATTGAACGCCACTTTGCACGGTCAGCTGTATCTCCAGGGCACAGGTCTGCAGCTTGCATATCTTTGTTAATGGTTTTTTGCCATCTCTATTTTGGGTGCCTGCAAGGTCACCAGCCATTGACTTCTAGATGGTTGGCAGTTGTATACAGTTAGCACCCACCCCTCTCCTAGAAGAATGGAATACTTTGAGAAATAGTTAAAATAGTTAAAAAGGCAGAATATTATATTTCCCTTAATAAGAAATAGTAATCTTAAAGGAAACTGAACCTCAGAGCCACAGTTCCCTCCAACAAGCAGATACCAAGCTGAGGCCAACTTTTAGAAATGCAGATTTGGTAATCCATTCAAGTCAGGATATTTTGAACAAAGATAGAATTAGGTAGAATGGTAAAATCAGCCCTCACTCAAGATCCAAACCACTAAGACACAATAGGAATGGGAACACCCTTTCAGGACACAAGCCTCCTCATTACAGCATCTCAGAGAGTCCAGGTTTCAATCAAACTTAATTCAGACAACCTAAAAAGTTAGCTATGTCCCCTGCGTAGCCCTCTGCGACTCTGACAACCAATAGAATACATTTCTTGCACAGGAACAGGAAACTCAAGGGCAAGGCCCAAGAGGGTATAAATACCTTGCTCTTTCAACTCCATGTGGTCCTATTCATCAATTCATCAATAAATCCTTTTTCCAATCAGCCTCCGTCTTTCCAGTGTCTTTCTCCCCACTTGGAACTGAACCAGATGGTTATGCCCTCAGGACATGTCCATATCAGCAGAGCTGGCCTTCTCTCATCTTCTCTATAATTGGTGCCACACCAAAATGGTATCGATGGTGTCATTTGTGAGGTAGTCAGGAAGAGAGATGTCCAATATCCAATGGAGCATTTGCATTTCTATGTCGTGGAGATTGCTTTCAGTCCCTGATGTTGCTGCCAAGCATTCAGTGCCATATAGTGCTACAGGGCGAATGATTGTCTTGCAAATCATAGATTTAAGATGGTTTGCCATTCATCTGTTCCATAACACACCAGTGAGTTTAACAGATTTAACAGATAATCAGAGTTGGAAGGGACCTTGTAGGTCATCTAGTCCAACCCACTACACAAGCGGGAGACCCTACACCATTTCTGACAAATGGCAGTCCAATCTCTTTTTGAAGGTCTCAAGTGATGGCGCTCCCACAATTTCCGAGGGCAAACTGTTCCATTGGTTGATTGTTCTTGTTGTGTCCGTTTGGAAAGAGGCCAGGAGTCGGTGACTTTGTATCAAGCTCTTTATTGTAGTAGGGAACCGAACTGGCTCTTAGGAAAACTTTGCGGCTTTTTATTTCCAAGCTGCGGTGGCCGCGGCCAATGGCACCGCTTTGAATCTCCCACGATTCGAATCTACCAATCGCGGGAGATTCTCAGCGAGCCAATCGGCGCGGCTCGCCTAACCAATCCAATCGCCCAATCAAAGCTTGGGGATTTCAAGAATTCAAATTAAGGTACAGAACACCCCTCCCCTCTTGGTTTGGTCCTACGTAGCGTAGTCCTGTAGGTAGGCGGGGCTCCGTCTTTGCCTACTGGACCTGCGCAGGTCAGTCGTAGGTTTGATCCCGGCCGGTTTGGTCAGGGTCTCTGTTTCTCTTGACTCCGTCGTGGGAACTGCTTGGTATGTCTGGCCGGGCCGCTCTTCGCAGCTCCCTCCTGGGCTACCTGGGTTGGTTGAGCTGTGGGTTTCGCTGATCCCACTCGGTCTTCCCGGGTTGGTTGAGCTGGCCTGGCTGTCTCTCCCTGGCGAGGTTTCGTGCTGGCTGCTTGCAGGTGAGTATGGCTGGTTTCTTTCTTCTGGGTTTTGGTTCCTGGGGTATCCCCTCCCCTCTTGGTTTGTGTTGAGGGGGTTGGTTTTGTTTGGTTGCGTGTCGGTGGTATCTTTTGTGGCAGTCCTTGATCTTAACTGATCGATGTGGCATTTCCACACTCGTCCGTCGGTTGTTTGTAGCCGGTACGAGCGTGGGCCTGTTAGCTGTGTTATGATTGCTGGTACCCATAATGGGTCTCCGGTTAGGTTTTTCGCGTAGACGGTGTCACCTGGTGCGAAGATTCGGTATTTGCTGGTGGAGTCTGGGGGTTTCTCTGGGTTGTAAGTGGGGTGTAGTCTATCGAGTGGGGACCTTATTTTCCTCCCCATTAGCAGTTCTGCTGGAATTTTATTTGTTGTGGTGTTCAGGGTTATGTGCTGTATGAAGAGTAATTTATTTATTTTGTTTTGGATCTCCCCGTGGTCTATTTTCTGGATGTTTTTTTTTGTGAATTGAACCATCCGTTCCGCCCTTCCGTTCGCCGCCGGATGCGCTGGGGCTGTCAGTGCGTGTCGTATGCCCCTTTCCGCTAGGAATTTTTCGAATTCCAGCAAGGTGAATTGGGGCCTGTTGTCGGACACGAGGACGTCTGGGAGGCCGTGTGTTGCAAAGAGTTTGCAGAGTTCTTTGGTCATGGCTTCCGTGGTGGTTGTTCTCATGTTGCTTACCTCCAGCCAGTTGGAGTAAGCATCTACGGTTATTAAGAAAGTGTGTCCTTTTGTGGGCCCGGCAAAATCTATGTGGATTCTAGACCAAGGTCCCCTGGGGGTTTCCTACTCTCGGATGGGTGCTGTGGGTGGGCTTGGTCTAGTTTCCTGGCATCTTTGACACCTTGCTACCCAAGCCTCGATCTGTTTGTCCATCCCTGGCCATCAAACGTAACTTCTGGCCAGGGCTTTCGTTCTAACGATGCCCGGGTGCCCCTCGTGTAACAGTTCCAGTACCTTCCCTTGTAGTTTTTCCGGGATGACCACCCTATCCCCCCATAGTATACACCCTTTGAGTAACGAGAGTTTCATTTGCCGGTTCCGGAATGTCCTGAAGGTCTCATCATTTTCCTTTTCTGGCCACCCTTTCTCTACCCAATGCAAAACCCGTGCCAGACATTTGTCTTTATTAGTTTCTCGGGCAATGTCTGACGCAGTTATGGGTAGGTCGGGTAGAGTCTCAATGCTGAGGGTGGTCGTCGTGGGTGCTGGGTCAGTGTCTGGTTTGGGTAACGGTGAGCGGCTTAAGGCATCCGCATGGGAGATAGTCTTACCGGGTCGGTGTGTGAGCCCGTAGTTGTAGGCGGCCAGGAATTTGGACCACCTTGTCATTCTGGGAGACAGAATGTTCGGGGTGGCCCTGTTCCCTGCGAGTATTCCCAGCAGCGGTTTGTGGTCGGTGATGATGGTGAACGTCCGGCCGTAGAGGTACTCGTGAAACCTTTTCACTGCGGCGACGATAGCCAAAGCCTCTTTGTCCAGCTGGCTGTAGTTCCGCTCCGGTTTGGTGAGGGTCCTTGAAAAGAATGCGATGGGTGCTTCCTTTCCGTCGAGGAGAGTGTGGCTGAGGACAGCGCCGACGTCGAAGTGTGATGCGTCACATGTGATGGCTAGTGGTAGGGTCTCGTTGTACTGGATGAGGACGGCATCTGAAGTGAGCAGGTCCTTGGTTTTCCTGAAAGTGGCTTCCTCGCATTTCCCCCAAGTCCAGGTAGCCGCCTTGTCCAAAAGCCTATGCAAAGGCTCAGCCGCGATCGCCTTTTGGGGCAGGAAGACATTATAAAAGTTAAGTAGCCCCAGAAATGCCTGCAGTTCTGTTTTTGACTTGTGTGTGGGGGCTTCTTTGATGGCTTTAATTCTTTTGTCGGTGGGGTGAATGCCGTGTCGGTCAAGGAGGTATCCTAGGAATTTGACCCGCTCTGTGTACAGCTGGCATTTTTCCCTCTTCACTTTAAGCCCAGTTTCTTTGAATTTCGTTAGCATCTCCCTTAGGCGACTCTCTAGTTCGGCCTGGTTGGTTGCCGATACTAGTACATCGTCAAAGTATGGTACCACCCCCTTGATGCCTTGTAAGAGTCTTTCCATGAGGCTCTGGAAAATTCCAGGCGCCACGCTGACTCCGAATTGGAGTCGGTTACATCTAAAGGCTCCCCGGTGGGTGACTATGGTTTGCGCCTCTGCAGTTTCCTCGTCGACCAGCAGTTGCTGGAATGCTTGGGCCAGGTCGAGTTTCGCGAAAACTTTGCCCCCTCCCAGTGAATGTAGGAGATGCTGCACTACGGGGACGGGGTAAGCGCTTTGCTGCAAGGCGCCATTTAGGGTGGCCTTATACTCCCCGCAGATTCTCACTGACCCATCAGGCTTGATTGAGGTGACTATGGGGGTCTCCCACCTGGCGTGGTCTATGGGTTGTAGGACCCCTTGCTTGATGAGCTTGTCAATTTGCTCATCGATTTTTGGTTTGAGTGCGAAAGGTACCCGCCTTGGTTTTAGGTGTTTCGGGGGAACGTTTGGGTCTAGGCTGAAGGTTATAGGGGGCCCTCGGTACTTGCCTAGGGTGCCGTCGAACACTTCTTGGAAGTCCCAGGCCAGTTGCTGCTCCCAGATGGCTTCGGCGATGTGGTCGATGCCCGTGACTGCGATGCCGAGCGGTGCGAACCATTGAAGTCCCAGCAGGCTAGGTCGGTCTCGATCGATGATGGTCAAGGAAAGTCTTTCGGTGTGCCCCTTGTAGGTTACTGTGAACTGTCCTGTTCCAACTACAGGGATGCGGTTTCCCTGGTAGTCTTTGAGGATTAGTCTCTAGTTTTCTAGACCCCTTCTCTGGATGGTAGGCACCAAGCGTTTAATTTCTTGCCAGGCTACCATTGAGAGGTAGGACCTGGAGTCCACCTCCATTTTACAGGGTTCGCCTTCGATGTCTACCTCCATGTAGACTTTTCGGGTGTCGGTGGTTGTTGCGTGGCCGATGGTGACCATCTGATGTGTCTCTTCTCTCCGCCGGATCTCGCCACCTCGTTGGGCTCGTCCGTTCCGGTCCCAACGATTGTCAGCTGGGTGGTCTCTGGTCCTGGGTGGTGTGCTCTCTCGTCGCCGCTTGCTCGGGTCCCATCGTCTGGGGCTGTGGGTTTTCTTGAGGCGGCAGACGCGGGCGATGTGGCCCTTTTTGTCGCAGTGCCGGCAGACTGAGTCGAAGAACTGGCATTCGGATCTGGGGTGGTCGCCTCCACAACCGGCACACTCGGTCCTCGACTTACGACTCCGCCGGCTGTGCTGGTCGCGGCCTGCCTGGAGACGGTGGATTTTTTCCTCCTCGTCTGAAGTGCCCGAGGTGGAGTGGAGTTCGCCCTGGTGGGTGGTAGTTTCAGGTGGGGCCTCGACCGACCTTGCAGGGTGGTTGTTTGCAGTGCGGTTCCCGGCGTTCGGTCTCCGCATGCGGTCTGCTGATTGTCGGGTGGCTTTGGCTGCCGTGGCTTCGGTGATGGCATCGGCGAGGGCAATGTTGCCCTTGGCCATCAGCCGACTTTGGAGAATGGGGTCCCAAAGGCCGAGCACAATTCGGTCCTGCAGGGCCTCGTTCATATTGGAGAACTCACATAGTCCTCCAAGGCGCCGCAGCTCTGCAACGAAATCACTGAAACTCTCGCCCGACCGCTGGTCCCGCCGATAAAATTCGTGTCGTCGGATGAGAATGGGTACGGCTGGAGCGTAGTGTCTCCGGAACAATGGCTCGAGGTCATCCCAGTCCATCGCGGTAACTTCGGCGGGCTTGGCTAGCGCTTTTGCCATCTTAAACACTGCGGGCCCGCAGTGCGTTTGGAAGACGGCTCGTTTCTTCGGTCCGGTGGCGTCCTTCAGGTCACTGCATTCGAGGAACATGCAGAATCTGTCCGTGTAAGATTTCCAGTCCTTGCTAGCAGGGTTGAAGGGGGTTGGTGGCACGATGCTGGCCATCTCGTCGGTTGGCTGGCTTCCGTTGGACACGTGCTTCGGTTCAGGATCAGGATCCCACCTTCGTTGCCAGTGTTATGTCCGTTTGGAAAGAGGCCAGGAGTTGGTGACTTTGTATCAAGCTCCTTATTGTAGTAGGGAACCGAACTGGCTCTTAGGAAAACTTTGCGGCTTTTTATTTCCAAGTCGCGGCGGCCGCGGCCAATGGCACCGCTTTGTATCTCCCGCGATTCGAATCTACCAATCGCGGGAGATTCTCAGCGAGCCAATCGGCGCGGCTCACCTAACCAATCCGATCGCCCCGTGCTTTGGCCAATCAAAGCGCGGGGATTTCAAGAATTCAAATTAAGGTACAGAACAGTTCTCACTGTTAGAAAGTTTCTCTTTGTTTCCAGGTTATATCTCTCCTTGTTCAGTTTCCATCCATTATTCCTTGTCTGGTCTACAGGTGCTTTAGAAAATAGTTTGACCCCTTCCTCCCTGTGGTAGCCCCTCAAATATTGGAAGATTGCTATCATGTCTCCCCTGGTCCTTCTCTTTACTAAATGAGCCAAGCCCAGTTCCTGCAACTGTTCGCTGTATGGTTTAGCCTCCAGTCCCCTAATTCGGACTGGAAGTTCGGAAGGACGGCGTTCAGAGACGAGAGACTTGGTTTCAGTAACAACAGCTCTTTATTAGTAGGCTAAATCAGACTCAGCAAGATAGCAGCCCCAGCGGCTCTTTTATAGAGCTTTCCGAGGCTAGGCGGCCAATGACGCCGCTTTGAGTCTGCCGCCCTTAGTTTTATCGCAGCAGACTCTTAGCGGGCCAATCAGAATTGTCCAGGCTGACCAATCAGGTAACAGTTAAAACAGACCAATGGGAATGCAGGGTTTCAAGCCTGCTAATATGGAACACTAATCATCCTGGTTGCTCTTCTCTGTACATTTTCTAGAGTCTCAACATCTTTTTTTATAATGTGGTAAAGTTCTCACCGACGCATCCAGGCTGCATTCACCCTTGCTTGTACCTCATCGTATGTCACCATTTCCTTTGAGGTGGGATCCGAGATACTGAAAAATGTCTATAATAGATTCCTTCCAGATCCCTAATCATAGCACCAACCTTCTAGCTATTTTTTTTTACAAAACACTTTTTAGAGCCCAATTGGCAGCTTCCATTTTACTGGTAGTAGAGAATCTGTTAAAAATGAAAGAGTTAGCACAAGGCGAAAATAGCTACAAACCTGGCTTACTGTAAAGGCTGGATGCCTTTCAAGATTAATGAGAAAGTTAGTTGCTGCTTTTAGTAAGTTCTTCTGCCTGGTGAATTTAGCCCTTTCATAATAACTTGTGATGCAATCTTTTCCTTTACTGTCAATTTGTTCTGCTCCTTGCAACACTTAGAAATTCTTTTCAGTCTTTTAAGGAAATGAAAGTGGAAGAATGAGAAGGTACAGGATAACACAGACACTTGGTTATCATGGAAACAGAAGAAGAAAAGTGACCTTATGGAATGAACAATTTAGATAAGATCGTTCATTTCTGCAGATTATCTGTATCCCCTCAACACTAGCTTATGCCAGTTCTAAAATTACAGGATTTCTCATCTCATCTCTCTGGCAGGAGGAAATGAGGCTTTGACACTGTGTCTCCTTCAACTTGTTTTCTCAAATCCCACATCTCCAGATCTTCTCATATCTTCCCACAAGAACCGCACCTGAAAGGAGATTATGCATCTTTCTTTCTTTCTTTCTTTCTTCCTTCCTTTTTTCTTTCTTTCTTTCTTTCTTCTTCCAAGTTTTTATTTTTATAATATAAAAAAATCCAATTTCAATCGAACAGTGTGTTGTCTGGATACACATATTTTTAGGATATAATAATCAAGATATTTACAACAATATTCATTACATTGATGTTAATTATAGTAGTATCAATAATAATAATAACAATATTATTTACTTAACCAATTCAACATGCCCTTCTTATATCACTGATCTCTATCTATTTCCCTGTATCTAGCTCCTGTTTTTTTCCAGCTAGCCATTGATAAAATAAGTCCCAAGTCAGGATATATTCAGGTTCCTTCTTTTCTTTTATTATAAGTGTTATCCATTTCTGCACATTCTAATATTTTTTTAAATCACATTTTCATCTGTTGGGATCTTTTCACATTTCCACTGTTGTGCAAATACAATTCTAGCTGCAGTCAGTACATGCAAACATCTTCTTTCTTGCTATCTCTGATTACTATCTCATGTTTTTATTCTCTGATCACTGTTCAGTTCTGTTCCTCTCTTTCCTTTGTCCCAACACCATCCCACTCTTCCTTTTTATCCCATTTCCATCCCCTCTTCCTCTATTCTTCTTTGCAGCTCCAGTTTCTAGTCCACAGTCAGCCAAAGAGATTCTTGGGTGATTTTTGGCTGGGAAGAGGGAGTGCACTGTGCAGTGCATGCTGCACTTTCTATATAATTAAACATTAAAGGGAAATGTAGCTTCTCTTTAAATTTTGTAATGATGAGTGGGCAATCCGTGGAGGCTCTGAGTTAAACTATCACCTGAAGTGATAAGAATTGGGGCAGAGATTTCTTTAATTGATCCACAAAGGCTCAGAGGCTGATTTTTAGATATTTGCATTGTGCAACCTCACAGCCTTTTCAAGGGAATTTTACAAGGGCACCAAATGAGAATCATCCTCTATTTGTAAACTTGCTTTTTTTTTTCCTTTTAGTTGCTGGGTTTTTATTGTTCCTTAAAATCTGCTAAGGGGACAAAAATCAGAATAGCGTCTTAAAGGCTTTTGAGAAGGAATTTTAGGCACGTCTAGCTTAGAAATGAGATAAGGGACCTTCTCACCTGAACTAATTTTTACAGCAGCAGCCTTACTTTTGACCTTGGTGCAAATCCAGGGAAATTTCACAAAGCTGCAAAGGAAACCAGCATTTTAAACCACACATATATGCATTCAGAATCTTTTTAAGGGTACTCTAGATAAATGAGAAAGTGGGGTCCATTTTTTCACTCTCATAGTAGTTAATGGTCCATCCTCAGGATTATAATTTAGCTCTCAATCTTTGAGGGAGATAAGCAAATTTGGAAACTAAGTGTTAAGTCCTAGGCATGGGCGTAAGAATGGAGACGAGACATCGGACTGTGATTTCAACTCTTTATTAAACAAGAAAGACTGGAGCAAAAACCCTGGGCAGCAGTAGTTCTTTTATAGAGCTTGCTGCCGTTAAACAACCAATGAACTGAGTCTATCGCTTTCACAAGCGTCCAATCAGGGGCTTCCGTTAACAGCCAATCAGACTGGCCAAGCCTTACCAATCGCGACTTGCTATTCACGGGCCAATAAGACTTGCAGGATTACAAGCCTGTTGTAAGATGAAGCTGGTTGTATCACTGCGATGGTTCAATCCATAACACCCCTCCCCCTTTGGTTCCGTCTGAGGGGTGGGGTGATGTATTCACGCAGATAGGCCGGCCGCTTCACCTGTCTGCTCAACCTGCGCTGTTCCACTGGTTTCGTTCTGGTTCTGGTTCTGGCGAGCTGTTCGCTGGGCTGGATAGTGAAGACTGTAGTTCCAGGTTGCCCTGGTCAGCGCTGTCTTCCGGGTTCCCTGGATCCGCCTCCTTCACGGTGTTGTCACGTGGCAAGGCCGCTCCCTGATCCGGTTCTCCCTCGGATGGTGAGTATCCCCTGGGCTGTTGGGTTTCGAATTCTTCTTCATCCTCCTCCATGTTCCTTCCCCTCCCAGCTGGAGGTTCCGGTGCTAATTGGGAACAGAGTTGGTCTATGTGGCGTTTCCACATCTTTCCGTCTGCCGTTAGTAGACAATATGATCGGGGTCCCGTAAGTTGCGTTATGGTAGCAGGGACCCACAATGGGTCGCCCGAGAAGTTTTTCGCAAACACAAGGTCACCTTCCTGGAATGCCCGACACTTACTGCTAGATCCCGGGGGCTGTTCTGGCGTGTAGTTTGGGTGGAGGTGATCAAGATGCGAGCGAAGTTTCCGGCCCATCAGGAGTTCTGCTGGGGTTTTGTTCATGATGCTGTTTGGGGTTATATGTTGAATAAAAAGTATTCAGTTTATTTTTTCGTCAACGTCGCTGTGGTCCATTTTATGCAGGGTCTGTTTTACAAATTGAAGCATTCGCTCAGCCCTACCATTGGCTGCAGGGTGAGCTGGTGATGTTAAAGCATGGCGGATGCCCCGATCAGCCAGGTATTGTTCGAATGGCAGAGCAGTGAATTGGGGGCCATTATCTGAGACGAGGACATCAGGAAGTCCATGGGTAGCAAATAGTTTATTCAATTTCTTAGTGACTGCATCTGTGGTGGTGCTTTCCATTTTTTGGACTTCAAGCCAGTTTGAATAGGCATCCACCGTGAAGAGGAAACTGTGTCCTCTTGTGGGTCCTGCAAAATCGATGTGGATACAGGACCACGGACCTCGAGGCATTTCCCACTTAGTTGGGGGAGTCTTTGGAGGACCAGGGTGAGTCTCTTAGCATTTACTGCATTTTGCTACCCATGTTTCTTTTTTGTCTATCTAAACCAGGCCACCATGCGTAACTCCTGGCCAATGCCTTCACCCGCACGATGCCTGGATGTCCCTCGTGCAGCATTTTCAATACCCTATATCAGGGATGGGCAAACTTTTTGGCTCGGGGGCCGCATTGACTTTTAAAATTTGACAGACGGGCCAGGTCAGCACACAGCTCCGCAAAATCAAGTCATTGTGCCTAATGCGCAGACATGATATTCTTCCGATTAAAAACACAACATAGATAGATAGATAGATAGATAGATAGATAGATAGATAGATAGATTCTTCCCCTACGAATAAATGACTATGTGTGTGTGTATATGTGTGTGTATGTATGTATGAATGTACCCCCTCAGCTTATACAAGTTGTCTACTTATAAGATAAGAAATAAATAAACGCCCACCCTCCAAAACATAACTCCTCCGGTGCCCACGGATAAACTGTGAACCACCAATTAGTAGCAGGGTTGACCCTCCCTCTTGAATCAACGTCTAATTGGGGGGAGCAGACCGGCCTTCAGTCTCTTGCGAGAAACTTCTGGCTAACCCTGCAAACCACTTGCCGATGTGTGTGTGGGGGGGGGCTTTTGCCTGCCTTTCCCCCCGCCCGCCCAGCGCCCATCCTGCCGCCGCTTTTGCTGTTAAACCGTGAGTCCTCCTGGGCGCTTGGGAAGCCCGCTTGGCAGAAAACATCTGCGCGCCTCTCCCAGGACCTGCCCGCTCCGCCCAGCCAGGACGTCCACCACCGAGCATGCCTCGGTCCAGCTGCAAGGTCCCGGGACCGGCATGCTGAGGGCGCCGCTGTTCTTCTCTCCCATCTTACCGCAGGGGAAGGCCATGGAGGGAGGTGTGAAGCCTGCTGGTGCTCGGGTCTATGGGAACACACATCACAACAGCCGGGGTTAGGGGAGGAAGGAGGCGGCAGTGGAGCTGCTGCTGCTACTGCTGGCCGCGAGATGAGGGAAAGGCGTGCCTAGGACGCAGCGAGCCAGATGCCCAAGAGTGCATGGCAGGCCGCTCCGAAGCTGGACACGGGAGAAAACCGACCCAGCCCCCCCCCCGCGCAGGTCGGCCCCTCGCCGCCACTGCCAGTCCCGGCCGCTCCGGCTGCCAGTTGCTCCTTGGGACACAACTCTTAAAAGCCTGCTCCCAGCACCCGAGCAACTTCCCAGCAACTTTCAGCTTCCTTTTAACTCATGGGCACTCGCACCTGGCCCCGACCTGTGTGGCGGAGGGGAAGCCCGGAGCACCACTGGGTCGCCTCCTCCAAGCAGCCCGCTCACCCGCCCACTGGGCTTTCCCTCCGCCAAGTAGCTTGGGGCCAGGCGTGAGCGCCTGCGAGGAAAAAGGAAGCCGAAAGTTGCTGGGAAGTTGCTCGGGTGCTGGGAGCATGGTTTTAAAGTGCTGCCCAAGCAGGACCACCAAGCCAGGAAACGGGGCACCAAGGCAGGGCAAGGCTCCACCAGCAGTGGCCTAGCTTTAGGTGGCTCCAAGCAGCCCGCTCCAAGCAGCTCGCCCTGCTCGCCGGGCGGAACCCTTCCCACTCCCCAGCGGGAAGAAGCTTCAGCCTGTAAACTTTGCCTTTGCAAAGTTTAAGCCTGGAAGCCCCGGAAAAAAAAGGGGGATTGGCGGGGACTCACCTTCGGAGAGGTCGCACTCGAAGGTGATTTTGAACTCCCAGCTGAGGCCTTTGCAAAGTTCTTTTTTTTCCTACCCCGAGAGCACTCCGCACTGTTTTGCAGCTTTGGGGGCCACGCGGCACAGGGCAATACACCATGCCCAGCAATTTTTTTTTAGGGGCGGGCCAGATTGGACAGACCAATGGGCCAGATGTGGCCCGCGGGCCGTAGTTTGCCCACCCCTGCCCTATATTGTAGTTTTTCCGGAACTATGACTCTGTCTCCCCATACTATGCAACCTTTCTGGGAGAACAGTTCTGTTTGACGATTTTTAAATGGCTTGAACGTGTCATCAGTTTCACTTATCGGCCAACCGCGTTCTACCCAGCTGAGGACTCGTGCCAAAACAGAGTCTTTTTTTGTCTCTAAGGCTATGTTTCGAGCGGTTAATGGTGGCGATTTGAGGGTTTCTATCTGTAGTACGGTAACGGTTAGACCAGGTAGTGCTCTGGTAGTGGCGAGCGGCTCAAAGTGTCAGCATGGGGAATGGTTTTCCCCGGGCGATGTTGCAAACGGTAATCGTAGGCAGCTAAAAACTCTGACCAACGTGTCATTCTTGGTGATAATATATGGGGAGTTTGTTTGTTTCCTGCCAAGATCCCAAGTAATGGTTTGTGCTCTGTAATTAAGGTAAAGGGTCTCCCATATACATATTCATGGAAACGTTTAATTGCGGATACAATAGCGAGGGCCTCTTTATCAAGTTGACTATAGTTCCTTTCGGTTTTAGACAAAGTTCTCGAAAAGAACACGATGGGTGCCTCATTTTCATTTGGGAGAACGTGGCTTAGGATGGCTCCTACTCCAAATGGTGAGGCATCACAGGTGACCGTCAAAGGGAGAGTTTCATTATACTGCATTAATACAGCATTGGAAGTTAAAAGGTCTTTTATCCCTTTGAATGCTATCTCTTCATGCCGTCCCCAAACCCAAGGAGCCTTTTTATTGAGGAGTCTATGTAGGGGTTCGGCTACAGTTGCCTTCTGGGGCAAGAAGATGTTATAAAAGTTAATGAGTCCCAGGAAGGCTTGAAGGTCTGTCTTATTCCTAGGTCTCGGGGCTTTTTTTATTGCAGTTAGTTTTTTTTCGGTGGGGTGGATTCCCTGTCTGTCGAGAAGGTATCCCAGGAACTCCACTCTCTCTGTGCAAAGCTGGCATTTGTCTCATTTTACCTTAAGACCCGCGTCTTTGAATTTCTGCAGGACTTTTCTGAGCCTTTGTACTAATAATTCTTTAGTGGGGGCAGCTATTAGGATGTTGTCAAAATAAGGCACGACGCCTTTTATGCCTTGTAATAGTCTCTCCATTAAACTTTGGAAATTGCCCGGCGCCACGCTTACTCCGAATTGGAGTCTGTTGCACTTAAAAGCACCTCTATGTGTAACTATTGTCTGGGCTTCTGCAGTTACTGCATCCACAGGGAGTTGCTGGCATGCCTGAGCTAAGTCCAGTTCTGCAAATATTTTTCCGCCACCCAGGGAATGAAGAAGGTGTTGAACCACAGGTACTGGATAAGCGCTCTGTTGAAGAGCATGATTTAGGGTGGCCCGATAGTCCCTGCAAATTCTTAACGAACCATCTGGCTTCATGGGTGTTACTATCGGGGTTTCCCAACGGGCGTGGTCAATCGATTCCAATATGCCCTGTGCTATCAGTTTATCTAGCTGCTCGTCGATTTTAGGTTTTAAGGCAAAAGGTACTCGACGGGGTTTAAGCCGAATGGGAGCTACTTCAGGGCTGAGACTAAATGATATAGGGGTCCCCTTGTACTTGCCTAATGTTCCTGTGAACACATCCTGGAATTCCTGGATAAGGGCCTCTTCCCAGTCGTCATTTCTGGTATGGTGTATGCCGGCTAGTTCAATTCTGAGTGGGGCGAACCACTGTAGTCCTAACAAGCTGGGTCGGTCACGATCGACGACAGTTAGGGGAAGCGTTGCTGTGCGGTCCTTGAATGATACTTGGACATTGCTGGAACCGACAACTGGAATTCTGTTTCCTTGATAGTCTTTCAGGATGATTCGCTGTGTGCTGAGATCCTGGCGGGAGATGGCAGGTATCAGTTGCTTGAGGGTTTTCCATGATACCATCGACAGGGACAATCCCGAATCGACTTCCATCACATATGGTTGATTCTCAATAGTGACCTTCACTCATATTTTCTTTGCATTGAGTGACTAAGCGTGGCCAATGATAATGGTTTGGTGGGCCTCTTCTCGTCTCGTTGAAAAGGCAGGTGCTTGGTTTCTGTAGTAGTAGTGGTTGTTCCATTGGTGGTTCAGACGGTCCCGGTTTTCAGTAGGTTTGGTTTTCTCTCGACGGAGGTTGTTCTCCTTTCGGCTAGGACTGGATTCTCATCTGTTTCTGCAGATCTTTGCGATGTGGCCTTTCTTTCTGCAGTTATGGCAGAGTGCGTTGAGGAATTTGCAGTCCGATCACGGGTGGTTTGCCCCGCAACCCGCACATTGGCGCGGACATCACTGGTTCCTTTGCTCTCATTCCGAGCGGAGCCGGTTGACCTCCTCTTCATCACTGTCTGAGGATGACTCAAGGTCTTCGTGGTGGATAGCGGTAGCGTGCTTCTCAGTGGCCAGTGGTAGCTCATCGGCAAGTTGGCGAAACGGTGCGTTTGCTTGGCGCATTCGAGCAGCTGACTTCCTGGTTGCTTCTGCTGCAGTAGCTTCAGCGATGGCCACTGCAAGGCTGATGTCGCCTTTCGCCATCAGCTTACTCTGCACATGTGGTGCATTTAATCCCAGAATTATTCGGTCTCTTAGGGCTTCCTCTAAGTTTGCAAAACTACAAAGGCCTCCTAGGTTCCGGAGGTCAGCTATGAAATTACCAACGCTCTTGTCCTTCCGTTGGTCCCTCTGGTAAAATTCGTGTCTTCTATTCAGTGTAGGTACGGCAGGTGCGTAATGGGCCCTGAGGATTGGAGCCAGGGTGTCCCAATCCATGGTCTTCACTTCTGCCAGTTTTGCTAGTGCTTTAGCCATCTTGAAAATGGTGGGGCTGCAATGAGTCAGGAATACTGCTCGTTTCTTGCTAGCCGTGGCATCTTTTAAATTGTTGGTCTCCAGGAACATCTGGAAATGGTCTATATACGAGTCCCAGTCTTCGGTTGCTGGGTCGAATGGAGCGGGTGGTATGGCGCCGCTAGACATCTTGCTGTCTGTTTCATGCGCTCTTTTGCCACGTGCTCTTTCTTTGTCCGAGATGTCCTAGTCAGCTCTATCGTCTCTGCATCCCACTTTCATCGCCAGTGTTAAGTCCTGGGCATGGGCGTAAGAATGGAGACGAGACATCGGACTGTGACTTCAACTCTTTATTTAACAAGAAAGACTGGAGCCAAAAACCCTGGGCAGCAGTAGCTCTTTTATAGAGCTTGCTGCCGTTAAACAACCAATGAACTGAGTCTATCGCTTTCACAAGCGTCCAATCAGAGGCTTCCATTAACAGCCAATCAGACTGGCCAAGCCTGACCAATTGCAACTTGCTATTCATGGGCCAATAAGACTTGCAGGATTACAAGCCTGTTGTAAGATGAAGCTGGTTGTATCGCTGCGATGGTTCAATCCATAACACTAAGCGTCCCCAGAACCTTCAATTACTAGGAGGCAAACCCATTCCCCAGGTGTTTCCTTCTATCCCTATGAGGTCTTTGTAGGGCCCAATCAGGGGTGGGATCCGATCGGTATAACTATTGGTTTGGTTATTTACCTTAGGAAGTAACACCTGACATGTCTTTGGAAGGCAAAATCATGAAATTGTGTCTCACTTTGGCCATAATATGTGGAAAAAGTCATTGGAGAAAGCAATTATGTATGGATAAATTAGCAGTAAAAGGAAAGGCTGCCAAAGAACACGATAGCTGGACACCATGAAAGCTGACACCATCCAGAGCATAGAATAACTCAAAGAAGCAGTGCCACCATGTTCCATAGGTGGGTACTGCCACAAATCGCTTTTCAAACTTGGACAGGATTCACACAAGTCACTGCTATCATAGTTTGTTGGAAAAATCACAGTTGGCTCAATTTGCACAATACACCAAAGCAAATGAAATGGACTCAACAATGCAGAAATGTGGAAATTGGCATCATGACATCGTGATTCAAGCCTAGTGTTATACATGATCCTCAGTTCGGCTTATGGTCACTCACGGCATGTATACACAGCTTATTAAGGCACAAAGATCTTGTACCTGGGTTTTCCAGAAAGTTGCAGCTAGAGCAGACAAGACACATGGCCCAGCCCTGGTCAACAGACACAGTCAAGTCACTTCCAACTGAACACTGAGGCACAATTGATTCTTTGAAATTCAGGAGTGAATTTAAGGTATAGTAACAGCAAAATTTTACTTGCTAGAAAGTACTTTGTTCTTTCTCACAAACATATATACCCATTCACCCATCCTTAACCACATCCTTCTCAATTAGGCTACCAGGCACTAGCCAGAGGGATGGAAACCACCAAGTCTGGATCCAAACAGACTCAAAAGAGGGAATGGGCTTCAGGGCCCCTTTTATAGCATATGAAAGGTTTTCTAGTCCAACCCTCTGCTCAGGCAGGAGACCCTATACCACTCTGGACAAATGGGTGTCCAATTTCTTCTTGAAGACCTACCAGTGACGGAGCACCCACAACTTCTGGAAGCAAGTCATTCCACTGATTTCTTGTTCTGATGATCAGAAAGTTTCTCCTTAGTTCTAGGTTGCTTCTTTTCTTGATTAATTTCCATCCATTGCTTCTTGTCCTGCCTTCAGATGCTTTGGAGAATTGGTTGACCCTGTCTTCTATACATACATACACACATACATACATACATACATACGTACATACAAACATACGGAATGTAGTTCTTGGTTTACAAAAGTTCAAACTTACAATGGTAGTGAAAAAAGGGAGTTATGACCATTTTTCACACACATGACTGTGGCAGCATCCCCACAGTCACGTGATCGAATTTTGACCGCATGGCAACTGGTTCATATTTATGACAGCTGCCGTGTCCTGATCCCTTTTTGCCACCTTCTGACAAGCAAAGTCAACAGGAAAGCCAATTCACCTAACAACCATGATACTAACTTAACAGCTGCAGTGATTCACTAACAACTGTGACAAGCAACATCATAAGATGAGGCAAAACTCACTTAGCAACCATCTCACTTAGCAGTGGAAATGTCAGGCTCAATTGGCTTCGTAAATGGAGGTCTACCTATAACAAAAGAAGGAAGGAATGGTATACATCTATGGAATCAGCAGAAGAAAAAGAACAAACTCTGATTTTGGGATGGATTGCAGCAACTACCTGTCCATGAACTTGTAAACTATTTTATCAAGACACGTTAGCTTTGGCTACTTTTCAGACAGACTAACAGTTCTGTGGATTTAAGCTTCGTTCCTTCACCTTAATTTTTGACTTTGAACATATTTGATGTCCTTGTCCATGCATAGTGGAAAAATCTCCCATTTTGATGTCACATAAAATGCTCCCCATGGCTCCATGTTTGGAGCAGAGATGTCCAACGTTGGCACCTTTAAGACTTGTGGACTCCAACTTCCAGAATTCCTCAATCAGCCATGTTCTATGGGGAATTCTGGGAGTTGTAGTCCTCAAGTCTTAAAGTTGCCCAAATTGGACACCTCTACTCTAGAGAATAGCACAGGTGGAAAAGGAACCAAACAAATGAATATGCAATGCTGAGAAAGGTGGAAGGAATGAAAAGAGGAGGATGACCAGTAGCAAGATGAATGGACTTCATTACAACTGCAATGGTTGTCATGTTGAATGGTCTAAAGGGCTAGTTTTGGGGACAGATCATTCTAGAAAGGAATGAATTAGTTGCTAAGACTCAATGTCAACTGGATTGCACTTTATCCCTATTAGCTAGGTCAATAATGGAGCTGAGATTTGACACAGTCTTCCATATGTTTAATTGACACTATCTTTGTACATCTTTGCTATATAATTTTGTATTATTAAAATAATATTTTCTGCACTGGTCTCCTGAGATTAATTTGACTTACTGACCAGGAGAGTTGCTTTCTTCTTTTTGTACAATCTGCATTTTTCCCCCTTATCTAATCAAACTTTAACTAGATGTCCCACATATTTATTTTTCCTTTCCTCTTGTTTGCAGGACCTTTGGCAAATATTGCATCCCCTCAGGTAAGCCAATGCAAGTGGCAGGTGGTGGTGGGGACAGCGAACAGAAGCACTGCCTAAAAAGCAGCACCTGACGTCAGGTCCTCCGAAGTCTTCCTTCCTTCCATCGGTGTACATCATCTCTGAACATAGCCATGAATTCCTTGGTAACTCTCGTACTCCTGGTCCAGATTATAGAATGCATGTTTAGCGTTGTCTTGCTAAAGGAATCCGATTGCAATGGAGAAGAGGCTAAAAAATTTGGAGATTTGGCCGTGCACTACATCAATCAACATAATCTACATGGATACAAACAAACTCTCAATGTAATTAAGAGGGTTGATTTCCTGCCCCCCCGGTAAGTACAAAGGGAAGAAAAAATTTCTTAGTCTTATTTACTAAATCAATAACAGTTAGGTGATTTTTGGGGGGTGATATTGTGCCAGTCAATTTCTGTAGCCTTTCTGCTGAACCCACGGCCTCTTTCTAGTCAATGTTCTGTAATCTCACAGCTCCCATTTCAGTTGAATTGCTAGACGGGAGTGGATATTAATCCAATCCATCTGGATGGCACCAGGCAGGAAAAACTATCATGAAATACGAAGTTCTGCCTTCTCCACTGCCCCAGCATGAAGGAGTCCTCTGTTGTAATGACGAGGCAGTCGAGGTGTTTGATCATGATCAAATGAATCATGATGAACTTTATTGGAGTCTAGTCTTGCATTTATACACATTTTTAGTAATTCTCCAACATTGGTTAACTTTGGTTGTTGCTCAACTTTCGTTAATGTTTAGCATAGTAATTAACACAATTAATTATCTCCAGTTAAAATCCAACCTATGTTTACTTCCTCTCTCTAATCCTCCTTTACTTTAGTGACTTTGTTTGCCTGAGTTGTATTTGCTTTGGAACCTTCATTACTTGAAGTTTGCCATCAAGATAATAATATTCCTGCAATTACAACTCTACAGTCCTCCTTGAACTGGAGGTGTATTTTGCTTTGCAAAGGTGGCAATTGGCATAGACAGCAAGATAGCAGAGACTTTTACTTCTGATGATCCTATTTACAATGAAGTTATTTACAACAGGTATTTACACCTGGAATGATGTCTATTGTCCCATGTCATGATTGTCCCAAAAGTGGTTTTTCAAAAGGCAACTGGACTTTCTTGGGTTTTTTTCCCCACTTGAAAATGTATCCCTTCTCATCCAAGAAGGTTCTTCAACTTCTTGGATGAGAAGTGAAATGTTTTCAAGGAAAAAACACCAAGAGGGTCCAGTTACCTTTTGGAAAAGCACCTTTTAAATTACAACTGGAACATTCAATGCAATCCCAGTGTACACTTGGTGTCAGGTTTTCCTCCCTCCCTCTACTTCTCCTGCTTCCTCCTCCTTTCATTCGTCTCCTTACCTTGTTTCTGAACTGCTGGAGGGAGAGTGAAATCAGAGGAATGGGCTGGATTTTAACAGTAGTGCATTCTGGACAGTTTGACTTTCTCCTGGCTGTGCTCAACTGAACCCCAACTGCTTCTCTACTAGGGGCAATCTTTCTTGGGGTCTTCTGCCAAGTCCTTCCCCAAAGACTAGGGCTTTACCAATGACCAACGATCTCCTCCATGCCACATTGGATATTGCATGAAGATACCACATGCAGCCGGTTGGGTCCCTCCTTCCATCTTGGGTGAAGACATCCCTTCTCTGGGTCTTTCGGGGAAGTTACATGTGGATTTTTTTTTCTAGCAGAAGAGAATACAGGTAGCTCAGCATTCAACTGTGGAGTCCTTGGTGCACTAGTGACCTTACCTAGGTCATTACTTTTGATCAGGTAATGAGAAGTGTTCAAGGAAACCACCAGGCTCAGAGAACAGCAAGGAGTGCACAGATTTTTCTCCTCCTCCTCGCCTCTCCTTTTTTCTCCAGTTTTTAATGAGGCCAGCAGCATATTCTTCTCATCCCCTGGGGAGATGGACGTCCCCCTAAGCTCTAATTTTCTATTCTGGTTCTTCAGAAGGAAATATTTTCAGATTTCCATTTGAAAAATGTATGTCAATGAGGGTTGGGTGCAAATGTGGCAATGCCAATCTGATATTTCTTCATCAGGGTCATACACTGATTATATTTTGTCGAGCCTGTTCTTCTTTCAACAGATCTGAGTGAGGTTCACACCCAGGACTGGCACGGAGCTGGATCCTTAGGTTGAGCAAGGACCAACAAATTCCTTTTTGACAGTCCTCCCACGGTTTTATAATAAATAGCTCTGACACTAACTCAGACACTGGATGGAGGGTTACAATGTAAGCCACATCCCTTTCCTGCCAATGCAATGCATCTCAAAAGAGGCAGGACTTGTGTTCTGTTGCTCCTTCCACCATTTTGCTGATATTGACAATGCCCCCAACCCATCCCAGTGAACGCTTATACTTCTAACTGTTGCTTCTTTAGCTCAGATCCTCAGAAAAGGAGGGTGAACATCTCGTGATCTGCACCATATACACAACATGTTTAACCAGCACAGGGCATGTTTTTGTGATTGCATTTCGATATGCAGAACTTGGTGTGAGTACCAGTTAGATTTGTTGCGTCAGCTCAGCCCCTCGGATTATTTAATAGTTCAGTGTGTGATGGAAATCCAGGAAATGGTTCATTCTGCCAACTGGGTTAAGTGTTGTGTGAACTCTCCAAGGGAGGAAAATGTTAGTTTCCTCCCAACAATCTGATCTTCATTAAACCCCTGTCCCAAACAATTGCCCTAAGTATCTGTAGGCAGACAGGTCAGGACTACCTGTTGCCATTGTTTGGAGCCAGAATGCTGTTGTTCAATGGACAATATGGACACAAGTGAACCATACAATATCAGAAAGAGGTAATATCTTCCACCCAGACCTGGCCAAAATCAACAACTGGGAAATCAAGTGAGGCCTGCAAGAAAACTTCAGGTGTTCATGTCAGGACATGTCAGCCTTGTCCATTCCTGCCTTGCAACCTCCAAATGAACTGTGTTTAACTTAAGACAACACTGAACTTTCCTGTTGGGTGTATTTTCTTAAAAGCAGTTGATACTAAGAAGCACAGCAGGACGAGATCTTTAACTTGGGTGTCAATTCAAACATTTCCGAGAGTCAACTGATGCAACAGAGACAGAAATGTGCAGGGAGAAAAGTCATTCTCGTGCTAATTTTTCATTTTAGCCATACGTTGAGAAGGTAGTCTCAGTTGAGCTGGATGTTCTGGAAACAGAGTGTCACGTGTTGGATCCAACTCCTGTCGAGAATTGTACCGTAAGACAACAAGATCACCATGTAAGTGTCTGAAGGTTCTTGAAAAGGTAAGACTTTCTGAGAGGACAGGTGGCTTCTTACCACTCCACCAAGGGTAAATTGAGTTTCTGAACACACAAAAAACTGATATATTGGTGAACAAAGGGTTAATGCAGAGGTCTCCAACATGGCAACTTTGAGACTTGTGGACTTCAACTTCCAGAATTCCTCAGGCAGCCATTCTGAGATCCCAGGGTTAATGAAACCTCAGCAGTTGCTAACCTATTCTATGGGCATTCATTCTGAGTTCATGTTACATCGCCAGATTTCATTTCAACTCTGAGCAATGAATTAAGAAGTCAATTCTTCTTTCACATTCACCCTGTGATGTCCAAAGCTGAATTGTTCCCAAGCCAGATTCCATGAAAAGTGCCTTTTTACTCCTCTGCTTAAAACAGAAGGTATCCAACCACAGCAACTTTTAAGATCTCTAGATTTCAACTCCCAGAGTTCCCCAGCAAGCTATGTCCAAGGTTGGATGCCCCAGGTTTAGAGGTTACTGTCCAATTTTCATCAACATGGAACTGGCCAAGTAGAAGTTCTCATATTACAACACCTGCAAATGTTTCACCAAAGAAACCAATAAGATAGTTTTGAAGCAAGTATGCATGTCAGGTTCAAAACCAAAAAAGACCTGCAAAGTTAGGGTAAAGCAATTTTCCTTTATTGCTCCTTACCTATAGAGAGAAATCATGGCAAACTACTTGCATCATTAAATGTATACAGTAGTCTGATAACCAGGGGTGGGATTCAAAATTTTTAACAATCGGTTCTGTGGGCGTGGCTTGGTGGTCATGTTATTGTCTGGTTGTGGCCAACTCAATGTCACTCACATCGAGGCACGCATCTCCTCACCTGGCCTCCCATGATTGTAGGGATGCTGCAACAGTCGTAAGTGTGAAAAATGGTCACTTTATTCAGTGCCATTGTAACTTTGAATGGTCACTCCACATGCAAAGTACCAGCAAAGGAGGGGGGGGGAGTCCAGAGATGTTCCTGAGAC
The DNA here is from genome assembly GCA_033807585.1 of Hydrophis major. NCBI lineage: Eukaryota > Metazoa > Chordata > Lepidosauria > Squamata > Elapidae > Hydrophis > Hydrophis major. The sequence continues at coordinate 7,900,345 of CM066331.1, forward strand.
AGGAAGTCTAGTCCTGCCAAGAATGTAATAAGGGTTAATGTAGAGGCAGTTTCTGTGAGCAACACCAGAATGTTTCCTTCCTGCCTTCCTTACAGGATTAGGCCAGTAATTCCTTCTAACAACCGGTTCTCCGAACTGCTTAGAATGTTAACAACTGGTTCTAGCGAATAAGTGCAAACTGGAAGAATCCCACCCCTGCTGATAACTTCTAGGAAGGAGCTGTCTTGACCTATTTCTTCCCAACCAAACCGTCTAAACTTTGCTGTCACTTGCTTCTCTGGAATGCAACGCCTCCCACCTGGGAATCCAGATTACATTCCAGCACAGTGCACTAGCTACCCTAATGATGCTGCCTCACAGATTAGTCTAGCCAAGTTCCTCGTGCACTGTGCTCATTTTAATAATATCCTATCTATTAAGAAAGTGAAATACGCTCTAATCTGTAAATATGCTATAAAAGCAAAATATCACTCACGCATCATCACAAAAACTCCAGAACCGTAAAGCCTGCAAATTTGAAATTTGGCACTTATGTTCCTCTTAGCTTCTAGGTGCTCACTAAGAAAGGATTTTTGGAAATGACCATCAGGGCATTAGTATTTCCTATATTATTATTAACATGCTCTGATACTAAGGAGTTCTACTCCCCCTCCTTACCTGAAAAGAAATCTGTTTCAAATGCAAAATACAAGCAAAGGAGAGGAGTTTTAGCTTCAGTTTTAATTCCACAGCACCAAGCAGCTTTAGTACAGAACAGTTGAACTAAGCCAAGCCCAGGCTCCTTGCTGTCTCCTTCTTGCTCACACAGCAAATACTGTTTCAGTTTCAAATAGCCCTGAACTCTCTCACACACTGACAGGACACTAGCTGGGCAGATGAGTACAATGGATGCTGGTAGGCAGAGGCACAATTTTTTTCCCATTATTTTCCTCCCCAAAATCTTGCCCAATCACATAGTTTCGTAGTGGAGCATGGGTACCCTGCTAGTGGACCATAATAAATCCTACTAATGCTATAAATCCCCCAGCACTAACCCAAATAGTTAATTAAATCATTTTAAGTTAAAGTTTAACATGTTTAATTTGATGCCTTTGTATCTCCAGGCTGTTAAATCAGAATGTGTTGTCAGGATCCACAGAGAGAACGGCGACAAAGTGTTTGGTGCAAACTGCCACTCAAAACCAGGTAATTAATCTTTATCATTCTTGGACTCTTAGCGGAGTTGGGTTCAAGAAATTAAGAGATGAGCTAACCACTGGCATCTTGTCATTTCCTGTCCTGTTTTATTAACTTTTTGTGATGGTGGTGGTACTAACTCAGCCTTTCTTTAAAATTCTTTTTTTTTTTACTAGTGGTTCTGTGGGTGGGCGTGGTAGGGGAAGGATACTATAAAATATACAGTCAGAGGTGGTATTTGCTGGTCCTCTGAACTACTCAAAATTTCCGTTACTGGCTCTCCAGAACTGGTCAGAACCTGCTGAATATCACCTCTGGTCCTGAGATGTTTCACCCAAGAGAGGCTAACGCTGCATTGCTTTAATTCAGTTGAAAGGTAGTTCAAGCCAATCTGATGAGCTGGAATGGATCACTAAATTGGATGCTTCCAAACTGTTCATTCTGCATCCGCAAAACCTTTTCTTTCTCAATCTGTTTAGGAATGCAAATTAAAATGCTGCTTTCAATCCATTCAAATGATGGACTTGAATCAAACTGACAGTTCAAATCAATTTGATGTTTGGATATGGACTGGAAGCCCTTACACACTTTTAATAAAGCATTTGACATTCCTCCTTCCCTCCCTCCCTTCCTTCCCAGGCAATCGGAATCAAAGCTGTCCTGTCCAGGAAATGAAAGTGCAGGAGAATTAACTCTTTTGTTGGTGTTGTTATTTGCAAAGTTGTGTCTGACCCAATGTTCCTTGTCCTCTACCATCCCCTGGAGTTCTTTTCAGCTTGCACTGACTGATTTAGTGACTCCATCCAGCTACCTCATTCTCTGTTGTCCCTTCTTCTTCTATTGCCCGCAATCGTTCCCAGCATTAGGCTCTTCTCCAGCAAGTCCTTCCTTTCTCATTAGGTGGCCAAAGTATTTGAGTTTCATCTTCAGGATCTGGCCTTCTAAAGAGCAGTCAGGGTTGATCTTCTCTAGGACTGACCAGTTTGATCGCCTCACAGTCCAAGGGACTCGCAGGAGTCTTCTCCAACACCAGAGTTCAAAGGCCTCCATTTTTTGGCACTCAGCCTTCCTTAACGTCCAAATTTCACGACCATACATTGCAACTAAGAAAACTATAGCCTTGACTATATGAACTTTTGTTGGCAGGGTGATGTCTCTGCTTTTTAGTTTGTTGTCTAGATTTGCCATAGCTTTCCTCCCCAGGAGCAAGCGTCTTTTAATTTCTTGGCTGTCATCCCCATCTGTGGTAATCTTGGAGCCCAGGAAAATAAAATCTGTCACTACCTCCATTTCTTCCCCATCTATTTGCCAGAAATTGAGGGGACTGGATGCCATGATCTACTTCCTGGTTATTGGAAAATTTCCAATTTTGTTTGCATTTAGGGTATTCCCAATCAATCTCATTATTTAGAACAAAAACAGTCATTATTCGGATCAACTAGGAAAAACTATGGATCAACGTTTGTTGAACATTAGCAAACATCAAAACATTTAATTGAAAAATGAGAGGAAAAAAACAGGCAAAGCAAGGCAGAAACAGAGAGAAAGAGAGGAAAAGAGATCGATCAATACCTATCTCTCATCAACATAATTTATGCATCTCTATATGTGGGATGCGGCGGCTCAGTGGCTAAGACGCTGAGCTTGTCAATCAGAAAGTTTGGCAGTTCGGCCATTCGAATCCCTTGTGTCACGTAATGGAGTGAGCTCCGTTACTTCTCCCAGCTTCTGCCAACCTAGTAGTTCGGAAGTGTGCAAAAATGCAAGTAGAAAAATAGAGACCACTTTGGTGGGAAGGTAATTGTGTTCTGTGCACGTTTGACATTTAGTCATGACAGCCACATGACCATGGAGATGTCTTCGGACAGCACTGGCTCTTCGGCTTTGTAACGGAGATGAGCACTGCCCCCTAGAGCCAGAAACAACTAACACGTATGTGCGATACATACATACATATATATATATATATATATATATATATATATATATATATATATATATATATATATATATATATATGGATCTTTGGTTGTTCGGGTTTTCTCCCGCGTAAGATTGGAAGTATCTAGGCAACGTTTCGATGAAGTCTCATTCATCATCTTCAGGCTTGGTCTTCAGCTCTGTGCTTCTCAGAGTGATGTGAGCTTGCAGCTGCTTCTTCCTTTTAACTGCTAGTGGGGGTGTGACTTGATTGGGTGGGGGCTTGGCTGTGTTCTGATTGGGTGGGGGTGTGTTCTCATTGGTTGGGGGTTTGGCTGTGTTCTGATTGGTTGGGGGGTTGGCTATGTTCTCATTGGCTGGAGGCGTGTTCTGTTCAGGTGGGGTCTTGATTGTGCTCAGGTTAGTCTTAGTTGCTGGAGGGTTTGAGCTGGTGAGCTGTGATCTTGCTGTTTGGCTTCGAGTTCGTGGTCGTGCTGCATCTTCATGGTGGAGGTCAGTTCGCTTCATGTATGGCTCAGAGGGGTTTGAGGTGGGTAGTGATGCAGCTGCAGTGCGGCTTCTGGTCCGTGGTCGTGTTTCATCTTTTGTGTGGGTGTGAGTCTGCTTTCTACGTGGAAATGTGATGGTGGCATCTTGTGTGGCTCTCAGGGGTGTGGGTCTGGTGTCATTCTTCATGTTAGGTACGCGTCTGTTCATGAGGGTGGGTTTCCAAATGGCTGGTAGGCGGGAGGCATCATCTCGTTTATTCATGCTGTGTGGGCGTTTTTCTATCTCTATGGCTTCTCTGATGATTCTGCTGCTGAAGTGTTCGGTTTTGGCGATAGTTCTGGTATTTTTAAAGTCAATCTCATGTCCTGTGGCTTTGAGGTGTTGGACCAGGGAAGAGGTCAGTTCTTCCTTTTTGATTGAGTTCTTATGTTCTTCAATGCGTGCACCTATTCTTCTGTTAGTCTGTCCAATGTATGTGGTGGGGCAGGCAGTGCAAGGGATTTCGTATACTCCTTGATTTTCCAACTCGATTCTGTCCTTAGGGTTTCTTAGGATGGTGGATATCTTTGTGTTTGTGCAGAATGCTGTCTTAATGTTGTGTTTTTGGAGGATCTTGCTAATTTTGTCTGTAGTGCCTTTTATATATGGGAGGAGGGCTTTGCCATTCTCTTGTTCTTTGTCTTGGATTTTGGTTGGGGTTTCTTTTTGGATTAGGTGGGTGATCTTCTTTCTTTGGAATCCATTGGCTGTCAGCACGCCAGTGAGAGTGTGTAGTTCAGTCTCTTGGTGTTGTTCATCGGCTAAGCATTTTGTTCTGGAGATGAGTGTCTCGGCTACGGAATTAATCTGTGCTGGGTGGTGGTGTGAGAGTGCGTGTAGATAGCAGTTTGTATGTGTTTTCTTCTGGTAGATGGTGTGTCCTAGGGAGCCATTGGATTTTTTGTATACCAAGACATCTAGGAAGGGAAGTTGGTTGTTAGCTTCTGTTTCCATGGTGAATTGTATTTTGGGGTGTTGGCTGTTGAGGTGTGTGAGGAAGTTGTTCAGTTTTTCTTTCCCGTGTGGCCAGATTATGAAGGTGTCATCTACGTATCTGAGCCAGAGTTTGGGTTTGTGATCATATTTTTCTAGAGCTTGTATTTCAAAGTGTTCCATGTAGAGGTTAGCGATGACAGGTGAGAGGGGTGATCCCATGGGTGCTCCTTCTATTTGTTTGTATTTTTGTCCATTGTAGGTGAAGTATGTATTGGATAGGCAGTGGTTGGTCAGATCTAGGATGTGCTTGGGGGGGTTGTATTTGTTTTGGATGGCTGTCAAGGCTTCTTTTATTGGCACTTGGGTGAAGAGGGATATGACATCGAAGCTCACTAGTAGGTCACTGGGTTGTAAGTTTTGCTTCTTTATGATCTCGATGAACTGGAATGAGTTTCTTACGTGTGAGTTGATGGATTCTGCATAGGGCTGTAGTTGTTTGGCTCAGATACGTAGATGACACCTTCATAATCTGGCCACACGGGAAAGAAAAACTGAACAACTTCCTCACGCACCTCAACAGCCAACACTCCAAAATACAATTCACCATGGAAACAGAAGCTAACAACCAACTTCCCTTCCTAGATGTCTTGGTATACAAAAAATCCAATGGCTCCCTAGGACACACCATCTACCAGAAGAAAACACATACAAACCGCTATCTACACGCACTCTCACACCACCACCCAGCACAGATCAATTCCGTAGCCGAGACACTCATCTCCAGAACAAAATGCTTAGCCGATGAACAACACCTAGAGACCGAACTACACACTCTCACTGGCATGCTGACAGCCAATGGATTTCAAAGAAAGAAGATCACTCACCTAATCCAAAAAGAAACCCCAGCCAAAATCCAAGACAAAGAACAAGAGAATGGCAAAGCCCTCCTCCCATATATAAAAGGCACTACAGACAAAATTAGCAAGATCCTCCAAAAACACAACATTAAGACAGCATTCTGCACAAACACAAAGATATCCACCATCCTAAGAAACCCTAAGGACAGAATCGAGTTAGAAAATCAAGGAGTATACGAAATCCCTTGCACTGCCTGCCCCACCACATACATTGGACAGACTAACAGAAGAATAGGTGCATGCATTGAAGAACATAAGAACTCAATCAAAAAGGAAGAACCGACCTCTTCCCTGGTCCAACACCTCAAAGCCACAGGACATGAGATTGACTTTAAAAATACCAGAACTATCGCCAAAACCGAACACTTCAGCAGCAGAATCATCAGAGAAGCCATAGAGATAGAAAAACGCCCACACAGCATGAATAAATGAGATGATGCCTCCCGCCTACCAGCCATTTGGAAACCCACCCTCATGAACAGACGCGTACCTAACATGAAGAATGACACCAGACCCACATCCCTGAGAGCCACACAAGATGCCACCACCACATTTCCACGTAGAAAGCAGACTCACACCCACACAGAAGATGAAACACGACCACGGACCAGAAGCCACACTGCAGCTGCATCACTACCCACCTCAAACCCCTCTGAGCCATACATGAAGCGAACTGACCTCCACCATGAAGATGCAGCACGACCACGAACTCGAAGCCAAACAGCAAGATCACAGCTCACCAGCTCAAACCCTCCAGCAACTAAGACTAACCTGAGCACAATCAAGCCCCCACCTGAACAGAACACGCCTCCAGCCAATCAGAACACAGCCAACCCCCCAACCAATCAGAACGCAGCCAAACCCCCAACCAATGAGAACACACCCCCACCCAATCAGAACACAGCCAAGCCCCCACCCAATCAAGTCACACCCCCACTAGCAGTTAAAAGGAAGAAGCAGCTGCAAGCTCACATCACTCTGAGAAGCACAGAGCTGAAGACCAAGCCTGAAGATGATGAATGAGACTTCATCGAAACGTTGTCTAGATACTTCCAATCTTACGCGGGAGAAAACCCGAATAACCAAAGATCCACATACAAATACCCGCGAGAACCTCAGAAAACATATGTTTTCTGAGGTTCTCGCGGGTATTTGTATGTGGATCTTTGGTTATTCGGGTTTTCTCCCGCATAAGATTGGAAGTATCGAGGCTCGATACTTCCAATCTTATGCGGGAGAAAACCCGAATAGCCAAAGATCCATATATATATATATATATATCCCTTGTAGAACCACTGGAAATGACATTTGGGTATTTAACATGGACGTTTCCAAATGGAGTGGCCTTTCATTATTCCATTTTGAACCTGTTTATGTATGTTGCAATAGAAGAATAGGGACAGAAAGTAGGACACCAGGTGATCCCTCTTCTTTTCTGTCCCATTAAACAAACTATTGGATGGATCGGGATGGTATATCTGACCATAGTTTGGAATGCATGTTTCGATGTAGCAACAGTCATCAACTTAATGACCAAAATTGAGCCCAAACTTTTTGTTGGTAAGCAGAACAGTTGCTAAGTGAATTTTGCTCCATTTTATAATCTTTCTTTGTTATGTCTCCCCTTTAATTTCAGGTGAGCAAAACAAAAAGCAGCCATTTCAGAATTAATTCAAAGCAAAAACAAACCTCCACAAAAGAACGGCTGGAGTAAAGTCCAATACACAGCAATAAATCCTCACTCTGTCCGGCAACCTTGGCGTGGCAGTAAATCTCAAGCCTCAGAGAGTTTGCTCCATATCTTCACTCCCAATTAGTCACTTTGCTTCTGGCGAATTCCACCAGCCCAGCTGTGTCCTTTTATTCACTTATGAAGCATGCTAATTTCCCTAATTATTGACTAGCTCTACGCTTCCTCTCTAACTGGGTTTGTCTTCTTAGCCTCCTTCTGTTTCTTACGTCTAACCATAAGTTTTCCAGATTCTCATCTCCACTGGAAAACTCTCTCCTGCCTTCCCTGTCAGCCATTCCTGGCTGCTGATCAGATAAGGAACCAGAGGAGGTCGAAGGTCCTGACAACTCTATTATTTCAGGTCTATCTTCCCTTGTTACATCCACCTCCTCATCCTAGTTACTATCCCAATCACTAAGCAATGCTGGCTCATATTTTGCTGCCATGTCCTCATCACTTGAACTCATATCTGCCACAGGAGCAGAATCCAAACTCGGAGCCACAACATTTCTTGATACAGTTGTTTAGTGAATCATTGCAGGTGTTAAGCTAGTAACATGGTTGTTAAGTGAATCTGCCTTCCCCATGGACACAAAAGGGGATCACCTGATCCCAGGACAATGCAACCGTCATAAATATGAGCCAGTTGCCAAGGGTCTGAATTGTGATCACATCACCACAGGGATGTTGCAATGGCCATAAGTGTGGAAAATGGTCCTAAGTCACTTTTATCAGTGCTTTTGTAGCTTTGAACGGACACTCAACGAATGGCTGTAATTGAGGCGCTTGGCCATTGTCTCAGATTTATGACTATTGCAGTGTCCCAGGATCACGTAACTCTCTTTTGAGCAAGCCAAGTCAATGGGATTCAGTTGCAACAGTGTGACCAATCACTGCAGTGATTAACAACTGTGTCAAGAAGGTCGTAAAATAGGGCAAAATCACTTAACATGTGTTTCATTTGGCAAGACAAAACTTGAGGACTTCCTGTATGTTGTCGCCTGTCAGAGGACAGAGAGGACTTTGGGGAGGAACAGAGCTAGTCCTGCAGTCTGGAGAAGGCTCTGATGAATGCTATGCATTGGTGGCAGTTCTGGGGCCGGGCCCCTCCAACAGTTACCAGCTGCCTTCCAAGTCAGAGATCAGTGGGGCAGAAGAACAGCTGGAGCCTGTTCCCATGTGCACATGCACAGAGCTGTCAGAAGAAGAGAACAGTTAAGGAACAAGGGTCAACTCAGGAGTAAAGGCACAAATGGAGGGTGAATGGCCCCTCTCACAGGGAATAAAGAGGAGCAAAAGGGGAGTGATTTTTTCAGGAGACAATTAGTTCATTTAATTAGGGTGAAGATTTGGACTGCCACCTGGTGTAAGTGCCCTTCTTGACCTTTTTTGTTTGTTTGTCCTTTCAGATTCTGTGGAAAATGTGCGTCAAAATTGTTCAAAAAGTCCAATTCTGGTGCCTCTGAATGACCCTCATGTGGTACAATCTGTTGAATACGTGCTCCATAAACACAATGAAAAACAGCCTAGCCATGCTTAGGAAGTCCTTGAGATTTCAAGAGGACAGCACCAAGTTAGTATGCAAATCTTAAAAGGGAATTCCGATCACCTCTTCCAGTTTAATGCTTTGGTGCTTCATATAACTAAGAGAAAGCAGGAGGAGGCGAGGGGAATTATGCTCTGCAAAAATCTAGGAAAAGAACCAGTATCAACAAGGGAGAATATTGGTAGCTCAGGATTGAAATGAGCAATTCCGGGTGCTCTCTGAGCTCGGTTGTTTTCTTGAAGATGTTTTGTTAACCGAACTAGGTAACATCATCAGTGCTAGGAACAGGTGACCACGGGTGATGGTGGGGATATGCAGCAAACAGGACTAAAATTTCATTCCCCCAGCTCTTTAATTTCGCCACTTCTATCCACAACCCAGCTGAAACGTCTCTTTGTCGCTTTGATTTCAGGATGAGCCTGAAGCTTTCTACGTGGAGTTTGCTATTGTGGAGACCAACTGCTCTGTTCAGGAAGCTCATGATGACCATCATGACTGCCATCCCAAAGCAGCAGGAGAAGCAGTAAGTGTGAAGGTCAACTCTGAGCAATTGCCGTTTATTTATTTCTCTCCCTCTCTCCCTCCTCCCCCCTTCCCTCCCTCCTCTCTCCAAACCAGGATCATCTGTGCATTTGATTATTGAAAATAAGTATGCAAGGTCAAATATTCCATAGAGCGGGGATGGCTAATCTTTTCCACGTTGTGTGCCAAAAGTTTGCAAAGGCGCTTTCCTGCATGCCTGCACTCATGATGCAATGTGCATGCAACCCCCAGCCCCGTCTCTTTCTCCGTCTCTCTCTCTCTTTCTCTCTCCCTCCCTCCCTCCCTCCTCTCTCTAAACCAGGACCACATTCCAAAATAAGCATGCAATTTGTGTGCGACTCCCCTGCATGCGCAGTTCCTGCCTCTACGCATGCGGGACCTCCATGCAGCACATGCTTCTGCACATGCACACTCAACCACTCCGCACACTGCATGTCTCTGCACATGCGCACCCATCTCCCCCCGTGCATGCGTGGCCGATACCCAACAATCGGCTGGCTGGTGGGGTCGCACATGCATACGCAGGTGGGGCTCATCTGGACAACCTCTCACGTGCCGGCAGAAGTGGCTCTGCATGCCATTTCCGGCATGTGTGCCATAGGTTCGCCATCACGGCCATAGAGAAATAGAGACTTGAATCTGGCTCTCACCTGCCCAAATCCTACACTTTAACCTCTGCGCAACCTCCATTTCTTCACAATTCATCCACAAATAATGCATCCCCAAACTTCCTGTAAGCCTTAGATAATAGGCTCAAGATCCACATGGATCTTGACAGATTTGAACACTGGGCCCTATCTAACAAAATGAAATTTGATGTAGAGAAAAGTGCCACTTTTCTTTTACACTTAGGCAAGAAAATATCAAATGCACAGATGATGATGATGATGATGATGATGATGATGATGATGATGATGATGATGAAGGAGAAGGAGAAGGAGAAGGAGAAGGAGAAGGAGAAGGAGAAGAAGAAGAAGAAGAAGAAGAAGAAGAAGAAGAAGAAGAAGAAGAAGAAGAAGAAGAAGAAGAAGAAGAGGAGGAGGAGGAGAAGGAGAAGAAGAAGAAGAAGAACTACTTTATTGTCATTGTACAACTACAACGAAACTATGGATGCACCCCAGAACTGTTCGCAATACCACCACACCTAGAGTAGTACATCCAGTTTTGGTGACCACATTATAAAAAAGATGCTGAGACTCTAGAAAAAATACAGAGAAGAACAACCAGTATGATTAGGGGACTGGAGGCTAAAATATAGGATGAACAGTTACAGGAACTGGGTCTGGCTAGTCTAGTCAAGAAAAAGACCAGGGGAGACATGATAGTAGTCTTCCAATATTTGAGGGACTGCCACAGAAGGGGTCAAGCTATTTTCCAAAGCACCCGAAGACCAGACAAGGAATAATGAATGGAAACTGAACAAGGAGAAATCCAACCTAGAAACAAGGAGAAATTTTCTGACAGTGAGAGCAATCAATCCATGGAACAGAAGTTTTCATCAGAAGTTGGGAGCTTCATCACTGGAGACTTTCAAGAAGAGACTGGACTGCCACCTGTCAGAAATGGTATAGGGTCTCCTGCTTGGGCAGGGGTTTGAATGAGATTTCCAACTCTGTTAATCTGTTAACATCTGAAGAAGAATAGGATGCCAAGTAGTCGAACAAATTGGGCTATAATCTGACCAGATTCTTTAATTCACTAGTAACTTTTTGTGTTCACGTGGCCATATCTTAATTCTTCCTTCTCTCCCTCTTTCTCTCCAGCATATAGGATTCTGCAGAGCGACTGTTTTTAGATCACATGCTGCCCTTGAAAAACCTAAAGATGAACAGTATGAGTCAGACTGTGTCATCTTTGATGTCAAGGTATGGATGTTAAATGCAATTTTGTTCATCCTCTTTCCCCTCATTCTCATCAACTTAAGATGTGTAGACTTCAACTGACTGGGGAATTCTGGGGGTTCAAGTCCACATATCTCTTGGTTTCTCTTATCCATTCTGTCTATCCAAGCAGCTCAAAATTAACTTCTTGCTCCAGTTATAGATTCTCCTGTATCCCTGCACATGAATAAACGCTCTGATATGTCATAGAGTTTGTTTAATCTTGCCTTAGCATAATGCAGCCTTTATGATTTGCAAACCATATATTATTTTATTTATATACTTCTTTTTCTCTGAGATTGTTATTTTATCCTCACTTTGGATTGTAGATTTGGGCTGAGACAGAATAAACGGCTCAGAGCTACGCAGAAATTTATCTAGCCAGGAAGGGTTTGAATCTAGATCTCCCCAGTCCAACTCTGGCCCCTTAATTGCCATGGTATTCATTCAACAAACTGCAGTTATAACAAATTATGGCTAAATCAACTCTTACAATAACAAAAGGAACAACCCTCTATTAACTGAAAGACTAACTGCCATGTTTCAATGTTATTCATTTGATTTCTACTCTAAAATTCGCCAACTGCCAGATTACAGGTAGTCCTCAATTTACAGCAACAATCCCAAATTTCCATTGCAAAGCGAGTCTGTTGTTAAGTGAGTTTTTCCCTATCTTACGACCTTCCTTGCCACAGTTGTTAAGTGAATCACTGCACTTGTTGTTACCTTACTCACATGGTTGTTAAGTGAATCTGGCTTCGCCATTGACTTTGCTTGTCAGAAGGCCGCAAAAAAGAGATCCCATGGACCTGTGACACTGCAACCGTCATAAATGTGAGTCAGTTGTCGTGCATTCTAAATTTGACCCTGGGGATGCTGCAAAGGTCATAAGTGTGAAAAACAGTCATAAGTCACTTTTTTCAGGGCTGTTGTGATTTCAAAGTATCACTAAATGATTGAGGACTACCTGTACTGAAAATATTAAGAGCTGTTGATATTCTTGATTTTTTTTTTTCAATTTTCAGTGGATTTTCTAAATTCACTGTTGTGTAAATGCATTGGAAAGTTCAAAGCAGGATAAAATCACAATAGCATTTAGAGTTATATACTGCTTCACAGTGCTTGACAGCCCTCTCTAAGCAGTTTACAGAGTCAGCATATATGCCTCTGACAATCTGGGGCCTCATTTTACCCACCTCAGAAGGATGGAAGGCTGAGTCAAACTTGAGTCTGGGGAGATTTGAACTGCCAAATTGCAGGCAGCCAGCAGTCTGCAGAAGTAGCCTGTAGTACAGCACTCTAACCACTGTGCCTCCGCTGCTTATGGTTCAATGGCCAAAGAAGACTCATCCATGTTTTTTTTTCTTTTTTTCCAGGAGGGACATTCTCACACCCATTTGATTGAGCATCACTATGGAAAAAATATTCCTTCACCAGGACACAATAGTGTTGTCCTGGACCTTGCCCATTCGCACAATCACACAAGCTCATCTCATGAGTCTCATTCTCAGGAACGTGTGGTAGAAGTGATAGTACTCCCACTTCCTGTGGCCAAAAGAGAAGCACCAACAGAGACAGCACATGATCACGCAAAAGCTGCCCCCTTGTGTCCAGGAAAAGTACATCACTTCAAGTTGTAGGCCAGCCATGCCAGAGAGCAGAGAGAAGCCGCCCAGTTAGTGCCAAAACCCTTTTCCAAATCTGAATCTTTCAAACCTTGAATCCAAAAAGGAATTTTACTCTGATACATTATAGTATTGGCCAAGTGTTGTGATCACCCGTTGTTGTTGTTACAAGAAAGAGGCTTTGTATTTGTGCCTTTCTGCTTTTAGAAATGCAGATCTCACTGTGTTCTTAACATCTTCCAGTCTCCTTCTGTTCAGCCAAGGAACGACTAGAAAGTTGAAGAGAAGCTATATTAGCCCCCAAATCAAAATTCTTCTTCTTTTTTTGAGTCAATAACCTTCTTTCTCAGAAAGTCAAGGACAAATGACCCTGCACCTGGAGAGGACTGTCTGGAGGAATGTCTCCAGTTGGGATGATGGTTTGATTGGGCCATGTGATGGACTGATGGGTGCAGGGGGTGGGTCTTTGATTTTCTTCTGGGAAGAGGAAACCTGGAACTCTCAGATTCGGGTTTTCCCAGATGTGCCACTATGATAACTCTAATAAAATGGAACTTTGAGGAAATGCTTGTCTTGCACTTTATTGTTTTGGAGTTTATTAGTTGGAACGCTGATATTTGGATTTTTTTTCCCCTTCTGTTTAATCGTATCTGATTCCTTGAGACTGTCTGGATAAGTCTCTAATTTTCTTGGCATGGTATTTCAGAAGTGGCTTACTATTACCATCTTCCTAGGGCTGAGAGGAAGTGGCTGGCCCAAGGTTACTGCTGGCTTCGTGCCCAAGCGGGACTATGATTCACAGTCACCCAGTTTTTAGCCTGATGCCTTAACCCAGAGGTGTCAAACTCAAGGCCTGCAGGCTGCATCTGGCCCATGGGATGCTCAGATTGGGCCCGTAGGGTTGGCCTGGAAACAGCAAAGGACCCTTCTGCAGTGTCTCTGCCAGCAAAAATGGAGTTGGGAGGGCAGAGGGATGCAGGTGGTCATTGTGGCCAAAAATGGGCTCCATTTTCACTGTGAAAAGTCACCTTTGAAAACAGTTAACTCCCAACATTGTTTTATTCACCCCTGCCCACTTTCCTAGAATCTGCCCCACCCTAATCCACCCATTACCTAATTATCCACACCACTACCCTGTGCATAATTACACCACAGCTAAGCTAATATTACGTTCCTCCCTCCACCCTGCCTCCCATTAGTATCCAAAATAACAATTATCAATTCGCCTCAAATCCAGCACTGTGTTAAAGCCAAACAGTTCCACAGTTCAAAGAGACATCTGTCTGTATTATCTGAGCTCCAAGGCTGCCAAAAGAGTCTACAACCCTCCCACACTCTGAAGCTTACACCTGAGATATACAGCTCCCAGGCTGTGAAATGTCACCCACAGCCAAGTGGCTACCAAGCTGCAATGCCAGGCTTGAAGTGAAGATCAGGGATTCACAGCTCCAAGGCACAGCTGTAATGTTGGGCTCCAGAACGCTGGTAAGATGTAAAGCTCGACATGCCGCCCCCTCTACCATGGTTCCTCCTAGAAGGCAATTAACAGAATTAATAACATTCTTAGAATAGTTTTCGTCCCTCCCTCCCCCCCCCCCGCCCGCTTTAGTAGGTTGTTGCTGATGAAATAATATTTGCAATTTTGGAGCTGACACATCTGCAGAAATCACCCAGGAAGCATATGCTACCGGATATCCTTTCCACTTCACCAGGTATTGCAGGACCACTCATCGTCAGCAGGAATCAAGGAGGTTCTCTACTTCATAGTAATCATCTCTAATAGGTTCTGGGTGTTTCAAGCGAGGTTCGAGCCGTGACATGTCCGCAGGTATAAGCAGACTACTGTGAAAAATAAAATGTATTATTCTGAACCTTGATGGTAACTGTAAACGAACCATAACTTGATTAATCACTTGAAGTATCTGAAAGGGACCAATATACTGTATTTCAGGCGCAATTTAACCCAGGTTAATATATTGTGTAGATAGATATACCCATTTCCCTACTTCTAATATAGCCTGTTCGGACTGTTTCTTGTCTGCATATTTTTTATATATTTCTGTTGATTTGACCAATGCGCCTTTAACCGCTGTCCATTGAGCTTGTATATCTCCAATCCATTTAGTGGCCATGGTTGGTTCATCATCCACACGTAGCCATTCTAGAATAGGAATAAATTCCATTCCATTCACTATGTGGGAAGGAGTATATCCAGTACTGTTATGAGCAGTATTATTATAAGCTACTTCAGCAAATGATAACATCTCCACACAATTTGTTGCTGATAAGTTATATAGCATCATAAATATTGCTTGATAACGGCATTAGCTCTTTAGTCCTTGTGATGAGCCAATAAGTTGAATAAATTTCTTCTAGAATTGAAAGGTGAATTGGACTCCTCTATCTGAGATTATTCATTTGGGTACTCCATGCAACCGAAATACATGTGTTATAAACAAATCAGCTAATCGTATTGCTGATGGTAATCTTTTACAGAGAATAAAATGAGCTTGTTTTGAAAACAAGTCAATTACTGTCCAAATAACGATATATCCTTGGTTTTCTGCTAGATCTACTATGAAGTCCATTCCAATACTTCCCATAGTCTTGTGGGTTCTGCTACCATTTGTAATAATCCCGAAGGCTTTCCAATTTTGATTTTGGTGGTTGCACACACTGAACATCCTTTCACATATTTTTCAATATCCATTCTCATAGATGGCCACCAAAACTGTCTTTTAGCTAGATATAAGGTTTTGAGGAAGCCGTAATGACCTGCTTGTTTGTTATCATGACAAAGTTTCAATATGATAGGCTGTAGTATTTCAGGTACGTACATCTTTTCCCCTCAGCAGGGTATGCCATTTTTCATTTTAACCTAAGTTTTATGGGCACTCCATGGACAGCCATGGATCTTTCGCTAGTACTGCTGGAAGGTCCATTGCGAGAATCGTTGTTCGTAACAAGTTTATATGATTGTTACAGGGAATAAGTTCATGTCGACTTTTGAATTGAGGTAGCCTTGATAGGGCTTCCACCATAAAGGTTTTCCCAACATGAACTTCAAATTTCAAAACAAAATTAAAACATCTGAAATACAACGCCCATCTAACCTGCTTTGGAGACAATCTTCTTGGATTTTGCGAGACTTCCAAATTCTTGTGATCTGTCCACACCTCAGAAGGATCTGAACTACCCTTTAGCAAACGCCTCCACGTAAGGAGTGCCCATCGGACTGCACACGCCTCCTTCTCCCATATGGCCCAATTTCTTTCTGTTGAGTTTATGAAATGATGAGCCAGCCACTGAAAGAGGCGAGGCACACCAAACAATGACTGTGCACCATTCCAGCACAACCAATGCAAGTTCACATCCAAGTCACCATAGAGAGTAAGCCATGCCGGATAGAAATGGATTCCGGATCATCCCTCTTGATGGTATCCTGGGACACTATCAAACAACTGAGCCTTAGCACAACCAAAAACCTACTGAAAAGATAGAGACTGACACTAAAAGACTACCAAGAAACAAAATTCCCGTGATCGGTATCAGAAAATTCAGAGTGTCCTTCAAAAGATACTTGGGGGGTTTCCGGTTTTGTGTGGCTTTGGTGGCAGCAGGAATTCATGACTGTTTGCGATTCCTACTGCGCTTGCCGCCGAGGTACCCCCGATCCAAACAGGTCAGGGGGATATGGCTGCCCTGTAGGGACAGCCGAAGAGAGAGGGGAGCCGGACAGGGGGTTGGGGGTGTCGCAGACCCCCTCCTTGTCTGGAAAAACCCCTTTTTCCCGAGGTGGTGGAGCGGCGGTCAGTAATGGCCACCACGAAGAAGCCTGTAACCGGGTAAGATCATGCTGGAGGAAGCAAGAAAAGTGAAAGTGCTGGCTGAGCCGGGTCAATCAACATCTTTTAAACTTGCTGGAACTGAACTGTCTGAATTGCTGGAGGATACATTGTATCCCTAAGAAGATCGAAAGCGGCGGAGAAACTCTTAAAGGGAACTTTTTTTTTCTTCACTCTCCCATCCCATAGAAACAGCAGATGAAGATTTGAAATTTATTTGGGCACTGAAGGTGAACTATTTTGAAAGTTGAAGTCAAGGGATAAAAGACTTCTTGAACATTGGACTTAAAAATGTAAGGAATTGGAAAACCCTTATTAGAGGTATGGATTTTTGATCATTTAAAAATTGATGTTGCAAGTGGGAAGGGAGAGGAAAAAAATTGGAGCAGAAGTGGAAAAAGGAGGAGATTGCCTAGAATCCCAAAGAAAGATATATGGTAATTGGACCTCTTTGATTAAACAGTAACCCCAGAAAGAGAAATAGAAGAAGGAAGAAAAGTAATAACTTTTGGAACTTTTTTTGAACTATTTTTGATTAAAAATACTTGGGTGGTTGTTTTGGGAAAAGTTTCTCTTTTCCTGATGGCATCGCTTGTGGATGAATTAAAAACTGAATATCAAAAATATAAAAAGGAAGAAGAAGATGGAAAAGATACTTTGGGCACTTTATTTCAATTTTTAGAAATGGCGTTATGTACTTATGAAAAGTTGACTACGCAGCAGAATGACTGGGACAAAGAAGAAGAGGAACAAGAAGCCATCTTTGATGAACAATGGTTTTTTTCCGGGGAGGAGGAGAAAGAGGATAAGAAAAAGGGGATTTTAAGGTTTGAAAAAACAACCAAAAAAGAGAAAAATGAGAGGAAAGGTGGATGCAAGGTTAGAAAGCAATGGAAAGGGAGTAAGAAAAGGGAGGAGGAGAGACAAAGGGGTAAAAAGGGCAAGGAGAAGAATAAGCAAGAGAGAAAGGGGGAGAGGAGAAGCCTCAATGGTGGGAAGCAAGATCTAAAGAAAAAAAGCTTATTTAGAGAAAATGGGTGAAAAATAAAAAAAGGGGGGGGATTCTGGAAGGTACATAAGATTGTGTTTTTATATGTGTATTTAGAATAAAATCTTTCTTATAAAATTTATTGTGTAATTTTAGAATGTACTAAACAGAATCCCTAGATAAATTAAGTGTTATATGAAGTATTTTTAAGTTAGGGCAATGAGTTAAAGGCGTCACTCCAATTAGTGTATAGGAGAAGTATAGTAAAAGAAAAAAGATGAATGGATAGTTGGAAATAGAACAGACAAAGAATGTTATTGAAAATGGTAATAAGATAGGGAAGGATATATAAAGTGAATATGATATATATTTCATCTGTGTGAAGAGTTTTAACTTGGGATCAAGCAGCTTTCAGAAAAGATGTTTTAAGTTTTGTTATGTTTTCTGCGTTTTGTATGTTGATAAAAGGCAATAAAATTTTAATTAGCAAGAAATAATTTGGATGAAAAGGAGAAGTTGGGATAAGATATGAAGTTAAATAGATAAAGTAAATATTGATAATATAATTTGGAATCATTATGTTCTATTGGTTTTCTTCTTTAATTATTACTATTTTTTTTAGAAAAGAATTTATAAGCTGTTATGCCTTGTTTGTTTGTGTACTGTTTTTGTAAAATTAATAAAATTTGTTTAAAAAAAAAAAGATACTTGGGATACCTGCCATTGACAATAGTCGACCAGGACTGACCAAGCCTCCTGGGAAAAGAATGGTTCAAACCGCTAGGCACCAAAGTCACTGGAATAAACTGCATCACCGAGAGCGAGTGGAAGACAGCCTGATGGAGGAGTTCCAGGACGTCTTTGACGGAAAATCGGGCAAGTACTCAGGGTCACCCATCTCCTTTAATCTAGATCTGACCATAGCCCCCATCAGACTAAAAGCGAGGTGAGTCCCTTTTGCGCTCAGGCCAATAATAGACAAGCAACTAGATAAGCTCCTCGCCCAGGGGATACTAGAACCCATTGATCACGCAAAATGGCAGACCCCTGTTGTCATCCCCATAAAGCCAGATGGGTCAGTGCGCATCTGTGCTGATTACAAGGCTACCCTGAACCGCGCCCTCCAACAAAGTGCTTACCCCGTCCCATTGGTGCAACATCTATTGCACTCCTTGGAGCAGGGAAAAGTCTTTGCAAAGCTCGCACTTGCACAAGCCTACCAACAATTACCGATAGATGCTAAAACAGCAGAAGCCCAGATAATTGTGATGCATAGAGGGTCATTCAAATGCAAGCGCTTACTAATCGTTGCAGCATAGCCCCGCACCTATTCCAGAGCCTCATGGAATGCCTCCTACAAGGGTTAGAAGGGGTGGTGCACTATTTCAATAATGTCCTTATATCACCAAAGGACAAAAGACAATGACCAAAACACCTAAGGGAAGTGTTAAGCCAATTCCAAGAGGTAGGGCTAAAAGTGAAAAAAAGAAAAATGCCAACTAGCAGCAAATAAAGTAGAATTCCTAGGGTACCTGATAGACCGTGAAGGGATCCACCCCACAGAGAGCAATATTAAGGCAATCGAAGAGGCCCCCAGGCCAACAAACAAAACAGACTTATAAGCCTTCTTCGGACTAATGAACTTTTACAACAGAAGGCGGAGCCATTACATAGACTGCTTGACAAGAAGGCAGCCTCAACCACATACTGCCAGATGGAAAAGAAGCCCCCAGAGTATTCTATTGAAAGACATTATCCAAACTGGAATGAAATTATAGTCAGCTTGACAAAGAAGTGCTAGCAGCAGTAACCAGAATCAAGCGATTCCATGAATACATCTATGGCAGGAGATTAACTCTGGTCACCGATCACAAGCCACTATTGGGGATCATCGCAGGGAGCAGAGACACCCCGAATATTCTGTTGCCCAAGATGACACAATGGATGGAGTTCCTAGCTGCATATGATTACGACTTAATATACCGCCCCGGGAAAGACATAGACCATGCCGATGCACTCCGTTGATGCCCCCTGTCCAAACTGGACGAGCACCCAGCCCCAGCCACATCCAAATGGCTAAGAGAGACTCTCAAAACAGCACCAGTGACAGCAGTCGACATTATGAGAGCAAGTGCAAAGGACAAAATCCTGGCATGAATACTGAACTGGGTGGGGAGGAGATGGCCAGAGACAGAGGCGGCAGAAGACACCAGACTCTTCAGGATTCAACAAACAGAACTATCAATACTGAAGGGGAGCGTTCTATGGGGGGACAGGGTAATAATTCCCGAAAAGCTAAGGGAAGATGTACTAGAAATGCTGCATGTGGATAGTTAAAATGAAATCCTTAGTGAGAAGCTACGTGTGGTGGCCAGGGATGGATAAAGAGATAGGGGCCTGTATGTCAACCTGCAAAGCCTGCCAAGAATCCAGACTGGCACCCCCCACAGTACCCAACCACAAATGGGAAACGCCAAGGGGACCTTGGTCTAAGGTACATATCAATTTTGCCTGCCCAGTTAAGGGACAGAGATTCTTGGTGGTGGTGGACGCATACTCCAAATGGCTGGAGATCAGCATCATGCAGTACACCACAACCGAAGCCGTAATCAGAACACTTAGAAAATTATTCACAACACATGGCTTGCTGGACATAATAGCATCTGATAATGGGCCACAGTTCACGGTCATCCAGTTCAAAGGAGTTTTAGCACAAAATGGGATAAGACATGCCCTATCCATACCAGTGCACCCCTCCACGAACGGACAAGCAGAGAGAATGGTGCAATCCATGAAGGAAACACTGATCCAATTAGGACCATGGGACACACAGGCAAAAATAGACAAACTATTAAGCATCCAACACATAACACCCAGAGCAACAACCAACAAGAGTCCTGCCGAACTATTGATGGGAAGGAAACTAAGATTGCAGCTATACAGGCTACACCCGCCATTATAGCACAGACACCCCTATAAGTTCATCCAGCACATGTTGGACATTCTAAAAGGGTGACCCAGTATACACCCAAAACCTCAAAGGGGGGCCCCTATGGATACCTGCAAGGGTAGCTCAAGTAACAGGGCCCCGATCATATAGGCTTGAAACAGCAGAGGGAAGGAGTTGGAGAAGACACAGCTCAGGGCCCGACAGATAAGGGGAGAAGCAGAAACACCAAACACAACCAGGGAGGAAAGGAAAAACCTCTCCCCCCCAAAAAATCAAATAGAACAGGCCCTGACAACTAACAAGGCACACATTCAACAATTAATAATAGCCCCGAACAAAGAGCGTGAACATGTACCTAAAATCCAGTGGCGGGTCAGCATGGCCACAGAAGAACAAGCCCAGGAAAGGAACGAACAGGCGGCCTCTAGTGGCTACAAAATGGCCAACCCAGCCAGAAGGTTCCACGGAGCCAGACAGGAGAAACAATAAATCAAACCGAACAGTTTGAGGACCAGCCGATGACTGAGCTTCACAGGTCCAGTCCTGCCCACAAAAGCCCATCTACTTGCACGACTATGTACACCAGGTGGAGGCTGGATTGGTTAAGACTAGACCAATGGGAAGGGGAATTAGGAATTGTTAATCACCTAACAGTTGTGAGTCTGTTTACTGAACTGTTTATGATACTGGACTTTGTTATTTGGATTATCCCTGAACTGAAAACTGCTTTAACCATGTATGACTTAGACTGTTTGTTGGACTTTGATTGACCGTTTACTGGAAGTAAAACCTACATTTTACTATTCAGTGTATCTGTATGCTGGTTGTGTGGTATTCAACATCACTCTCATTATGCTTCCCTGAGAGCACACATTCTCCTAACGGGAATACCTCAATAAGGGGTGTAAGATATTAGCATACTCATCCTGATTGGCCAAGTTGCGGAACCGGGAAAATAAACAGCCATCACTGGTCAAAACCGTGGACAGCACTGCTGTAAAAGGAGCTACTGCAGCTACAGTTTTCAGTTCTATAAGAACGAATAAAAGAAGTTGAACGAGCTGAGTCTCCGGAGTCTTTCTTACCCACTATCTAACACTTGGTTATTATGGAAACAGAAGAAAAAAAATGACCTTATGGAATGAACAATTTAGATAAGATCGTTCATTTCTGCAGATTATCTGTATCCCCTCAACACTAGTTGATGCCAGTTCTAAAATTACAGTATTTCTCATTTCATCTCTCTGGCAGGAGGAAATGAGGCTTTGACCCTTTGTCTCCTTCAAATTGTTCTCTCAAATTCCATATCTCCAGATCTTCTCACATGTTCCCACAAGAACTCCACCTGAAAAGAGATTGTGCATTTTTTTTTCTTTCTTTCTTTCTTTCTTTCTTTCTTTCTTTCTTTCTTTCTTTCTTTCTTTCTTTCTTTCTTTCTTTCTTTCTTTCTTTCTTCTCTCTCTCTCTCTCTCTCTCTCTCTCTCTCTCTCTCTCTCCCCCCCCTCTCTCTCTTTTACAGAATCCATCTGTTTCATCAAAATGGCAGGATGGAAATGGTGATCTTGCCATGCAAGTGTTGCCCCCTTTTGAACATGTGTGTGATGTTGTGACGTGCACACACACACAAAAGTGGAACTGGCACAATGACATTGTGATGCTTATTTTGCCCACCGTGCTCACTGGGAGACTGTGAACCACTTCTTCTCTCCATTCCAAGAAGCAGTGCAGAATTATAGGTAAGATGTTGAACTGGGAAGAAGTTTCAGTTTTAGTTAGTTTACCCAAATTGAAACATATGAAGAACTCAACCATAGAGGGTTCCTGGATATATCTGGGATATTTTATAAAGCCTTAGTAAGACCGCACCTGAAGTACTGCATCCAGTACTTTAGCGCACATTACAAAAAAAAAAGACCAACTAAGATGATTACAGGTTTGGAAACTAAAACATATGAAGCACGATTGCAAGAATTGGGTTTGGCCAGTCTAGAAAAAAGAAGGGCCAGTGATGACATCCTAGTAGTATTCCAGTATTTGAGGGAGTGTCACAAAAAAGAGGGGGTCAACTTATTTTCTGAAGCACCAGAAGACAGGACAAGAAACAACAAAAGGAAACGAATCAAAGAGAGAAGCAACCTGGAATTGAGGAGAAACTTCCCAACAGTGAAGACAATTAACCAGTGGAACAGCTTGCCTCCAGAAGTTGTGGGTAATTCATCACTGGAGGTTTTTAAGAAGAGACTGGACTTGTGTGAAATGGTATAGGGTCTCCTGCTTGAACAGGGGGCTGGACTAGAAGACCTCCAAGGTCCCTTCCAGCTCTATTCTGATTCTGATTCAGTCCCTCTCTCTCAACCTGAGAACCAACAAAAGCAAGAAGGAAGAAAATCAACTTGTTTGAGCTGAGATGCAGGAGAAGGTTCCTGTGTATTTCTTGGACAGCAAAGCTGACTAACAAGCTGACAACAACCAAAGCATAGACTCAAAGAAGCAGTGCCAATATGCTCCACAGGTGGGTACTGCCACAATGGCTTTTCAAACTTGGACAGGATTCACACACAAGTCACTGTGATCATGATTTGTTGCTTAAATCACAGTTGGCTCAATTTGCACATTACACCAAAGCAAATGAAATGGGCTCAATGTTGCAGAAATGAAGAAATTGGCATCATGACATCATGATTCAAGCCCACTATTACACATGCTCCCCAATCCGGCTTATGGTCACTCATGGCACGTACACATAGCCCAGTGGTGGGATTCAAATTTTTTTCCTACCAGTTCTTTGGGTGTGGTTTGTTGGGTGTGGCAGGGGAAGAATACTGCAAAATCTCCATTTCCTCCTCACTCCACTAACTTGCTTTCCAGTTCCATTCTCCTATGCAGGGCAACCATAGAAGGCCCAGCCAATCAGTTGGGACTCTGGAGGCAGAGAATAGATGGGGGCGGGGCCAATCAGAGGTGGGATTTGCTGGTTCTCCGAACTACTCAAAATTTCCACTATCAGTTCTCCAGAACCTGCTGAATACCAGCTCTGACACAGCCTATTAAGGCACAAAGATCTTGTACCTGAGTTTTCCAGAAATTTTCAGCTAGAGCAGACAAGACACACAGCCCAGCCCAGGTCAACAGTCACACCCACGTCACTTCCAACTGAACACTGAGGCACAATAGATTCTTTGAAATACAGGAGTGAATTTAAGGTATAGTAACAGCAAATTTTTACTTGCTAGAAAGTACTTTGTTCTTTCTCACAAACATATATACCCATTCACCCATTCTTAACCACATCCTTCTCAATTAGGCTACCAGGCACTAGCCAGAGGGATGGAAACCACCAAGTCTGGATCCAAACAGACTCAAAAGAGGAATTTAGGACTCCTTTTACACCTCAAAGTAATTGCTTTGCTGATTCACAAGACTAGCAGCTATTCCAGCCTTCTTGATTTTCAAGTCTGGTGGCTGTTGATGGTCTTTGGGAGGGAGTGGTTTCATGTGCTGAGGTCCGACTTCCTTTGTCAGCTTAAGCCAAGCTGTTTTCCTTTGTTTCCTTAATGACTTGGTTGCTTCTTGACTCTGTCCTCTAAAGGGATCTTTGAGATAAGATTCTTGGCTTTTGTTCACAGTGCTCATGTTAGCTTCAGTAGCTTTAACCTCATCTCACACTATCCTTTCATCTGCAACTCACAGGGTTGTAGTTTTGATTGCCACAGTGTGCATATCAGGGGTGGGTTTCTACAGGTTCTGTCCACCTCTGTAGAACCGGAAGCTCTGAAGAGCAGCAGACATAGAACCGGTTCTGTCTGCTGATGTTTTTGCCCACCCGCCCACCTGCTGTCTTCCCTGACTTTTATTTCCTGATTTTTCTCAACTTCGGATGCCTTGTGAGGCACAGCTGCAGTTAAAAA
Organism: Hydrophis major; assembly: GCA_033807585.1. Taxonomy (NCBI): domain Eukaryota; kingdom Metazoa; phylum Chordata; class Lepidosauria; order Squamata; family Elapidae; genus Hydrophis; species Hydrophis major. The sequence goes on from CM066331.1 coordinate 7,924,860, forward strand.
AGCAGGAAAAAAGGGCTTTTTGAAAGGCTGCTTCTCGGCATGCAGCATGCTGCCTCGTAAATGACCGAACTGGTAGTTAACCCTGTCGGATCCCACCCCTGGTACATATCACTCCTTGTTCTCCATCTGTTAACCCACAACAAATGCTTTTGTCATGAAAGCTTAATGCAAGATGTGAACCCAGCCACAGAAAGCAAATATGATGTACTGTACTCTGCACGTTTAAACATAACAGAACAACAAAGCTGGAAGGGACCTTGGAGGTCTTCTAGTCCAACCCCCTGCTCAGGCAGGGGACCCTATACCACTCTGGACAAATGGGTGTCCAATTTCTATTTGAACACCTACCAGTGATGGAGCACCCACAACTTCTGGAAGCAAGTCGTTCCACTGATTTCTTGTTCTGATGATCAGAAAGTTTCTTCTTAGTTCTAGGTTGCTTCTCTCCTTGATTAATTTCCATCCATTGCTTCTTGTCCTGCCCTCAGGTGCTTTGGAAAATTGGTTGATCCCATCTTCTATGTATACATACACATCTACTCTAAGCAGCAATTAACCTTGTTAATCTTGAAAGGCATCCAGCCTTTGCAGTAAGCCAGGTTTGTAGCTATTTTTGCCTTGTGCTAACTCTTTCATTTTTAACAGATTCTCTACTACCAGTAAAATGGAAGCTGCCAATTGGGCCCTAAAAAGTGTTGTGTAAATAAAGAAGAGCTAGAAGGTTTGTGCTATGATTAGGGATCTGGAAGGAATCTATTATAGACATTTTTCAGTATGTGGGATCCTACCTCACAGAAAATGGTGACATGCGATCAGGTACAAGCAAGGGTGAATGCAGCCTGGATGCGTTGGCGAGAACTCACTGGTGTGTTATATGACAGATGAATGCCAACCCAACTTAAATCTATGATTTACAAGACAATCATTCTCCCTGTAGCACTATATGGCACTGAATGCTAGGCAGCAACATCAGGGACTGAAAGCGATCTTCATGCATGGAAATGCGAATGCTCTGTTGGATATTGGACATCTCTTTTCCTGACCACATCACAAATGACACCATTTGACAACATTTTGGTGTGGCACCAATTATAGAGAAGATGAGAGAAGACCATCTCCACTGGTATGGACATGTCCTGAGAGCATATCCATCTGGTTCAGTTCCAAGTGGGGAGAAAGACACTGGAAACACGGAGGCTGGTTGGAAAAAGGATTTATTGATGAATAGGGTCACATGGTCCTAGGCAGCTGACCACATGGAGTTGAGAGAGCGAGGTATTTATATCCTCTCTTGGACTTGCCCTTAACCAGAAGAGGAGGAAGAGGAGGAGGAGGGATCTGTTATGGATTTCAGGGGAAATGAGCTGGCACAAATTATCAAAATACTTGCAAGGGCTGCTAAAAGAGGCAACTCAGCTCAAGCAGCAATAAAGGACAGTGGGAAACAATCAGATCTTTTCATTAAAAATTCTGCACAAAAAAACATATATTGGGAAATTACATATAAAACTCCATAGGTTAGGCATGTTTAAAGTGCATATCACAAAATTGCATATATTAAGGGGAACCAGCAGCTTACTAGGGCTGTGTCAGGTGACAAAACTTGTTTGCTTTCTCAGAGACCTTTGCATTGCTTATGAGTTTTCTGCCCCTGTAGTTCTGCATGCAATCCTGCTGTTTTTGTATGGATTAGAACTGGAGCGGCCTTTTGGCTCTTTACTGGAAACCAGATGCAAAGAATCTTGCTGTCAGCCTCAAGATACCTTCCCCTTCCTGACTATCTGCTATTATTTCATTATTTCTCTCGGCTGTCATGGCAACGGTGGGAGGGGGGATTTTATATGGGAAGAGAGCTGGAGGTGTTTGCATTCCTTGCTGGGCTAGCAAGGGGAGGGGGGATTCTTGTCTTTAACTTTCTGTTTCCTGGCTATCTTTTCCTCTTTTGCGCAACTGCGAACTTTTATCAAAATATGTCAAGGTCATTTGACAAGACGTCTCATCACCATCTGAAGATGACCACATGAGCCGTTTCAAAAGTTTTAATTGGAAGAATCATTTGAACTTTGGGGGGTGGGGACAAACCTATTTCTTTGTATATACATTCTACCCGCCAATTTCTCAGTTTCGGAATTGCTTTGTAGCTACCACTTTATTTCCCAGTAAAAGGATAACTTTGCTCTACCCCATGGAGTCTGAGTATTTCTTTCTTGGGATCTAAAAGGAGCGCACCCTGACATAATTCCGAAACTCCCACATCAACCCACCCGGAGAAAACAGCAACTTTTCTTCCGAGGGGGTTTCATCCCATGTCGTCTCCAACCGGCGATGAAGAGGATCAGGGAGCTGTGGGGGGGCAGCCCATGCCGCTGCCGGAAGGGTCGGTGGCTGACCTGCTGGCCGAACTGACTCTAAAAGAAACCTCAGCTGAGATGCCCAGATGGTCGTTGGGGGTTGGATGGAGAGACCCTGAAGGCCCCCCTCCTCCCAGGATCACTGTAAGACGAAAAGGTGCGAGGGGACGGCTTTGGCAGGAGGGGGAAGAGATGGAAGGCAAGCTGGATGAAGCCAAGAAAATCTCTATGGATGTTCCTGGAGAGCCCGGCACAACTCAAAGGTATGAGGGGGAAGAGGGAGCGAGATCAGCCCGGGGGAGCCAAGCTACCTCTACCCCCCTTGCCCAGCTTCCGCCGGCGCAACCGCCCGCTGACGCCCGGGGAGCCCCAGCAATAGGAGTGGCTCCTAGAAGACGCCACCTGCCCCCCCAGATGTAAAGTTTGGAGGAAATCCAAGAGATTTGGGATTTTTCCTGGTACAAGTTGGGAGTTATATGGCAGAATTTGAGCGGGAGTTCACCTCTGAAGCAGCCAAAGTGAGATGCGTTACCAGAACCCTGGAAGGGATGGCAGCAGATTGGGTGGTGACTTTGTACAATGATAACTCCCCCCAACTACAAACCCTCGATGTTTTCATGACTGCATTGAGGAGAAGGTTTGAGGACCCTCTGGCAGAGAGAAAGGCCAGAATCAGAATGAAGACCCTAGTTCAAGGGGGGAGATCGGTGGCAGACTACACCCAAGAATTCAGGCAGCTGGCACACCACATCTGAGGTTGGTCCCAGGGGGCCCTGGTGGAAGCCTATAAAGATGGCTTAAATGACGATGTATACCACACGTGCATCTCCAGAAGGGATCCACGTGAGTTACAGTCATGGTACTTGCTGGCGGAAGAGGTGGACATTGATCTAGCCAGAAACAGACGCAGAGGAGGTCCCGCCTGGAGAAGACCGCTTCCCCCCCGTCTCCGGGAGACCTCAGGGCCCCAACCGAGGGGGATGGCGGCAGGAGCCAAAACCACGGCATGTTTCCGTTGTGGAAAGGAGGGCCACCGGATGGTGGATTGTTGAGTAAAGGTGAACCCACCGAAAGCGCGGGACCCCGGAAGAAGGCCAAAAAACCCCTCAACCAAACCCCGCGAGACCGGGCTGAAGACAGGAGAGGTTGTAGAGGTCGCCCTTTCGGCGGGAGAGGAGCTGGGACCTCCAACCCCACTCGACGAGAATGAGACAGATTCGGAAGATGACGTCCTGGTAAGTCCTAATCAAGGGCCCATGACCATCCCAATAAAGTTAAGGCAGCCCACCTCGGGGACTGAGGGAGTGATGATGGCCTTACTGGACTCGGGGTGCACGAGGTGTGTAATTAACATGAAAGTGGTTAAGGGGATGGGCATTGGACTGAGAACTCTAAAAACGCCCATATCCTTTTGCCAACTGGATGGGTTGGTGGCGGGAGGTTGCCCCGCACGTTTTGTAACCGAACCCCTAGAGATGACCATGGGAAACCATCATGAGACCCTGTGTTTTATTGTGGCCCCTGGGATGGAACAATCTCTAATATTGGGATTACCATGGCTTCGGAAGTGGAATCCCCATGTAAATTGGAGAGAGGGGTGGATACGCATCCGCACCGATCGGCCACCGGAAGGGGAGGAGCAACCCTATCCGGAAGGGGAGGAGGAATCCCATTCGAAGTCCCAGGCACTCGCCGAGATAGCTTCTACGGGTGCCGAACACGTGGAAGGAGAGGAGAAAATCCCGAAGGAGTATTGGGACTTAAGAGAGGTGTTTAGTGAAGAGGCTTCCGACGAACTCCCCCCCCATCGGTCGACCGATTGTAGCATTGAATTCCTGCCGGGAGTGACGCTCCTGAAACCGAAGATGTATCCGATGACCCCGGGGGAGTTGGAGGAATTGAGGGCGTTTATTGACAAGAACTTGGAACGAGGTTTCATCACGCCTGCCAGACCTCGAGTAGCGGCCCCTGTGATGTTCCGCGAGAAGAAAGATGGCTCCAAACGTCTGGTAGTCGATTATAGAAACCTGAACGCAGTATCCGTAGAGAACATGTACCCCCTCCCTCTGATGAAGGACATGTTAGCCCACCTGGCAAAGGGGAAAATTTTCACAAAGCTGGACTTGAGAGAGGCATACTACCGGATCCGGATAAAGGAGGGAGACGAGTGGAAGACTGCGTTCAACTGCCCAATGGGGTGTTTCCAGTTCAATGTTCTCCCTTTTGGCTTACAGGGGGCGCCTGCTGTTTTCATGCAATTGATCAATCAAGTGCTTCACGAACATTTGTACAAAGGTGTTCTAGTATACCTTGATGATATTCTTATCTACACGGAGACAAGAAACGACCACGTGAAGTTGGTACACTCTGTGTTACACAAGCTGAGGGCCGCCAAACTATACGCCAAATTATCCAAATGTGAGTTCCATCAAGAAAAAATCGACTACTTGGGATATCGTATCTCCCCCGAAGGCATTGAAATGGACCCAGAAAAGGTGCGAGCCATTTTGGAATGGGCCCCACCGAAAACTCGTAAACAGCTTCAAAGTTTTCTGGGATTTGCAAATTTTTACCGCCAATTCATCCCGTCTTTCGCAAAAATAGCTATGCCCATCACCAACCTCCTAAAAACAAAGGGGGAATTGAAACCAAAGCCCAGTCAACCATTGAATTGGACTATGGAGTGCCAAGCTGCATTTGAAAAACTTAAGAGACTTTTTGCTGCAGAACCAATACTGAAACACCCTGACATGGACGCCCCTTTCGTGATCCAAGCTGATGCAAGTGATGTAGCAGTGGGGGCGGTCTTACTCCAATTGAACGAGAAGGGAACACTACAACCATGCGCTTACACTTCTCGTAAATTCACTGAGACTGAGAGGAGATGGGCCGTTTGGGAGAAAGAAGCATTTGCAGTCCGTTGGGCTTTATTAGCTTGGAGGCATTTTCTGGAAGGTGCAAAACACCCATTTGAAGTGTGGACTGATCATAAAAACTTAGAAGCTTTAAAGACCCCCCGGAAACTCTCCCCTAAACAAGTTAGGTGGGCTCAGTTCTTCAAGCAATTCAACTTCTCCTTGAAATATATCCCAGGGGGAAAAAATTTTATGGCAGATGCTTTGTCTAGAATGCCTCAATACAACAGTATCCGAAAAGAAGTGATTAGGCCAATCGTATCCACTACACAACTGGCTGCCCCTGTTGTTACCCGCGCACAGAAAAGAAACCAGGAGAGAGATCTACCCACTGATATGATGGAACAGTTTAAGGAGGCTTTGAAGACAGATGAGTGGTTTCTGGCAAATGCGAATAACTGCACCATTCGAGATGGCCTAGCCTGGATGGGGGCGAAATTGTATGTACCACAAACCCTGAGAAGCCATGTATTGCAACAAACCCATGATTCCAAAGTGGCTGGTCATTTTGGTTTTGTGAAGACCTTGCATTTGGTAAAACGACAGTTTTGGTGGCCTTCCTTGAAAAGGGACATTGAGATTTATGTGGCGAGTTGTCCGATTTGCGCCTCAGCAAAAAGACCGCCGGGTAAGCCGCCAGGACTGTTACAGAATGTGGCCAGACCAACTGCCCCTTGGAAGGAAATTTCCATGGATTTTATAGTAGATCTACCTGAAAGCAGTGGACACACGGTCATTTGGGTAGTGACTGACTTGTTTTCCAAACAAGCTCATTTCATTCCTTGCTCAAAGATCCCTTCGGCGAAGACCTTAGCCAGACTCTTCATTCTTTATGTTTACCGATTGCATGGTGTACCTGAACGTGTAGTCTCTGATCGAGGAGTCCAATTTACCTCTAATTTCTGGAGGGAATTTCTGAAGTTAATAGGCTCCACCCAAAGCTTAAGCTCCGCCCACCATCCCCAAACTAATGGAGCCTGCGAGAGGACTAACGGGGTACTAGAGCAATACCTCCGATGCTACATAAATTTTCAACAAGACAACTGGGTGGATCTGTTACCTTTTGCGGAAGTGGCGTATAATAACTCTGTTCACAGTAGTACGGGGTTCACTCCTTTCAAAATAGCAACGGGGCAAGATTTTGTACCCATACCTGAACTGCCTGGTGAAAACCCAACTGTCCAGTCATTGAGTGATTGGATATCTCAACTTCAATTTAATTGGCCAATTGTTCGCAAAGCTTTGGATGAGGCGCACCAATCTCATAAGAAATTTGCTGACAAAAAGCGAGCTCCACAGATGTCATATCAAGTGGGCGATAAAGTATTTCTTTCGACCAAATATTTACAAACTACCCAAAAATCAAAGAAATTGGGTCCTAAGTATGTAGGACCTTTCCCCATTGAGAGGATTATAAATCCTGTAACTGTCCAACTGACTTTACCAAAGACTCTTCGTCGTATTCATCCTGTTTTTCATGTTAGTTTGTTGAAACCAGAACGTACCTGTGCCTTGAGACCAATCCAATCTGATCCCCCTGTGCCAATATTGATTGAGGGAGAACAACATTTCGAAATTAAAGAAATTCTGGACTCTAGAAAATGGAGGGGTCGTACCCAATACCTTGTAGCTTGGAAACATTTTCCTCCGTCCCATTCTGAGTGGGTAAATGAAAAGGACCTTAGGGCTCCTGAACTTTTAAAGAAATTTCATGCCAAATATCCTGATAAACCATAGAAATGTACATAAATGTTAACATGTAACTATTTTGTTTTTCTTTCAGGGACTTATGTCCTTCTTCTAGGGGGTCCGAATGTCAGCCTCAAGATACCTTCCCCTTCCTGACTATCTGCTATTATTTCATTATTTCTCTCGGCTGTCATGGCAACGGTGGGAGGGGGGATTTTATATGGGAAGAGAGCTGGAGGTGTTTGCATTCCTTGCTGGGCTAGCAAGGGGAGGGGGGATTCTTGTCTTTAACTTTCTGTTTCCTGGCTATCTTTTCCTCTTTTGCGCAACTGCGAACTTTTATCAAAATATGTCAAGGTCATTTGACAAGACGTCTCATCACCATCTGAAGATGACCACATGAGCCGTTTCAAAAGTTTTAATTGGAAGAATCATTTGAACTTTGGGGGGTGGGGACAAACCTATTTCTTTGTATGTGCATTCTACCCGCCAATTTCTCAGTTTCGGAATTGCTTTGTAGCTACCACTTTATTTCCCAGTAAAAGGATAACTTTGCTCTACCCCATGGAGTCTGAGTATTTCTTTCTTGGGATCTAAAAGGAGCGCACCCTGACACTTGCAGTATTTCTTGTCTGCCAGGCGATGGCGCTATTGACAGTCTCATTCATTTCTGCTAAAGCAATGCTTTTCAACCTTGGTAAATTTAGGATGCTGGCATTCTGGGAAGTGAAGTCCATGCATCTTAAAGTTGCCACCATTGAAAAACACTATGCTAAAATGTTCAATAGGGGCCAGTACAAGTTCAGGATTTACTAAACATGATTGAAGGTTCTGTAGCTAGGGACACATGCCACAACAGCATACAGCAGGTGCCTGCAGCTGCTCTTTGCACACAGTTATAGAGAGCATAGCTAAAGTCCTAAACAACGAAGTTATTTCACTTTATTTCCCTTATGAACTGCGGAAGGATAACAAAGAAGCACAACAGGTGAACCTATCAAATATTCTCCCTGGCTTGTGTAGTGAAGAAAACACACTTGCTGTGGTATGCAGAAAGTAAGCACCTACCCCACTCCTAGAAGAATGAAATATTTTGAGGAATATGAAAAAAGACAGAATATTACATTTTCCCAAAGAGAGAAATGGAGAAACATGGTTTTTGTAGAGGCAGAAAGCAACCCCACTCTTCTTAATAGCACAAAGCAGATGTCAGCACTCAAGAGTTAAAGAGCTTACTGAAAAAGAAAGACAACTATGTAGACAGCTCTATTCATCAGCAAAGCAAATACTCCAGGCAGAAATCCATTCAAGACAAGATATTTTCAAGCTCTCTGCAGCAAAGTCTGAACAAAGGCAGAATGGTAGGATTACCTCTCACTCCGGATCCAACACAGCGCAAAGCCATTACGACACAATAGGAATTGCCCAACACCCTTTCAGAACATAGATAGCCCCCTTCATTAGCAGCCCAAATGCCCCTTTTTGCATGCTCAAATGCAAAAGGGGAAACATTTCTCCTTTTTTTTGGTTTTAGTTTGTTTTGATAGCCTTATGGCAATGAAAATGGAGATCGCCCCCCCCCCCATGCCCCATTTTTGGCCACAATGGCCACCTGCAGCCCTCTGCCCTCCCAACTCCATTTTCGCTGGCAGAGTGCGCAGGAGGGTCCTTTGCTGTTTCCAGGCCAACCCTACGGGCCCAATCTGAGCATCCCATGGGCCGGATGCAGCCTGCAGGCCTTGAGTTTGACACCTCTGGGTTAAGGCATCAGGCTAAAAACTGGGTGACTGTGAATTACAGTCCCGCTTGGGCACAAAGCCAGCAGTGACCTTGGGCCAGCCACTTCCTCTCAGCCCTAGGAAGATGGTAATAGCAAGCCACTTCTGAAATACCATGCCAAGAAAATTAGAGACTTATCCAGACAGTCTCAAGGAATCAGATACGATTAAACAGAAGGGGGAAAAAAATCCAAATATCAGCGTTCCAACTAATAAACTCCAAAACAATAAAGTGCAAGACAAGCATTTCCTCAAAGTTCCATTTTATTAGAGTTATCATATTGGCACATCTGGGAAAACCCGAATCTGAGAGTTCCAGGTTTCCTCTTCCCAGAAGAAAATCAAAGACCCACCCCCTGCACCCATCAGTCCATCACAGGGCCCAATCAAACCATCATCCCAACTGGAGACATTCCTCCAGACAGTCCTCTCCAGGTGCAGGGTCATTTGTCCTTGACTTTCTGAGAAAGAAGGTTATTGACTCAAAAAAAGAAGAAGAATTTTGATTTGGGGGCTAATATAGCTTCTCTTCAACTTTCTAGTCGTTCCTTGGCTGAACAGAAGGAGACTGGAAGATGTTAAGAACACAGTGAGATCTGCATTTCTAAAAGCAGAAAGGCACAAATACAAAGCCTCTTTCTTGTAACAACAACAACGGGTGATCACAACACTTGGCCAATACTATAATGTATCAGAGTAAAATTCCTTTTTGGATTCAAGGTTTGAAAGATTCAGATTTGGAAAAGGGTTTTGGCACTAACTGGGCGGCTTCTCTCTGCTCTCTGGCATGGCTGGCCTACAACTTGAAGTGATGTACTTTTCCTGGACACAAGGGGGCAACTTTTGCGTGATCATGTGCTGTCTCTGTTGGTGCTTCTCTTTTGGCCACAGGAAGTGGGAGTACTATCACTTCTACCACACGTTCGTGAGAATGAGACTCATGAGATGAGCTTGTGTGATTGTGCGAATGGGCAAGGTCCAGGACAACACTGTTGTGTCCTGGTGAAGGAATATTTTTTCCATAGTGATGCTCAATCAAATGGGTGTGAGAATGTCCCTCCTGGAAAAAAAGAAAAAAAAAAACATGGATGAGTCTTCTTTGGCCATTGAACCATAAGCAGCGGAGGCACAGTGGTTAGAGTGCTGTACTACAGGCTACTTCTGCAGACTGCTGGCTGCCTGCAATTTGGCAGTTCAAATCTCCCCAGGCTCAAGGTTGACTCAGCCTCACGTTTATGACGGTTGCAGTGTCACAGGTCCATATGATCTCTTTTTTGCGGCCTTCTGACAAGCAAAATCAATGGCAAAGCCAGATTCACTTAATAACCATGTTAGTAAGGTAACAAGTGCAGTGATTCACTTAACAACTATGGCAAGGAAGGTCGTAAAATAGGGCAAAACTCACTTAACAACAGACTCGCTTTGCAACGGAAATTTGGGATTGTTGCTGTAAATTGAGGACTACCTGTAATCTGGCAGTTGGCAAATTTTAGAATAGAAATCAAATGAATAACATTGAAACATGGCAGTTAGTCTTTCAGTTAATAGAGGGTTGTTCCTTTTGTTATTGTAAGAGTTGATTTAGCCATAATTTGCTATAACCGCAGTTTGTTGAATGAATACCATGGCTCTGAGCCGGTTATTCTGTCTCAGCCCAATCTACAATCCAAAGTGTCATGGTGAGGATAAAATAACAATGTCAGAGAAAAGGAAGTATATAAATAAAATAATCTATGGTTTGCAAATCATAAAGGCTGCATTATGCTAAGGCAAGATTAAACAAACTCTATTATATATCCGGGCATTTATTCACGTGAAAGGATACAGGGGAATCTATAACTGGAACAAGAAGTTAATTTTGAGCTGCTTGGATGGACAGAATGGATAAGAGAAACCAAGAGATATGTGGATTTGAACCCCCAGAATTCCCCAGCCACATCTTAAGTCTACACATCTTAAGTTGATGAGAATGAGGGGAAAGAGTATGAACAAAATTGCATTTAACATCCATACCTTGACATCAAAGATGACACAATCTGACTCATACTGTTCATCTTTAGGTTTTTCAAGGGCAGCATGTGATCTAAAAACAGTTGCTCTGCAGAATCCAATATGCTGGAGAGAATGAGGGAGAGAAGGAAGAATTAAGATATGGCCACATGAACACAAAAAGTTACTAGCGAATTAAGAATCTGGTCAGATTATAGCCCAATTTGTTGGAGTACTTGGCATCCTATTCCTCTTCAGATGTTAACAGATTAAACGTGTTGGAAATTGTTAAGTTCTGCGTATGGGTGCAAGGAATGGAGACGAGGCAGTGAACAGTGAACTTCAATTCTTTATTAAACATTCTGAACAGAGCAAAAACCTAGGGCAGCAGCAGCCCTTTTATAGGGCAGGCTGCTGATCTAGTAACCAATGAGATACGTGGCGTGTTAACCCCTTGAACCAATGAGAGTGGCTCGTTAACAGCCAATCAGATTCTCCTGAAAGGACCAATCCAATATCGCTATTATCGGCCAATCAGAAGTGCAGGATTAGAACCCTGCTTTTTCTAAAGGTTTGATAAAACTTTATTTAAGCGTTTTATTAGTTCATAACTCCCCTTCCCCCTGGGTTCTGTTTAAGGGGTTCTGTTTAAGGGGTGCGGTGATGTAATCCGTGAGGTATGCAGGTTGTTTTGACTGTCTATTAGATTTACGCTGTCCCACTGGTTCCTGTTCGTAATCCGGTTTTGGCGGGACGTTTTTGGGCAAGTCAGGTACCGGTAGTTCCGTATCCTCATTGGATGACTCGGTGCCACTAATGTTCTCGTTGTTGTCCTCCGATCTTTGCAGGCTTGCTTCTGTTGGGGTGTTCCTCTGTGGCGAGGACACTCCCCTCCCTGATTCTTCTTCATTTGTCACGTCCGATTGCTGACTTCTTTTGCTCCTGCTTTCCACCATCTCGAATTCGGTTTCTTCGACATCCCCTCCCCCCTCAGTTTGGGAGTTACTGGAGTCGCGGAAACTGGGTTGTAGCCTCGAGCGAAGCTGATCTATATGGCGTTTCCATATTTTCCATCGCAGGTTTTCACATGGTACGACCTGGGTCCGGTGACTTGAATTACGGTTGCCTCGACCCACAACAGTTCGCCGGAAAGGTTTCTGGCGAAAACTAAGTCGTCTTTCTTGAACTCGCGGCATTTTCCACTAGATCCACAGGGTTTCTCTGGCTTGTAAGACAGGTGAAGCCGGTCAAGCTGGGAACGGAGTTTGCGTCCCATCAATAGTTCAGCTGGAGTCTTGTTGGTGACGCTGTGTGGAGTGATGTGTTGGAGGAGTATTCTGTTTATTTTATCTTCAATGTCCCCATAGTCCTTTTTTTTTTTTTGAAACAAATTTTTATTAATTTTAAAGATAAAACAACACATCATTAACCATTAAATACATAAACACATAAAACCTCTTAACATTGTAAATCTTTACAAGTCAAACAAAACATTATTTTTATACAGCATAATTCCAATTTATCCCATCTCCATATGGACACACAAATATCTTTCAGCAAATTTCTCATTATTTCTCTTTACTCCTATTCAATTTCATTTCTCTTCCATATTTATCCATTTTATAGTCATCATATTCTTTTCTTTCTGGCTTGTTTAAATTATTCTCATCTAACATTCCTCCAAGGTTTTATTGATTCTTTTTTCCTTTTTTTTTATAAAAAACAAATTTTGTTAGTTTTACCATAAACACAATACACAAACATACAAACACAAAACATAAACAAAACTAAAAGATCTTTTCTGAAGGTTGTCTGTTCCCGGGTTAAAACTCTTCACACAGACACAAATTCAAACATCATATTCAACCCATATCTCCTTCCATATCTTATTATCATTTTCTTTTTTTTATATATATATATATAAACCATTTTTATCAGTTTTATAAAAACAATGCACAAAGAATCAAGGCATAGCAGCTTATAAATTCTTTTCTTAGAAAAAATAATAATAAAAATAATAATAAAATAATAAAAAAATAATAATAAGGCATAACATTTCCAGATTATAATATCAATATTTCATATAATATTAACTTCATATCTTGTCCCTACTTCTCCTTTCCATCCAAATTATTTATTAATTAAAATTTTATTGCCTTTTATCAATATACAAAATCCAAAAAAAAAAGCATATATATCCTTCCATATCTTATTACCATTTTCAACAACATTCTTTGTCTGTTCTATTTCCAATTATTCATTCATCTTTTTTTTCTTTTACCATACTTCTCCTGTACACCAATTGGAGTAACATCTATAACTCATTACCCTAACTTAGAAATACTACATATAGCAATCTTTCTTGGGATTCTGTTTAAAAGATTCTAAAATTACATAATAAATTTTATATTCTAAATATACATATAAAAACACACTCTTATATACCCTCCAGAATCCCTCTTTTAATCTAAATTAAATTCACCCATTGTCTCTAAATAAACTTTTTTTCTTTAGGTCTTGCTTCCCCCCATTAAGGCTTCTCCTCCCCCCCTTTCTCTCTTGCTTATTCTTCTCCTTGCCCTTTCTACCGCTTTGCTTTTTCCCTTCACTTTTCTTACTCCTTTTCCTTTGCTTTCTAACCTTGCCTCCATCTTTTCGCTCATTTTTCTCTCTTTTGGTTGTTTTTATAATTCTTAAAATCCCCTTTTTCTTATCCTTTTTCTCCTCCTCTCCGGAAGGGACCCATTGTTCATCAAAGATGGCTTCTTCTTCCTCTTCTTCCTTGTCCCAGTCCTTCTGCTGCGTAATCAACTTTTCAACAGAACATAACGCCATTTCTAAGAATTGAAACAAAGCGCCCAAAGTATCTTCTTTTTTATATTTTTGATATTCAATCTCTAGTTCATCCACAAACGATGCCATTATAAAAAGGGAAACTTTTTCCAAAACAACCACAAGTATTTTTAATCAAAGACAATCAAAAGCAATTAAAAAAAAAAATTCCAAAAGTTAATACTTTTCTTCCTTCTTCTCTTTCTCTTTCTGGATTAATTTTTATTCAAAGAGGTCCAATTACCATATATCTTCCTTTGGGATCCACAAAGATGTTCTAGACAATCTCCTCCTTTTTCAGCTTCTGCTCCAATTTTTTTTCTCCCTTCCCACTTGCAATGACAATTTTAAATAATCAGAAATCCATACCTCCAGCAAAGATTTTCCAATTTCTTAAATTTTTCAATGTCCAAAAATCCCTTTGTCTCTTAGCTTCAACTTTCAAAGCAATCCACTTTCAATGTCTAATATATCCAAATATTTCTGCTATTTCCGTGGGGTGGGAGAGTAAAAAAAAAAAAAAAAGTTCCCTTTAACAGCTTCTCCGCCGCTTTTCGCTCTTCTTAGGGATACAATGTATCCTCCAGCAATTCAAGCAGCTCAATTCCAGGCAATTTAAAAGGTGTTACTTGACCCGGCTCAGACAGAACTTTCACTCTTCACACTTCCTCCAGCACAGTTCTTACCCGGTTGCTGGCTTCTTCGTGGCGGCCATTGCTGACCGCCGCTCCACCGCCTTGGGAAAAAGGGGTTTTCCCGGAGAAGGGGGGGGTCTGCGACACCCCCACCTCCCTATCCGACTCCCCTCTCTCTTCAGCTGTCCCTACAGGGCAGCCATATCCCCCTGACCCATCTGGATCGGGGGTACCTCGATGGCTAGCACAGCAGGAATCGCGAGCTGTCGCGAATTCCTGCTGCCCCGAAGCCACGCGAAACCGGAAGTTCCCCCCATAGTCCATTTTGTGGAGAGTTTTTTTAACAAATTGTACCATGCGCTCGGCTCTTCTGTTAGCCGCAGGGTGTGCTGGTGAAGTTAGCGGATGGCGAATACCCGGTCCGCTAAGTATTGTTCAAAAGTTAGAGCGGTAAACTGGGGTCTATTGTTGGAGACCAGAACGTCTGGCAGTCCATGCGTCGCAAATAACCTGTTCAACTTCCAGATGACGGACTCAGTTGTGGTACTCTTCATTTCGTGGATCTCGAGCCAGTTGGAATAGGCATCCACTGTTAGTAGGAACGTATGTCCCTTAACAGGTCCCGCAAAGTCAATGTGGATGTGGGACCACGGTCCCCGGGGTGTTTCCCATTCTGTTGGAGTTGCTTTAGGTGGGGCACTGTTAACTTCTTGGCATTTTAAACAAGTCTTTACCAAGGCTTCGATCTGTTTGTCGATGCCTGGCCACCACGCGTAGCTTCGTGTGAGCGCTTTCATATGCACGATGCCAGGGTGACCCTCATGCAGTGTTTTTAATAATGCTCGTTGTGACCACTCTGGGACGATGACTCTATCCCCCCATAGGATGCAGCCTTTTTGCGAAAAAAGTTCTGTTTGCCGGTTCTTGAAGGGGGTGAAGTTTCCCAATCTGTTGGAGTTGCTCTAGGTGGGGCACTGCTGACTTCTTGGCACTTTAAGCAAGTCTTTACCCAGGCTTCAATTTGTCTGTCGATGCCCAGCCACCACGCGTAGCTTCGTGCAAGAACTTTCATACGCATGATGGCGGGGTGACTGTCATGCAATGTTTTCAATACTGCTCGTTGTAACCGCTCTGGGACAATGACTCTATCGCCCCATAGGATGCAGCCTTTTTGAGAAAACAGTTCAGTTTGCCGGTTTCTGAAAGGGGTGAAATCGTCAGAGGTTTGTTCTATTGGCCATCCTCTTTCGACCCAGCTAAGAACTCGCGCTAAGACAGGATCGCGTTTTGTTTCGATCGCAATGTCTCTAGCTGTTAGTGGCGGTGAATGTAGCATTTCAATCAGGAGTGTCGTAAGGGTTGGAGCTGGGTCGTCGACGGTTTCCAGAAGTGGTGCACGGCTCAGTGCGTCAGCGTGGGGAATGGCTTTCCCCGGGCGGTGTTGCAGTCTATAGTTGTACGCAGCCAAAAACTCTGACCAGCGAGTCATTCTAGGTGATAATATATAGGGGGTTGGCTTGTCTCCTGCTATAATCCCCAGCAAAGGTTTGTGGTCGGTAACAATAGTAAAAACTCGTCCATATACATATTCATGAAGCCATTTCACAGCAGATACGACAGCAAGAGCCTCTTTATCGATTTGACTATAGTTACGTTCAGCCTTTGATAGGGTCCTTGAAAAATAGGCAATAGGGGCCTTACTACCGTTTGGTAACACATGGCTCAAAATGGCTCCTAATCCAAATGGTGACGCGTCACATGTAATTGTTAAAGGCAAAGTCTCGTTATACTGCATTAAAACAGCATCTGAGGTTAATAAGTTTTTCACTTGTCGGAACGCGTGCTCCTCTCAGTGCCCCCAGACCCAGGTTGCTTTTTTGTCGAGAAGTCTATGTAGGGGCTCAGCTACGGTCACTTTGTGGGGCAGGAAGATGTTGTAAAAATTAATAAGCCCCAGAAAAGCTTGGAGATCAGTCTTATTTCTGGGTCTTAGGGCGTTCTTGATTGCTTTTAGTTTGCTATTGGTGGGGTGAATGCCTTGTTTATCAATTAGGTACCCCAGGAACTCTACTTTATCTGTACACAGTTGACATTTATTTTTTTTAACCTTAAGGCCGGAGTCTTTAAATTTCTGGAGAACCAATTTAAGACACTCTTCTAGTATTTCTCTATTCAGGACAGCAATTAAAATGTCATCAAAGTATGGTACGACCCCTTTGATCCCCTGCAAGAGTCTCTCCATCAAACTTTGAAAAATCCCTGGGGCTACGCTAACTCCGAATTGGATGCACTTAAAGGCGTCTCGGTGCGTAACGATCGTTTGTGCCTCTGCTGTTTTTTTATCTACAGGCAGTTGTTGGTTCGCCTGTGCTAAATTCAATTTAGCGAAGACTTTTCCGCCCCCCAGGGAATGGAGAAGGTGTTGTACCACCAGCACCGGGTTAGCGTTCTGTTAAAGGGCGTGATTCAGGGTGGCTCGGTAATCCCCACAAATCCTTAACGATCCATCCAGTTTGATGGGTGTTACGATTGGGGTTTCCGAACGAGCGTGGTCTGTTGGTTCTAAAACACCCTGGGCTATTAATTTATCAAGCTGCTCGTCAATCTTTGGTTTAAGGGCAAAAGGTACCTGATGAGGCTTAAGGCGGATGGGGGCTACTTCAGGGTTAAGGTTAAATGATATCGGGGTCCCCTTGTACTTGCCTAGTTTGTCTGCAAAGATGTCCTGGAATTCCTGGACGAGGGCCTCCTCCCAGTCGTCGCTTCTGGTTTGGTAAATGCTGGCTACCTCGATCCCGAGTGGGGCAAACCATTGAAGGCCTAACAAGCTAGGCCGATCACGGTCGATCACGGTCAATGGTAAAGATGCAATACGATTTTTGAATGAGACCTGGACTAGGCTGGATCCAACGACCGGAATTTGGTTCCCTTGATAATCCTTGAGTATGATTCTTTGGGTTCTGAGGTCTTGCCACCGGACGGCAGGGATTAATTGTTTAAGGGTCTTCCAGGAAACCATCGAGAGGGACGATCCTGAATCAACTTCCATCACGCAGGGCTGGTTTTCGATGGCGACCTTCACTCGGATCTTCTTTGCATCTAGTGATGAGGCGTGACCAATTGTAATGGTTTGGTGTGACTCTTCTCATTTCGTTGAATTGGCCAATGGTTTATTTCTGTAGGAGTGGTTGTTCCATTGGTGATTCAAATGTTCCCACCTCACAGGATGATTTCCTGTGGTTTGGCAGGAGTTGGTCCCCCTCTGAAGTGGGCTGGATCCTTGCTTGCTTCTACAGACCTTTCCGATGTGGCCTCTTTTCCCACAAAAGTTGCAGAGCACGTCGAGGAATTTGCAGTCTGATCGCAGATGGTTTGCCCCACAACCTGCGCATTGGTGCTGTAGTCTTTGATTACGCTGGTGGCGTTGGTCACGTTCAGACCGGAGCCAGTTTACCTCCTCCTCATCACTTTCTGATGACGATTCGAGTTCCTCATGGTGGGTTGCCGTTGTGTGTCTCTCTAGGCGAGGTGAGGTTTCACTGGCGAGTTGGCGGAGTGGTGCGTTGGTGCAGCGCATTCGGGCAACCGACTTCCTGGTTGCTTCTGCTGCAGTAGCGTCAGCAATGGCATCTGCAAGGCTGATGTCACCTTTCGCCATCAGCTTACTTGCACATGAGGTGCATCTAATCCCAGAATTATTCGGTCTCTCAGAGCTTCTTTGAGGTCGGTGAACCCACAGAGGCCTCCCAGGTTCCAGAGATCCGCAATGAAATCTGCAACGCTCTCTCCTTTCCACTGGTCTCTCTGGTAAAATTAATGTCTTCAGACAAGCGTTGGTACGGTAGGTTCATAGTGGGCCCGTAGGAGGAGCTGGAGGACGTCCCAGTCCATGGATTTCATCTCAGCCGGTTTCGCCAGTGACTTGGCCATCTTAAAAACGGCAGGTCCGCAGTAGGTCAGGAATACCGCTCGCTTTTTTCCCGTAGTGGCATCCTTCAAGTTGTTGGTCTCCAGAAACATCTGGAACCGGTCCATGTATGAGTCCCAGTCTTCTTGTGCCGGGTCAAATGGAGTGGGTGGTATGGCGCCGCCGGACATGGTTTCCGCTGTCGATGTGCCTTCAGCCACATGCTCTGTTTGGTGCTCTGTAGTGTTCAGTCAGTTCTGACATCTCCATATCCCATCCTCGTCGCCAGTGTTAAGTTCTGCGCATGGGTGCAAGGAACGGAGACAAGGCAGTGAACAGTGAACTCTTTATTAAACATTCTGAACAGAGCAAAAACCTAGGGCAGCAGCAGCCCTTTTATAGGGCAGGCTGCTGATCTAGTAACCAATTAGAAACGTGGCATGTTAACCCCTTGAACCAATGCAAGTGGATCGTTAACAGCCAATCAGATAATCCTGAACGGACCAATCCGATATCGCTATTATCGGCCAATCAGAAGTCCAGGATTAGAACCCTGCTTTTTCTAAAGGTTTGATAAAACTTTATTTAAGCGTTTTATTAGTTCATAACAGAAATCTCGTCCAAACCCCTGCCCAAGCAGGAGACCCTATACTATTTTTGACAGGTGGCAGTCCAGTCTCTTCTTGAAAGCCTCCAGTGATGAAGCTCCCACAACTTCTTATGGAAACTTCTGTTCCATCGATTGATTGCTCTCACTGTGGCACTTTTCTCTACATCAAATTTCATTTTGTTAGATAAGGCCCAGTGTTCAAATCTGTAAAGATCCATGTGGATCTTGAGCCTATCATCTCAGGCTTACCGGAAGTTTGGGGATGCATTATTTGTGGATGAATTGTAAAGAAATGGAGGTCGTGCAGAGGTTAAAGTGTAGGATTTGGGCAGGTGAGAGCCAGATTCAAATCTCTATTTCTCTATGGCGGTGATGGCAAACCTATGGCACACATGCCGGAAATGGCATGCAGAGCCACTCCTGCCGGCACGCGAGAGGTTGCCCAGATGAGCCCCACCTGCGTATGCATGTGCGACCCCACCAGCCAGCCGATTGTTGGATATCGGCCACGCATGCACGGGGGGAGATGGGTGCACATGTGCAGAGACATGCAGAGTGCGGAGTGGTTGAGTGTGCATGTGCAGAAGCATGTGCTGCATGGGGGTCATGCATGCGTAGAGGCAGGAACTGCGCATGCAGGGGAGTCGCACACAAATTGCATGCTTATTTTGGAATGTGGTCCTGGTTTAGAGAGAGGAGGGAGGGAGGGAGGGAGAGAGAAAGAGAGAGAGAGACGGAGAAAGAGACGGGGCTGGGGGTTGCATGCACATTGCATCATGAGTGCAGGCATGCAGGAAAGCGCCTTTGCAAACTTTTGGCACACAACGTGGAAAAGATTAGCCATCCCCGCTCTATGGAATATTTGACCTTGCATACTTATTTTCAATAATCAAATGCACAGATGATCCTGGTTTGGAGAGAGGAGGGAGGGAAGGGGGGAGGAGGGAGAGAGGGAGAGAAATAAATAAACGGCAATTGCTCAGAGTTGACCTTCACACTTACTGCTTCTCCTGCTGCTTTGGGATGGCAGTCATGATGGTCATCATGAGCTTCCTGAGCAGAGCAGTTGGTCTCCACAATAGCAAACTCCACGTAGAAAGCTTCAGGCTCATCCTGAAATCAAAGCGACAAAGAGACGTTTCAGCTGGGTTGTGGGTAGAAGTGGCGAAATTAAAGAGCTGGGGGAATGAAATTTTAGTCCTGTTTGCTGCATATCCCCACCATCACCCGTGGTCACCTGTTCCTAGCACTGATGATGTTACCTAGTTCGGTTAACAAAACATCTTCAAGAAAACAACCGAGCTCAGAGAGCACCCGGAATCGCTCATTTCAATCCTGAGCTACCAATATTCTCCCTTGTTGATACTGGTTCTTTTCCTAGATTTTTGCAGAGCATAATTCCCCTCGCCTCCTCCTGCTTTCTCTTAGTTATATGAAGCTTCAAAGCATTAAACTGGAAGAGGTGATCGGAATTCCCTTTTAAGATTTGCATACAAACTTGGTGCTGTCCTCTTGAAATCTCAAGGACTTCCTAAGCATGGCTAGGCTGTTTTTCATTGTGTTTATGGAACACGTATTCAACAGATTGTACCACATGAGGGTCATTCAGAGGCACCAGAATTGGACTTTTTGAACAATTTTGATGCACATTTTCCACAGAATCTGAAAGGACAAACAAACAAAAAAGGTCAAGAAGGGCACTTACACCAGGTGGCAGTCCAAATCTTCACCCTAATTAAATGAACTAATTGTCTCCTGAAAAAATCACTCCCCTTTTGCTCCTCTTTATTCCCTGTGAGAGGGGCCATTCACCCTCCATTTGTGAGTCGACCCTTGTTCCTTAACTGTTCTCTTCTTCTGACAGCTCTGTGCATGTGCACATGGGAACAGGCTCCAGCCTGTTCCCATGTGTCCCACTGATCTCTGACTTGGAAGGCAGCTGGTAACTGTTGGAGGGACCCGGCTCCAGAACTGCCACCGATGCATAGCATTCGTCAGAGCCTTCTCCAGACTGCAGGACTAGCTCTGTTCCTCCCCAAAGTCCTCTCTGTCCAAGTCACAACATGACAGGCGACAACATACAGGAAGTCCTCAAGTTATGACCACAATTGAGCCCAACATTTGTCTTGCCAAATGAAACACATGTTAAGTGATTTTGCCCTATTTTACGACCTTCTTGACACAGTTGTTAATCACTGCAGTGATTGGTCACACTGTTGCCAACTGAATCCCATTGACTTGGCTTGCTCAAAAGAGAGTCACGTGATCCTGGGACACTGCAATAGTCATAAATCTGAGACAATGGCCAAGTGCCTCAATTACAGCCATTCGTTGGGTGTCCGTTCAAAGCTACAAAAGCACTGATAAAAGTGACTTAGGACCATTTTCCACACTTATGGCCATTGCAACATCCCTGTGGTGATGTGATCACAATTCAGACCCTTGGCAACTGGCTCATATTTATGACGGTTGCATTGTCCTAGGATCAGGTGATCCCCTTTTGTGTCCTTCTGATATAGTCCATGGGGAAGCCAGATTCACTTAACAACCGTGTTACTAGCTTAACACCTGCAATGATTCACTAAACAACTGTATCAAGAAAGATTATAAAATGGAGCAAAACTCACTTAGCAACTGTTCTGCTTTCCAACAAAAAGTTTGGGCTCAATTATGGTCATTAAGTTGATGACTGTCGCTATGTCTAGACATGCATTCCAAACTATGGTCAGATATACCATCCCGATCCATCCAGTAGTTTGTTTAATGAGGCAGAAAAGAAGAGGGATCACTTGGTGTCCTACTTTCTGTCCCTATTCTGCTATTGCAATGTACATAAACAGGTTCAAGCTGGAATAATGAAAGGCCACTCCATTTGGAAACGTCCATGTTAAATACCCAAATGTTATTTCCAGTAGTTCTACAAGGGTTATATATATATATATATATATTTTCTTACGTTTTCGCGGGTACTTACATGTCTGGCATTCAGCTTTCTTCGGGTATTTTCCCACGTCATAATAGTGGTGCTTTAAAAGCGTGGGAAAATACCCAAACAAAGCTGAATGCCAGATAGATAGATATATAGATATATAGATATATATATATAGATATATATATATATCTTTGGTTGTTCGGGTTTTCTCCCGCGTAAGATTGGAAGTATCTAGGCAATGTTTCGATGAAGTCTCATTCATCATCTTCAGGCTTGGTCTTCAGAACACAGCCAAAGCCCCAACCAATGAGAACATACTCACACCCAATCAGAACACAGCCAAGCCCCCACCCAATCAAGTCACACCCCCACTAGCAGTTAAAAGGAAGAAGCAGCTGCAAGCTCACATCACTCTGAGAAGCACAGAGCTGAAGACCAAGCCTGAAGATGATGAATGAGACTTCATCGAAACATTGCCTAGATACTTCCAATCTTACGCGGGAGAAAACCCGAATAACCAAAGATCCACATACAAATACCCGCGAGAACCTCAGAAATAAATATATATATATATACATTGCCTAGATACTTCCAATCTTACGCGGGAGAAAACCCGAATAACCAAAGATCCACATATATATATATATATATATATATATATATATATATATATATATATATATATATATTTGTTTTCTGAGGTTATATATATATATATATTCAGATTTAAATCTGAAACCACTGTAAAAGTCTGACTCACAGACAAACACTATACAGAAGTCTGATGATGGCAGATGAGATTCTGCTGAAACGTTGCTACAACTTTAAAAGCATCACTACTATGACGTGGGAAAATACCCGAACAAAGCTGAATGCCAGACATATATATATATATATATATGTATATATGTATATATGTATATATGTATATATGTATATATGTATATATGTATATATGTATATATGTATATATGTATATATGTATGTATGTATATATATATATATATATATATATATATATGTGTGTGTGTGTGTGTGTGTGTGTATATGTGTATATGTGTATATGTATATATGTATATATGTATATATGTATGTTTTTTTATGTATATATGTATATGTATATAAATAAATAAATACAAGGTAAAGATTATCCTCGCACATACGTGTTAGTTGTTTCTGGCTCTAGGGGGCAGTGCTCATCTCCGTTACAAAGCCGAAGAGCCAGTGCTGTCCAAGACGTCTCCGTGGTCATGTGGCTGGCATGACTAAATATCAAATGTGCACGGAACACAATTACCTTCCCACCAAAGTGGTCTCTATTTTTCTACTTGCATTTTTGCACACTTCCGAACTACTAGGTTGGCAGAAGCTGGGAGAAGTAACGGAGCTCACTCCATTACGTGATACTAGGGATTCGAATGGCCGAACTGCCAAACTTTCTGATTGACAAGCTCAGCGTCTTAGCCACTGAGCCACCGCATCCCACATATAGAGATGCATAAATTATGTTGATGAGAGATAGGTATTGATCGATCTCTTTTCCTCTCTTTCTCTCTGTTTCTGCCTTGCTTTGCCTGTTTTTTTCCTCTCATTTTGCAATTAAATGTTTTGATGTTTGCTAATGTTCAACAAACGTTGATCCATAGTTTTTCCTAGTTGATCCGAATAATGACTGTTCTTGTTCTAAATAATGAGATTGATTGGGAATACCCTAAATGCAAACAAAATTGGAAATTTTCCATAGCAATTTTCCAATAACCAGGAAGTAGATCATGGCATCCGGTCCCCTCAATTTCTGGCAAATAGATGGGGAAGAAATGGAGGTAGTGACAGATTTTATTTTCCTGGGCTCCAAGATTACCACAGATGGGGATGACAGCCAAGAAATTAAAAGACGCTTGCTCCTGGGGAGGAAAGCTATGGCAAATCTAGACAACAAACTAAAAAGCAGAGACATCACCCTGCCAACAAAAGTTCATATAGTCAAGGCTATAGTTTTCTTAGTTGCAATGTATGGTCGTGAAATTTGGACGTTAAGGAAGGCTGAGTGCCAAAAAATGGAGGCCTTTGAACTCTGGTGCTGGAGAAGACTCCTGCGAGTCCCTTGGACTGTGAGGCGATCAAACTGGTCAGTCCTAGAGAAAATCAACCCTGACTGCTCTTTAGAAGGCCAGATCCTGAAGATGAAACTCAAATACTTTGGCCACCTAATGAGAAAGGAAGGACTTGCTGGAGAAGAGCCTAATGCTGGGAACGATTGCGGGCAATAGAAGAAGAAGGGGACAACAGAGAATGAGGTAGCTGGATGGAGTCACTAAATCAGTCAGTGCAAGCTGAAAAGAACTCCAGGGGATGGTAGAGGACAAGGAACATTGGGTCAGACACAACTTTGTAAATAACAACACCAACAAAAGAGTTAATTCTCCTGCACTTTCATTTCCTGGACAGGACAGCTTCGATTCCGATTGCCTGGGAAGGAAGGGAGGGAGGGAAGGAGGGATGTCAAATGCTTTATTAAAAGTGTGTAAGGGCTTCCAGTCCATATCCAAACATCAAATTGATTTGAACTGTCAGTTTGATTCAAGTCCATCATTTGAATGGATTGAAAGCAGCATTTTAATTTGCATTCCTAAACAGATTGAGAAAGAAAAGGTTTTGCGGATGCAGAATGAACAGTTTGGAAGCATCCAATTCAGTGATCCATTCCAGCTCGTTAGATTGGCTTGAACTACCTTTCAACTGAATTAAAGCAATGCAGAGTTAGCCTCTCTTGGGTGAAACATCTCAGGACCAGAGGTGATATTCAGCAGGTTCTGACCAGTTCTGGAGAGCCAGTAGCGGAAATTTTGAGTAGTTCAGAGGACCAGCAAATACCACCTCTGACTGTATATTTTATAGTATCCTTCCCCTACCACGCCCACCCACAGAACCACTAGTAAAAAAAAAAAGAATTTTAAAGAAAGGCTGAGTTAGTACCACCACCATCACAAAAAGTTAATAAAACAGGACAGGAAATGACAAGATGCCAGTGGTTAGCTCATCTCTTAATTTCTTGAACCCAACTCCGCTAAGAGTCCAAGAATGATAAAGATTAATTACCTGGTTTTGAGTGGCAGTTTGCACCAAACACTTTGTCACCGTTCTCTCTGTGGATCCTGACAACACATTCTGATTTAACAGCCTGGAGATACAAAGGCATCAAATTAAACATGTTAAACTTTAACTTAAAATGATTTAATTAACTATTTGGGTTAGTGCTGGGGGATTTATAGCATTAGTAGGATTTATTATGGTCCACTAGCAGGGTACCCATGCTCCACTACGAAACTATGTGATTGGGCAAGATTTTGGGGAGGAAAATAATGGGGAAAAAAATGTGCCTCTGCCTACCAGCATCCATTGTACTCATCTACCCAGCTAGTGTCCTGTCAGTGTGTGAGAGAGTTCAGGGCTATTTGAAACTGAAACAGTATTTGCTGTGTGAGCAAGAAGGAGACAGCAAGGAGCCTGGGCTTGGCTTAGTTCAACTGTTCTGTACTAAAACTCCTCTCCTTTGCTTGTATTTTGCATTTGAAACAGATTTCTTTTCAGGTAAGGTGGGGGAGTAGGACTCCTTAAGCATCAGAGCATGTTAATAATAATATAGGAAATACTAATGCCCTGATAGTCATTTCCAAAAATTCTTTCTTAGTGAGCACTTAGAAGCTAAGAGGAACATAAAATCTCAAGTTTGTAAGCTTTACGATTCTGGAGTTTTTGTGATGATGCGTGAGTGGTATTTTGCTTTTACAGCATATTTACAGATTAGAGCGTATTTCACTTTCTTAATAGATAGGATGTCAGTCTGTGCTCTCTTCAAATCCCAAGAAAGAAATACTCAGGCTTCATGGTTAAGGCAAAGTTATCCTTTTACTGGGAAATAAACTGAAAGCTTCAGATTTAATTCTGAATCTAAAGAAATTGGCACGCAAATCATATATACAAAGGAATGGAAATGCTCCTGACCCCCAAAGTTCAAATGAGTCTTCCAATTAAAAGTTCTGAAAAGGATCATGTGGTCATCTCCAGGTGGTGATGAGACTGCTGTCACTTAACATATTTTGATAAAAGTTCGCAGTTGCGCAAAAAGGGACAGAAGCTAGCCAAGAAATGGAAAGTTAAAGAAAAGAACCCCCGTCCCCTTGCTAACCCAGCAAAGGAATGCAAAACACCTCCAGCTTTCTTCCCCTTCAAATTCCCCCCTCCCTCCGTTGCTATTGACAGCCGAAAAACATAAATTAGCATAGCAGCAGAGAAACAATAGTTAGAATGCAGATTATACATATTATGGATATCTTGAGGCTGACATAGGATATTATTAAAATGAGCACAGTGCACTAGGAACTTGGCTGGACTAATTTCTGAGGCAGCATCATTAGGGTAGCTAGTGCACTGTGGTGGAATGTAGTCTGGATTCCCAGGTGGGAGGTGTTGCATTCCAGAGAAGCAAGTGACAGCAAAGTTTAGACGGTTTGGTTGGGAAGAAATAGATCAAGACAGCTCCTCCCTAGAAGTTATCAGCAGGATTGGGATTCTGCCAGTTCGCACCTATTCGCTAGAACCGGTTGTTAACATTCTAAGCAGTTTGGAGAACCGGTTGTTAGAAGGAATTACTGGCCTAATCCTGTAAGGAAGGCAGAAAGGAAACATTCTGGTGTTGCTTACAGAAAATGCCCCTCCATTAACCCTTATTACATTCTTGGCAGGACTAGACTTCCTGTTTCAGGAACATCTCTGGACTTTTCCCTCCCCTCCTTTGCTGGCAATTTGCATGTGGAGTGACCATTCAAAGTTACAATGGCGCTGAATAAAGTGACCATTTTTTACACTTACGACTGTTGCAGAATCCCCACAGTCATGGGAGGCCAGGTGAGGAGATGTGTGCCTCGATGTGAGTGACATTGAGTTGGCCACAACTAGACAATAACATGACCACCAAGTCATGTCCACCCAACCACATGACCACTAAGCCACGCCCACAGAACCGATTGTAAAAAATTTTGAATCCCACCCCTGGTTATCAGACTACTGTATACATTTAATGATGCAAGTAGTTTGCTTTAGTTTGGCATGATTTCTCTCTATAGGTAAGAAGCAATAAAGGAAAATTGTTTTGCCCTAATTTCGCGGGTCTTTTTTGGTTTTGAACCTGACATGCATACTTGCTTCAAAACTATCTTATTGGTGTCTTTGCTGAAATATTTGCAGGTGTTGTAATATGAGAACTTCTACTTAACCTCTAAACCCAGGGCATCCAACCTTGGACATAGCTGTCTGGGTGAATGTGAAAGAAGAATTGACTTCTTAATTCCGGACTAATTCCTTGCTCAGAGTTGAAATTAAATCTGGCGATGTAACATGAACTCAAAATGAATGCCCATAGAATAGGTTAGCAACTGCTGAGGTTTCATTAACCCTGGGATCTCAGAATGGCTGCCTGAGGAATTCTGGAAGTTGAAGTCCACAAGTCTCAAAGTTGCCATGTTTGGAGACCTCTGCATTAACCCTTTGTTCACCAATATATCAGTTTGTGTGTTCAAAAACTCAATTTGCTCTTGGTGGAGTGGTAAGAAGCCACCTGTCCTCTCAGAAAGTCTTACCTTTTCAAGAACCTTCAGACACTTACATGGTGATCTTGTTGTCTTACGGTACAATTCTCGACAGGAGTTGGATCCAACACGTGACACTCTGTTTCCAGAACATCCAGCTCAACTGAGACTACCTTCTCAACGTATGGCTAAAATGAAAAATTAGCACGAGAATGACTTTTCTCCCTGCACATTTGTCTCTGTTGCATCAGCTGACTCTTGGAAATGTTTGAATTGACACCCAAGTTAAAGATCTCGTCCTGCTGTGTTTCTCAGTATCAACTGCTTTTAAGAAAATACACCCAATAGGAAATTTCAGTGCTGTCTTAAGTTAAACACAGTTCATTTGGAGGTTGCAAGGCAGGAATGGACAAGGCTGACATGTCCTGACATGAACACCTGAGGTTTTCTTGCAGGCCTCACTTGATTTCCCAGTTGTTGATTTTGGCCAGGTCTGGGTGGAAGATATTACCTCTTTCTGATATTGTATGGTTCACTTGTGTCCATATTGTCCATTGAACAACAGCATTCTGGCTCCAAACAATGGCATCAGGTAGTCCTGACCTGTCTGCCTACAGATACTTAGGGCAATTGTTTGGGACAGGGGTTTAATGAAGATCAGATTGTTGGGAGGAAACTAACATTTTCCTCCCTTGGAGAGTTCACACAACACTTAACCCAGTTGGCAGAATGAACCATTTCCTGGATTTCCATCACACACTGAACTATTAAATAATCTGAGGGGCTGAGTTGACGCAACAAATCTAACTGGTACTCACACCAAGTTCTGCATATCGAAATGCAATCACAAAAACATGCCCTGTGCTGGTTAAACATGTTGTGTATATGGTGCAGATCACGAGATGATCACCCTCCTTTTCTGAGGATCTGAGCTAAAGAAGCAACAGTTAGAAGTATAAGCGTTCACTGGGATGGGTTGGGGGCATTGTCAATATCAGCAAAATGGTGGAAGGAGCAACAAAACACAAGTCCTGCCTCTTTTGAGATGCATTGCATTGGCAGGAAAGGGATGTGGCTTACATTGTAACCCTCCATCCAGTGTCTGAGTTAGTGTCAGAGCTGTTTATTATAAAACCGTGGGAGGACTGTCAAAAAGGAATTTGTTGGTCCTCGCTCAACCTAAGGATCTAGCTCCATGCCAGTCCTGGGTGTGAACCTCACTCAGATCTGTTGAAAGAAGAACAGGCTCGACAAAATATAATCAGTGTATGACCCTGATGAAAAAATATCGGAATGGCATTGCCACATTTGCACCCAACCCTCATTGACATACATTTTTCAAATGGAAATCTGAAAATATTTCCTTCTGAAGAACCAGAATAGAAAATTAGAGCTTAGGGGGACGTCCATCTCCCCAGTGGATGAAAAGAATATGCTGCTGGCCTCATTAAAAACTGGAGAAAAAGGGAGAGGCGAGGAGGAGGAGAAAAATCTGTGCACTCCTTGCTGTTCTCTGAGCCTGGTGGTTTCCTTGAACACTTCTCATTACCTGATCAAAAGTAATGACCTAGGTAAGGTCACTAGTGCACCAAGGACTCCACAGTTGAATGCTGAGCTACCTGTATTCTCTTCTGCTAGAAAAAAAAAATCCACATGTAACTTCCCCGAAAGACCCAGAGAAGGGATGTCTTCACCCAAGATGGAAGGAGGGACCCAACCGGCTGCATGTGGTATCTTCATGCAATATCCAGTGTGGCATGGAGGAGATCGTTGGTCATTGGTAAAGCCCTAGTCTTTGGGGAGGGACTTGGCAGAAGACCCCAAGAAAGATTGCCCCTAGTAGATAAGCAGTAGGGGTTCAGTTGAGCACTGCCAGGAGAAAGTCAAACTGTCCGGAATGCACTACTGTTAAAATCCAGCCCATTCCTCTGATTTCACTCTCCCTCGAGCAGTTCAGAAACAAGGGAAGGAGACAAGTGAAAGGAGGAGGAAGCAGGGGAAGTTGAGGGAGGGAGGAAAACCTGACACCAAGTGTACACTGGGATTGCATTGAATGTTCCAGTTGTAATTTAAAAGGTGCTTTTCCAAAAGGTAACTGGACCCTCTTGGTGTTTTTTCCTTGAAAACATTTCACTTCTCATCCAAGAAGTTGAAGAACCTTCTTGGATGAGAAGGGATACATTTTCAAGTGGGGAAAAAAACCCAAGAAAGTCCAGTTGCCTTTTGAAAAACCACTTTTGGGACAATCATGACATGGGACAATAGACATCATTCCAGGTGTAAATACCTGTTGTAAATAACTTCATTGTAAATAGGATCATCAGAAGTAAAAGTCTCTGCTATCTTGCTGTCTGTGCCAATTGCCACCCTTGCAAAGCAAAATACACCTCCAATTAAGGAGGACTCCTTCATGCTGGGGCAGTGGAGAAGGCAGAACTTCCTGTTTCATGATAGTTTTTCCTGTCTGGTGCCATCCAGATGGATTGGATTAATATCCACTCCCGTCTAGCAATTCAACTGAAATGGGAGCTGTGAGATTACAGAACATTGACTAGAAAGAGGCCGTGGGTTCAGCAGAAAGGCTACAGAAATTGACTGGCACAATATCACCCCCCAAAAATCACCTAACTGTTATTGATTTAGTAAATAAGACTAAGAAATTTTTTCTTCCCTTTGTACTTACCGGGGGGGCAGGAAATCAACCCTCTTAATTACATTGAGAGTTTGTTTGTATCCATGTAGATTATGTTGATTGATGTAGTGCACGGCCAAATCTCCAAATTTTTTAGCCTCTTCTCCATTGTAATCGGATTCCTTTAGCAAGACAACGCTAAACATGCATTCTATAATCTGGGCCAGGAGTACGAGAGTTACCAAGGAATTCATGGCCATGTTCAGAGATGATGTACACCGATGGAAGGAAGGTAGACTTCGGAGGGCGTGACGTCAGGTGCTGCTTTTTAGGCAGTGCTTCTGTTCGCTGTCCCCACCACCACCTGCCACTTGCATTGGCTTACCTGAGAGGATGCAATATTTGCCAAAGATCCTGCAAACAAGAGGAAAGGAAAAACAAATATGTGGGACAACTAGTCAAAGTTTGATTAGATAAGTGGAAAAAATGCAGATTGCACAAAAAGAAGAAAGCAACTCTCCTGGTCAGTCAGTCAAATTAATCCCAGGAGACCAGTGCAGAAAAGGTTATTTTAAGAATACAAAATTATATTGCAAAGATGCACAAAGATAGTGTCAATTATACATATGGAAGATTTTGTGTCAAATCTCAGCTCCATTATTGACCTAGCTAATAGGGATAAAGGGCTATCCAGTTGACATTGAGTCTTAGCAACTAATTCAATCCTTTCTAGAATGATCTGTCCCCAAAACTAGCCCTTTAGACCATCTAACATGACAACCATTGCAGTTGTAATGAAGTCCATTCATCTTGCTACTGGTCATCCTCCTCTTTTCATTCCTTCCACCTTTCTCAGCATTGCAGATCCATTTGTTTGTTTCCTTTCCCACCCTTGCTGTTCTCTGGAGTCGAGGTGTCCAATTTGGGCAACTTTAAGACTTGAGGACTTCAACTCCCAGAATTCCCCATACGACATGGCTGATTGAGGAATTCTGGAAGTTGAAGTGCACAAGTTTTAAATGTGCCAAGATTGGACACCCCAGAACCAAGCCATAAAACCCTAGCCAAGTTGAGTGTTGGTTTTATAGCTGATCTGATTAAGTGCATCCCTATATTATGTAATACCTTGTGTGAACATGGAAAATATAAGCAGCATATCATATCAAACTGCTATATGTGCTCCATGCTGTCTAGAATCTGGAGGTTTTGTCAGAATGATGGAATGCATGTTGTATCATGCTGCTTATATGTTGGTTGTGATATCAAAATACATGTATCACAATTGATGGGCTTGATGTTGGGATATCACAATGTCCCTTCTTTTTTCCTCTTTGCTATTCTCTTGGATGTTCCTGTCCATGGTTATAAGTAATCCACAAGAATTTCCATCAAGAGGTTTGACTAATAATCCAAGCTAAGGAATTCTAGGTGAAATTAGAAACCAGAGATGAACACTCTCCAGGATTAATTAAAAACAAACAAACAGAATTATGGAATTGAAAGGGACCTTTGAGGTCTTCTAGTCCAACCCCCTGTTTAAGCAGGAGACCTTATACCATTTCAGCCAAATGGTTGCCCAATCTTTTCTTAAAAACCTTCAGTGATGGAGCACCCACAACTTCTGAAGGCCAGCTTCCACCCATCAGTTTCCACCCATTGCTTCTTGTCCTGCCCTCTGGTGCTTTAGAGAATAGCTTGACACTCTCTTTGTTGTGGCAGCCCCTGAGATATTGGAAGACTGCTATCATGTCACCCCGGTCCTTCTTTCACTAGACTAGACATACCCAACTCCAGCAACCATTCTTTGTATGTTTTAGCTTTCCAGTCGCCTAATCATCTTTGTTGTTCTTCTCTGCACTCTTGTGAGCAACAAGAAGTAGAGTAGCAATCCAATTTTCACAATGGACACATTACATAGGAGAACGCTTTGTGTGAATATGGCTGAACCCGTCATCCATCATCTTACAAGTTCCAATGAAACCCACTGAATTCCTGATCTTCTGAATGGAGACATCAAGGTCATTAATAACTCTTACCCTCTTTTAGAGTTATCCAACCATGAATGTGGCAAAAATACAACAAGGTGAACAGACTTTATATCATTTCAGCAATTGCTGGGTGATTCTGTTATGAAGCTAAAAGGCTTCAATGGGGCCACAGGTATAGAATTGCAAAATATATTCAGATACTGGGGATTAAACTGGGCTGTTCAAGAAGGAACTGAGGAATAGCAAACAGAATCTGGTGGTCCTTTGGGGCAACACATTTGGGACTTCTTATTTCACAAAGAAACTTTCCTTAATTTTAATGAAATATGGAGCAGTGGGGATCATTGTATGCGATATCAAAAGGGAAGACTTTTTCACTATGCATGGACAAGGACATCAAATATGTTCAAAGTCAAAAATTAAGGTGAAGGAACGAGGCTTAAATCAACAGAACTGTTTGTCTGTCTGAAAAGTAGCCAAAGCTAACGTGTCTTGATAAAATAGTTTACAAGTTCATGGACAGGTAGTTGCTGCAATCCATCCCAAAATCAGAGTTTGTTCTTTTTCTTCTGCTGATTCCATAGGTGTATACCATTCCTTCCTTCTTTTGTTATAGGTAGACCTCCATTTACGAAGCCAATTGAACCTGACATTTCCACTGCTAAGTGAGATGGTTGCTAAGTGAGTTTTGCCTCATCTTATGATGTTGCTTGTCACAGTTGCTAGTGAATCACTGT
Organism: Hydrophis major; assembly: GCA_033807585.1. NCBI lineage: Eukaryota > Metazoa > Chordata > Lepidosauria > Squamata > Elapidae > Hydrophis > Hydrophis major. The sequence goes on from CM066331.1 coordinate 7,957,443, forward strand.
AGCTGTTAAGTTAGTATCATGGTTGCTAGGTGAATTGGCTTTCCTGTTGACTTTGCTTGGCAGAAGGTGGCAAAAGGGTATCAGGGCACTGCAACCGTTATAAATGTGAACCAGTTGCCATGCGGTCAAAATTTGATCACATGACTGTGGGGATGCTGCCACAGTCATGTGAGTAAAAAATGGTCATAACTCCCTTTTTTCACTACCATTGTAAGTTTGAATGGTCACTTGATGAACTTTTGTAAACCAAGAATTACATATCGTATGTATGTATGTATGTATGTATTTGTGTGTGTGTGTGTGTGTGTGTGTGTATGTACAGAATACAGGCTCAATCAATTCTCCAAAGCATCTGAAGGCAAGACAAGAATCAATGGATGGAAATTAATCAAGGAAAGAAGCATCCTAGAACTAAGGAGAAACTTCCTGATCATCAGATCAAGAAACCAGTGGAACAACTTGCTTCCAGAAGTTGTGGGTGCTCCGTCACTGGTAGGTCTTCAAGAAGAAATTGGACACCCAGCTTCCGGTTCTGAGCTTCTTCGGCGACAGACAGAAATCTGCGATCGTGCGTGGTTTCAGTCTGGGCTCGCCACTGGAGCTCTCCGAGCTGGCTGGTTTCGGGGCTAAGCCACCCCGTAGATGTGGTGAAGAGGGGGGAGACCACCAGCAGGGTTGAGGAGAGCCGCATCTCTCCTCCTGAGTTGGCCATTACTCCCTTTCCTTAAGGTGGTTGCAGCAGTGGTCAGAAATGGCCACCTCAAAGAAGAACTCGACTGGAAAAGAATGTGCAGGAGGAAGATAAGAAGAGAAAGTTTTGGCTGACCGGGTTAAATTGCAAAAGCAACAACTAAGGTACCCTGGAATTTAAGCTTACAAAAAAATAACATCATTCCCAAAGAAGAGTCTGAAGCAGTGAAGGAAAGTGAAAAGGGAAAGGTTTGTTTGTTTTCTTTCTTCTCTCCCTTTCCCTATACCGACAACTAAGAGACTTAAATAAGAAATCGGAAAAATCCACCTTGACATCAACAGGCAATTAAGGTGAAAATTTAAAAAAAAATGTCAAAGGAATAACAAAGATTTCTGGACACTAAAAAAATATTTTATAAGCAGGAAAGGAGAGAAAAAGAATAAAAGGGCAGGATCTGGCAAGCGGGAGGAGACCTGGAATTGAAAGGAATCTACAGTAAAACTTCAACAAGACTTCTAAAAGATACATTTAACTGAAACTTTGTAACTAAACAATGGAGTCCCAAGAAGAGAAAGTGAAAAAAAAAGCAAAAAGAAACAGCTTGCGTGTATTTGGATTACTTGGTGATCTTTGGATTCTTTTATTGCACTTGAATGACTAAAATTAATTGGGTGGTTGTTTAAAAATTTATACAATGGCACTATTTCTGGATGAATTGAAAATGGAACTTAAAAAGAAGATGCACAAGAAGGGAGGGGTTCTTTTGGCTTCGTTTTTCAATTCTTAGAAATGGAGATTTGGAACTATGAGAAACAACAAGAAACATCTGCAAAACAAGAAGACTGGGACAAAGAAGAAGCCATCTTTAATGAACAAGTAATTCTATGTTGGGAAGAAAAAGGAAAGCGGGGAAAGAGAATGGAGAATTTAAGTCTTAAAAAAACAACCAAAGAAAAGAAAAGTAATTAGAAAAATAAGTATAATATTGGAAAGCAACAGAAGAGGGGAATATAGAAGAGAGAAATGGAGGTAGAGAGACATGGGGGTAAAAAGGGGAGAGAGAAGAAGAGAGGAGAGAAGGAAAGGAAAAGAAGTTACAAAGGACCAAAACAAGATATAGAGAAACAGGACCTATTTAGAGATAATGGGTGAAAATTTAATTGAAAAAGGGATTCTGTAAAGGTACATAAGATTGTATTGTTATATTAGTAATAGAAATAACTTTAGAAAATTGGAAACAATGTATGATTAAAATGAGGGATAAAATAGTGAGTGTAATTTAGTGAAATGTTTGTTAATAAAATAAAATAAATGAAATAAAATAAAATAAATGAGAAAATTGAATTAGGAAGGGACAGGAACATTCTAATTAGTTAATGCTTTATAAAATATAAGTGAAGGGGGAGGGAATTAATCATGGTAAGCTTATAACTGTTCCCATAGAAGTATGATATTTAATTGAAAAGTAATGTTAAAGAAGTTAAGATTTTAATGAATATTAACATCAATGATAGAATTGAATTGGAATGGAATGTGTTGTTTTAATTACATATATTTATAAACTTTTTTTTAAAGAATATAGTATGTATTTTAAGAATGCACCAAGCAGAAGCCGAATGGAAGTTATGTATTATATTGAATGTTAAAACTTTAAGGTATATATTGAAGCCTAAATAAGAGTTAAATGGATAAACTTAAAAGTTATAAAGGTGTCATACTCCAATTAGCAACTACAGGAGAAACTTTGTTTAATGAGAAAAGATAATATGAAATTGAAACAGGACAGACAAAAAATACAAATATAATGATTTGAATTGAGATGAGATAATTAAAATAAAATTGAAAAAATTAAAAGAGAGGAGAAGCTAGGTAGAAAATGTGAAACAGTAATAAGATATGGAATAGAACATAAAAATGAGCATCAAATTGAATTTGTGTCTGTACGAAGAAATGCAACACGGGATCACGCTACTTTCAAAAAAGATGTTTTATTTGTATTTTTTTGTGAAAACTCAAATGCAATTTACAACAACAACAACAAAAAAGAAATTGGACACCCATTTGTCCAGAGTGGTATAGGGTCTCCTGCCTGAGGAGGGGGTTGGACTAGAAGACCTTTTATATGCTATAAAAGGGGTCCTGAAACCCACTCCCTCTTTTAAGTCTGTTTGGATCCAAACTTGGTGGTTTCCATCCCTCTGGCTAGTGCCTGGTAGCCTAATTGAGAAGGATGTGGTTAAAGATGGATGAATGGGTATATATGTTTGTGAGAAAGAACAAAGTTTTGCTGTTACTATACCTTAAATTCACTCCTATATTTCAAAGAATCTATTGTGCCTCAGTGTTCAGTTGGAAGTGACTTGGGTGTGACTGTTGACCAGGGCTGGGCTGTGTGTCTTGTCTGCTCTAGCTGCAACTTTCCGGAAAACCCAGGTACAAGATCTTTGTGCCTTAATAGGCTGTGTCAGAGCTGGTATTCGGCAGGTTCTGACCAGATCTGGAGAACAGATAGTGGAAATTTTGAATAGTTCGGAGAACCAGCAAATCCCACCTCTGACTGGCCCCGCCCCCATCTATTCTCTTCCTCCAGAGTCCCAGCTGATTGGCTGGGCCTTCTTTGGTTGCCCTGCATAGGAGAACGGAGCTGGAAAGCAAGTTAGCGGAGTGGGGAGGAAATGGAGATTTTGCAGTATCCTTCCCCTGCCATGCCCAACAAACCACATCCAAAGAACTGGTAGTAAAAAAATTTGAATCCCATCACTGTACATACATACATACATAACATACATATGGTATGTAATTCTTGGCAGACAAAAGTTCATTCAGTGACCATTCAAACTTATAATGTCACTGAAAAAAAAAGTGAGTTATGACATTTTTCACACACATGACTGTTGAAGCATCCCCACAGTCATGTGATCAAAATTTGACCACATGGCAACTGGTTCACATTTATAACGGTTGCAGTGTCCTGATCCCCTTTTGCCACCTTCTGCCAAGCAAAGTCAACAGGAAAGCCAATTCACCTAGCAACCATGATACTAACTTAACAGCTGCAGTGATTCACTGACAACTGTGACAAGCAACATCATAAGATGAGGCAAAACTCACTTAGCAACCATCTCACTTAGCAGTGGAAATGTCAGGCTCGATTGGCTTCGTAAATGGAGGTCTACCTATATCAAAAGAAGGAATGAATGGTGTACATCTATGGAATCAGCAGAAGAAAAAGAACAAACTCTGATTTTGGGATGGATTGCAGCAACTACCTGTCCATGAACTTGTAAACTATTTTATCAAGACACGTTAGCTTTGGCTACTTTTCAGACAGACTAACAGTTCTGTTGATTTAAGCCTCATTCCTTCACCTTAATTTTTGACATTGAACATATTTGATGTCCTTGTCCATACATAGTGGAAAAATCTTCCCTTTTGATGTCACATAAAATGCTCCCCATGGCTCCATGTTTGGAGCAGAGATGTCCAACGTTGGCACCTTAAGACTTGTGGACTCCAGCTTCCAGAATTCCTCAATCAGCCATGTCATATGGGGAATTCTGGGAGTTGAAGTCCTCAAGTCTTAAAGTTGCTGAAATTGGACACCTCTAGAGAATAGCATGGCTGGTAAAGGAAACGAACAAATGGATCTGCAATGCTGAGAAAGGTGGAAGGAATGAAAAGAGGAGGATGACCGGTAGCAAGATGAATGGACTTCATTACAACTGCAATGGTTGTCATGTTAGATGGTCTAAAAGGCTAGTTTTGAGCACAGATCATTCTAGAAAGGATTAAATTAGTTGCTAAGACTCAGTGTCAACTGGATAGCACTTTATCCCTATTAGCTAGGTCAATAATGAAGCTGAGATTTGACACAAAGTCATCCATATGTATAATTGACACTACCTTTGTGCATCTTTGCAATATAATTTTGTATTCTTAAAATAACCTTTTCTGCACTGGTCTCCTGGGATTAATTTGACTGACTGACTAGGAGAGTTGCTTTCTTCTTTTTGTACAATCTGCATTTTTTTCCTCTTATCTAATCAAACTTTGACTAGATGTCCCCACATATTTATTTTTCCTTTCCTCTTGTTTGCAGGACCTTTGGCAAATATTGCATCCTCTCAGGTAAGCCAATGCAAGTGGCAGGTGGTGTTGGGGACAGCGAACAGAAGCACTGCATAAAAAGGAGCACCTGAAATCAGGTCCTCCGAAGTCTTCCTTCCTTCCATCGGTGTACATCATCTCTGAACATAGCCATGAATTCCTTGGTAACTCTCGTACTCCTGTGCCAGATCACAGGATGCATGTTTAACCATCACTTGTCTCCACAACTTGATTGCAATGGTGAAGAAGCTGAAAAATTAGCAGAATTGGCTGTGCACTACATCAACAAGCATAATCTACACGGATACAAACAAGCTCTCAATGTAATCAAGGATGTTCATGTCCTGCCCCGGGTAAGTACAATGGGAGGAAAATTTTTCCTAGTTTCATTTACTAAATCAATAACAGGTTATTGGGGGGGGGGGTTGTTGTGCCAGTCAATTTCAGTTGCTCTCTTGCTGAGATTTGGGTGATTTACGGCCTCTTTCTAGTCAATGTTCTGTAATCTCATAGCTTCCATTTCAGTTGAATTGACATGTGTGGACAATGAGTGTCCACCATTTTGTTGATAGTTACACACAATGCCCCCACCCCATCCCAGTGAATACTTATACTTCTGACTGCTGCTTCTTTAGCTGTCAGATCCTTAGAAAAGGAGAGTTATCATTTCTTGATCTACACCATACACACAACATGTTTAACCAGCACAGGGCATGTTTTTGTGATTCAGAACTTGGTGTGAGCACCGGTTAGATTGATTGCATCAATTCAGCCCCTCGGGTTATTTAATGGTTCAGTGTGTGATGGAAATCCAGGAAATGGCTCATTCTGCCAACTGGGTTAAATGTTTCTCAGTTGAATGCTTCAACTGAGAAAAATATTAGCTCTCTCCGAACAATCTGATCTTTATTAGACCCCTGTCCCAAACAATTGCCCTAAGTATCTGTAAGTAGACAGGCCGGAACAACCCGACCCCATTGTTTAGAGCCAATATGTTGGTGGTTGAATAGACAATATGCACACATGTGAACCATGCAATGTCAGAAAGAGGTAATTTCTTCCACCCAGACCTGGTCAAAACCAACAACTGGGAAATCAACTGAGGCCTGCAAGAAAACCTCAGATGTTTATGTCAGGACATGTCAGCCTTGTCCATTCCTGCCTTGCAACCTCTAAAAGACCTGTGTTTCATTTAAGGCAGCATTGACATTTTGGTATATTTTTTTTAAAGCAGTTGAGAAGTGTACCAGGATGAGATCTTTAACTTGTGTGTCAATTCAAACATTTCCGAGAGTCAGCTGATGCAACAGAGACAGAAATGTGCTGCGAGAAAGTCATTCACATGCTAATTTTTCATTTTAGAGACCCAGTGGGAAGGTAATCTTCCTTGAGCTGGATCTTCTGGAGACAGAGTGTCACGTATTGGATCCAACTCCTGTTGAGAATTGTACTGTAAGACCACAAAATTACCATGTAAGTGTCTGAAGGTTCTTGAAAATGTAAGACTTTGTGAGAGAACAGGTAGCTTCTTATCACTCCATCAAGAGTAAATTGAGTTTCTGAACACACAAACTGATATATTGGTGAACAAAGGGTTAATGCAGAGGTCTCCAAACTTGACAACTTTAAGACTTGTAGACTTCATCTCCCAGAATTCCTCAGCCAGCCATTCTGAGATCCCAGGGTTAATGAAACCTCAGCAGTCGCTAACCTATTCTATGGTTATTCATTTTGAGTTCATGTTACATCGCCAGATTTCATTTCAACTCTGAGCAATGAATTAGTCAGGAATTAAGAAGTCAATTCTTCTTTCACATTCACCCTGTGATGTTCAACGCTGAATTGTTCCCATGCCAGATTCCATGAAAAGTGCCTTATTGCTCCTCTGCTTAAAACAGAAAGTATCCAACCACAGCAACTTTAAGATCTGTGGACTTCAACTTCCAGAATTACCCAGACAGCTATGTCCAAGGTTGGATGCCCTGGGTTTAGAGGTTAAGTAGAAGTTCTCATATGACAACACTTGCAAATATTTCAGCAAAGACACCAATAAGATAGTTTTGAAGCAAGTATGCATGTCGTGTTCAAAACCAAGAAAGATCCGCTAAGTTGGGGCAAAGTAATTTTCCTTTATTGTTCCTTACCTATAGACAGAAATCATGCCCAACTAAAGCATACTACTTGATCATTAAATGTATACAGTAGTCTGATAACTTCTAGGGTGGAGCTGTCTTGACCTATTTCTTCCCAACCAAACTATCTAAATTGTCTCTTGCTTATCTGGAATGCAATGCCTCCCACCTGGGAATCCAGAGGACATTCCACCACAGTGCACTAGCTACCGTAATGATGCTGCTTCACAAATTAGTCTAGCCAAGTTACTAGTGCACTATGGTCATTTTAATAATCTTCTACCTGTTAAGAATGTGGAATATGCTGTAATGGACCATAATAAATCCTACTAATGCTATAAATCGCACAGAAGCACCAGCTTTAAAGGACTAACCCAAAATGGTTTATTAAATCATGTTAAGTTAAAGTTTAACATATTTAATTTGATGCCTTTGTATCTCCAGGCTGTTAAAGGAGACTGTGATGTCAAGCTGCTCAGTGATGAGGGCATCAACAAAGTGGTTGCTTCGAAATGCCACTCAGATCCAGGTAATTTGTCTTCGTCCCTCTTGGATTCTTAGCTGGGCTGGATTCAAGAAGCTGAGGTGTCACTGAGCTTACAACTGGCATTTTCTTTCTTCTTGTCCTATTTTATTAACTTTTATGACAGTGAGTTACTAACCCAGCCTTTCTTCAAAATTTAGCAGCATTTTAGGGTCCTGAGATGTTTCACCAAAGCTAACTGTGCATTGTTTTAATTCAGTTGAAAGGCAATTCAAGTCAATATAAATCAATCTAATGAGCTGGAATGGATTACTGAAATGGATGCTTCCAAACCATTTATTTTGCATCTACAAAACCATCCCCTGCCCCCCAAATCTGATTAAAATGCTGTTTTCTATCCATTCAAATGATGGATTTGAATCAAACTGACTGTTCAAATGAATTTGATGTTTGGATATGGACTGGAAGAACTTACACAACCTTAATAAAGCATTTGACATCCCTCCCTCCCTTCCATCCAGCCAATCAAAACCTAAGCTGTCCTGTCCAGGAAATGAAAGTTCAGGAGAATTAACTCTGTGGTTGGTACTTCCTGGTTATTGGAAAATTGCTATAGAAAACTTCCAATTTAATTTGCATTTAGGGCAATTCCCAATCAATCTCAATTACCTAGAACAGGAACAATCATTATTCGGATCAACAAGGAAAAACTATGGCTCAATGTCTATTAAACATTAGCAAACATCAAAACATTTAACTACAAAATGAGAGGAAAAAGACAGACAAAACAAGGCAGAAACAGAGAGAGAAAGAGATTGATCAACATCCATCCCTCATCTATATGATTTATGTATCTCTATATTTATATATCAAAAATAATCTTTATAGATCCACTGGAAATGACATTCTGGGTATTTAACATGACATTTCCAAATGGAAATTATTCCAGCTTTATGTACGTGTCAATAGCAGAACAGGGACAGAAAGTAGGACACCAGGTGATCCCTCTTCTTTTCTGCCTCATTAAACAAACTACTGGATGAATCAGGACGGTGTATCTAACCATAGTTTGGAATGCATGTCTAGATGTAACTACAGTCCTCAACTTAATGACCATAATTGAGCCCAAACTTTTTATTGGTAAGTAGGACAGTTGCTAAGTGAATTTTGCTCCATTTTATAATCTTTCTTGATATAGTTGTTTAGTGAATCACTGCAGGTATTAAGTTAGTAACACGGTTGTTAAGTGAATCTGGCTTCCCCATGGACTTTCTTTTGTCAGAAGGACACAAAAGGGGATCACCTGATCCCAGGACAATGCAACCATCATAAACATGAGCCAGTTGCCAAAGGTCTAAATTGTGATCACATGATCACAGGGATGCTTCAATGGCCGTAATTGTGAAAAACAGTCCTAAGTCACTTTTTTCAGTGCTGTTGTAGCTTTGAACAGACACTCAATGAATGGTTGTAATTGAGACATTGACTCAGATTTATGACTATTGCAGTGTCCCAGGATCACGTGATTCTCTTCTGCGACCTTCTGGCAAGCCAGGTCAGTGGGGATTCACTTAAAACAGTGTGACTAATAAAAGAATTGCAGTGATTCACTTAATACCTTTGGCAAGACAGGTCATAAAATGGAGCAAACTCACTTAACAATTGTTTCACTTGGCAACAGAAATGTTGAGCTCAATTGTGGTCATAAGTCGAGGACTGCCTGTACTTATGGTCCCCCATTCCAAAAGCCATAATTTTAACCTGCTCTCCGACAATTTTTTTTAACCTCCTGCCTGAAATTTCCTGACAGTTAGGATAATTAACCAGTGGAAGGACTTGCCTCCAGAAAGTTTTAAGAAGAAACCAGACAACCATTTGTCCGAAATGGTACAGGATGTCCTGCTTTTTTTTACAGCAGTTCTCAGCTAAGACTGCCACCTGCTTTAATCGCCCTTCTTGGCTTTTTTTTTTTTTTTTTGTCTTTTCAGATTCTGTGGAAGACGTGCGGCAAAATTGTCTGAACTGTCCAATTCTGGTGCCTCTGAATGACCCTCATGTGGTACAATCTGTTGAATACGTGCTCCATAAACACAATGAAAAACAGCCTAGCCATGCTTATGAAGTCCTTGAGATTTCAAGAGGACAGCACAAAGTTAGTATGCAAATCTTAAAAGGAAATTCTGATTGCCTCTTCCAGTTTAATGCTTTGGTGCTTCTTATAACTAAGAGAAAGCAGGAGGAGGCGAGGGGAATTATGCTCTGCAAAAATCTAGGAAAAGAATCAGATATCAACACGGGAGAATATTGGTAGCTCAGGATTGAAATGAGCAGTCCTTGGTGCTCTCTGAGCTTGGTTATTTTCTTACAGACATTTCATTAACCAAACCAGGTAGCATCATCAATGAGAGACCAGAGAGTATTCAGCAGGTTCTGACCAGTTCTGGAGAACCGGTAGCGGAAATTGTGAGTAGTTCAGAAAACCAGTAAATACCACCTCTGACTGGCTCCACCCCCATCTATTCTCTGCCTCCCGAGTCCCAGCTGATTGGCTGGGTCTTCTTTGGTTGCCCTGCACAGGAGAATGGAGCTGGAAAGCAGGTTAGAGGGAATGGGATTTTACAGTATCCTTCCCCTGGAGTGGTTTGCGAATGGACAGTATCCTTCCCCTGCCATGCCCACCAAGCCACACCCACCAAGCCATGCCCACAGAACTGGTAGTTAAAAAAAAAAAAAATGAATCCCACCACTGTGTTAGACTGATGATAGACTAGCACCAATGATGTTATCTAGTTCAGGTAATAAAATGTCTGCAAGAAAACAACTGAGATCAGAGAGCATCCCCACAAAGATTTTATTTATAAAATATAATTACAGCCAATACCTAGCCAAGTGAAACTTAGAAACAGACACCAAGTAAAATACCATATGAAGAACAACTGCAGGTTTGGGGTTTGGCTAGGCTAAACAAAAGAAGAATTAGGGGTGATGTGATAGCAGTGATCCAATATTTGAGAGAGTCCAATTATTTTCCAAAGCACCAGAGGGCAGGACAAGAAACGATGGTTGGAAACTAATCAAAGAGAGAAGCAACTTGGAAATAAGGAGTAACTTTCTAACAGTGGTCACTGCCTGGAACTCACTACCTGACTCTGTTGTTACATTCTCAAACCCCCAAAACTTTAACCTTGAACCATGGACCTCACTCCATTCCTAAGAGGTCTGTAAGAGCACCAGCGTGCCTCCCGTCCCTGTCCTACTATTCCCATTTATTCGTACTAATTTATTATGTATATACTTATATCTGTTTATACTTATATGTTTATATGTTATGTTCATACTTATACTTGTTTTCTCATACGTGCTTCACAAACTAAACTAAATAAATAATAGAAGAGGGAGTCAAATTATTCTCCAAAGCACCAAAGGTCAAAAAAAAAAAAAAAACAATGGTTGGAAACTAAGCAAAGAAAGAAGCAACCTGGAATTAAGGAGAAACTTTCTAATAGTGAGGACAATTAACCAGGGGAACAGAAGTTGCCTTCAGAAATCATGGGTGCTTCATCACTGGAGGTTTTTAAAAGAGACTGAACAGCCACTTTTCTGAAATGGTATAGGTTCTCCTGCTTGAGCAGGAAACTGGACTAGAAGACCTCCAATGTCCCTTCCAACTCTGTTCTATTCTAAATATTCTAAAACAGAAGCAATGAAACAGTCATGTAAAAGCTAAGAAATCCTTATTTCTTAGGGGCTCTGGGGATCACAAATTACCTCTCCCTCTGCCAAAGGGAGCTGGAAAATTTCAGTAGGAACAGGTGACCACGGGTGATGGTGGGGATATGCAGCAGACAGGACTAAAATTTCATTCCTCCAGCTCTTTAATTTCGCCACTTCTACCCACAACCCAGCTGAAACGTCTCTTGCTTTGATTTCAGTATGAGCCTGAAGCTTTCTACGTGGAGTTTGCTATTGTGGAGACCAACTGCTCTGCTCAGGAAGCTCATAATGACCATCATGACTGCCATCCCAAAGCAGCAGGAGAAGCAGTAAGTGTGAGGGTCAACTCCAATCCTATCTGAGCAATTGCCATTTATTTATTTCTCTCCCTCTCTCTCTCCCTCCCTCTCTCTCTGTGCAAACCAGGACCACATTCCAAATAAATATGCAACGTCAAATATTCCATAGAGAAATAGAGACTTGAATCTGGCTCTCACCTGCCCAAATCCTACATTTTAACCTCTGCGCAACATCAATTTCTTCACAATTCATCCAGAAATAATGCATCCCCAAACTTCTTGTAAACCCTAGATGATGGGCTCAAGAACCAGATGTATCTTGACATATTTGAACACTGAGCCCTATCTAAGAATATGAAATTTGATGTAGAGAAAAGTCAAGTCCTACACCTAGCTAAAAAAATTACACATATAGAATGGGTGAAACCAGGCTTAATAGCAGTAACTTTGAGAGGGATCTTGGTGTCTTAGTGGACAACCAGATAAATATGAGCCAGCAGTGTGCAGCAGCAGCCCAAAAAGCTGATGCAATCCTAAGCTGCATTAACAGAGGGATACAATCCAGATCAAGTTAGGTACTAATACCACTCTATAAAGCCTTAGTAAGATCACACCTGCATCCAGTTTTGGTCACCACACTATAAAAAAGATGTTGAGACTCTAGAAAAAGTGTAAAGAGCAGCCAAGATAATTAGGGGACTGGAGGCTAAAACATACAATGAATGGTTGCAGGAACTGGGCTTGGCTAGTCTAGTGAAGAGAAGGACTAGAGGAGACATGATAGCAGGGTTCCAGTATTTGAGGGGCTGCCACAGGGAGGAAGGGATCAAACTATTTTCCAAAGCACCTGAAGGCCATACAAAAAATAATGGATGGAAACTGATCAAGGAGAGATTCAACCTAGAAATAAGGAGAAATTTCCTGACAGTGAGAAAAATCAACCAATGGAACAGAAGTTGCCTTCAGAAGATGTGGGAGCTTCATCACCAGGGGCTTTCAAGAAGAGACTGGACGGCCATTTGTCAGAAATGGTGTAGATCTCCTGCTTGGGTGTGGGGTTGGACTAGATGACCTAAAGGTCCCTTCCAACTCTGTCAGTCTGTTAACATCTGTAGAAGAATATGATGCTGAGTACCCTACGAATTGGGTTGTAATCTGTCCAAATTCTTTAATTCACTAATATCTTAATTCTTCTTTCTCTCCCTTCTTCTCTCCAGCATATTGGATTCTGCAGAGCGACTGTTTTTAGATCACATGCTACCCTTGAAAAACCTAAAGATGAACAGTATGAGTCAGACTGTGTCATCTTTGATGTCAAGGTATGGATGTTAAATGCAATTTTGTTCATCCTCTTTCCCCTCATTCTCATCAACTTAAGATTTCAACTGGCTGGGGAATTCTGGGGGTTCAAGTCCACATATCTCTTGGTTTCTCTTATCCATTCTGTCCATCCAAGCAGTTCAAAATTAACTTCTTGTTCCAGCTATAGATTCCCCAGTATCCCTGCACATGAATAAACGCTCTGATATGTCATAGAGTTTGTTTAATCTTGGCTTAGCATAATGCAGCCTTTATGATTTGCAAACCATAGATTATTTTATTTATATGCTTCCTTTCCTCTGAGATTATTTTATCCTCACCACGATATTTTGGATTGTAGATTAGGCTGAGACGAATAACCGGCTCAGAGCTACCCAGAAATTTATCTAGGGTTTGAATCTAGATTTCCCCAGCCCAACTCTGGCCCCTTAATTGCCATGGTATGTGTTGGAATAGTAAAAAAGAAGAATGACACTCTATTAACTGAAGGAATTACTGCAATTATTCAATTTTATTCATTTGATTTCTGCTCCAACATTCATCAACTGCCAGATTACACGTAATCCTCAATTTACAACCAGAACCCCAAATATCCATTGCAAAGCAAGCCTGTTAAGTGAGTTTTCCCCCATTTTATACCTTTCTTGCCACAGTTGCAATAGCACTTAGAGTTATATACCACTTTACAGTGCTTCATAGCCCTCTCTAAGCAGTTTACAGAGTCAGCATATTTTGCCCCAACAATCTGGGTCCTCATTTTGCCAATCTTGGAAGGATGGAAAGCTGAGTCAATCTTGAGCCTGGTAGGATTCAAACTGCTAAACTGCAGTCAACCAGTAGGCAGCAGAAGTAGCCTGCAGTAGTGCACTCTAACCACTGCGCCTCCACAGTTCATAGTTCAATGGCCAAAGAATACTCAGCCCTGTTTTCATGTTGTTGTTGTTGTTGTTGTTTTCCAGGAGGGACATTCTCACACCCATTTGATTGAGCATCACTTTGGAAGAAATATTGCTTCTCCAGGAGAAAATAATACTGTCCTGGACCTCATTCATTCACACAATCATACAAGTGCCTCACACGAGTCTCATTCTCACGAGCATATCGCAGTTCCTGTGGTTGCAGCTCCTGTGGCCAAAAGAGAAGCTCCAACAGAGATATCACATGATCACACACACCCGCCAAAACTTTGTCCAGGAAAAGTACATCACTTCAAGGTGTAGGCCAGCTGTGCCATGGAGCAGAGAGAAGCTGCCCAGTTAATGCAAAAAAAAAAAAAAAAACCAACCCTTTTCCAAATCTGAATTCAAACCTTGAATCCAAAAAGGATTTTTACCCTGATACGTTACAGTCTTGGCCAAGTGTTGTGATCATTCGTTGTTGTTGTTACATGAAAGAGGCTTTGTATTTGTGCCTTTCTTCTTTTAGAAATGCAGATCTCACTGCGAACTTAACATCTTACAGTCTCCTTCTGTTCAGCCAAGGAATGACAAGAAAGTTGAACAGAAGTTATATTAACCCCAAAGTCAAAATTCTTCTTTTTTTTTAAAGAGAAAATGCATAACATTTGACAATATCTGCTCATCAACTCTAATTCCTTATAAGATTCCACCCCCCACCCACCCCAAAAAAAATGTTTCACCATGTTACATTATTTTGCAGGGGTAATGTTGAACAAAGTCAACATATTGACAGCAAAAGGCACTGGGTATTTCCTAAATAAAATGTTCAATTCTAAAATAGTCTTGCCCTTTGTTTTGCTTTACGTTCACAGCCAGATGGCTTTGGTCACTCTGAGTGAGAATTCTGGGAATTATAGTTTAGCACCTCTAAGAGAGGACAGTGGGTCAACCTATTCTTCAAAGCATCTGAAGTCAGAGCAAGAAGCAATGGGTGGAAACTAATCAGAGAATCAGCCTAGAAATAAATACATTTCTTGGCAATTAGAAGAATAAAATAAAAATTTGACAATGAAGAAATAAACATAAGAAAAGCCAGCATTTTTTCGCCTCCATATAGATCTTGAACATCTCTTCTTTTTAATGGAAAGCAGGCTATCAATATTTACAAAAACTCTTTTGGTCCCTCTGAGCTTCAAACATCTTTAAACAGGTCAGATAGTTTTCATACCATCAACTTTCTTTTCTTGTCTCTGACCTGGGCCATGTGCAGTAGCCTTCTGACTGATTAGGCCAATGTGGCAGGGGTTTTTTGTTGCTATTGTTAAAATATTCTCACACACAATTTTAATTCCAATATATAATAGTTCCACTAAAAGTAGAATCTAAATATAATAATAGAATTCAGTGTAGGTAGTCCTCAACTTACAACACAGCTGAGCCCAACATTTCTGGTGCTAACCAAGACAGTTGTTTAAGTAAGCTTTTTCCTATTTTATGACCTTTCTTGCCATACTTGTCAAGTGAATCACTGTAATTGTTACATAGTTGTTAATTGAATCTGGCTCCCCCATTGACTTTGCTTGTCAGAAGGTCACAAAAGCTCATCACATGATCCTAGGACACTGCAACTGTCATAAATATGAACCAGTTGCCAAGCACTGAAATTGTGACCATGTGACCAGGGGGATGCTGCAACGATCGTAAGTGTAAAAAATGGTCATCTGTCACTTTTTCCAGTGCCATTATAACTTTGAACGGTTGGTAAAAGAGTGGTTGGAAACTGAAGACTATCTGTAATAGAATTATAGATTCAACTATTTATACCATGATAATTAAGATAAGATAAACTTTATTGTCATTTTTTTTTACTTTGAGTACACTGATACATATCAAAAATGAAATTCTGCTACCTGTTCTCAAAAGAAAGTATATATCTACCCATACACTTATAGAACACATACAGGTGAAACTCAAAATATCGTGCAAAAGTTCATTTATTTCAGTAATGCAACTTCAAATGTGAAACTAATATATGAGATAGACTCATCACATGCAAAGCAAGATAGTTCAACTCGTGATTTGTCATAATTGAGATGATTATGGCTTACAGCTCATGAAAACCCCAAATCCACAATCTCAGAAAATTAGAATATTACATGCAATCAATAAAACAAGGATTGTACATAGAACAATATCGGACCTCTGAAAAGTATAAGCATGCATATTACTCACTACTTGGTTTGGGCCCCTTTTGCAGCAATTACTGCCTCAATGAAGCATGGCATGGAAGCTATCAGCCTGTGGCACTGCTGAGGTGTTGTGGAAGACCAGGATGCTTCAATAGTGGCCTTCAGCTCCTCTGCATTGTTCGGTCTCATGTCTCTCATATTTCTCTTGGCAATGCCCTATAGATTCTCCATGGGGTTCAGGTCAGGCGAGTTTGCTGGCCAATCAAGCACAGAAATCCCATGGTCATTGAACCAGGTTTTGGTGCTTTTGGCAGTGTGGCCAGGTGCCAAGCCCTGCTGGAAAATGAAGTCAGCATCCCCATAAAGCTTGTCTGCGGAAGGAAGCATGAAGTGCTACAAAATCTCCTGGGAAACGGATGCATTGACCATGGACTTAATGAAGCACAGTGGACCAACACCAGCAGATGGTTGTGGTGGTCTCCCATGGAAAGAATGAGACACAAGCATGTGTTCTCGGGATGGGAGTCCAGAATAAATTCCAGTGCTTCCTTTTATTGAGATTTTAGTACATAGTAAGCATAATTACATTGTGGATTAATAATTAGATATAGTACAGGCATGTTTGCAATTGTCTAAGCTGTCTCCTTGTTTGTATTTGTCCTTATTGTTCTCTTTTCCTTGCACTATCTTAGTGACCTTTAAACAGGCATGTATGTATAAAGCATTATATTAATCATTACTCAAGCCCAAGCCAAAGTTTATTATTCCCACATCTCCCCTGTTTTAGTTTTTTGATGATCGCGGATGCCTCGGTAGCTTTTCGCCATCTGCAACAACAATTCTCCTTCCGTAGGCTTCACCTGACACATTCCTAAAAGTCCAGGGAGACATTGGATAATACAGCATGCACAAAGAGAAAGTATAAAAAGCAATATCACTCCAACAATTAGGTGACGAATCCATGAACCATTTGGCAACCAGGACCAAAGTGCAGACCACACGTCCAGTCCCTCATCCTCCGATTGTAATGGATTCTCCTTCAGGGTTTGTTCCATATGCTGTATAGTAGCTGTAATGTTTGGAGAATAATCAGAGATATACATGCAACAATGTGTATGAATCACAGTGTAAACTCCCCCTTGCGCAGCCAGAATAGTATCCCTGCATATCTGGTTTCAAGGACAAAGTCACTAATTTTGCCTTGCTCTTCTTCAAGCAGCCTTAGCGTTTTAATGGTGTCTTTAAACATAGTAACTGTCCAATTGTTTAAATGATGCAAATCTCTATAATTCATCATGACTCCTAAAGGAGGAATAACTCCCCTTGATATCTGTGTCCAGTAGTCATGAGTCAAAACAGAGCTTACTTCCGTTGTGCATTGTGGATATGAGCAGTCCCCAAAGATTTTTGAATGAAATGAGATGGGATTACTTTCCCAAAGGTGCAGACTCCTTTCCATCGTGCTGGCATGCGATCATAGGCCATCCATCCACACAGCAACCATAAATTTGCTCCCAGGAGATGACCAAGCTTATTTGGCTCAGCATAGATTAATTTTGCAAAGGATTCCATTAACATAGCCAAATAAGTGGACGATGGTGCATATTTCCCATTCGCACATTTATACAACTGGTTTTCTCTCGTGGTGGGACAACATGTGGCAGGAATATATGGACACCCACTTTCATTGATCAAAGATGTGATATCATATCGAGAAATGTTATGTACAAAGTAAGTGAGATTTTAAGTTTTCATGTCATTCGAATAAACCCGACTTCCATTGCTAATAACAATTGTTTTGTTGCAAAATGGATATGTCCCCAAGTAAGTCATATTCTCTACCGTTTCATTGTGGGTCTAACAGATACCCGCCACCTCTTGGATCCGGCTTCCAAGATGTAAGATAGTTATGTTAGTTGTAGTCCAACTGCTAGACCACGTCCCCGAACAACCATAGCATTGTCCCTTATACCAGTCACCTTTGGCTAGAGGTACTGCAACCATTGGAAGCCCTGATGTTTTGTGAGTTGGCATGTGCATACATATCCAACAATCAGTTTTATTATGAAGGTTTGCTAGCTTCCCCATGTCCTGGATCAATGTGTTTCTTTTCCATTCCCCCAAATCCATCCCCTTGCCCCTTTGGCTGAAGATAAGGACGCACACAGTGAGCAGGAACCCAAACAACTGTCCCCTCATCTTCAATAGCAGCATATCCTTGGCCCCAAGTTATCAGCAGGACAGGTCCTCTCCACGTTGGATCTGGTAGTCTCCTATACAGAACTTTCGATCTTGGCATACCTGCAGAAGGGGAGGAAGCAAAATGCCTACTGGCTGCCATAGCAGCAGGAGATCCTGTCATGTTTAAAAATTTTAAGTGTATAATGTAATATTAAGAATGTTTTGTATGTAAGGCAAGCCATATCCATCCACTTCCCCCCGTTTTTGTTTTTATGTGAAGGAGCGCTGGTTTGAGTGTCTGATTAGTTCGTTCCACAATGGCTTGACCAGTGGAGTTTAGGGAATGCCAAATTTATGTATAATTGACCATCGATGGCAAAATTCCGCAAAGGCGGTGCTGATGTAAGCAGGGCCATTGTCGGTTTTTATCTCCATTGGTGGGCCCACATGTGTGAAGGTACAGAGACAATGGTTGACTACATGTTTTGTAGTCTCTCCTCATTGAGGTGTTGCCATAATAAATCCTGAATAGGTATCAATGGTGACATGCAGATGGTATCATGGTTTGAAAGGAGGGTGTTGTGTGACATCCATTTGCCATAGCTGACAAGCATACGTCCCCCGAGGATTTACTCCTTGAGGAAGAGCAGTGGATTGAGCACTGCAACTAGGATATTGCTGGATAATAGCTGCTGCTTCTGCAGCAGTGAGCCCGAATTGTTTACAAAGAGCTTTAGCATTTTGATGTAAATAGCTATGTGAGTCCCACGGAGTAACAGGAGAAAGCGAGAGACAGGACATGGCTGATGCAGCCGAGTCATTCCCTTCTTGCAGCTCCTCGGGAAGTGGCTGGTGGCTGCGAATATGTGCGATATGCAAAGAATGTGTGCGAGAATGAAGACAGCTTTGCAGGGCTAAAAACAAACTCATAAGATTAGCATCAACAGAAGGAGAAAGATAAGCAAATTCAATGTTAAGTATTAATTGATAAATGTAAAGAGAATCCACAATTAGATTTAGCGGTTCTTGTGCAAATTCCTGTAAGGCCAAAATAGTAGCAGCTAATTTAGCCCTTTGTGCTGATTGCTGAGGAGGGGTAATCTTTGTTTTCCATACCCCTTCCTGTCTCCATGCACAAGTGCCGTAGGTCTTACCACCGTTCACATAAATGGTCATGCCCTCAACTGGCTGCTTAGCAATAACTGAATTAAAATTTACAGATATGTTTCAAAGCAACTGGAAATGAGGGTCACTGGGTGTATGGCAAGAAATCTTCCCTGGCCAATTTTCAAGAGCAATTTGCAATTCAATGGATTGACTATACCAAGTTTCCCACAAAGTGAGGGAGATAGGTAAAAATAACTGAACTAGATCTATGCCATATAAATGCATACTGCAATTTCGGCCTTTGATGATTAACTCACTATAAAGCATAGCCATAGTAGAAACTGTTTTTCTGGGAGTATTCTGCAAATGCAACCATTCAGTGATATAAACCTGCACCTCATGTAATTGAAATAAAGCTGCAGTAGGCAAGGCTGGAGTTTGTAAAATTGCCAAAGCGAATGGAGTGTCAGGAATGCATCGATCAACCCAACGCTGTGTTAAAGCCACACTTATGTGTGCCAGTACCTCCCTTTGTTCTGCTGATAAGGTTATAGCAGAATCCGGTCTCGCAGAGCCCTTTAGGGCAAAGAACAAGGGCTGGAGTACCGCTGTAGTTAACCCCAGGTAGGGTCTAACCCAGTTAATTCTTCCTAGTATTTGTTGTAATTTTATTAGAGAAATCTTTTCCTCAATTTTGATTTCTGGAATGACTGGATGAGCATAGGTTGCAAGGACCTTATGCCCTAAGTAGGCACATGGCGTTTGACTGAATTTTTTTCTGGGGCAATATGAAGTCCAAATCGCAATAATACCTCTTTAAGGCAAAGTAACGCTGCCTTAACTGTTCCCGATGGGCCGGGAGCTGCAATTAAAATATCATCCATGTAATGGTAAACCTTCCACCCAGGATGGGAGGTTCTGAATGGAGCCAGAGCCATTCGAACATATGACTGGCACATCGTTGGACTGTTTAGCATTCCTTGTGGCAAAACCTTCCATTGGTAACGAAAGGTAGGTGCTTTGTTATTCAACTCAGGTACGGTAAAGGCAAATAATTGCTTGTCATCTGCATGCAAAGGGATAGAAAAGAAGCAATCCCGTAAATCTACTACAACTAGATCCCAATTGTGTGGGATCAGGTTCGGGTTAGGCAAACCACATTGTAATGCTCCCATTGGTTGAAGGATGGAGTAGACAGCTCTCAAATCATGTAAAATTCTCCATTTTCCATTTTTCTTTTTCATAGCAAACACCGGAGTGTTATACGGACTAGAAGTTGGCTCAATGTGTCCTAATTGTAGCTGCTCAGCTACCAATTGATGTAAAGCTATAAGCTTTTCCTTTGGAAGTGGCCATTGGTCAATCCAAACTGGCTGAGAGGTTAACAATTGTAATTTTTCCATTATCCAATAACAATTTTTGTGCGGAACTGTGACAGTAAATCTCTACCCCACAAGTTTATGTGCAGGGGCAACACAAGAGGTTGAATCCTTGCAGTCTCATCAGTTGCTCTATGCAATGCCTTCAACCAATGTACACTGCTTCTTGCAAACTGCATACCACCCACTCCACGAACAGCCAGAGAATCTTCAAGCACCCATTCATTTGGCCATTCCTTTTGGCGTATCATAGAGACATCTGCTCCGGAATCTATAAGGCCAGAAAATGATTTTCCTTGAATTTCAATTGTCATTTTAGGTTGGTCTGTAGTCAATTTTTTTGTTGGCACTAGTGATTCTGCAGCAACTGGAGAACTGGCCATTTCAGTGAACCCAAAACCGCCAGTTCATGGGATCCCAATTAAAGGATTCATAGGGATGTATGGAAGCAATAATAATTGGACAATAGAGTCACCAGCCATTAATGATGCAGGAGTATCAGTGTACAATTGTACCTTAATAACCCCTTTATAATCTTGATCAATAACCCCTGGAATAACAAAAAAAAACCCTTTTTTTGAAGCAGAAGACCTGGGGAGTACCAATCCCACTGTTTTTTCTGGCAGTGGCCCATGCAAATCAGTGTCCTCAATGTACACTTGATTAGGAAAAGTCACATCAATTGAGTTCAACATTTTTAAATCCGAACCTGCACTCCCAGTAATTGCAGGCGATGCTTTTGTGACAGCCTTGGGAGCGGGGCTAGCTGCATGCCCCAAATTTAGTTTCCCGAATTTTGGTTCTGATCAGAGCGACATTGATTTTCCCAATTAAACCCTTTCGGACAGACAGACTTCGGGTGGATGTCCTTAATTTTATTTTTGTTAAATGCCATCACCCCCCGAGGGGCACGGCACTGGGCTTTAAAATGACCAGGCTTCCCACAATTAAAACAATTCCCTGTAGGTTTCATCTCTTTTTGTAATGCCATAGCCAAAGTCTTCATGTTGTAAGCCTGAGAACCCACCACTGCACATGCCTTTAACAGATCAGCCAGAGTAACCTCACCTCTAGCCACCAAAGGCTGTAAGATACATTTGCAGTCAGCGTTTGCATTTTCAACTGCCAATTTCCGCAAAAGTTCCTTTGCTGCTTCTTCATTAGAGATTTGCCAAGTAATAGCCAATTGTAGCCTTTCCACAAAATCATTATAAGACTCAGGTGCTGTTTGCTTAATTTGAGAAGAAGACGGCTTCCAGTTCCACGTGGCTTCGGTGGCAGCAGAAATTCATGACCGTCCATGATTCCTGCTGTGCTTGCCGCCGAGGTGCCCCCGATCCAAATGGATCTGGGGGATATGGCTGTCCCATAGGGGCAGCCAAAGAGAGAGGGGAGCTGGACAGGGGGTTGGGGGTGTTGCAGACCCCCTCCTCATCTGGAAAAACCTCTTTTTCCTGAGGTGGTGGAGCGGCGGTCAGGAATGGCCCCCACGAAGAAACCTGCAATGGGGTAAGATTTTGCTGGAGGAAGCAGGAAAAGTGAAAGTGCTGGCTGAGCAGGGTCAATCAACATCTCTCAAACTCTCTGGAACTGAATTGTTTCAATTGCTGGAGGATACATTGTATCCCTAAGAAGATCGGAAAGCAGCGGAGAAAGCTGTTAAAGGGAAACTTTTTTTTTTCTCTTCACTCTCCCACCCCATAGAAACAGCAGATGAAGATTTGAAATTTATTTGGGTACTGAAGGTGAATTATTTTGAAAGTTAAAGCCAAGGGACAAAAGATTCTTTGGACATTGGACTTAATAATTTAAGAAATCAGAAAACGCTTATTGGAGGTATGGATTTCTGATCATTTAAAAATAGTTGTTGTAAGTGGGAAGGGAGAGGAAAAAAATTGGAGCAGAAGTTGAAAAAGGAGGAGATTGCCTAGAATTCTAAAGAAAGATATATGTTAGTTGGACCTCTTTGATTAAACAGTAACCCCAGAAAGAGTAGAAGGGAAAAAAAGTATTACTTTTGGAATCTTTTCTGAATTATTCTTGATTAAAAATACTTGGGTGGTTGTTTTAGGAAAAGTTTCTCTTTTTATGATGGCATCGCTTGTGGATGAATTAAAAACTGAATTTCAAAAATATAAAAAGGAAGAAGAAGATGGAAAAGATACTTTGGGCACTTTATTTCAATTTTTAGAAATGGCGTTATGCACTTATGAAAAGTTGACTATGCAGCAGAACGATTGGGACAAAGAAGAAGAGGAAGAAGAAGCCATCTTTGATGAACAATGGGTTTTTTCTGGGGAGGAGGAGAAAGAGAATAAGAAAAAGGGGATTTTAAGGTTTGAAAAAACAACCAAAAAAGAGAAAAATGAGATGAAAGGTGGATGCAAGGTTAGAAAACAACGGAAAGGGAATAAGAAAAGGGAGGAGGAGAGACAAAGGGGTAAAAAGGGCAAGGAGAAGAATAAGCAAGAGAGAAAGGGGGGGAGGAGAAGCCTTAATGGTGGGAAGCAAGATTTAAAGAAAAAAAGCTTATTTAGAGACAATGGGTGAATCTAATTGAAAAAAAAGGGGGATTCTGGAAGGTACATAAGATTGTGTCTTTATATGTGTATCTAGAGTAAAATGCTTAAGATATAAATGAGTATTAATATATACGATTAGTTTTTTTTTTTTAATGATATGGATAGTGCTTATATAGGATTTTAGTTATTGCTGGGTTTTTTACCTTCTTTATTAAATTTATTGTGTAATTTTAGAATGTACTAAACAGAATCCCAAGATAAATTAAGTGTTATATGAAGTAATTTTAAGTTAGGACAATGAGTTAAAGGCGTCACTCCAATCAGTGTATATATTAAAAGAAAAAAGATGAATGGATAATTGGAAATAGAACAGACAAAGAATGATATTGAAAATGATAATAAGATAATGAAGGATATATAAAGGGAATATGATGTTTGAATTTGTGTCTGTGTGAAGAGTTTCAACCCGGGATCAAGCAGCCTTCAGAAAAGATGTTTTAGGTTTGTTTGTTTTTTCTATGTTCTGTGTTTTGTATGTTTATGAAAGGCAATAAAATTTTAATAAGCAAGAAATATAATTTGGATAACTAGAATAAAAAGGAGAAGTCTGGATAAGATATGAAGTTAAATAGATAACATAAATATTGATATTACAATTTGGAATTATTTTGTATGTTCTATTGGCTTTCTTCTTTAATTATTTTTTTTTTTTTTTAGAAAAGATTTTTCAAGTTGTTATGCCTGGATTATTTGTGTATTGTTTTTGTAAAATTAATAAAATTTGTTATAAAAAAAAATTGAGAAAAAGACCGTGCAGGAGTTCCCACATCCTGGATGCGGAACAATGCCCCAAGGACAGCTTCCATAACCACGGGAAATACGTGATCAGGCAAATTAGTAGTTTGATCAGCAGTGGATTCAAACAAGCCTGCCCCATAGATTTGGTCTGGCGTATACAGCCCCCCGAATTCCGTCCCCTAGTGATAGCTTCCCTTTGATATTCTGAATCAAAAACCACATACTGAGTAGAACTCAATATCATTCTCATTAAATCTTTCCAGTCACTAGGAATCATGCGTGAGGAAGCCAAACTTGTCAGGAGACCCTTTGTAAAGGGACTTTGAATACCATAATCTTTAACTGCTTTCTTAATTTCCCTAAGTACTGCCAAAGGAATCGGAACCCATTCAGCCTGCATGTTGCCTTGAGCATCCACTTGCCTATTAACTGGAAACAAATTCATCTGGGGAATCTCATCAGGCTCTAATTTCCCCTCATTGAAAGCCTGATGCATCATTACTTGAACTTTTCCCATTTGTGGCTGGGGTGCCCCCTCCACTGGCGTAGGTGCTGTTGGAACTGACAAAGCATATTCCAGTTTTGGAGTTGGAGGGTGCAACACAATTTCTTTATAGGAGGAGGTTCTACTAAAGTTTTTAAAAGTGGTCTCTAAAGCAGTCATAACAACCTTCCAATATATTAAAATTTCAGCTGTTGCCCATGGCTCTTCATGAAGGATAGTTCCAATTTTCCTCCACGTGTCTAACTTTAAAGAGCCTCTCTCTGAGTAACAGGGGCATTGCTGCCAGATCTCTTGCAGCAGCTGTTTCACATTACCTTTTGAAAGAACTATTTGCTCCCCCCCAGAGGGTTTAAAGATTAAGAAGTTTGTCCTGGCTAACTTCAGCAGCTCACTAACATGACATTCCTGTGTCTGAGAAAGTTTTCCCCCCATGTTCCCTGAAAAATCCTATTGTCCAGCAATAGTTAAGTACGTACTTTACCTATTCCAGGCGAGGAAACACGGAGATCCGGACACATACCACCTGCAGTGGATCATGTCGGGGTCACCACTTGTGGTGGTCTCCCATGGAAAGAATGAGACACAAGCGTGTGTTCTCAGGATGGGAGCCCAGAATAAATTCCAGTGCTTCCTTTTATTGAGATTTTAGTACATAGTAAGCATAATTACATTGTGGATTAATAATTAGATATGGTACAGGCTTCTTTGCAGTTGTCTAAGCTGCCTCCTTGTTTGTATTTGTCCTTATTGTTCTCTTTTCCTTGCACTATCTTAGTGACCTTTAAACAGGCATGTATGTATAAAGCATTATATTAATCATTACTCAAGCCCAAGCCAAAGTTTATTATTCCCACAGATGGCATGGCTCCTGTTAGGGATACACACCCTAGCAGAACGTGCAACGGCAGTCTAGCAGGCAGGCAAATGATGTGAGATAAACATTGTTGTAGTTTACAGTCAGTAAGACAGATACACTATGCCAGTTAAATAGTTTTTTATTCCAGCAAGAGTTATAGCATAGTCAAAACAGTCCATATGTCATACACTAGTTCAGTCCATCTGGGGATTAATTAGTTGCAAAGTCCAGTGTCGAAAATAGAGATCAGTAAACTACTCCTTTATACCTACTGGTTTTCTTAAATATATAGTGTGCTGCAATGGTGCATGCGGATAGGCAGTTTCTACATCTAAGTGATTTATGATATAGTTTTTCTTAGCTGCCCACACTAAAGCTGCTCTCAAGGTTGTTGCCTTTAAATTTGGTGCAAATACTTCATCATAATCACATGCAATTTGATTAAATCCTTGAGCTACCAACCTAGCCTCATGGGTAACAGTCCCATTTTTACCAGTTTTTAACTTAAATATCCATTTGCAGCCAATGGACTTTTCACCTGGAGGTAATTTGGCATTTTCATAAACTTTCATTTCCTTTAATGAATTTAATTCTTTCTCCATTGCTCCATGCCAATTTTCTTGTTCCTTTGCAGGATACATTCTAAGTTCTTCAACAGTAGTTGGAACTTTACTAACTTGGCAAACTACACTTGCTTGACACCTGTCAGGTGGTCTGGTTACACATGTAGAATGTCTAGGTATTACAGGGCTTATAGGTGGACTTTCTTGTTCTACCTGTTCCTGATTATCTATTTCTTCCTGTTCTGGTATTTCTTCCTGTTCTGGTCCTATATGCTCTTCCTGTACTTCCTCTTTAATTGTACTCTTCTTATTACTGATTTTTTCTTTTGGTCTTTTGTAGGTTTCTATAATTACTTCCTTACTTGAATCTTGTTCCAGTTTTTCCCATCCTACATGTTCTAGAAATTTGGCACTAGCACTACAGTAAACTGTAGATGTTCCTTTTTCCCAGAATCTGTATTACTTGTGATTAGATTCATAACCTAGAAAGAATAACTTTTTAGCCCTATGTTGCCCCTTATTTCTCAGTTGTGTAGGAATATGCACCCATGCTGGTGCTCCAAATGTGTGCATGTAGTTTAAGTCAGGTTTTCTATCATGCCACCATGTGAATGGTAATTCACCTGTTGTTGAGTTAACAACATTATTCAATATATGATTACTACACATTATTGCTTCTCCCCACAAAGTTTCAGGTAATCCTGAATCTGACAGCGTAGTACAAGCCATTGCCTGTATTGCTTGGCCTTGTCTTTCTATAAAGGCATTATGTTGTGGCCTATATGGTGCAGACTTTTTATGTTCAACACCTGCCATCTTCAGTTTATTTTGGAATTTATTGTTTATAAATTCCGTACCATTATCAGTGATAAGAGCTACTAACTTCCTTTTAGTTTTTCTTTCTGCAAATTTAAGCCAATTAAAGAAATTTTGATATGTTTCCGTTTTGCTCTTCATTAGATAACAGAAACCATATCTGGAATAATGGTCCATTATACTCAGTATATAACGAGCACCTCCCACACTTGGTTTTTTAGGACCTATAATATCAGCAAATACGACCTCTAGAGGCTCCTTTGTTTTAAATCCATTAACTCTATTTGCTGGCATTTCCTTGCTTTTTTCTTGACTACAAGAATTGCAGTGCAAATACTTACTGCAAGGCTTCAGTTTTATACCCTTAGATAGTTCTACTGTTTGTTTAAGCATTTTAAAATTTATATGCCCCAAACGTCTGTGTAACAAATGTATGCACTCATCATGAGGTTTAGCATTATTATAAACTATGTTAGCTACCTCTGAATTATTATTTAAGACATACAATTCACCTTTTAAAGTTGCAGTCACTTTTTTACCTTCTTTTTCAATTATGCAATTGTCTCCCCTAAAAGTAATTACATAACCTAGTTTAACCAAAACTCTAACTGAAAGCAAATTAAACTTAAGTTGTGGTTAATCAGTTGCAAAGTCCAGTGTTGAAAATAGAGGTCAGTAAAGTTACAAATAATCAGTCCAGCAATATATCTCTTTTGCAGTCAGAGATATGAAGAAAATCAAACCCCTTTTCTTCGTTTCAGCAACAGCAGGGAAACACACAGTTATCACCATCAATCAACCATCAATCATTGTCAGCTCTCCAGTAAAAGCCAGCAAACAGTGAGCTCTCTTGCTCCCTCTTATGGTGATTTTACAACCGCACCCAAAATACATGTTTTGCAGTTAAAGTGATACTTACACTTAAACTCACTAACATAGTTTATATTTATATACCTTGACCTTTAGCTTTCAGTTTCCAACCATTAGCTAACGATATCTGCTGTGAACTCGTGGACATCTTAATAAATCTTTTCTTATCTTTCGTTATACAGTGCGATGCTCCACTATCTACCACCCAGTTTCGTTGCTATACATGGCTAACTCTAAGCATTTTTCTTTTTTTTTGATGCCTTTTATCTTTCTGGCTGGCATTTTGGCTTTTTGCTTTCTTGCAGAATCTTGCCAAATGTCCTTTTCCTCCACAATTAAAACATTTTCTAATTGTATAGGCTGACAAAGATATTTTCTCTTCTTCACATTGTGGTTGTTCCCTTCTGAGTTGATCCCTTTCAAGCCTTCTCCTGGCTTCTTCAATTAATCTGCCAGTAATGTCAGTTAATGTGAGGTTATCTTTTGGCAGAACCTCAAGTGAAGTTACGTAGTCATCGTAGCTTTCATCTAAAGAAGACAAAATTATATAAATCTGATGTAGTTTTGTGAAGATAAGTTCTTTTTCATGCAGTTCCTGAAAAATTCTCTTCATTATGTTTATATGACTCAGCATGTCTCCATTCTTTTGAAGATGTGTTCTGAACAGTTTTCATGTAAGATTTATATGTGCTCCTACACTGTCTCGAACATAAATCTTCTTTAAATTCTCCCAACATTTGGCATCTGTTTCTTCTCCTCGTATATGTACAAGCTGCTCATCAGAGAGTGTCAGTCCTATTATACAGAGAGCTTGCTCATTCTTCAGTTGATATTCTTGTATTTTCTGGGCATCATTCTCATCCTCTGGATCTCATGCATCTACTTCTGGTGGGTTTTGAATTATACTCCACAAACTTTCTCTGCGTAGAAGTAGGCTACATTTCATAGACCATGAAACATAGTTTGTTCCATCCAGCTTGGATATTAGAGACAAATATTAGAGATTTGTAAATTGACTTGTGCCATCTTTATCTGGATATTAAACTATAATTAATAAAACACAGCTGTCCGTTTACAGTATTGTGTAACTACACAAACTCTCACTTTAATCAAAGCCTGTTATATCCTGGTTAGTCTGACTGTGCACCTGGGCCCATAACCAGTGTTAGGGATACACACCCTAGCAGAACATGAGAAAATTGGAACTATCCTTCATGAAGAGCCACGGGCAACAGCTGAAATTTTGATATATTGGAAGGTTGTTATGACTGCTTTAGAGACCCAGCAACAACCTCTTTTAAAAACTTTAGTAGAACCTCCTCCATATAAAGAAGTTGTGTTGCACCCTCCAACTCTAAAACTGGAATATGCTTTCTCAGCTCCAACAGTGCCTACGCCAGTGGAGGGGGCACCCCAGCCACAACTGGGAAAAGTTCAAGTAATGATGCATCAGGCTTTCAATGAGGGGAAATTAGAGCCTGATGAGATTCCCCAGATGAATTTGTTTCCAGTTAATAGGCAAGTGGATGCTCAAGGCAACATGCAGGCTGAATGGGTTCCGATTCCTTTGGCAGTACTTAGGGAATTTAAGAAAGCAGTTAAAGATTATGGTATTCAAAGTCCCTTTACAAAGGGTCTCCTGACAAGTTTGGCTTCCTCACGCATGATTCCTAGTGACTGGAAAGATTTAATGAGAATGATATTGAGTTCTACTCAGTATGTGGTTTTTGATTCAGAATATCAAAGGGAAGCTTTCACTAGGGGATGGAATACACCAGACCAAATCTATGGGGCAGGCTTGATTGAATCCACTGCTGATCAAACTACTAATTTGCCTGATCACGTATTTCCCGTGGTTATGGCAGCTGTCCTTGGGGTGTTGTTCCGCATCCAGGATGTGGGAACCCCGGCATGGTCTTTGTCTCAAATTAAGCAAACAGCATCTGAGTCTTATAATGATTTTGTGGAAAGGCTACAATTGGCTATTACCAGGCAAATCTCTAATGAGGAAGCTGCAAAAGAACTTTTGCTGAAATTGGCAGAACCAAAATTCGGGAAACTAAATTTGGGGCATGCAGCTAGCCCCGCTCCCAAGGCTGTCACAAAAGCATCGCCTGCAATTACTGGGAGTGCAGGTTCGGATTTAAAAATGTTGAACTCAATTGATGTGACTTTTCCTAATCAAGTGTACATTGAGGACACTGATTTGCATGGGCCACTGCCAGAAAAAACAGTGGGATTGGTACTTCCCAGGTCTTCTGCTTCAAAAAAAGGGTTTTTTTGTTATTCCAGGGGTTATTGATCAAGATTATAAAGGGGTTATTAAGGTACAATTGTACACTGATACTCCTGCATCATTAATGGCTGGTGACTCTATTGCCCAATTATTATTGCTTCCATACATCCCTATGAATCCTTTAATTGGGATCCCATGAACTGGCGGTTTTGGGTTCACTGAAATGGCCAGTTCTCCAGTTGCTGCAGAATCACTAGTGCCAACAAAAAATTTGACTACAGACCAACCTAAAATGACAATTGAAATTCAAGGAAAATCATTTTCTGGCCTTATAGATTCCGGAGCATATGTCTCTATGATACGCCAAAAGGAATGGCCAAATGAATGGGTGCTTGAAGATTCTCTGGCTGTTCGTGGAGTGGGTGGTATGCAGTTTGCAAGAAGCAGTGTACATTGGTTGAAGGCATTGCATAGAGCAACTGATGAGACTGCAAGGATTCAACCTCTTGTGTTGCCCCTGCACATAAACTTGTGGGGTAGAGATTTACTGTCACAGTTCCGCACAAAAATTGTTATTGGATAATGGAAAAATTACAATTGTTAACCTCTCAGCCAGTTTGGATTGACCAATGGCCACTTCCAAAGGAAAAGCTTATAGCTTTACATCAATTGGTAGCTGAGCAGCTACAATTAGGACACATTGAGCCAACTTCTAGTCCTTATAACACTCCGGTGTTTGCTATGAAAAAGAAAAATGGAAAATGGAGAATTTTACATGATTTGAGAGCTGTCTACTCCATCCTTCAACCAATGGGAGCATTACAATGTGGTTTGCCTAACCCGAACCTGATCCCACGCAATTGGGATCTAGTTGTAGTAGATTTACGGGATTGCTTCTTTTCTATCCCTTTGCATGCAGATGACAAGCAATTATTTGCCTTTACCGTACCTGAGTTGAATAACAAAGCACCTACCTTTCGTTACCAATGGAAGGTTTTGCCACAAGGAATGCTAAACAGTCCAACGATGTGCCAGTCATATGTTCGAATGGCTCTGGCTCCATTCAGAACCTCCCATCCTGGGTGGAAGGTTTACCATTACATGGATGATATTTTAATTGCAGCTCCCGGCCCATCGGGAACAGTTAAGGCAGCGTTACTTTGCCTTAAAGAGGTATTATTGCGATTTGGACTTCATATTGCCCCAGAAAAAAATTCAGTCAAACGCCATGTGCCTACTTAGGGCATAAGGTCCTTGCAACCTATGCTCATCCAGTCATTCCAGAAATCAAAATTGAGGAAAAGATTTCTCTAATAAAATTACAACAAATACTAGGAAGAATTAACTGGGTTAGACCCTACCTGGGGTTAACTACAGCGGTACTCCAGCCCTTGTTCTTTGCCCTAAAGGGCTCTGCGAGACCGGATTCTGCTATAACCTTATCAGCAGAACAAAGGGAGGTACTGGCACACATAAGTGTGGCTTTAACACAGCGTTGGGTTGATCGATGCATTCCTGACACTCCATTCGCTTTGGCAATTTTACAAACTCCAGCCTTGCCTACTGCAGCTTTATTTCAATTACATGAGGTGCAGGTTTATATCATTGAATGGTTGCATTTGCAGAATACTCCCAGAAAAACAGTTTCTACTATGGCTATGTTTTATAGTGAGTTAATCATCAAAGGCCGAAATTGCAATATGCATTTATATGGCATAGATCTAGTTCAGTTATTTTTACCTATCTCCCTCACTTTGTGGGAAACTTGGTATAGTCAATCCATTGAATTGCAAATTGCTCTTGAAAATTGGCCAGGGAAAATTTCTTGCCATACACCCAGTGACCCTCATTTCCAGTTTCTTTGAAACATATCTGTAAATTTTAATTCAGTTATTGCTAAGCAGCCAGTTGAAGGCATGACCATTTATGTGAACGGTGGTAAGACCTACGGCACTTGTGCATGGAGACAGGAAGGGGTATGGGAAACAAAGATTACCCCTCCTCAGCAATCAGCACAAAGGGCTAAATTAGCTGCTACTATTTTGGCCTTACAGGAATTTGCACAAGAACCGCTAAATCTAATTGTGGATTCTCTTTACATTTATCAATTAATACTTAACATTGAATTTGCTTATCTTTCTCCTTCTGTTGATGCTAATCTTATGAGTTTGTTTTTAGCCCTGCAAAGCTGTCTTCATTCTCGCACACATTCTTTGCATATCGCACATATTCGCAGCCACCAGCCACTTCCCGAGGAGCTGCAAGAAGGGAATGACTCGGCTGCATCAGCCATGTCCTGTCTCTCGCTTTCTCCTGTTACTCCGTGGGACTCACATAGCTATTTACATCAAAATGCTAAAGCTCTTTGTAAACAATTCGGGCTCACTGCTGCAGAAGCAGCAGCTATTATCCAGCAATATCCTAGTTGCAGTGCTCAATCCACTGCTCTTCCTCAAGGAGTAAATCCTCGGGGGACGTATGCTTGTCAGCTATGGCAAATGGATGTCACACAACATCCTCCTTTCAAACCATGATACCATCTGCATGTCACCATTGATACCTATTCAGGATTTATTATGGCAACACCTCAATGAGGAGAGACTACAAAACATGTAGTCAACCATTGTCTCCGTACCTTCACACATGTGGGCCCACCAATGGAGATAAAAACCGACAATGGCCCTGCTTACATCAGCACCGCCTTTGCGGAATTTTGCCATCGATGGTCAATTATACATAAATTTGGCATTCCCTAAACTCCACTGGTCAAGCCATTGTGGAACGAACTAATCAGACACTCAAACCAGCGCTCCTTCACATAAAAACAAAAACGGGGGGAAGTGGATGGATATGGCTTGCCTTACATACAAAACATTCTTAATATTACATTATACACTTAAAATTTTTAAACATGACAGGATCTCCTGCTGCTATGGCAGCCAGTAGGCATTTTGCTTCCTCCCCTTCTGCAGGTATGCCAAGATCGAAAGTTCTGTATAGGAGACTACCAGATCCAACGTGGAGAGGACCTGTCCTGCTGATAACTTGGGGCCAAGGATATGCTGCTGTTGAAGATGAGGGGACAGTTGTTTGGGTTCCTGCTCACTGTGTGCGTCCTTATCTTCAGCCAAAGGGGCAAGGGGATGGATTTGGGGGAATGGAAAAGAAACACATTGATCCAGGACATGGGGAAGCTAGCAAACCTTCATAATAAAACTGATTGTTGGATATGTATGCACATGCCAACTCACAAAACATCAGGGCTTCCAATGGTTGCAGTACCTCTAGCCGAAGGTGACTGGTATAAGGGACAATGCTATGGTTGTTCGGGGACGTGGTCTAGCAGTTGGACTACAACTAACATAACTATCTTACATCTTGGAAGCCGGATCCAAGAGGTGGCGGGTATCTGTTAGACCCACAATGAAACGGTAGAGAATATGACTTACTTGGGGACATATCCATTTTGCAACAAAACAATTGTTATTAGCAATGGAAGTCGGGTTTATTCGAATGACATGAAAACTTAAAATCTCACTTACTTTGTACATAACATTTCTCGATATGATATCACATCTTTGATCAATGAAAATGGGTGTCCATATATTCCTGCCACATGTTGTCCCACCACGAGAGAAAACCAGTTGTATAAATGTGCGAATGGGAAATATGCACCATCGTCCACTTATTTGGCTATGTTAATGGAATCCTTTGCAAAATTAATCTATGCTGAGCCAAATAAGCTTGGTCATCTCCTGGGAGCAAATTTATGGTTGCTGTGTGAACGGATGGCCTATGATCGCATGCCAGCACGATGGAAAGGAGTCTGCACCTTTGGGAAAGTAATCCCATCTCATTTCATTCAAAAATCTTTGGGGACTGCTCATATCCACAATGCACAACGGAAGTAAGCTCTGTTTTGACTCATGACTACTGGACACAGATATCAAGGGGAGTTATTCCTCCTTTAGGAGTCATGATGA
Organism: Hydrophis major; assembly: GCA_033807585.1. Classification (NCBI taxonomy): domain Eukaryota; kingdom Metazoa; phylum Chordata; class Lepidosauria; order Squamata; family Elapidae; genus Hydrophis; species Hydrophis major. Next base: position 7,991,094 of record CM066331.1, read on the forward strand.
ACTATAGAGATTTGCATCGTTTAAACAATTGGACAGTTACTATGTTTAAAGACACCATTAAAACGCTAAGGCTGCTTGAAGAAGAGCAAGGCAAAATTAGTGACTTTGTCCTTGAAACCAGATATGTGGTGCATACTATTCTGGCTGCGCAAGGGGGAGTTTGCGCTGTGATTCATACACATTGTTGCATGTATATCTCTGATTATTCTCCAAACATTACAGCTACTATACAGCATATGGAACAAACCCTGAAGGAGAATCCATTACAATCGGAGGATGAGGGACTGGACGTGTGGTCTGCACTTTGGTCCTGGTTGCCAAATGGTTCATGGATTCGTCACCTAATTGTTGGAGTGATATTGCTTTTTATACTTTCTCTTTATGCATGCTGTATTATCCAATGTCTCCCTGGACTTTTAGGAATGTGTCGGGTGAAGCCTACGGAAGGAGAATTGCTGTTGCAGATGGCGAAAAGCTACCGAGGCATCCGCGATCATCAAAAAACTAAAACAGCGGAGATGTGGGAATAATAAACTTTGGCTTGGGCTTGAGTAATGATTAATATAATGCTTTATACAGTGCTTCCTTTTATTGAGATTTTAGTACGTAGTAAATATAATTACATTGTGGATTAATAATTAGATATAGTAAATCAAACCCCTTTTCTTCGTTTCAGCAACAGCAGGGAAACACACAGTTATCACCATCAATCCATCATTGTCAGCTATCCAGTAAAAGCCAGCAAACGGTGAGCTCTCTTGCTCCCTCTTATGGTGATTTTACAACTGCACCCAAAATACATGTTTTAACAGTTAAAGTGATACACACACTTAAACTCACTAACATAGTTTATATATTATTTTTTACCCAAACTAAGTTAGGTAACCAATGTTTTTCCTAACAGCTCCCCAAATCAACACAGACTGTGGAAACTTCACATTGGATTTCAAGCATCTTGCAGTATGTGCCTCTCCATTCTTCCTCCAGACTCTGGGTCCTTGGCTTCCAAATGAGATGCAAAAGTTGCTCTCATCAGAAAAGAAGACCACTGAGCAACAGACCAGGTCTATTTTTCTTTAGCCCAGGTAAGACGCTTCTTGTGAATGTATTATAAAATGTTGCCATTAGTGTTCTTTTAAAAGACACATACACGGAAATCAGAACCACAAAAATGCCCTGACATACAGGAAAACTTATCTTGCAAGGACACGACAACTTTAGCTAATCACGCCATAGATAACGCCCGGCTAGCTTGAAAAATCCTTGAGACATGTCAGTGATATATAGTCATGATATATGAGCTATGCATTCCCTTGTTCTGTAATGGCATAAACTGCTTATTTCTTTGTTCTTTGTACTCCTAACCCCTCCCTACCAAAAGAACACAATAAAGGAGGTTGTAGCAGAGCAATCGGGGCCGGGACCACTCCATCTGCCCCAGGCGCGATGTGCTTCCTCACTTCAAGCATCTAAATGTCTGGTGTCTTTTCTTGGTGCCTAAATTCTGGTCCACCCTCGCGAGGGTCCCGCCAAAACTTAACGGACTAGAAGAAGAAGGTCTGCCGGGCCGGTCGCTCAACGCGACAGCTGGGGGCTCGTCCGGGATCCTTCGTCCTTCGGTCTTCTAGTCTCACGGTGTTGCCTCTGTCTAGAGGAACACTGCCTTCACTCCTATTACTACGCACCTGGCAAGGCTTTGTACAATCATAAGTAATGGGCTCCCCACTTTCCAAAGTTTCGTCAGTACATAGGGACGAACTTTACGCACTTGTGAAGAAGGCTAATTCTTGTCAAAAATCTAATGGCACTACAATTTTCTCTATCTCTAAAAAATCCCTGACTAATCTTTTACTTTTCATAGAAAAATATTGTCCTGTCTATCCCTCTGGAGGAACGCTCAAATCCTCCACTTGGGAGGGGATAGGAAAATATCTTCATGATACCCCATGGGCTCCTGTGGATATTCTGACTTCCTGGAAGGCTGTTATGGCAGCCATCAACACCCTCTATCCTCCCTCTTCATCTCTAGAACCATCCTCTTCTTCCACTTCCGATCCCAAAACTACCGCCCCTCTCGCTGCCCATCTTGACTCCACTTCTCTACCTCTTCCTCCCTACCCTGACACCTCCCCCTCCCCTTCAGCCCCTGTGTCCGATTTCTCTCCACATCAACCTCTCGGAGGCACCATTACTGAACTCCTTTCCTCTCCTTTTTCTCTGGAAGTTGAAAGCCCTTCGGCTTTTCCTATGACCATTTTCCCGGGGCGGCGGGAGGAAACGTGTATAACAACATCGAATTTAAAGTTTTGAAACAGATTAAGGACGCTGTAACCACCTACGGTCTACATTCTTCTTTCACGAGGGGGATACTTGATTCCTTAGTTACTACTAACACTGTTATGTTACTATATGACTGGAAAATGCTTTTTTCAATGCTCATGACTCCAGCTCAATATGTTGTTTGGCAATCTGAATATGAAAAAGGGGTAGAAGCAGAAATTCGAAGAGGCTTATCCGCAGGAGTCACTGCAGATCAACTATTGGGGAAAGGGCAATCCGCGACACTAGTCCAACAACAAAATTCCCCCCGTCGCAGTTTTGCCATAATTTACATGTGTGCCATGAATGCTCTTAAGCGGGTGGATGATTCGGATTCTCAGTCTACCCAAACTTTCTTAAAAATCATGCAGGAGCCAAATGAGCCATATGCCTCTTTCATCAGCCGCCTGCAAACAGCCTTGGATAGGCAAAAAGATAATTCCACAGCCAAACAAGAATTGCTCATGAAACTTGCCTTTTCCAACGCTAATCATGATTGCCAAAAAATCCTTCAACCCATGGCCAACAAACCAGGAGCAACCCTGGCTGAATTTTTGCAACTTTGTAGAATTGTGGGCACAACTTCTCATAAAATGAATGCTCTTGCCGCTGCTATCACTACCTCTTTACCTTCCTCTGTTACTGCCTCCCCCTCTGGTAATTGTGCTCCTGATGCTTTTCCCGTAGCGCGCAATGGCAATTGCTTTAATTGTGGAAAACCTGGACACTTTAAAAACCAGTGTCGAATGCCAGGGGGGGGAGGTGCGCCTCGTGGCCAAGCAAAAGGGCTGCCTCCTCCGTCCAAACCTAAAACTATCTGCCCCCGATGCCGTAAAGGGTATCATTGGGCTTCGCAATGCCGCAGCAATCCTCCTCCTCTTCCCCAATCTCTGGGAAACTAATTGAGGTGTTTTCAGCTAACCCCGCCACAAAGGCTGAGTTTTCCACCACCACCTTCCCGGTAGAATTGGCCGAAGATCTTGTGTATGATGACCCTGGCGCTGTGTTTTCTCTTCCCCTTGTCGTCACATTTCTTAAACCCCTTCCTCCCTCTAACCCTGTTTTGCTCATTCCTAACTCCTCGCTCACAATTGAGGGCGTGGTCGCTGCTCCCTATCTGTATGATTCATCAGACTTAAAACAGCTTTCTTTGGCCGGAATAGGGGATAGATGCTTTTCTCTAAAAAAGGGGACGATCATCGCTACTCTTATACTTCTGCCCCCTTCTGACGCTCCATCCTTGTTTGCTTTGCAGCAACCAGTGCAGGCTTCAAAACCTACTCTTACTGTCACGCTTAATGGTCATCTTTTCGAGGGTCTGATTGATACCGGCGCTGATGTTTCTGTCATCCGCTCCGCCGAATGGCCCTCCTCTTGGTCCCTTGTGGAAGCATCCTCGGTGCAGGGTGTGGGTGGAGCACAGGCCGCTAAGGTCAGCTCTCACTGGCTTTCTGCTGTCACTAAGCATTCTAACATCACTGCTTATCTGAAACCCTACATTTTACCCTTGCATTGCAATTTGTGGGGTTGTGACTTGCTTTCTCAATTTCATGCTTCTATCCAACTGCCATAATCACACTCATGGCTACGCAAACATACATTGCTCCTCTTGATCTTTCCCTAAAAACACCCATTCCGGTATGGGTTGATCAATGGCCACTCACTAAAGAGAAATTGCAGGCCTTACACCTTCTTGTTCAGCAGCAGTTGGATGAGGGTCATATTGAAACATCTACTAGTCCCTACAACACCCCAGTGTTTGTTATCAAGAAAAAATCTGGTAAGTGGCGCCTCCTGCAGGATCTCAGGGCTATCAATTCCATTATTCAACCCATGGGGCCGTTACAATGTGGCCTGCCCAATCCTAATCTTATTCCTGAAGGGTTTGACCTGGTCATCATAGACTTAAAAGATTGCTTCTTTTCCATACCATTGGCACAAAAGGATAGAATGCTTTTTGCTTTCACTATTCCTGAACTTAATAATTCCAAACCTACCTCGCGATACCAATGAAAAGTCTTGCCTCAAGGTATGTTAAACTCACCCACAATGTTTCAATTTTTTGTAGACAGGGCTTTATGCCCCTATCGATCTCAATTTCCTGATTTTCTTGTGTATCATTACATGGATGATATTTTAATTGCAGCAAATGGCCCAAAAGGAACAATTCAAAAAACCTTTTCTTTGCTACTAAACATATTAGCACAAGCAGGACTGCACGTAGACCCTGAAAAAATTCAAACCCAATACCCAATGCAATATCTAGGCCACAATGTTCTGATGTCCACAGCATCTCCCCATATCCCCGCACTCACACTCCCTCAACCCACCACCTTGGTCCAACTACAACAGTGTTTGGGGGTCATTAACTGGGCTCGACCATATCTTGCCCTAACAACACACATGTTATCGTCTCTGTTCCAAGCACTTGTAGGCTTGAAGAACCCAGCAGACAAAGTCATCCTATCCGAGGAACATTTGCAAGCCTTGCAACAAGTAAACAAAGCCCTGGCCACCCAGTGGGTGGACCGCGCTCTTGCAAATACACCACCCTCCCTTGCCATCCTTTCCACACACCACCTTTTAACTGCAATTGTAGTTCAACTCTCCCATACCAAACGCCTGCACATTTTAAAATGGTTACATCTCCCACACACTCCTAGAACTTCAATATTCACAAGAGCAATGCAAATGGCTTCTCTTATTGAAAAAGGAAGGAAAAGGGCTAAGGCCATGATGGGGTTGGATATATTTACATTGTATGTTCCCTTTAAGATTACCCAATGGGAACCCCTCCTACAAGCATCGACCGTTTTACAGGACGCTCTGGAAGAGTGGTGCGGTCAAGTATCATGCCACCTCCCTCCAGATCCCCGTTTACAGGTACTCAGGACCGTTCCATTTGTGCTAACCTCTCCTCTTGTTCAGCAGCCATTAAAGGAAACACTTACTGTGTTTACAGATGGATCCAAGACCATTGGAGCATGCGCATGGTACAGGGATGGCCAGTGGCATAAACGCTTGACCACTCCCCAGCCATCCGCACAGCAGTCTGAATTGGCTGCCTTTATCTTGGCTCTCTCCCTCTTTTCTAATGAATCTTTAAATGTTATCTCTGATAGTTTGTATGTGACTCAAATGGTTGTACATATGTTTAATGCATATATTTCCCCTATGACCCCTCCTTCTCTAATGACACTCTTTTTACAGCTTCAGGCCTTGCTCAAAGAAAGAAAGACACCTTTATTTGTTGCCCATATTAGAAGTCACCAACAACTGCCCGGATTCCTTTCTGAAGGAAACCAAATGGCCGATGAGGCCTGCAAAGTTATGACTGCTTCCCCATGCTCTCAACCAATTTTGGCTGGGGAAAGTCATGACTATTTCCACCAAAATAGAAAGGCCTTGGTTCGACAATTTGGCATCACGAACCAAGAGGCCACTGCAATAATCCAACAATGCCCAACCTGCAGTTTACAAGCCAAGGGCATTCCCGAAGGTGTTAACCCTAGGGGTACTAAAGCTTGTGACACGTGGCAAATGGATGTCACCCACCATTCTTCCTTTGCACCCTGGAAGTACATTCATGTGTCTGTAGACACTTACTCTGGGTTTATCATGGCAACTTTGCAAAGGGGAGAAGCAACAAAAAATGTAATCAATCATTGTCTTTGGACTTTCGTAACGCTGGGATGTCCACAAAATCTCAAAACAGACAATGGACCTGCTTATACCAGTTCTCCCTTTGCAGAGTTCTGTCGTAAGTGGACCATCACGCACACATTTGGTATACCCTTTAATAGTCAAGGACAGGCTATTGTAGAAAGGGCTAATCAGACCTTGAAACAAGCCCTTGACCGGCAGATGGGGAAAAAGGCATTAGGCCCCCCGAACCTCCCGACATTACAAAATCTCTTAAATATCACTCTATATACTCTTAACTTTCTTAATCTTACTGGGACCCCTCCCTGCACTGCAGCATCCCATCACTTTTCTAAGCCAACAGCTCCCTCTTCCCATCCCCTTGTCTATTTCAGACAACTTCCAGATCCACAGTGGAAAGGACCTGCACAACTTATCACCTGGGGAAGAGGTTATGCTGCCGTACAACTTCCTGACCGGGTGCTCTGGGTTCCTGGTCGCTGTGTCAGGCCCTATCATGGCAAGCCTCCCAAAGATGCTCCCTGTGATCTTTTTGCTTCCCTGGACCTCTCCTGTCTCTTCACAATTTAATGCTTCTCCTAACATCATTCTGATTTTCCTGCTTCTCTTGTCCTTTCCTGTCTTTCCGAACTTTAACCTCTCCTCCAAAGAAATGGTCACAGGATATGCCTCCGCCTCCAGACCAATGCTTACCTGGTACCGACGCCTACTACGTCCCAGGAGACTTCGCCTCCACCGATCCGTTCCAGCATCCTCCAACCAGCACCAACCGCAGACTTACACCTGGACTATCCTTGATTTTCAAGGACAAGTGCTGAACTCCACCACCAATTACACCAGGTGGCCCTGGTTCCCGCCATTGTACATGGATTTTGCTGAAATGGATACAGGACTCATCAAATTCAGTGACAAGAAACTACAAGCTGATGTATGGGACAAACAAGGCTCCTGCTCTCCTGCCCCTGCAGACAACTATGGATTGTATTTTTGTCCATCTCATTCTACTGGATCTTCACGTGCGGCATGCGGAGGGGTTGTGGATAGATACTGTAAAAAATGGGACTGTATTTCTACGGGTCACATCTGGTGGACCCCACCTACCAAAAATGACTATTTACACATTACTAGAACTAGAGAACAAATACCATGCAATCTATGGCCGTGTTGTGGCCAAAGGTTAAACCCTCTTATCCTTACCTTTACTGAGGTCGGAAAGGCACTACCACGGGCCAAATGGATGTCTGGATTCACATGGGGGGGTCGCCAGTGGGATGGGGAAAAGGATGAGGGCAACATCTTCACGGTACGCCTTTCTATTCAACTGAAAAAATACGATATGGGTCCCAATCTTAATCTTAAATCAACATTTCTACAGAAACAGGATTCTGCCCCAAACCCACTTTTTCAATTAGTGAACTCTTCCCTTTCTTTACTCAAGGCAACCCTTAATGATTCGGCTAAAACCAATGAATGTTGGCTTTGTATTTCTGATTCACCTCCCTTTTATGAAGCAGTGGCATCGGAGGAAGCATTCTCCAATTCCACAAATGATACACTCTGCCGATGGAATACCTCCTCCATCACTATCACAGATATAATAGGCACAGGTTGTTGCATTGGTAATATACCTACCAATTATTCTCAATATTGTTACAATGCTTCTTCCAGGTATCACTGTGATGTATATCTCCCAAAAAACAGAAATTCAGCCTTACAAAAATCACCAGACACACACGGAGCCATGGGCGCTCTATATACTACATCAGGAGGTAACCTCACAGACCGTCTAACTGGCTATTTTTTTATTCCTGGTAATAATTCTATTTGGGCTTGCTCCACGGGTGCCACTGCCTGTGTACATGGGGATGTTCTATTGTCAGAAAACGTTTTTTGCATACAAGTCCAATTACTTCCAAAGATTTCTTATTACCCAGGCCCTGAACTGATTACAATGTTAGAACCTCCTCAATTCCCTCTCCACCAAAAAAGAGAAATAGCCACTGCATTAACATTATCAGTACTCCTCGGGTTAGGCGCAGCAGGAGCTGCCACAGGAGTGACTGCTCTAGCTGTAGGGCATCAACAGTTAGCCACTCTCAGCTTGCAAATAGATGAAGATTTAAAACGCATTGAAACTTCCATTTCCACCTTACAGGCTTCACTATCTTCTCTTGCAGAAGTAGCTTTACAAAACAGAAGAGGTCTGGATTTGCTCTTTCTAAACAAAGGGGGGTTGTATGTAGCCTTAAAAGAAGAATGTTGCTTTTATACAGACCATTCAGGTATTGTAAAAGACTCTATGGCAAAGTTAAGAAAACGCCTCAAAGACCGTGAAAACGAGAGACAACAACACAATTCCTGGTTTCAAGGCATGTTTAATTTTTCCCCATGGTTGACTACCTTACTTTCTGCATTAATAGGGCCACTTATTTTGTTTGTATTAATTTGTACCATTGGCCCTTGTATATTTGGCCGAGTGCTTCGCTTCTTAAAAAATCGCTTGAACGTGCTAGATACTGAAGTTAATAATACCCAAAAATCTATAAATTTGTTAGCCTCTGCCCTTGCATCAACAGATCCTGCTAAGCAACCGCTACTCGGATGGTCCTCAGACACCGAGTCAGATGAAGAAACTCCTCCAAAAAGGTACTTATGTGATGGTGGTTCGGTGTGTGACATTCCCACCTTGGACGAGACCGGACCGCGGGAGCACTTTGAGCTGAAGAGCTCGTTGTCCTCCTGCGGCGCCACTCTAGAGGAACAGGACTCTCTCCTGGACCACTTTGTGCCAAAATTTAAAGAAAAGGAGGAATTGTGAATGTATTATAAAATGTTGCCATTAGTGTTCTTTTAAAAGACACGTACACGGAAATCAGAACCACAAAAATGCCCTGACATACAGGAAAACTTATTTTGCAAGGACACGACAACTTTAGCTAATCACGTCATAGATAACGCCCGGCTAGCTTGAAAAATCTTTGAGACGTGTCAGTGATATATAGTCATGATATATGAGCTATGCATTCCCTTGTTCTGTAATGGCATAAACTGCTTATTTCTTTGTTCTTTGTACTCCTAACCCCTCCCTACCAAAAGAACACAATAAAGGAGGTTGTAGCAGAGCAATCGGGGCCGGGACCACTCCATCTGCCCCAGGCGCGATGTGCTTCCTCACTTCAAGCATCTAAATGTCTGGTGTCTTTTCTTGGTGCCTAAATTCTGGTCCACCCTCGCGAGGGTCCCGCCAAAACTTAACGGACTAGAAGAAGAAGGTCTGCCGGGCCGGTCGCTCAACGCGACAGCTTCTCATGTTGTTTATTGTTCAGGGGCAGCTTGACAAGAGGAATACGACATTTGAAGCCCATGTCCAGGATCCGTCTGTGTGTGATGGCTCTTGATGCACTGACTCCAGCCTTAGTCCACTCCTTGTGAAAGTCCCCAACACTTTTGAATGGCCTTTTCCTGACACTCCTCTCCAGGCTGCGGTCATCCCTGCTGCTTGTACACCTTTTTCTTCCACACTTTTCCCTTCCACATAACTTTCTATTAATGTGCTTTGATACAGCACTTTGGGAACATCCAACTTCTTTTGCAATTAACTTTTGAGGCTTTTCCTCCCTATGGAGGGTGTCAATGATGGTTTTCTGCACAACTCTCAGGTCAGCAGTCTTTCCCATGATTGTGCTTCCTACTGAACCAGACTTAGAGACCATTTAAAGGCTCAGGAACCCTTTGCAGGTGTTACGTTTTAATTAACTGATTAGAGTGGGACACTTTGAGCCTAGAATATTGAACCTTTTCACAATATTCTAATTTTCTGAGATTGTGGATTTGGGGTTTTCATGAGCTGTAAGCCATAATCATCTCAATTATGACAAATCACGGCTTGAACTATCTTGCTTTGCATGTAGTGAGTCTATCTCATATATTAGTTTCACCTTTTAAGTTACATTACTGAAATAAATGAACTTTTGCACAATATTCTAATTTTTTGAGTTTCGCCTATATATACATATTTTATACACACACACACACACATGCACGCACAGAGAGACAGAAAGAGAGAGAGATAACTCTCTCAAGATGCAGTTTGGAATGAACGCCCTTCAAATATGAGGGAATATGAACAGATTTTCAGAAAAATTGCAGACTCTAGGAACCATTTGTACTTAAGTTTGAGATGCAGATAGCACAGACTCATCCCACAGCCTTCGCCTATGCTCAACAGGGAAGGGACAGAGGGCAGAAAACATCCTGCAAAAAACACAACTCCAACTTCTCCATTGAAAGACCAGAAAGTCCAGTTGCCTCTTGAAAAAACACCTTTGGGCCCCTTGTCTATTAACAGGAGTGCTGAATTACTACCAGTTTATCAAATACTTAGGAGCAAAGGGCTTGGCAGCAGAAGAAACGACAGCCAATCACCAGCCATCAACATGCCAATCAGCCAATAGAAAGCCACCATATAAACACAACTCATATGAAGAGTTTGGAATAGAGAAAAAAAATGAATCAATTAGATAAAATATTGGAGGGAACAGATGAAAAATTAATCTCAAAAATGTATAACTACCTGTTAGAATATGAAATGGCAGAAGAAATAGCTAAAGGCCCAATGATTGCATGGGAAAGGCATGGGGGGCACAATATTAATTTGGAAGATTGGGAAAAAAATTGGAATCAAAATTACAAAATAACAAAATCGGCGATCTATAAAGAATATCAATATAAAATGTGTTGCTGGTGGTATCTGTCACCCTCAAGGTTAGCTAACATTTATCCAAACATGAGTCCAATGTGTTGGAAATGTAAGCAAATGAGGGGCACCTTCTTCCACACTTGATGGCTCTGCCTAAAAAGTAAAAAACATTGGAAAAAAATTAGACTGTGGATAAAAGAAATTACAAGTATTCAATTAGAATTCAAACCTGAAATATTTTTGTTGGGAATATTAAAAAGGGACTATGCAAATGAAATGAAATATTTAATTCTCCATATAATCACAGTGGCAAGAATTGCATTGGCACAATGTTGGAAGGGCAACAAATAATTTAATTACTCAGAAAATACTTGACTGCGTTGAAATGGACTTACACAAAAACTTAGGAATAAGGAAGACTCAAGATATATTACAGCTTGGGATAAACGGTATAAGTGGGTTAAAGAGAAAAAAACAGGAAATTAAAGGATATGTTTTGGACGAATGGAGTAGTTAAATTAAGAATATTTACCAAATAAGAAATGAATAGTAGTAAAATCATTACCAAGAAAAAAGCACACCATCTTAGTTAATTAGAAGCATATGTTTTATATGTTTATTTGTTATGTATTTGTATATATAGATTTTGTCTACAACGTAAAGTTGTATTTGATGTATTGTACATAGTGTTTTTCTTTTTTAATCTCTAATAAAGTTTTCTTTTAAAATTAAAAAAAACATGACTCACAGAAGAACCCAAAGCACCTATTTCAGTAGAAATTCCCTGAAGATGGATTCCAGCATGAATCCAAAAGCTCAGAAGAGTAAATCTCTGATCCCAGTTATTGACACAGATTCAATCTCTCATCATTATCCTTGGACATGCATATTTGCCGTCATTCGTAATTGGTATACTTGTCAGAAGATTTTCTCTATCAATCCTCTGGCAGATGTTTGTTTAGGAGTGTGATGCAATTAGGTTTCCTGCCTAAGCAGGGGGTTGGACTAGAAGATCTCCAAGGTCCCTTCCAACTCTGTTATTCTATTCAATTCGATATGGGAGGGAGAAATTATAACAAGAGGAAATAATGCATTTAGTGAGAGAGGAAGAGGAGCAACCTTCACATACTGTGTGGACAAAGTGAACAGCTACCTGATGTTCAGAAAGGGCTGAGTGTAGAAGGAGCTTTTACAGAGACCACTGCATATAAACAGAAAGCAAACCCCAAACTCCCTCGCACTGCTGATGTTATCTAGTTGGGTAATGAAAGGTCTGCAAACAAACAACCAAGCTCAGAGAACCCCAAGACCTCCACTAAGAAATCATCCAGTCACTGCTAAATCAACCCCTAGATTTTAATAGGTTATTTAAAATTTTGAAATTGCAGAATATATATAATTATAATAGCACTCCGTGAACCCTGGCATGTGGTCATGTTGGCCACATGACCAAGGAAAGTGTCTTGGGACAATGCTGGCTCTCTCAGCCAAGAAGTGGAGCCCCTAGAATCCAAAATTGTTGGAAAAGGGAAACATTTGCCTTTACCTTGTGTAGCGCTACCCCCGAAAAAGCCTCTGGAGTCTGGGTTCTCCTTGCCCTCTTGGTATGACTGCTGATCCACACTGGTCCGTCTCTCAGGCACCTTTACTTGCCAGGGTCACGTGATGGGGTAGCATTCAGGTGGCTGGTTGGACCTTCTTTTTATTTCAATCTGTTCACTCTCGAACTGCCTGCTGGGCTCTCCTTCCATGGCTCCTTTGTTATTCCCTCTCCTTGTCTCCTTTCACTCAAACTCTTCTCTTCCTCAGGCTTGCCTCAAGGATATCTCTCCTATCCTATCCCCTTATTTTCCTCAAGCTTGCCTCACAGAAGCCGATCCTATTCCCTTCTCTCCCTTAGGCTTGGCCCACAGAAACCTCTGCTATCCTATCCCCTTATTTCCCTCAGCCTTGGCCCACAGAAGCCTCTGCTATTTTCCCCCAGGCAGCCCTTCCCATTCCCTTCATTCCCTCCCAAGGGTAATTATCCTCTCTCCTTAACTTCTGACCCTTTTCTTCCCCGCCCCTCTCCCTGTCTCCTCTTCTTCCTGCCAAAAAACCCTCCTCCTCCTCCTCTTCCCTTCAAACCCCCCCTACACACACACACTTGCTACACACTCCCTCCACCCAAAATTATTTGGTCCCGCAAAGAGGGTGAAGTGATTACATGAGGGTCTGGGGTGTCCAGGGGATCAGGATTTTGTCTAGCAGTGAATACTGCTTCATCCGTGTTGTGGCCCAGAGTCATATGTGTTAGGGATACACACCCTAGCAGAATGTGCAACGGCAGTCTAGCAGGCAGGCAAATGATGTGAGATAAACGTTGTTGTAGTTTACACTCAGTAAGACAGATACACTGTGCCAGTTAAATAATTTTTTATTCCAGCAAGAGTTATAGCATAGTCAAAACAGTCCGTATGTCATAAACTAGTTCACTCCATCCAGGGGTTAATCAGTTGCAAAGTCCAGTGTTGAAAATAAAGGTCAGTAAAGTTACAAATAATCAGTCCAGCAATATATCTCTTTTGCAGTCAGAGATATGAAGAAAATCAAACCCCTTTTCTTCGTTTCAGCAACAGCAGGGAAACACACAATTATCACCATCAATCAACCATCAATCATTGTCAGCTCTCCAGTAAAAGCCAGCAAACAGTAAGCTCTCTTGCTCCCTCTTATGGTGATTTTGCAACCGCACCCAAAATACATGTTTTGCAGTTAAAGTGATACTTACACTTAAACTCACTAACATAGTTCATATATTATTTTTACCCAAACTAAGTTATGTAACCAATGTTATCCCTAACAATATGTCAGTCTTCTAAGGGGATGTATCACTCGTTTTAGTTTCTGTTCTTTGGGCTCAGTTGCAACAAATGAACTATCCTCTTGAGATTTCTTGCACCAAAATTCTCCAGGGCTGGAGGCCCATTCTCTAGTTCTGGCTGTTGTAAGGCATGTGTGAGGATTGAGTCTTTCCCCAAAGGTTCCTCCAGTCCAAGAACCTCTAGAGTTGGTGGTACGCTCTCCAGATCTGGTGGCTGCTCAGAAAGTTCACCTACCTTCCACTCAGGTTCTCCAAGAAATTCTCCCTGTTCCAGATCTTGAGGTACAAACTCAGGGGCATCTGGCCTGAGCGACTCGAGACCCATCTCAGAGCCCAATGAAGGGTTGGCTATCACAATGTATGCTGGTAACCACAACCAGTTCATACAAGCTCTCTTCCACATCACTATCCTTCTCTTCCCTTTCTGTGGATGGAGCAAGTTTCCTCATTATTATTACTTTTTTTGAAAACAATTTTCTTGATTTTCTACAAACAAACAAGACAAACAAAACATTAAAACATCAATTTTCTTATGTACATACAGTGTGTCGGTTGGTTCATCAGTTTTGTGCATTCATTTCGTAGTCTCAATTACAGTTATGCTACATAACAACTCATATTGTCAATCCAAACTTATATATCCTAATATCGCTATTAAAAAGAACATTTAACTATACTTTTAATCATTCATGCTTTATGAGATAACAATACTTTAAATAGTTTATTCTATAACAAATCATATAATCATACCAAATCTATCCTAGAAACACTTTATAAATATAATATCAAATAATAAAAACGAAAGAAAAAATAAAGATATTCCTTGCTATCTAACATTCTAAATATTCTATTATCGTATTTTGTCATCTAGCCATTGATAAAAAAGATCCCAAATTTCAGAAAAAACTCCGGTTTCAAATCTATATGTCTCTTTACCATTTTTTCCAACCACATGCGAAGTTTAGTCCAATATTTTTTAGCGTCCTCACAGGTCCACCACATATGGTAATATGAGCCAGGTATCTGATGACATTTCCAGCATTTTTCAGATTTGTTCTTAAACATTCTTGCTATTCTTGTCGGGGGAAAGTGCCACCTGTAAAACATCTTATACAAATTTTCTTTATATGCTGTTGACATTGTCATTTTATAATTTTGAGACCACAATTTTTGCCATTTCTCTAAATCAATCCCATATCCAAAATTTTTCCCCCAAACAATCATAGTTTTTTTGACTTGTTCTTCCTCTAATTTAATTCCCAGTAAATAACCATATAATTTTTTAATCACCTTCTCATCGGTACCCATCAAGATTTTATCTAAATCAGTCTGCTTATCATAGAATCCCTCCGTTTTAGAATCTTCATCATACCTTGAATGTATTTGCGCATATGAAAACCAATTCATCCTTATACCTTGTTCCTCTAAATTTTGTATCGGTTTAAGTTCACCCTTTTCATCCAATAATTCCCCATATCTAACTGTTTGGTCCTTCTTATAAATTATAGGATATGAAAATGCTTCAATAGTCGATAACCAAACTGGAATTTTCAAATAACATTGTCTTTTTATCTTCTCCCAGTTTAACCACAAAGACCCCCCTTATATAACGTCTTCTGAAATAACCCTGTGTTTTAGTTCCCTTATACCATAAAAAAGCATGCCAACCCAACAGCAAATCATGACCTTCTAGTGTCAACAATCTAGTCTTTCTTAATGTTATCCATTCCTTGACCCACATCAAACTTGCAGCTTGATAGTACAATTCCCAACTGGGCAGGTCAAAACCTCCTCTAATTCTAGCATCTTGCAAAAGCTTTAGCTTTATTCTCGCTTTCTTACCTTGCCATATAAACTTCAACATAATTTTATTTAGATCTTCAAAATAGTCTTTTCCGAGCCTAATTGGTATTGTTTGAAACAGAAATAGGATTCTAGGTAAAATATTCATCTTAATTGTTGAAATTCTCCCTATTAATGACAATTGCAAGTTTTCCCATTTCTTCAAGTCTGTAGCTATCTGTTGTTTAAGTTTAATATAATTATTCTCTTTTAATGTGCTACATCTTGCTGTCAAGTGTATCCCCAGATACTTGACCTTATTCGTAACTTGGATTTTCAACAGGTCTGCCACTTCTTCTCTTTGTCTCAGTAGCATGTTCTTTGTCAAAATCTTTGTTTTATCTTTATTTATTTTCAAACCAACCACCTCACCATATATCTCTATCTTTTCCAATAACTTTGGAGCTGTTTCTAACGGGTCTTCCAAAATAAAAGCTAAGTCATCAGCAAAGGCTTGCAGTTTGAATTGTTCCTTTTTAATTTTTATTCCTTTTATGCTTTCTAATATTTCTAATATTTCTATTCAACACTTCCAAAGTCAATACAACTAGCAAAGGGGATAGGGGACATCCTTGTCTTGTGCCTTTTCTTATATTGATAAAGTCTGTAAGTTCTCCCTCCATCATTACCTTTGCTGTCTGTTTATTGTATATGGCTTCTATTGCTTGGATAAATTTTCTGGCAAAACCCATCTGTTCCAACAGTAATAACATAAATCTCCAGTTCACATTGTCAAATGCCTTTTGAGCATCTAAGAATATCAAAGCCATTTGCTTTTCAGGATGTGCCTCATAGTATTCCAAAGTGTCCAAGATTACTCTCATATTGTCTCTAATTTATCTCTGGCAGAAATCCATTTTGATCTGGCTGAATGAAATTATTTAAGTATTTTTTAAGTCTTTCTGCTAAAATTGAAGCAAAAATTTTATAGTCTGCATTCAATAAAGAAATAGGTCTATAGTTCTTGATTTGCAGTGGATCAGCCTCTTCTTTTAGAATAAGTGTAATATAAGCTTCTGACCATGTTTTGGGTATCATCTTCTTTGACATAGCTTCATTCATAACTTCTAGCAATGGAATGCTCAGTGATTCTTGAAATGTTTTATAGAATTCTGCCGGAAGCCCATCTGGACCCGGTGCTTTCCCATTATTTTGTTTCTTAAGTGCTTCAGTTAATTCCATCATTGTTATATTGCTTTCTAGCATATCTTCAGTCTCTTTAGATATCTTCGGTAGGTTAGCATTCTGTGGATACTGTTTGACTTTTTCCTCATCAATATTCTCTTGATTATATAGTTGCCTATAGGAATCTCGAATAATTTCCTTTTTCTCCTTATTACCATAACAAACTTGGCCTTGATCATCTATTAACTTCAATATTTTTCTTGATTCTTTCTCCTTTCTCAATTTATATGCTAGCCATCTACCTGGCTTATTTGCATCTTCAAAATAATTCTGTTTAGAATTTCTAATTTTCCTTGCCAATTCTTCTTTCTCTATTAATTCCATTTTATGTTTAGTTATATCCAACTTCAATTTAATATCTTTTTTCTGTGGCATTTTCTATAATTCTTTTTCAAGTCTTTTATACTCATCTTCCAAGGCCTTAGTGGCTTGCCTTTTCCTAATGTTCTTTCTTCTTATGTAATCTATTATCAAACCTCTAGCATATGCCTTCACTGTATCCCAAACATTCTGTGTTGAAGTATCTTCTTTTTTATTTTCTCTAAAGAAAAAAGCCAATTCTTTCTCCTTCCATTGTATAAAATCTTTCTCCTTTAAAATAGTATTATTTAATGTCCATCTCGATCTTTTTTTTTGTCGCTTCCATTTAATTGTCATTGGGCTATGATCTGCCCAAGTACTTGTTTCAATATTTGTTTCTTGAATATTGGATATTAATTCTGTTGAGATCCAAATCATATCTAATCTGACCATGATAAATGTCTATTTGAATAAAAAGTATATTGTTTAGCTTTAACATTTCTTTCTCTCCAAATATCTTTTAAAGTTAGTTCGTCTGTCATTTTAAAAAAAGATTTAGGGAGAGCCTTTCTATTTTGCTTTGTTGTTGTTGCTATGTAGTCCAATTTATTGTCCACAATTCCATTAAAGTCTCCCATCATAATTATATTAACATAGTCCAGTCCAATTATTTTCATGTGTAGCTTTTTATAAAACTCTTCTTGTTTATCATTCGGAGCATAAATTGCAATCAAGAGTATTTTTATATTATTGTCTATTATTTCTACCATTAATACTCTTCCGTCTTCATCCGTGTAGATCGGTTTTGCTGGGATAGCCTCTTTAATGTATAGAACCACTCCTCTTTTCTTACATTGAGTCAAAGAAGTAAATATTTTCCCCAATTTTGGCTGTACTAACAATTGTTCATGTTGTTTTTTAATATGAACTTCTTGTAGACAAATTATATCAAATTTTAATTTCTCTAATTTATGAAGAGTTCCTTCTTTTAACAGCTGAATTAAGTCCATTTATATTCATTGTGATCAGTTTTTTTTCTTCCATGATTATGCTTTATATTTATGTCTAACAGCTCTCGTGGATCTCACTTCACGCTGTTCTTTACTATCCACCTATCCACCTACAGCTCCTTTCTCTTTTTCAGTCTCCAGTTGTTCCTCTTGAAACTCAAGTTAATGAGACCTCTTTCTCTGCCTCCTCTCTTCTTCCTCCAAAAAATTCTGCATGGAAAAGTTCTGCTTTCTCAATTGAATCAATTCTATGTCTCTGCTCTTGCCACATAAACATTAGTCCTTCTGGAATCAGCCATCTATAATTCACTTCATTTTCCAGTAGCATTTTGTCCTCCAGCTGGTGGGGAGGTAGAGGTAGAGGTAGAAGTAGAAACACCAGAAGATATGGGTTTCCTGCTCATTTTTATGCTTCAAGACCTTCAAATTCTTTTTAGCTTTTAATCCAACTCGTAGAATAGCCTATTATAATCCAAAATGGAAAAATCCAATAATAAAAAATCCGATGACAAAAAGGAAAAAGGAGAAGAAGAAGAAAAAAAGCTTCAGGTTCTTCTAGACCCTAATCCAATTTTGAAATAGTCACAATAAAAAATGAAAAATAGAAAGAAGAAAAAAGAAAAAAGAAAAAAGCCCAAAAATAATAATAATAATTATTCAAAAAAAAGAAAAAACAAAAGAAAAACAAAGATAAGGAAAAAAAGAAAAAATTCCTTCAGATTCTTCACACCTTAATCCAATTGAAAACCTCAATAATAAAAAAGAAAAGTCAGAGTGGTCCAAAAATATATGGAAAAAGCAAGCAAAAAAGAAAAAAAAATCCCAGTAAAAAGGAGAAGAAAAGAAAAATCAAGAAAAATTTTTGAGGCTTTCCCTTTAAAATAAAAAGCAAAAATAAGAATATTACTAGAATTAAAGTTTACAGAGAGGCTGGTTTTTTTTCTTTTTTGCTTGCTTTTTCCATATATTTTTGGACCACTCCAAAAATACTTCTGCAGACCTTCGCGATGTGGCCTCTTTTTCCGCAGGTACAGCAGAGTGTGTCGAGGAATTTGCAGTCTGATCGCGGGTGGTTTGCCCCACAATCAGCACATAGGTGCGGACGTCTCTGGTTCCTTTGCTCTCATTCTGAGTAGAGCCGGTTGACCTCCTCTTCCTCACTGTCTGAGGATGACTTGAGGTCTTCGTGGTGGGTAGTGGTAGCGTGCTTCTCAGTGGCGAGTGGGCTCTCATTGGTGAGTTGGTGAAGCGGTGTGTTTGCTCGGCGCATTCGAGCGGCTGACTTTCTGGTTGCTTCTGCGGCAGTAACGTCGGCGATGACATCTGTAAGGCTGATGTCGCCTTTCGCCATCAGCTTACTCTGCACGTGTGGTGCATTTAATCCCAGAATTATGCGGTCTCTTAGGGCTTCCTCT
Organism: Hydrophis major; assembly: GCA_033807585.1. NCBI lineage: Eukaryota > Metazoa > Chordata > Lepidosauria > Squamata > Elapidae > Hydrophis > Hydrophis major. Next base: position 8,010,390 of record CM066331.1, read on the forward strand.
AAGTTTGCAAAACCACAAAGGCCTCCTAGGTTCCGGAGGTCAGCTACGAAATTTCCAATGCTCTCGTCCTTCCGTTGGTCCCTCTGGTAAAATTCATGTCTTCGTATCAGTGAAGGTACTGCGGGTGCATAATGGGCCCGGAGGATTGGGGTGAGGGTATCCCAATCCATGGTCTTCACTTCTACCGGTTTTGCTAGTGCTTTAGCCATTTTGAAAACGGCGGGGCCGCAATGAGTTAGGAACACCGCTCGTTTCTTGGCAGGCACAGCATCTTTTAAATTGTTGGTCTCCAGGAACATCTGGAAGCGATCTATATACGAGTCCCAGTCTTCCGTTGCTGGGTCGAATGGAGCGGGTGGTATGGCGCTGCTGGACATCTTGCCATTTGTTGCGTGTGCTCTTTCGCCACGTGCTCTGTCTTGTTCGATGCATACTTAGTCAGCTCTATTGTCTCTGCATCCCACCCTCGTCGCCAGTGTTAAGTCCTGGGCATGGGCGCAAGGAACGGAGACAAGACATCGAATGGTGTCTTCAACTCTTTATTAACAAGAAAGAACAGAGCAAAATACTTGGGCAGCAGCAGCTCTTTTATAGAACTGGTTGCTGTCAAAACAACCAATGAATTGAGTTTACCGCTTTCACAAGCATCCAATCAGGGGGGCCCGTTAACAGCCAATCAGACTGACCAAAAATGACCAATCACGACTCACTATCTATGGGCCAATGAGAAGTGCAGGATTACAAGCCTGCTGTAAAGTAAAGTTGTTGAGGGTTGTATCGCTGCGTTGGCTTAGTCCATAACACTCATAGAGAAAAAGGAGGAGAGAAGCAACCCAGGAAGAAATGGCTGCTTGGGGCAGGTCTCTCCAAACTTGGCAACTTTAAGACTTGTGGACTTCAACTCACAGAACTGCCTAGCCAGCTTGACTACTAGCTGAGGAATTGTGGAAATTGAAGTCCACAAATCTTAAAGTTGCCAAGTTTGGAGACCCTTGGTTTTGGGCAACAATCAGTGTAGGGGAAAAGATGTGGCAAGTCATGCAGCCAATCAAAGGTAAAGCTGCCTTGGGCAAAAAGATAAATGCTGTTTGGGGGTAATAGCCAAAAAAAACACAGTGGAGAACATCGGTATGGTATTATCTGTTCCTGAACCTCAGAAGAGCTAGATGACCCATGCTGATAGTGATTGCCTGGATATGTCCTAAGCAGTGTACATAATTACAAGCCATCAGGTGATTTGATGGAGCTTATCATGAATCAGTAATATAATTTTCTGGGCTGGGAACATTTTTATTATTATTATTCAATTTGTATAGCTGCTCATCTTAGTCAATGACTCCGGGCAGTTTACAATTTTTAAAAATTACAATTAAAATACTAAATATATTTTAAAGCAATAAAAACACTAAAAACATCCAGGGGAGAAGGCAGAGCTTCGTTTCGGCAATACAGCTGCGATCTCGGGGCTCTAAGATCGCAGCCGATATTTTCGCCCCTGGTAGGTCCCAACAGACCTAAACCATCCTGTAGAGACGGGGATTGAGAAGGGTACTGTCCCAGGACCCCGGGGATATCCCAAAATCTCTGGTTTGATCCAGGAGAAGCCCTTTTGCTGGCGGCAGAGAGGCAGCCTCCATAGCTGCTGAAGTCACGACAGCTCCGGAAAGAAAGTGGCTGGAAAGAAAGTGTGTCGGCTGGGTGAGAAACTTCTTTTGTATTGTAAATTCGCTGAGATTTGCAAGGGCACCCTGAACAAAGAAGAAATCTGTGAGATTGTTTTTTGACCGAAACTGTTTGAGCGGCGTTTTTTAAAGTGATGTCAAATTGAGGCTTGGGTTTTTTTTTTTCTTTTTCTTACTTTTTTTTTCTGGGGACTTTAGTGTGACTTTGTAGGTAACCGGATTGAATTTTCTCTTATATATATTTTTATTTTCTCTTGTATATTTTTTTTAAATTTTCTTTAGGATAGAGGCTCCCTTTGGCTATTTTTTTTCTTTTTTTTGTATACATTACTCCTTTTTTCTGGCTGGGGGGGGAAGAGGATTAAGAAACTTTGCAACACTGCCAACTAGAGGCTTGAAAATACTTTATTTGAATTGGAGAGAATTGTAAGAAGATTCCTTCTCAAGGACATTCCAACGTGATAAGATAGAGGGAGAGCACAGCAAAATATTATTACAGGTGCTTTCCTGGACTCTTATTAATATTTCAACACTTGAGGCTTGGCTTTGAAGCTGCTGGAGAAGAGAGTCATAATAAGAGCCTTGGATAAATAAATAAAGTGAAGTGTGCTCATATATATATATATGTGTGTTTTCTGAGGTTCTCGTGGGTATTTGTATGTGGATCTTTGGTTATTCGGGTTTTCTCCCGCGTAAGATTGGAAGTGTCTAGGCAACGTTTCGATGAAGTCTCATTCATCATCTTCAGGCTTGGTCTTCAGCTCTGTGCTTCTCAGAGTGATGTGAGCTTGCAGCTGCTTCTTCCTTTTAACTGCTAGTGGGAGTATGACTTGATTGGGTGGGGGCTTGGCTGTGTTCTGATTGGGGGCGTGTTCTCATTGGTTGGGGGTTTGGCTGTGTTCTGATTGGTTGGGGGGTTGGCTTTGTTCTGATTGGCTGGAGGCGTGTTCTGTTCAGGTGGGGGCTTGGTTGTGCTCAGGTTAGTCTTAGTTGCTGGAGGATTTGAGCTGGTGAGCTGTGATCTTGCTGTTTGGCTTCGAGTTCGTGGTCGTGCTGCATCTTCATGGTGGGGATCAGTTCACTTCATGTATAGCTCAGAGGGGTTTGAAGTGGGTAGTGAGGCAGCTGCAGTGCGGCTTCTGGTCCGTGGTTGTGTCTCATCTTCTGTGTGGATGTGAGTCTGCTTTCTACATGGAAGTGTGGTGGTGGCATCTTGTGTGGCTCTCAGGGGTGTGGGTCTGGTGTCATTCTTCATGTTAGGTACTCGTCTGTTCATGAGGGTGGGTTTCCAAATGGCTGGTAGGCGGGAGGTATCATCTCGTTTATTCATGCTGTGTGGGCATTTTTCTATCTCTATGGCTTCTCTGATTATTCTGCTGTTGAAGTGTTCAGTTTTGGCAATAGTTCTGGTATTTTTAAAGTCAATCTCATGTCCTGTGGCTTTGAGGTGTTGGACCAGGGAAGAGGTCGGTTCTTCCTTTTTGATTGAGTTCTTATGTTCTTCAATGCGTGCACTTATTCTTCTGTTAGTTTGTCCAATGTATGTGGTGGGGCAGGCAGTGCAAGGGATTTTGTATACTCCTTGATTTTCTAACTCGATTTTGACCTTAGGGTTTCTTAGGATGGTGGATATCTTTCTATTTGTGCAGAATGCTGTCTTAATGTTGTGTTTTTGGAGGATCTTGCTGATTTTGTCTGTAGTGCCTTTTATATATGGGAGGAGGGCTTTGCCATTCTCTTGTTTTCTGTCTTGGATTTTGGTTGGGGTTTCTTTTTGGATTAGGTGGGTGATCTTCTTTCTTTGGAATCCATTGGCTGTCAGCACGCTGGTGAGAGTGTGTAGTTCGGTCTCTAGGTGTTGTTCGTCGGCTAAGCATTTTGCTCTGGAGATGAGTGTCTCAGCTACGGAATTGATCTGTGCTGGATGGTGGTGTGAGAGTGCGTGTAGATAGCAGTTTGTATGTGTTTTCTTCTGGTAGATGGTGTGTCCTAGGGAGCCATTGGATTTTTTGTATACCAAGACATCTAGGAAGGGAAGTTGGTTGTTAGCTTCTGTTTCCATGGTGAATTGTATTTTGGGGTGTAGGCTGTTGAGGTGTCTGAGGAAGTTGTTCAGTTTTTCTTTCCCATGTGGCCAGATTATGAAGGTGTCATCTACGTATCTGAGCCAGAGTTTGGGTTTGTGATCATATTTTTCTAGAGCTTGTGTTTCAAAGTGTTCCATGTTGAGGTTAGCGATGACAGGTGAGAGGGGTGATCCCATGGGTGCTCCTTCTATTTGTTTGTATTTTTGTCTGTTGTAGGTGAAGTATGTATTGGATAGGCAGTGGTTGGTCAGATCTAGGATGTGCTTGGGGGGGTTGTATTTGTTTTGGATGGCTGTCAAGGCTTCTTTTATTGGCACTTGGGTGAAGAGGGATATGACATCGAAGCTCACTAGAAGGTCACTGGGTTGTAAGTTTTGTTTCTTTATGATCTCGATGAACTGGAATGAGTTTCTTACGTGAGTTGATGGATTCTGCATAGGGCTGTAGTTGTTTGGTGAGAAATTTGGCTAGGTTTTGTGGAGGTGAGCCTATGGAGCTGACTATTGGTCTAAGTGGGGTTCCTTCTTTGTGTATCTTGGGGAGACCATAAAGTTTAGGGCATCTGGATGATTTCTCTCTGGGTATGATTCTTTGGTGGATTTCTTCATTGATGGGGGAGGCTTTTATTCTGGATCTGGTGGTTTTTTCTAGGTAGGTGGTGGGGTCTGTCCTTAGGGGTTTGTATGTGGGGTCTTGGAGTAGGTTGGTTAATTTGGATTGGTAGTCAGATGTGTTCATAACCACTGTCGCATTTCCCTTGTCTGCTGGTAGGATTATTATGCTGGTGTCTTCTTTCAGGTTAAGTAGTGCAGTTTGTTCTTCTTTGGATAAGTTGCTTTTGGGTGGTTTGCTAGTGCAGAGGATGTTGGTGATTTCGAGTCTGATTCTATTAGCATCATCAGGGTTGATTTTGGTCAGGCTGGTTTCAACTCCACATATGATGGTTTCTGTGGGGATGTGTTTGGGAGTGACAGCAAAGTTGAATCATTTGGAAAGGACCTTGGTTTTGGCTTCGGTGAGGATCTTGTTTGAGATGTTGTGCAGTTTGTTTCATGTGTGGCTGTGAGGGGGAAGGAGTTGGTTTTCTCTTTTTCTCTTTTTGTCATCGGATTTTTTATTATTGGATTTTTCCATTTTGGATTATAATAGGCTATTCTATGAGTTGGATTAAAAGCTAAAAAGAATTTGAAGGTCTTGAAGCATAAAAATGAGCAGGAAACCCATATCTTCTGGTGTTTCTACTTCTACTTCTACCTCTACCTCCCCACCAGCTGGAGGACAAAATGCTACTGGAAAATGAAGTGAATTATAGATGGCTGATTCCAGAAGGACTAATGTTTATGTGGCAAGAGCAGAGACATAGAATTGATTCAATTGAGAAAGCAGAACTTTTCCATGCAGAATTTTTTGGAGGAAGAAGAGAGGAGGCAGAGAAAGAGGTCTCATTAACTTGAGTTTCAAGAGGAACAACTGGAGACTGAAAAAGAGAAAGGAGCTGTAGGTGGATAGGTGGATAGTAAAGAACAGCGTGAAGTGAGATCCATGAGAGCTGTTAGACATAAATATAAAGCATAATCATGGAAGAAAAAAAACTGATCACAATGAATATAAATGGACTTAATTCAGCTGTTAAAAGAAGGAACTCTTCATAAATTAGAGAAATTAAAATTTGATATAATTTGTCTACAAGAAGTTCATATTAAAAAACAACATGAACAATTGTTAGTACAGCCAAAATTGGGGAAAATATTTACTTCTTTGACTCAATGTAAGAAAAGAGAAGTGGTTCTATACATTAAAGAGGCTATCCCAGCAAAACCGATCTACACGGATGAAGACGGAAGAGTATTAATGGTAGAAATAATAGACAATAATATAAAAATACTCTTGATTGCAATTTATGCTCCGAATGATAAACAAGAAGAGTTTTATAAAAAGCTACACATGAAAATAATTGGACTGGACTATGTTAATATAATTATGATGGGAGACTTTAATGGAATTGTGGACAATAAATTGGACTACATAGCAACAACAATAAAGCAAAATAGAAAGGCTCTCCCTAAATCTTTTTTTAAAATGACAGACGAACTAACTTTAAAAGATATTTGGAGAGAAAGAAATGATAAAGCTAAACAATATACTTTTTATTCAAATAGACATTTATCATGGCCCAGATTAGATATGATTTGGATCTCAACAGAATTAATATCCAATATTCAAGAAACAAATATTGAAACAAGTACTTGGGCAGATCATAGCCCAATGACAATTAAATGGAAGCGACAAAAAAAAAGATTGAGATGGACATTAAATAATACTATTTTAAAGGAGAAAGGTTTTATACAATGGAGAAGGAATTGGCTTTTTTCTTCAGAGAAAATAAAAAAGAAGATACTTCAATGCAGAATGTTTGGGATACAATGAAGGCATATGCTAGAGGTTTGATAATAGATTATACAAGAAAAAAGAATATTAGGAAAAGGCAAGCTTCTAAGGCCTTGGAAGATGAGTATAAAAGACTTGAAAAAGAATTACAGAAAATGCCACAGAAAAAAGATATTAAATTGAAGCTGGATGTAATTAAACATAAAATGGAATTAATAGAGAAAGAAGAATTGGCACAGAAAATTAGAAATTCTAAACAGAATTATTTTGAAGATGCAAATAAACCAGGTAGATGGCTAGCATATAAATTGAGAAAGGAGAAGGAATCAAGAAAAATATTGAAGCTAATAGATGATCAAGGCCAAGTTTGTTATGGGAATAAGGAGAAAAAAGAAATTATTCGAGATTTTTATGGGCAACTATATAAACAAGAGAATATTGATGAGGAAGAAGTCAAACATTATTTACAGAATGCTAATTTACTGAAGATACCTAAAGAGACTGAAGAAATGCTAGAAAGCAATATAACAATGATGGAATTAAATGAAGCATTTAAGAAACAAAACAATGGGAAAGCACCGGGTCCAGATGGGCTTCCGGCAGAATTCTATCAAACATTTCAAGAATCATTGAGCATCCCATTGTTAGAAGTCATGAATGAAGTTATGATAAATAAGAAAATACCTGAAACATGGTCAGAAGCTTATATTACACTTATTCGAAAAGAAGGGGTTGGCCCATTACAAATTAAGAACTATAGACCTATTTCCTTATTGAATGCAGACTATAAAATCTTTGCTTCAATCTTGGCAGAAAGGCTTAAAAAATACCTAAATAACTTTATTCACTCTGATCAGAATGGATTTTTACCAAGGAGACAGATTAAAGACAATATGAGGGTAATCCTGGACACATTGGAATATTATGAGACCCACCCGGAAAAACAAATGGCTTTGATATTCTTAGATGCCCAAAAGGCATTTGATAATGTGAACTGGAGATTTATGTTATTATTATTGGAACAGATGGGCTTTGCTAGAAAATTTATCCAAGCAATAGAAGCCGTATATTATAAGCAAACGGCAAAAGTAATGATAGATGGAGAATTTACAGACTCTATCAATATTAAAAAAGGTACAAGACAAGGATGCCCATTATCTCCTTTGTTATTTGTATTGACCTTGGAAGTCTTAAATAGAAATATTAGAGAGGATATGAAAGGAATGAAAGTCAAAAAGGAGGAATTCAAATTGCAAGCCTTTGCGGATGACTTGGTCTTTATTTTGGAAGACCCTTTAGAGACAGCTTTAAAACTATTGGAAAAGATAGAGACATATGGTGAGATGGCTGGTTTAAAAATAAATAAAGACAAAACAAAGATACTGACAAAGAACATGTTATTAAGACAAAGAGAAGAGCTGCCAGATTTATTGAAAATTCAAGTTATGAACAAAGTTAAATATTTGGGGATATATTTGACACCAAGATGTACTACACTGAAAGAGAATAACTATATTAAGCTAAAACAGCAGATAGCATCTGACCTGAAAAAATGGGAAAACCTACAATTATCATTGATAGGTAGAATTTCAACAATCAAGATGAATATTTTACCCAGAATTTTATATTTGTTCCAAACAATACCAATTAGGTTAAGTAAGGATTACTTCGAAGAATTAAATAAAATTGTGTTGAAGTATATATGGCAAGGCAAGAAAGCGAGAATAAAATTAAAACTTTTACAGGATGCTAGAATTAGAGGAGGATTTGGCCTGCCTAATTGGGAATTGTATTATCAAGCTGCAAGTTTGATGTGGGTCAAAGAATGGATAACATTAAGAAAGCATAGATTATTGACATTAGAAGGGCATGATTTGCTGTTGGGCTGGCATGCTTTTTTTTTTTTTTTTGAAACAAATTTTTATTAATTTTAAAGATAAAACAACACATCATTAACCAGTAAATACATAAACACATAAAACCTCTTAATATTGTAAGTCCTTACAAGTCAAACAAAACAATATTTTTATACAGCATAATTCCAATTTATCCCATCCCCATATGGACACACAAATATCTTTCATCAAATTTCTCATTATTTCTCTTTACTCCTATTCAATTTCATTTCTCTTCCATATTTATCCATTTTATAGTCATCATATTCCTTTCTTTCTGGCTTGTTTAAATTATTCTCATCTAACATTCCTCCAAGGTTTTATTGATTCTTTTTTCCTTTTTTTTTTTAATAAAAAACAAATTTTGTTAGTTTTATCATAAGCATAATACACAAACATACAAACACAAAACATAGACAAAACTAAAAGATCTTTTCTGAAGGTTGTCTGTTCCCGGGTTAAAACTCTTTACACAGACACAAATTCAAACATCATATTCAACCTAAATCTCCTTCCATATCTTATTATCATTTTCTTTTTTATATATGTATATAAAAACCATTTTTATCAGTTTTCTAAAAACAATGCACACAAAATCAAGGCATAACAGCTTATAAATTCTTTTCTAAAAAATAATAATAATGATAGACCAATAAAACATAACATTTCCAGATTATAATATTAATATTTCATATAATATTAACTTCATATCTTGTCCCTACTTCTCTTTTCCATCCAAATTATTTATCAATTAAAATTTTATTGCCTTTTATCAATATACAAAATCAAAAGAAAAGCATATATATCCTTCCATTATTACCATTTTCAACAACATTCTTTGTCTGTTCTATTTCCAAACATCCATTCATCTTTTTTCTTTTACTATACTTCTCCTGTACAACAATTGGAGTTACATCTATAACTCATTACCTAACTTAAAAATACTACATATAAATCTTTCTTGGGATTCTGTTTAAAAGATTCTAAAATTACATAATAAATTTTTTATTCTAAATATACATATAAAAACACACTCTTATATACCCTCCAGAATCCCTCTTTTAATTTAAATTAAATTCACCCATTGTCTCTAAATAAACTTTTTTTCTTTAAATCTTGCTTCCCCCCATTAAGGCTTCTCCTCCCCCCTTTTCTCTCTTGCTTATTCTTCTCCTTGCCCTTTCTACCCCTTTGCTTTTTCTCTTCGCTTTTCTTGCTCCTTTTCCTTTGCTTTCTAACCTTGCCTCCATCTTTTCGCTCATTTTTCTCTCTTTTGGTTGTTTTTATAATTCTTAAAAACCCCTTTTTCTTATCCTTTTTCTCCTCCTCTCCGGAAGGAACCCATTGTTCATCAAAGATGGCTTCTTCTTCCTCTTCTTCCTTGTCCCAGTCCTTCTGCTGCATAATCAACTTTTCAACAGAACATAACGCCATTTCTAAGAATTGGAACAAAGTGCCCAAAGTATCTTCTTTTTTATATTTTTGATAGTCAATCTCTAGTTCATCCACAGACAATGCCATTATGAAAAGGGAAAACTTTTTCCAAAACAACCACAAGTATTTTTAATCCAGGACAATCAAAAGCAATTAAAAAAAAGAAAAAAAGAAAAAAGTTCCAAAAGTTAATACTTTTCTTCCTTCTTCTCTTTCTCTTTCTAAATTAATTTTTAATCAAAGAGGTCCAATTACCATATATCTTCTTTTGGGATCCACCAAGACATTCTAGACAGTCTCCTCCTTTTTCAGTTTCTGCTCCAATTTTTTTTTTTTTCTCCCTTCCCACTTGCAATAACAATTTTAAATAATCAAAAATCCATACCTCCAGCAAAAATTTTCCAATTTCTTAAATTTTTCAATGTCCAAAAATCCCTTTGTCTCTTAGCTTAGCTTTCAAAGCAATCCACTTTCAATGTCTAATATATCCAAATATTTCTGCTTTTTCCGTGGGATGGGAGAGTAAAAAAAAATAAAAAAAAGAAAGTTCCCTTTGACAGCTTCTCCGCCGCTTTCGATCTTCTTAGGGAAACAATGTATCCTCCAGCAACAAGCAGCTCAATTCCAGGCAATTTAAAAGTTGTTACTTGACCCGGCTCAGACAGAACTTTCACTCTTCTTACTTCCTCCAGCGCAATCTTACCCGGTTGCTGGCTTCTTCGTGGCGGCCATTGCTGACCGCCGCTCCACCGCCTTGAGAAAAAGGGGTTTTTCCGGAGAAGGAGGGGGTCTGCGACACCCCCAACCAGGGTTATTTTAGAAGACATTATATACGGGAGTCTTTGTGGTTAAACTGGGAGAAGATAAAAAGACAATGTTATTTGAAAATTCCAGTTTGGTTATCGACTATTGAAGCATTTTCCTATCTTATAATTTATAAGAAGGACCAAACAGTTAGATATGGGGAACTATTGGATGAAAAAGGTGAACTTAAATCGATCCAAAACTTAGAGGAACAAGGTATAAGGATGAATTGGTTTTCATATGCGCAAATACATTCAAGGTATGATGAAGATTCTAAAACGGAGGGATTTTATGATAAGCAGACTGATTTAGATAAGATTTTGATGGGTACTGATGAGAAGGTGATTAAAAAATTATATGGTTATTTACTGGGAATTAAATTAGAGGAAGAACAAGTCAAAGAAACTATGATTGTTTGGGGGAAGAATTTTGGATATGGGATTGATCTAGAGAAATGGCAAAAATTGTGGTCTCAAAATTATAAAATGACAATGTCAACAGCATATAAAGAAAACTTGTATAAGATGTTTTACAGGTGGCACTTTCCCCCGACAAGAATAGCAAGAATGTTCAAGAATAAATCTGAAAAATGCTGGAAATGTCATCAGATACCCGGCTCGTATTACCATATGTGGTGGACTTGTGAGGACGCTAGAAAATATTGGATTAAAATTCGCATGTGGTTGGAAAAAATGACAAAGAAACACATAGACTTGAAACCAGAGATCTTCTTATTGGGAATTTTACCTGATATATATAGTAAAGATTTGAAATACCTGATTGTAAATGTATTAACAGCGGCTAGGATTGTATTTGCTAAAAATTGGAAGAATGAGAAAATACCATTACAGGAAGAAATTATTAAGAAAATATTGGAATGTGCTGAGATGAGTAGATTGACATTTGAAATTAGAGAGCAAGAGGAGAAACAATTTTATGAAATTTGGGATCTTTTTTATCAATGGCTAGATGATAAGATATGATAATAGAATATTTAGAATGCTAGACAGTAAGGAATATCTTTATTTTGCTATTTTGTTATTACTTTGTTATTTGATGCTATATTTATAAAGGTTTTTTAGGATTGATTTGGTATGATTATATGATTTGTTACAGAATAAACTGGTTAAAGTATTGTTATCTCATAAAGCATGAATGATTAAAAGTATAGTCAAAATTTCTTTTTTTTAAAGTGATATTAGGATATATAAGTTTGGATTGACAATATGAATTGTTATGTAACATAATTGTAATTGAGACTACAAAATGAATGCACAAAACTGATGAACCAACTGACACACTGGATGTACATATGAGAGTTGATGTTTTAATGTTTTGTTTGTCTTGTTTGTTTGTAGAAAATTAATAAAATCTTTTAAAAAAAAAAAAACACTAAAAACATCCAGATTAAATATAAATGGGAGCAAGATGTTTGCCCGTTAACAATATAGCCAGGAAATGGGGCCTTTGACACATTCACCATCAGTATAAGCCATCCACAAGAACAGGGCCAAAGTTTGGAAGAAGGCGGAGCCTCCTCGCCGACAGATGGTAGATCGCGGCTCTCTGCGACTGTCATTTGTCCTCTTTCGTCAGAGAGCCCCAATTATCCTGATTAGGGGCTGAAACTGCCTTGGAGGGGCAGCGGAATAAGAGGAAGCATCAAGCCTGTCTGTGGGGAGCCGCATCTCCCCCCCCTGGGCTTGGCTTTTTTTCCTCCCGAAGACGACTGCAGCAATGGTCTAAAATGGCCATCCCGAAGAGGATGACTCAGCTTGACTAAGATTTGTGCAGGAGGGAAGAAAGAGGTGGATAACATCTGAACCGGGACAACTGGGCAGTATAACCAAATAAAAGTACCCCGGGATTAAGGTAATATGGAATTTTTAAGAAAAGAAAAGTAAGCTGCGAAATTACAAAGGGACAGAGAAAAACAAAAAGGAAAATATTTTTGACAGCTAAATGGGGCTTCGAACCGGGAAAGGAAGAAGCTGGAATTAAAGATTTAATGAAATTGGACTAAAATAATTTGGGAATAATCAAGTATAAAATTAAAGCTGGACTTAATATTGCCAAAGAATAATAATAATAAAGTTTATAAATTGGAGACTGGATTGTCTTGGAATATTGAGGTTCGAAAAACCTTAAATAAAAATATAGGGGAAAAAAAGTGAAGACTTCGTATAATGGAGAGTGTCACCTTTTGATAAAAATTTCATTCAAATAAAAAGGAAAGCATTTTGTTTTTGAATGAACTGGTATAAAATTACAGAAATATTGAAACAAAGTAAGAATTTTAGAAAGTGAAAGCAGAACCAGAATAAAGGAAAAAGCAAGGAAGGAAAGATTGTTTGTGGGACTGACTGATGTTTTTGGTATGAACCCTGAACTGGAATAGCTGAGAACTTAAAAAAATTGAAAGAAGAAAGAAGGAAAGTAAAAGTGGGGGGTTTTTTTGTGGACTTTGAGGATTATAAAATATAAGAATGATGATATCTCTTTGGGACTTAAAAATGGAACTTAAAAATATGAGAGAATTACTACAGGAAAGAGGCGAATCACTTTGTTCTGTGCTAGAAAAAATGGAAATGGCGATTGAAGAACAAGAAGAAAGATTCTCAGAAGAGCAGGAATTGACTCAAGGAGAAGACATTTTGAATGGACAATTAACACAAAGAACATTACAAAGAAGTGGGGAAAGAAGGAAAGTTAAAAAGTTGAATTTTAAGAAAGCAATTAAAAGAGGGAATAATTGTGAAGTTAGAATTCAGCAGAAAAGGGAAAGGGAAGATATTAAGAAGGAGATAAATTGGAATGAGAAAAGTCATGGGGAAAAAAGAGGGAGGAGAAACAGTAAGACTAGTAAAATGTTGAAAGGAAATTGTTTCTTTACAATTAAAAGAAGGAATACTTGTGAAGTCAGGAAATGTAGAAAGTATTAAGCCTGTGTTCCCCAACTAGTGTTAAGGAGACAAGCTAAACAGAATGTGCAGCGTTAGTCAGATAGGCACACAGATAAATGAGTGAGATAAGCTTGTATGTTTATTAACATACAGTAAAAATAACAGATACGCTTGTGCTTTCAAAAATATAGTTTATTCCATTTAGAGTTTATAGCACAGTCAAAATAACAGTCCATTAGTCATGTATCATTTTAGTCAGTCCATTCAAGGATATTCAGTTAGCAAAGTCCGTGTAGAATATCCAATGTCAGTTCACTTACAATAAATCAACAGTCCTTTCTCTCTTCCTTTCCAGTAGGGGAAAAACGCAGTCTTCAAGCTATCCAGTAATTAGGGATCATCAAGCCAGAGAGAGCAAGCTGCAGTACCTTGCTTCTTTTATGGTGCTTTTTACAACCACTCCCTTAATTACAGTCCTACAGTTAAAGTTGCAGACACTTTAACTAATAAACCATGATGACATATTTACTATTTTACCTAAACCAGTTAGGGTAAACAATGTTATCCCTAACAGAAAGAATGAGAAAAGACATGGGGAAGAGAGCGGGAGGAGACTCGGGTTCGCTCCCTGAAAATGCACCGGAGAAGCAGTAAGAAACAGGCATGTGACAGAAAGAACCACAGAACTGGTAAAATGTTGAAAAGAAATTGCCTTTTCAGAGATAATGGTTGATGAATTAAAAGGGGGATTCTGCAGGGTGACAAGGGGTAAGAATATTTCTGCAATTAAAAATATTTAGAAAATAGGGTAATATAGATATTGATAACTCTTATTAAAGGGGGGGAAATATGCTGTGGAATCCAATTGAAAAGATGTAATGACTAATGGTTTATTGGGAATTAAGATGAGGGAATAAAGGTATATTCTAATCATTAAGGTGTCACACTCAAAATAGTAAAAGAGGGGAAACTTATACTTGTTCTTTTTTCTTTTTGTGTGGGTGTGCTAAGATCTGTATCAATTTAGAACTTATTAAATGTGTGTAAATGTATTCCATATCTTATTACCACTTTCAATTTTCTATATAACTTCTCACCTCTTTTAATTTTCTTAATTTTATTTTATTTATCTCATCTCAGTTCAAATCATAATACTTATTATTCTTTGTCTGTTCTATTTCCAGCTATCCATTTATCTTTTCTCTTTAAACAAAGTTTCTCCTGTACACTGATTGGAATATGATGCCTTTAACTCTTTCCCCTAAATTTATAACACTTAATATAATACATGACTTCCATTGGGATTCTGTTTGGCACATTCTAGAATTACACACTATATTTTAAAAAAAGGAAAAAATTATAAATATATGATATAATTAAAACAACAATCCATACCAATTCAATTCTATCATTAATATTAATATTCATTTAAATCTTAACGTTTACCCATTACTTTTCACATAAGTATCATACTTCTTTGAGAACACCTTCCATAGTTAATTCCTCCCCACTTCACTTATATTTTATAAAACATTAGGTAATTAAAATGTTCCCGTTCCTTCCTAATTCAATTCTCTCATTTATTTCATTTCATTTATTTTATTCACAATTTTATTCTCTAAAATTACACAATGTTTTTTATAAAGGAAAAAGGAAAAAGGAAATTATAGGTATATGATGTAATTAAAACAGCTATTAATGCCAATATAGATCTAATCATTAATATTAATATTCATTTATATCTTGAACACTTTACATGTTACTTTTCAATTAAATATCATACTTTTATGGGAACACTTATACTTTCCATAATTATTTCCCCCCCACATCACATATTTTAAATCATTATTTCATTAAAATGTTCCCATTTCTCCTACTTCAATTCTCTCATTTATTTCATTACCTTCTTTTTCCTCACATACATTATTTCTAAATACAAATATAAGAATACAATCTAGTGTACCTTTACAGAATCCCTTTTTCAATTAAATTTACCCATTATCTCTAAAAGAATTTTGTTTCTTTACATCTTGCTCCCAACCATTGAGGCTTCTCATCCCTTCCATTCTCCCTTGCTTATTCTTCTCCTTGCCCTTTTTACCCTCTTGTCTCTCCACCTCCCTTTTCTTCTTCTGCTTTTCCCCTTTCTGTTGTTTTCTAACATTGTATCCATTTTTCACCTTATTTTTCTCTTTTGGGGTTGTTTTTTCAAGTCTTAAAATCCCCTTTTTCTTTTCCTCTTTCTCCTTTCCTTCCCCAAATAGAGTCATCAAAGATGGCTTCTTCTTTATCCCAATCATTCTGTTGCGCAGTCAGTTTTTCATAGGTATAAATCGCCATTTCTAAAAATTGAAAAAGAGTGCCAAGAGTATCTTTCCCTTCTTGTTCTTCTTTTTTGTATTTTTGGTATTCAATTTTCAATTCATCCAGAAATAATGCCATTGTAGAGAGAAAAAGTTTTTCCAAAACAACGACTCAAGTGCTTTTAATCAAAGGTAGTTCCCAAAAGTTCCAAAATCACCAAACAATCCAAATAAACTGTTTCTTTTAGTACTTTCTTCTTTCTTTCCTTTCTCTTTCTGGGGTTACTGTTAAAATATATCTTTTAGAAGTCTTGTTAATATTTAATAACTCTTCGAAGTTCTAGGCAATCTCCTCCTTACTTTCAAATTCTGCTCCAATTTTTTTTCCTCTCCCTTCCCACTAATAGCAAAAAAGATTGGTTTTTTTTTTTTTTGAATATTCAAAAATCCTTGTCCTTTTAGCATTTAATTACCTCCAATGTGGGTTTTCCAATTTCTCTTGCGGTTCTGTTCGCTGACACGTTAGGAAGGAGAGTGAAAAGAAAGAAAAACTTTCCCTTTTAAATTTCCATTCACCGCTTTTAGGTCTCTGGGAACGATGTATCTTTAACAACTTTTAAAATCCAGGATACTTTCGCTGTTACTTTTCCCGGTCAGCAAAAAACACTTTCACTTCTTCACAACCCCTCCTGCACTTTCTTTTTCCAGCTGAGCGCTTCTATGTGGCGGCCATTTCTGACCGCCGCTCAGCTGCCTTCGGAAAAGGGGTTTTTAGCCAGCTAGGGAAGAAAGGTGCGATATCTCTCGACCCTGCCAGGTCCCCCGTCTTCACCACCTTCTACGGAGGTGGCTAACCATGAAGCTGGATGGCTCAGGTCACTCAGGCAGCGAACATAGGCAGAAACCATGCACAGTCGCCGATTCTTGCCTGCCCTGAAGCACTGCAGACCGGAACTCTTCAACATTTCTCCTTTTGTTTTGGCTGCAGGGATGGCCTGGAAATAGCAAAGGACCCTCCTGCAGTGTCTCAGCCAGAGAAAACAGAGCTGGGGGGAGGGGGCATGTGCCCCCCCATGTACCACTTTTGGCCACAATGGCCTCCTGCAGCCCTCTGCCCCCCTCTCCAGCTCCATTTTCTCTGGCAGAGGCACTGCAGGAGGGCCTTTGCTATTTCCAGGCCGTCCCTGCAGGCCCAACCTGATCACCCCATGATCCGGATGCAGCCTGCAGGCCTTGAGTTTGACACCCCTGGGTTAAGGCATCAGGCTAAAAACTGGCTGACTGTGAATTATAGTCCGACCTTGGGCAAAAAGCCAGCAATGACCTTGGGAGATTAAGGAGACTTAATATTCAAGCTGATCCAAGTTTTCTGTATTTCAGTTCATTTAAATGTACAAGCTCAAATTCAAATGTCTTGCTTGCCTTATCTTATTAAATAATGCTTTTCTAAAGTTTGCAGTTTGGTTATTCTGCATATTTGCCCTCACTGTCCCACGCCTGGAGATCCTTCTGAAGCCAATTTTCAGCAGACAGCATGGGAGACACTGGCCAAATTCAATGCTGAAAATGAACATAATCATTATTTTTGCCTTGAGAAAGTCACCAAAGCCAATTTAAAGGTAAAGTTGAAATGGAGCATTTTTCAGCAAGAAAGTTAATGCTGTATCTTTGATTCATATGAAGACTGTTACAGGATATAGGCAAACCTCAGAAATTAAAAATAATAAATGGAAATAATCCCAGAAGAGGGTGACTGATCTGCATTATCACCAAAGAAAGTGCAGAGCCAGATTCACAAGGTTTGCAGGAATCTGATGTAAAGTTGATTTTAGTTTTTATCTATCCGAGGCCTTCCAAGGAGTATCTAATTTCTTCTATGGATGGAATAACACCTTTGGACAATATGAGATTCTGTTGGATTGCTGAATATAAATATACTGTTATTTATAGGAACCTTTGACAATGTCCCACCAGTTCTCCAGGGCCTAGTGCTGAGAATTATGGAGACTCTACTGGAGGGCCTCAGGTTAATAAAGATTGGGAGGACACCTAAGATTAGGAGGGGGAACTTCCTATAGACAATGTGGCCCACTCCAACTCCTTGTCTATGACATTTTACAGTGGGTCGTTGGTCCTTCCTACTTTGTGGAATATACCATCCATGAGACTTCCTGTCGCAAAAGTCCATCTGTATCTGACATCACTCAGTGCCCCCTCCTCCCAGTTGAAACTGCAGTAAGTATTCACCCATCTTGCATAAAACCTATTTTGCCATTATGGCTCAATGCCTTCTTTTTCAAGAACCAACTTTTCAACTGCTCATATCATGTTCTTTTTATTCATTGTCTGTGTAAGCTTTAACAAATCAAGAGGAATGCTATTCCACTTAGTTTGCATCATTTTGTTTTAAATTTCCCAACCCAACCTATTGACCATAAGATTAATTCAGTTTCCAAACATTTGCAGGAGATGTCTCCAATGATCAAAAAGTAAATACCTGGGGAGAAGGCGGAGCTTCGTTTCGGCGATACAGCTGCGATCTCGGGGCTCTGAGATCACAGCCGATATTTTCGCCCCTGGTCGGTCCTAACGGACCTAAACCGTCCCGTAGAGATGGTGATTGTGAAGGGCACTGTTCCAGGAACCCAGAGATATCGCAAAATCTCTGGTTTGATCTGGAAGAAGCCCTTTTGCTGGCGGCGGAGAGGCAGCCTCCATAGCTGCTGAAGTCGGGACAGCTCCGGAAAGAAAGTGATTGGAGTGAAAGTGTGTCGGCTGGGTGAGAAAAACTCTTTTGTGTTGTAAATTCGCTGAGGTTGGAAAGTTCATCCGGAATAAAGAAGAAAGCTGTGAGATTTTTTTTTTTTGACTGAAATTGTCTGAGCGGCGTTTTTTAAAGTGATGTCAAATTGAGGCTTGGGTTTTTTTTTCTTTTCTTTATATTTTTTGGGAAAGATTTTATTGTGACTTTGTAGGTAACTGGATTGAAGTTTCTCTTATATATATTTTTATGCTCCCTTTGATTTTTTAACTTTCTTTAGGATAGAGGCTCCCTTTGGCTATTTTTTCTTTTTTTTTCTTCTGTATATATTATTCCTTTTTTCCGGCTGGGGGGGAGGAAGAGCATTAAGAAACTTTGTAACACTGCCAACTAGAGGCTTGAAAGTATTTTATTTGAATGGGAGAGAATTGCAAAAAGACCTCTTCTCAAGGACATTTTAACGTGATAAGATAGAGGGAGAGCACAGCAAAATATTATTACAGGTGTTTTCCTGGACTCTTATCAAGAACACTTGAGGTTTGGCTTTGAAGCTGCTGGAGAAGAGAGTCATAACAAGAGCCTTGGATAAATAAATAAAGTGCAGTGTGCTTTCTTTATATATACCCCATACGCTAGCCTTTTTTTAAATTTCAATTCTAGTAATATTTTTATTTTTGTTTTTTTATTTTTTTTAAGGGAAAGCCTCAGGGTTTTTTTTTCTTTATTTTTCTTTTCTTTTTTATTGGGACTTTTTTGCTTTTCCTATCTATGTTCTTGGACCACTTTGTTGTTGTTTCTTTTTTTATTATTATTATTATTATTGAGACTTTTCAACTGGATTAAGGTGTGAAGAATCTGGGAACTTTTTGTTTTTCTTTTTTTTTGCTCTTAATCAATATTATTATTTTTGGATTTGTTTTTCTCCTTTCTATTTTTTTCTTTTTTTATGGTGGACTATTTCGTAATTGGATTAGGGTCTAGAAGAACCTGAAGATCTTTCTTCTTCCTTTTTTGCTGTTTCTTCTTTGGTTTCGTGTTTTTTACGATTGGAGTTTTCCATTTTGGATTATAATTGGCTGCTTTACTAGTTGGATTAAAAGTTAAGAAGAATTTGAAGCCTTGGAAGCATTGAAATGAGCAGGAAACCAATATCAACTGGCATTTCTGCTTCTACCTCTGCTTCCCCACCAGCTGGAGGACAACGCTTAATCCAGACAATGTTGAAGCAAGATAAGGAACAAGAAAGAGTAACTTTACAGATGATTATGCAAGGAATCCAAGATCTCAAGACAAAATCAGACATCATTGAACAAAGAACAGGAAATATTGAACAAAGAACAGAAAATATTGAACAAAGAACAGAAAATATTGAACAAAGAATAGAGAAGACTGATGAAAAAGTGGAAAACATTAAACAAATGATGGTTAAGTGTGAGGAGAGATTTCAAAAAATTGAAGAAGAAGGAAAACAAAGAGAGAAGAAGATTGGAAATATTGATAGTAGATTAACAGCGGTTGAACAAGAAAAAGGTGGGATGCTGAGGTGGGAGATGGAAAGGTCAGAATTTTACCTTAGATTTCAAAATATAGAAGAGGAAAAAGGAGAAAACTTGGTAGCGCTAATGACAGAAATTTTGGCAGATGCTTTGGAAATTACAGAGGAAAAGATGATGGATGGAATAGATGAGGTATATCGAGTTTATACAAGATATGCGATGAGGAATAAATTACCCAAGGAAGTCCATATTAGATTTACTAAAAAATCCATTAAAACACAAATATTACAAGTGGTAAGAGAGAAAACATTGAAATACAAAGGTAAAGAGATTGTGGTTTTAAAACAAATACCCAGAAGAGTGAGAGAGATGAGAAGAGAATATCGATTTCTGACCAAAATGCTACTGGAAAACGAAGTGAATTATAGATGGCTGATTCCAGAAGGATTAATGTTTACGTGGCAAGAGCAGAGACATAGAATTGATTCAATCGAAAAAGCAGAACTTTTCCATGCAGAATTTTTTGGAAGAAGAAGAGAGGAGGCAGAGAAAGAGGTCTCATTAATTGAGTCTCAAGAGGAACAACTGGAGACTGAAAAAGAGAAAGGAGTTGTAAGTGGACAGGTGGACAATAAAGAACAGCGTGAAGTGAGATCCACGAGAGCTGTTAGACCTAAATATAAAGCATAATCATGGAAGAAAAAAAACTGATTACAATGAATATAAATGGACTTAATTCAGCTGTTAAAAGAAGGAACTCTTTTCAAAAATTAATGAAATTAAAATTTGATATAATTTGTCTACAAGAAGTTCATATTAAAAAACAACATGAACAATTGTTAGTACAGCCAAAATTTGGGGAAATATTTACTTCTTTGACTCAATGTAAGAAAAGAGAAGTGGTTCTATACATTAAAGAGGCTATCCCAGCAAAATTGATTTACACGGATGAAGATGGAAGAATATTAATGGTAGAAATAATGGACAATAATATAAAAATACTCTTGATTGCAATTTATGCTCCGAATGATAAACAAGAAGAGTTTTATAAAAAGCTACATATGAAAATAATTGGACTGGACTATGTTAATATAATTATGATGGGAGATTTTAATGGAATTGTGGACAATAAATTGGACTATATAGCAACAACAACAAAGCAAAATAGAAAGGCTCTCCCAAGATCTTTTTTTAAAATGACAGATGAATTAACTTTAAAAGATATTTGGAGAGAAAGAAATGTTAAAGCTAAACAATATACTTTTTACTCAAATAGACATTTATCATGGTCCAGATTAGATATGATTTGGATCTCAACAGAATTAATATCCAATATTAAAGAAACAAATATTGAAACAAGTACTTGGGCAGATCATAGCC
Source organism: Hydrophis major (assembly GCA_033807585.1). Taxonomy (NCBI): domain Eukaryota; kingdom Metazoa; phylum Chordata; class Lepidosauria; order Squamata; family Elapidae; genus Hydrophis; species Hydrophis major. The sequence continues at coordinate 8,031,523 of CM066331.1, forward strand.
CAATGACAATTAAATGGAAGGGACAAAAAAAAAGATCGAGATGGACATTAAACAATACTATTTTAAAGAAGAAAGATTTTATACAATGGATGGAGAAGGAATTGGCTTTTTTCTTCAGAGAAAATAAAATAGAAGATACTTCAACGCAAAATGTGTGGGATACAATGAAGGCATATGCCAGAGGTTTGATAATAGATTATACAAGAAAAAAGAATATTAGGAAAAGGCAAGCTTTTAAGGCCTTGGAAGATGAGTACAAAATTCTTGAAAAAGAATTACAGAAAATGCCACAGAAAAAGGATATTAAATTGAAGCTGGATGTAATTAAACATAAAATGGAATTAATAGAGAAAGAAGAATTGGCACAGAAAATCAGAAACTCTAAACAGAATTATTTTGAAGATGCAAATAAACTAGGTAGATGGCTAGCATATAAATTGAGAAAAGAGAAGGAATCAAGAAAAATATTGAAGTTAATAGATGAACAAGGCCAAGTTTGTTATGGGAATAAGGAGAAAAAAGAAATTATTCGAGATTTTTATGGGCAATTATATAAACAAGAGAATATTGATGAAGAAAAAGTCAAACAGTATTTACAGGAAGCTAATTTACCAAAGATACCTAAAGAGACTGAAGAAATGCTAGAAAGCAATATAACAATGATGGAACTAAATGAAGCATTTAAGAGACAAAATAATGGGAAAGCACCGGGTCCAGATGGGCTTCCAGCAGAATTCTATAAAACATTTCAAGAATCATTGAGCATCCAATTGTTAGAAGTTATGAATGAAGTTATATTAAAAAAGATGATATCTAAAACATGGTCAGAGGCTTACATTACACTTATACCGAAGGAAGAGACTGACCCACTGCAAATTAAGAATTATAGACTTATTTCTTTATTGAACGCAGACTATAAAATCTTTGCTTCAATCTTAGCAGAAAGACTTAAAAAATATCTAAATAATTTTATTCACCCAGATCAAAATGGATTTCTGCCAAAGAGACAAATTAGAGACAATATGAGAGTAATCTTGGACACTTTGGAATACTATGAGGCTCATCCTGAAAAGCAAATGGCTTTGATATTCCTAGATGCTCAAAAAGCATTTGACAACGTGAACTGGAGATTTATGTTATTATTATTGGAGCAGATGGGTTTTGCTAAAAAATTTACTCAAGCAATAGAAGCCATATATAATAAACAGACAGCAAGGGTAATGATGGAGGGGGAACTTACAGATTTTATTAATATAAGGAAAGGTACAAGACAAGGATGCCCCCTATCTCCTTTGCTATTTGTGTTGACCTTGGAAGTGTTGAATAGAAATATTAGGAATGATAAAAGCATAAAAGGAATGAAAATTAAGAAGGAAGAATTTAAGCTACAAGCTTTTGCTGATGATTTAGCTTTTATTTTGGAAGACCCGCTAGAAACAGCTCCAAAGTTATTGAAAAAGATAGAGACTTATGGAGAGGTGGCTGGTTTGAAAATAAATAAAGATAAAACAAAGATTTTGACAAAGAATATGCTATTGAGACAGAGAGAAGAACTGGCAGATCTTTTGAAAATTCAAGTTACAAATAAGGTTAAGTATCTGGGGATATATTTGACAACAAGATGTAGCACATTAAAGGAGAATAATTATATTAAACTTAAACAACAGATAACTACAGATTTGAAGAAGTGGGAAAACTTGCAATTGTCATTAATAGGGAGAATTTCAACAATTAAGATGAATATTTATTTTTGTTTCAAACAATACCAATTAGGCTTGGAAAAGACTATTTTGAAGATTTAAATAAAATTATGTTGAAGTTTATATGGCAAGGTAAAAAAGCAAGAATAAAGCTAAAGCTTTTGCAAGATGCTAGAATTAGAGGAGGTTTTGGCTTGCCTAATTGGGAATTGTATTATCAAGCTGCAAGTTTGATGTGGGTCAAAGAATGGATAACATTAAGGAAACATAGGTTGTTGACATTAGAAGGGCATGATTTGCTGTTGGGTTGGCATGCTTTTTTATGGTATAAGGGAACTAAAACACAGGGTTATTTTAGAAGACACTATGTTTGGGAGTCTTTGTGGTTAAATTGGGAGAAGATAAAAAGACAATGTTATTTGAAAATTCCAGTTTGGTTATCGACCATTGAAGCATTTTCCTATCCTATAATCTACAAGAAGGAACAAACAGTTAGATATGGGGAACTTTTGGATGAAAAGGGTGAACTTAAATCGATCCAAAATTTAGAGGAACAAGGTATAAGGATGAATTGGTTTTCATATGCACAAATACATTCAAGGTATGATGAAGATTCTAAAACGGAGGGATTTTATGATAAGCAGACTGATTTAGATAAGATCTTGATGGGTACTGATGAGAAAGTGATTAAAAAATTATATGGTTATTTACTGGGAATGAAATTAGAGGAAGAACAAGTCAAAGAAACTATGATTGTTTGGGGGAAGAACTTTGGATATGGGATTGATTTAGAGAAATGGCAGAAATTGTGGTCTCAAAATTATAAAATGACAATGTCAACAGCATATAAAGAAAATTTGTATAAGATGTTTTACAGGTGGCACTTTCCTCCGACAAGAATAGCAAGAATGTTCAAGAATAAATCTGAAAAATGCTGGAAATGTCATCAGATACCCGGCTCGTATTACCATATGTGGTGGACTTGTGAGGACGCTAGAAAATATTGGACTATAATTCGCATGTGGTTGGAAAAAATGACAAAGAAACATATAGACTTGAAACCAGAGATCTTCTTATTGGGAATTTTACCTGATATATATAGTAAAGATTTGAAATATCTGATTGTAAATGTATTAACAGCGGCCAGGATTGTATTTGCTAAAAACTGGAAGAATGAGAAAATACCATTACAGGAAGAAATTATTAAGAAAATATTGGAATGTGCTGAGATGAGTAGATTGACATTTGAAATTAGAGAGCAAGAGGATAAACAATTCTATGAAATTTGGGATCTTTTTTATATAAATGGCTAGATGATAAAATACGATAATAGAATATTTTAGATAGTAAGAAATATCTTTATCTTGTTACTTTGCTATTATTTTGTTAATTGATATTATATTTATAAGGGGTTTTTTTTTTTTTTTTTAGGATTGATCTGGTATGATTATATGATTAGTTGAATAATTTGGTTAAAGTATTGTTAGCTCATAAAGCATGAATGATTAAAAGTATAGTCAAAAAAAAAATTTTTTTTTTTTGTTTAGTGATTATAGGATATATAAGTTTGGATTGATAATATGAGTTGTTATGTAACATAATTGTAACTGGGACTACAAAATGAATGCACAAAAATGATGAACCAACTGACACACTGTATGTAAATATGAGAGGTGTATGTTTTAATGTTTTGTTTGTCTTGTCTGTTTGTAGAAAATTAATAAAATTTTCTTTCAAAAAAAAGAAAAAGTAAATACCTATAGGAATATAATCATCAAAATAATAACATTCTGATCTGGAACACCAAAATGCATTTCCTATTCTAGAAGATCTGCTTCTAGAAAATATCCATAAAATGATTGGATCACTGAGATCTGAAAGGAAAACAGAATATTCTGGTCTTCCCTAGAACATCCTGTTTCCAGTTTTACACATGCATATAGAAACACTCTTTTTTTAAAAAACAAACAAATTTTATTGATTTTACAGAACACAAACAAAACTAAAAGATCTTTTCTGAAGGTTGTCTGATCCCGGGTTGAAACTCTTCGCACAGACACAAATTCAAACATCATATTCACTTTATATATCCTTCCATATCTTATTATCATTTTCTTTTTTATATTATATATATAAACCATTTTTATCAGTTTTATATAAACAATGCACAAGGCATAACAGCTTATAAGTTCTTTTCTAAGAAAAAATAACAAAAGAAGAAGAACCAATAGAACATAACAATCCCAAATTATAGTATCAGTACTTTATTTAACTTCATATCTTATCCCAACTTCTCCTTTTCATCCAAATTATTTCTTATTAATTAAAAAAAATTTTTTTTGCCTTTTTTCAATATACAACATCCAAAAAAAAAAAAAAGCATAACAAAACCTTTATATATCCTTTCATATCTTATTACCATTTTCAATAATATTCTTTGTCTGTTCTATTTTCAACTATCCATTCATCTTTTTTCTTTTATTATACTTCTCCTATACACCAATTGGAGTAACGTCTATAACTCATTACCCTAACTTAAAAGTACTTCATATAACAATTTTTCTTGGGATTCTGTTTCAAAGATTCTAAAATTACACAATGAATTTTATACTCTAAATACACATATAAAAAACACAATCTTATGTACCCTCCAGAATCCCTCTTTTATCCTAAATTAAATTCACCCATTGTCTCTGAATAAACTTTTTTTCTTTAGATCTTGCTTCCCCCCATTGAGGCTTCTCCTCCCCCCCTTTCTCTCTTGCTTATTCTTCTCCTTGCCCTTTTTACCCCTTTGTCTTTCCTCCTCCCTTTTCTTACTCCTTTTCCTTTGCTTTCTAACCTTGCCTCCACCTTTCCGCTCATTTTTCTCTTCTTTGGTTGTTTTTATAATTCTTAAAATCCCCTTTTTCTTATCCTTTTTCTCCTCCTCCCCGGAAAGAACCCATTGTTCATCAAAGATGGCTTCTTCTTCCTCTTCTTCTTTGTCCCAGTCCTTCTGCTGCGTAGTCAACTTTTCATAAGTACATAACGCCATTTCTAAGAATTGAAACAAAGTGCCCAAAGTATCTTCCTTTTTATATTTTTGATATTCAGTCTTTAGTTCATCCACAAGCAATGCCATTATGAAAAGAGAAACTTTTCCCAAAACAACCACAAGTATTTTTAATCAAAAATAATTCAAAAAAAATTCCAAAAATTAATACTTTTCTTCCTTCTTCTCTTTCTCTTTCTGGGGTTAATGTTTAATCAAAGAGGTCCAATTACCATATACCTTTCTTTGGGATTCTAGGCAATCTCCTCCTTTTTCAGCTTCTGCTCCAATTTTTTTTTCCTCTCCCTTCCCACTTGCAATATCAATTTTAAATAATCAGAAATCCATACCTCCAACAAGGGTTTTCCAATTTCTTAAGTTTTTCAATGTCCAAAAATCCTTTTGTCCCTTAGCTTCAACTCTCAAAACAATTCACTTTCAATGTTCAATATGTCCAAACATTTCTGCTGTTTCCATGGGGTGGGAGAGTAAAGAAGAAAAAAAAGTTCCCTTTAACAGCTTCTCCGCCGCTTTCGCTCTTCTTAGGGATACAATGTATCCTCCAGCAATTCAAACAGCTCAGTTCCAACCAATTTGAAAGATGTTACTTGACCCGGCTCAGACAGCACTTTCACTCTTCTTACTTCCTCCAGCGCAATCTTACCCGGTTGCTGGCTTCTTCGTGGCGGCCATTGCTGACCGCCTCTCCACCGCCTTGGGAAAAAGGGGTTTTTCCGGAGAAGGAGGGGGTCTGCGACACCCCCAACCCCCTGTCCGACTCCCCTCTCTCTTCAGCTGTCCCTACAGGGCAGCCATATCCCCCTGACCCATCTGGATCGGGGGTACCTCGGCGGCTAGCACAGCAGGAATCGTGAGCTGTCGCGAATTCCTGCTGCCCCGAAGCCACGCGAAACCGGAAAAAAAATAAATAAATCCAGAAACACTCTTGTTCAACATCTACATGGAATTGCTGGATGAGATTTTCAGTCATTTTGTGGTCCAGTTTCAACAGCATTCTTCCCAGAGTCCATTTATGAAGCAGATGGGTGGTTTCTAAATTTAATAAAGAAGTACCGGTACATACATAAATATACACCCAACTGTAACTTTCAACCCCAGGCCAGCCAAGCAAAGTTGCTGAGGTGCCTGGGGTAATGCGAGCCAGGATGGAAAAAAAAACTGAGTCCAGCTAAGTCCTTCCAAAACTGACTGGTTGTGGTTGTTGGGCAACCACGCACTGGAGATTTTCCATTCTTAACTCTTGGATGGGACTGTTCTTCACAACTGAAGAACCTCATGAAATCTAGGAACCCTCTTGGAATCACAACGACTGGCAACCATGACTAAAAGGTCTTCTGAACAGATTCATCTGGGGTGATGGTTGTGCCCCTTCCGATCTGGGAAGCTTTCTAGGCAGTCACTCACAACCTTATCTCCTCACAGGGTTTATGTGGTCTGTGCTTGTGTTTCTGTATGTATTTCTTTCTATATGTATTGGCTGTATTTTCTTTCTAGTTCATCTTTATTATATATTTTATTTTCTTCATCTTGTTTTCTTATATTATGAGCCAACCATAGTCAGTCTGGAGTTGTTGCAGTGCCAAATCTGGATAAATAAATGACATAAAAATAAAGAAAACTGATGAATCACATGATGGCACAGGAGTAATATCCTTTAGTAAGAAAAGGCATACAATCTATTTTTTTCCAAAATTCTCCTCAGTTTTATACCGCTTTAGCAATTGCATCACCTTGAAAAATCCTACGTCTGGCATCTAACCCAGATTCTACAAGCAAAATGAATGAGAAAAAGAAAGATTTTAAGTTTCTAATAAGCATAGCTCCAGATTCAGCTTTGCCATAGGGGCTTCATCCACTTTAAGTGGCCATTTTGAGGAAAAGAAATGACATGCCAACCATAGAGACTAAGGAAAAGGCCTTTTGATATAGGATACCTAAAGAACATTTTACACTGCTGTCCCACAGAATGGTAAAAATACCTGAGCAGGTTAATTTGTTTCATTTTGTTTTTGTTGATGAAAATTTTCTCTTTTGCTCTAGGAAAGAGGTCTATGCAAAGGCTCTGTGATAAACAGTGAGGGAGATAAAAAGAAATATATCACTGTAGAATGCCATTTCTTCCCACGTCCGGTAAGTTCCTCAGTCACCTATCATCTGTAGAAAACTTTTGTTCCTGCGTAATGGAACAATTTATTTTTAAAATTCATTGACTGGCTGGATGAAGCAGATAGAGTAAAATCTGCTGCAGAAGAGTATTGTTAATTAATTACTTTTAATAATTCTCTTTGTCATATTTTGATTTTAGATTCAGCCTAAAGCTTCTGGAATGAGTCAGTTTATAACTCTTAAAATAACATACAAATAAAGAAATGAGACAAAATAGAAACAATTGAATAACACACACACATACCAATTAAATAAGTACACAAACAAGTTCATAGGTAATTGTTATTTTATGTGGGAAAGATCTTGGGGAGCCCTTGGTACTCTCTGAGTTCTTTTCTGGTTGCCCAATTCTGCATCCCAGAGAGCAGAAGTTACGAACTCCAATTGTCTCAAACATTTCACAAAATATGTGAGCACAATCTGTAGTCCAAATCCGATCATCCCCCTCAGTCACTTTTCTGTATCTTTTGTCCTATTAGCCACCAGTTACAGGTGAACAGACTCCATAATCCAAGTCTGCGCAGAAGGAGCATCATGATGGTCGTGAAAGATACGGAGATCGCCATGAAGAGAGTGGACACCATCACCACCACTCTGGTTCCCACCACCACAAACATCAGAAACAGCAGGAGCCACACCAGCCTCACCCCACAGCTGAAATCCAAGAGATACAATTAAAGCAAAAGAAATTTGTTGTGTCCGTGAAATGATGCCAGGAGTCGGTGACTTCAATGCAAGCTCTTTTATTGTGAGTAGGAACCGAACTGGCTTAAAGGGAAAAAGCCAGCGGCTTTTATTCCTTTAGCCGCGGCGGCCGCGGCCAATGGCACTGCTTTGAATCTCCCGCGATCCGAATGGACCAATCGCAGGAGATTCTCAGCGAGCCAATCGGCGCGGCTCGCCTGACCAATCAGAGAGCCCCACGCTTTGGCCAATCAAAGCGCGGGGATCTCAAGAATGTTAATTAAGGACAGAACACCCCTCCCCTCTTGGTTCAGTCCTTACGTCGCGTAGTCGCGTAGGTAGGCGGGCCTCCGTCTGAGCCTACTTGACCTGCGCAGCTCACTTGTAGGCTGGATCCCGGCCGGTTCGGTCGGGATCTCTGCTGCTCCAGCTGCCGTCGTGGGAACCGGCTGGTCGATCGGGCCAGGCTGCTCTCTAAAGCTCCCTCCTGGGCCTCCCGGGTTGGTTGAGCTGCGGGTTTCGCCGCTCCTGCTCGGTCTTTCCGGGTCGGTCGAGCTGGCCTGGCTGTTTCTTCCTGGTGAGGGGTCGTGATGGCTGCTTTCCGGTGAGTACGGCTGGTTTATTCTTCTTTGGTTTTGGTCCCCTGGGTATTCCCTCCCCCCTTGGTTTGTGTTGTGGGGGTTGGTTTCGCCTGTTTGTGCGTCGGTGGTTTGTTGGTTGGTGGTCCTCGACCTTAGTTGGTCGATGTGGCGTTTCCAGGCTCATCCGTCTGCTGTTTGTAGTCGGTACGAGTGTGGGCCTGTTGTTTGTGTGATGATGGCTGGTATCCATAGTGGGTCTCCCGTCAGATTTTTTGCGTATACGGGGTCGCCGGGTGCGAAGGTTCGGTGTTTGCTGTTTGAGTCTGGGGGCTTCTCCCGGTTATACGTGGGGTGTAACCTGTCGAGTGGGGACCTCAGTTTCCTGTCCACTAGTAGTTCGGCTGGGCTTTTATTGGTTGTGGTATTTGGGGTTATGTGTTGGGTGAAGAGTAGTTTGTTTATTTTCTCCTGGATCTCCCCATGGTCTATTTTCCGGATGGTCTTCTTAGTGAATTGGACCATCCGTTCCGCCCTACCGTTCGCCGCCGGGTGCGCCGGTGCTGTCAGCGCGTGGCGGATGCCCCTTTCCGCTAGGAATTTTTCGAATTCCAGCGAGGTGAATTGGGGCCCGTTGTCGGAGACGACGACGTCTGGGAGGCCGTGTGTTGCAAAGAGTTTGCAGAGTTCCTTGATCACGGCCTCCGTGGTTGTCATCTTCATGTTGCTTACCTCCAGCCAGTTGGAGTAAGCGTCAACTGTTATGAGGAAGGTGTGTCCTTTTGTGGGCCCGGCGAAGTCTATATGGATCCTAGACCAAGGTCCCCTTGGGGTTTCCCACTCTAGGACGGGTGCTGTGGGTGGGCTTGGCCTAGTTTCCTGGCATCGTTGGCACCTAGCTACCCAGGCCTCTATTTGTTTGTCCATCCCTGGCCACCAAGCGTAACTTCTGGCCAGGGCTTTAGTCCTAACGATGCCAGGGTGCCCCTCGTGTAGCAGTTCCAGAACCTTCCCTTGTAGCTTTTCTGGAATGACCACCCTATCCCCCCATAGTATGCACCCTTTTAATAAAGAAAGTTCCGTTTGGCGGCTTCGGAACGTTTTGACGGACTCGTTGTTGTCCCTTTCCGGCCACCCTTTCTCTACCCAATGCAACACCTGCGCCAGACGTTTGTCTTTATTAGTCTCTCGGGCAATGTCTGACGCGGTTATGGGCAGGTTGGGTAGAGTCTCTATGCTGAGGGTGGTCGTCGTGGGTGCTGGGTCGGTGTCGGGTTCCAGTAGCGGCAAGCGGCTTAAGGCGTCTGCATGGGAGATCGTCTTACCCGGTCTGTGTATGAGTCCATAGTTGTAGGCTGCCAGGAACTCGGACCACCTTGTCATTCGGGGAGACAGAATGTTCGGGGTGGCCCGGTTTCCTGCAAGGATTCCCAGCAGCGGCTTGTGGTCAGTTATGATGGTGAAAGTCCGGCCGTAGAGGTACTCGTGGAATCATTTTATGGCGGCAACGATAGCCAGAGCCTCTTTGTCCAGCTGGCTATAGTTCCGCTCCGGTTTGGTGAGGGTTCTCGAAAAGAACGCGATGGGCGCTTCTTTTCCGTCGGGGAGGGTATGGCTGAGGACAGCGCCGACGCCGAAGGGTGATGCGTCGCATGTGACGGCCAGAGGTAGGGTCTCGTTGAATTGTATGAGGACGGCGTCCGAAGTGAGGAGGTCCTTCGTCCGTTGGAAGGCGGCTTGCTCGCGTTTCCCCCAAGTCCAGGTCGCCGCCTTGTCCAGGAGCCTATGCAAGGGCTCCGCCGCCGTCGCCTTCTGGGGTAGGAAAACATTGTAAAAGTTCAGTAGCCCCAGGAACGCCTGTAGTTTCGTCTTTGACTTGGGTGTGGGGGCTTCTTTGATGGCCTTGATTTTTTGGTTTGTAGGGTGAATGCCATGACAGTCTAGGAGGTATCCTAGGAATTCTACCCATTCCGTGCATAGCTGGCATTTCTCCCTCTTGACTTTTAGTCCGGTCTCTTTAAATTTGGTTAGGACCTCCCTTAGGCGACCCTCTAGTTCGGCTTGGTTGGCTGCCGACACTAGGACGTCGTCGAAGTAAGGTACCACCCCCTTGATGCCTTGCAATAGTCTTTCCATTAGGCTTTGGAAGATGCCCGGTGCCACGCTGACTCCGAATTGGAGTTGGTTGCATTTGAATGCCCCCCGGTGGGTGACTATGGTTTGCGCTTCTGCCGTTTGCTCGTCAACTGGCAACTGTTGGTATGCCTGGGCAAGGTCGAGCTTGGCGAAAACCTTGCCTCCTCCCAGTGAGTGCAGTAGGTGTTGCACTACTGGGACGGGGTAGGCGCTTTGTTGTAGCGCGCCATTTAGGGTGGCCTTATAGTCCCCACAGATCCTCACCGACCCATCGGGCTTGATCGGGGTGACTATGGGGGTCTCCCACCGGGCTGTAGGACCCCTTGTTTGACGAGCTTGTCAATTTGCTCGTCTATCTTGGGTTTCAGTGCGAATGGAACCCGCCTTGGTTTCAGGCGTTTTGGGGGGACGTTTGGGTCTAGGTTGAAAGAAATAAGGGGCCCTCGGTACTTGCCTAGGTTTCCGTCGAAGACCTCTTGGAATTCCCGTGCCAGTTGCTGCTCCCAGCTGTCGTCGGTGACGTGGTCGACTCCCGTGAGTGTGATGTCGAGCGGGGCGAACCATTGCAGTCCCAGTAGGCTTAGGCAGTCGTGGTCGACGATTGTCAGGGGAAGTCTTTCGGTGTGGCCTTTGTAGGTGATATTGAAGTGTTTGGTTCCGACTACCGGGATGCGGTTTCCCTGGTAGTCCTTTACAATGAGTCTCTGGCTGTCTATGTTCCTCCTTTGGAGGGTAGGCACCAAGCGCTTTATTTCATGCCATGCAATCATGGAGAGGTAGGACCCGGAGTCCACCTCCATTTTGCATGGCTGGCCCTCGATGCCTACCTCCACGTGGACCTTCCGGGCGTCATTGGTGATGGCGTGGCTGATGGTGACCGTCTGATGGGTCTCCTCTCTTCGCCGGTTGTCGCCGCCTCACGATGATTGTCCGTTCCGGTCCCATCTGTTGTCCAAGGGGCGATCTCTGGTCCGGGGTGGTGTGCTTTCTCTCCCCCGGTCGCTCTGGTCCCATCGTGCCGGGCTGCGATTTTTCTTTAGGCGGCAGACACGGGCAATGTGTCCCTTCTTGTCGCAATGCTGGCAGATCAATTCAAAAAACCGGCATTCCGACCTGGGGTGGTCGCCGCCGCAACCGGCACAGTTGGTCCTCGACTTACGACCTCGCCAGGTTCGTGGGTCGCGGCCTGTCTGGAGGCGATGGATGTCCTCCTCGTCATCGGAAGTGCCCGATGCCGAGTGGAAGTCGCCCTGGTGGGTGGTCGTCTCGGGTTGGGCCTCGGTCGACCTTGCCGGGTTGTTGTTTCTGCTGCGGTCCCCAGTGTTCGGTCTGCGCATGCGGTCGGCGGAAGTTCGGGTTGCTTCGGCGGCTGCGGCTGCGGTGAGGGTGTCTGCTAGGCTGATGTTGCCCTTGGCCATCAGCCGGCTCTGGAGGACGGGGTCCCACAGACCGAGCACGATTCGGTCTCGCAGGGCGTCATTCAGGTTGTCGAATTCGCAGAGCCCCCCTAGGCGCCACAGCTCGGCGACGAAGTCGCTAAAGCTCTCACCCGACCTCTGGTCCCGACGGTAGAACTCGTTGCGTCGGATCAGCATGGGTACCTCTGGAGTGTAGTACCGCCGAAGTATTGGCTCGAGGACGTTCCAGTCCATCGCGGTTGCATCGGCGGGTTTGGCCAGCGCCTTGGCCATCTTGAAGACCTCAGTCCCGCAGTGGGTCAGGAAAACGGCGCGCTTCATGGGGCCGGTGGCGTCCTTCAGGTCGCTGCACTCGGTCGGAGTACGATTCCCAGTCCTCGGTGGCGGGGTTGAAGGGTGCGGGTGGTGCAATTTTCGCCATCACGGTGGTTCGTCTGGCTTCCGTCGGACACGTGGTTCGGTTCAGGGTCTGGATCCCATCCTCGTCGCCAGTGTTGTGTCCGCGAAATGATGCCAGGAGTCGGTGACTTCAATGCAAGCTCTTTTATTGTGAGTAGGAACCGAACTGGCTTAAAGGGAAAAAGCCCGCAGCTTTTATTCCTTTAGCCGCGGCGGCCGCGGCCAATGACACCGCTTTGAATCTCCCACGATCTGAATGGACCAATCGTGGGAGATTCTCAGCGAGCCAATCGGCGCGGCTCACCTGACCAATCGGAGAGCCCCGCGCTTTGGCCAATCAAAGCGTGGGGATCTCAAGAATGTTAATTAAGGACAGAACAAAATTAGTGGGCAAGGTGATCGTCCATCCTCCTTTGAGCAAACATTCATTACAGGAAGTGCGGGAGCCCAACCCAACCTCTGGCTCTACTCTTGCTTCTCCAGAACAGGAAGCCGGGCCTCACTCATCCAAGCCAGATGGGCCAGCCATTTCTTCTTTCCCCAGAAAGTTTTCACAATCAGACCGATGTCCAGGAGATACTTTAGTAGTAATCCCTGGCCTTGAACTGCCTTCCCGGCCATAGGTTGAAACCTCCTAAACAAACAGGAATTACAACACTGATAGCTTAATTCAGAGGAAACATTGCAAAACTCTCTGGATGAGCAGGAAAAGGAAGGGAGGGAAAACATTCTAAAGCTCTTTCATTACCAAAAAGTATCTGGAAATGTGGATCTAGACAGTATAGATTTCTGTGAGCATATTAGAGAATCCTTCTAATGTTGAAGTAAATAAATACTGGCAATTAAGCTCCCTTAATTCCTGTGCTATTTGGTTTAAAGTAGATATATAAATGACAGCCAAATTATTAGTCATGCATTCTGCTATATTTCTGTAATTATGGAATTGGATTAGAGAGAGAGAGAGAGAGAGGGAGAGGGAGGCGGGGAGAGAAAGAGAGTGGTCAGAATCAATATTTCTTTTTGAAACTGAACTCACACTAAAACTGGAATTGTTCCTGAAAACCTATTACTTTTCCAGAGCAAAGCTTTTCGTTTTTCCATGGAAGTATAATGATGTAAGGGAATGAGTGGCAGCAAACATTGTAATTGGCATAACTAATAGGCTGTTCAAACATTGGCAGCAAACATTGTAATTGGCATAACTAATAGGCTGTTCAAACATTCTTGCAAAACATGTAAAGCCCTTTTGTGACATTTTGTGCATTTTAAAGGGATCGTACACAAAGCCCGACAAATTCTATTTCATTTATAGATCTTTGTTGCCAACAGAAGACAATCTTTTCATGTGCCAAAAGACCATCATAAGACCTCCCTCCCTTCCTCTATGAAGAGTTATAGATTTAAACTTTAGATCTTCCACACCAATGCAATTTCATTCACTCATTCACCCATTGAACATATATCACTCTACAGGATCTCATAGAATAAGAATATATAAGAAAAGGAAAACATATGTGCAATCCTGCAAACACCTCCATGGAATCTATGGAACTTCTCATAGGAGGACATTTTCAAGGGCCATCACAATGACCAAAAGGCTTGGGCTTCAGTCTGCCTGGATGTTCTCCTAGCTCAAGAATGTTCTCCTCCCAAGAATGTTCTCCTAGCTCAATCAAAGCAGTTGGGACAAATAAAATCTGTAGCCAACCCATCCCAAGTCCAAAGCAGTTTCTCACGACAACCATGTTGCAATGGAGGTGTGTTAAGGAAAGATGCCAGGCCCAAAGGAAACCAGTGACTCTCCCCAGTTCAGGTCCAATGCCACTAACTGCACAATACTAGTTGATGATGTGCTGCTAAGCTGGGAAAATAGAGAAATCAGAAGGAAAAGGCAGGAGAACAAAGACATCATCAAGGTCAGCCTCCCAAGAAGGCCTGAAAGGAAATATGACCACATCAGCTTATTCTTCTTCACTGTAAGGCTACGTTAGAACGTCTGACAGAACAAATTTCCCACCATTTCTTTTCACCACCTGATAAAGTAGGGCTGGTGCTTTCTGAACTTCTTTCCCTACCTGGTATTCAGCCGACTGTACCATAGGGCCAGTAGTTCAACCTCCCAGCTATATGCAGACTCATTGTCATCTCTAATGAGGCCAATGATTATTGTATCAATGATTGTTATATGTTGTAATTTTTTATAGCAGGGGTCGGGTCCCCAACTCCTGGGCCACAGCCTAGTACCGGGCTGTGGCTATTTGGAACTGGGGTGTGTGCCTGCCAGCCCAATGCTCGCACAAGTTGAGCTGTGTGCACATGCACATCAGCCTGCCACTTATGTGGCCTGGTTCCCCTCTCCCACCCAGCCGGGCCACCAAGCCACAAAGATTGTGGATCGCTGTTTCATAGTGTAAGGTTTTTAGAGTGCAGCTCAGAATCTGATTAGTCCAATGAAATTCTGAACATGAGGCTACTGATAATCAGTTTTATTTCTCTGATCAGAAAGCAAAAACTGGGCAACCTTTTAGTGCATAAGCGCACCAACATGCCTACCGTCCCTGTCCTGTTGTTTCTTTTTTTCTTTTATGTATCAATTTCATGTATTCTTAACCATGCTTATACTTATACCTGTTATCTGAAATCGCTTGACAAAATAAAATAAATAAATAAAATAAATAAACAGCAAGGCAGAGAGAGAAAAGCAGGCATGCATGCAAAAAAATTTTTTATTGAACTTGTATAGATTACACAGCTTGAAAAATCGTCATTGCTATAGAAAGATTATTTCACATCATGCAAAGCTCATGAAATTTTATCAGTGCTTCTGCAAACACAGGGACCTTAGATGGATGGGAAAGAAATACATTTTAGCCCAAAGCTTTATTTCTGACATTAAGTTGCTAGAAAAAACACATTCTAAATTACAGCAATCAGATAAATGCATTTTGCATTTCTCAAGTAGTTACTTTACTTGGCTAAGGTTGGTAGTTTGCCTAGAAGTTTTTATCTCTGCAGTAGGCTCAGCTCCCAGCTCAGCAGAGAATCAAAAGTTGAGCCAGACACACTCTGTATATGCACTGTGTATATGCTCCAATCTTTTCTTTCTTTTTTTTTTTTGAAACAAATTTTATTAATTTTAAAGACAAACAAACCATCATTAACCATTGAGTACATAAAACCTCTTTCCATTAAAAATTTTTACAAGTCAAATAAAACATTATTTTATACAACATAATTCTATTTTACCCCGCTTCCATATGGACATATAAATATCTTTTAACAAATTTCTCATTATTTCTCTTTACTCTTATTCAATTTCATTATTATTATTATTATTTTTTATATTTATCCATTTATAGTCATCATCTTCATTTCTCTCTGACTTGTTTACTGTTATTCTCATCCAACATTCCTCCAAGGTTTTATTAATTCTCAAACAAACATAAACACACAAAACACAAAAACATAAAAATTCTTTTTAGAAAGTAGCTTGGCCCCAGATTACCCCTCTTTATATGGACTTCAATTAAATTCATGCTCATCTTATATACCATTACCTATCTTATTTACCATTCTATATCTTCTATATAGCTTCTCCCCGCTTTTCACTCTTCTTAATTCTATTTTATTTATTTCATTTTAATTTAAATTATTATACTTGTATCTTTTGTCCATTCTTTCCAAATTATCCATTTATCTCATTCCCTATAGTAAAAAAAAAGGATTTCTCCTGGAATCATTAATCAAAGTATGATGCCTTCCAGTTTGCCAGGCTTCGGCGGCGGCAGGGATTCACGATCCTGCGCGATCTCTGTTGCGCTAGCCGTCTTGGTGCCTCTGACCCCAACGGGTCTGGAGGCTAAGGCTGCCCTGTAGTGACAGCCAAAGATAGGGGGGATCCGGAGAGGGGTTTGGGGGTGTCGCAGACCCCCTCCCCAGCCAGCAAAACCCCCTTCTCTCAAGGCAGTGGAGCGGCGGTCTTCAATGGCCGCTACAAAGAAGCCGGCAACTGGGTAAGACTGCGCAGGAGGAAAAGGGAGAATGTTTTGAAGACAAAGTTTTTTTGGCTGACCCAGGACTTTAAGATACATCTAACATCCTGAAAACCATGACTTTTTGAACGATACTTTGTTTCCAGAGGAGATTTTCTAGCAGCGAATTTGAGGTGCTGAAAGGGAAAGTTTACTCTCCTTCCCTATGGAATCAACAAATGGACATTGAGAAACCTGTCTTTTTATAGAAGGTAAAAATTTGGTTCTTTGTTATAAGTGGGAAGGGAGAGGACAAAAAAAAAAATATTAAGATCTTGCTGGAGGTGATGCCTTGAAGATTTTGAGACTAGAAATTAATTGCAACAAGGATTCAAAATACAGATTGGGCTTTTTTTTTCTTTTTATTGATATTACCCCAGGAAGAGAAAGTGAGAACTTTGTGCTCTGTTTGGACTGATTGATGATTCTGGGACTTTGGGGAACTGTTATAACTTTTGAAACATCTTGGTTGTTTTAAAAGAAGAAGAAGAAGAAGAAGAGGGGGGGGAGAAAAGGTTTATAATGGCTTTACCTGTTGATGAACTTAGAAAGGAATATGGAAAAATAAGGAAAGAAGGCAAGGACGCTGTGAAAGAAGCCTTTCATTTCTTAGAAATGGTGCTTGCTATTTGTCAGCAAACACAACAACAGATGGAGGAAGCGGAAGAAGAAAAAGAAGAAGAAGATGCCATCTTTAATGAATCCAAAAGTTTAATTAAGAAAGAAAGGAGAAAGAGAGGAAGGAAAATGAAGGACTTAAAGACTTAAAAAAAAACACCCAAGAAAGAGAAAAATAAGATGCAAAATCAACACAATGTTAGAAAGCAAAAGAAAAAAGGAATACAACAGAGAGGGGAAGCTAAAAAGGCGGAGGTTAGGAGAGCGGGGGGTAAAAAGGCCAGGTGGGATAAGAAAGGAAGGGAAAAGGGGGGGAAGAGCCACAAAGGTATGAAACAAGATGGGAAAAAAGGAATTTTTTTTAGGGATAAAGGGTAATGTATAATTTTTTTAAAAGAAGATTCTGTAAGATACATAAGATGGTATTGTAGTATTTGTATTAGAAATAGAAAATTAGAATGTTATAAGAATTAATAAAAGATTAAAATATTGAAATGTTTAGTAATGATAGACTGTAAAATTTAACAAAATAGTAAAGGGAATGTCTAAAATATTGAGTTTAATTAAAGAGTTTAATTGACTATTGTATTGATGTTATAATAAACTTAGCATTGTATCATTTGTTTTTGAAATAGATAATTGGAATGTTACAAGATTTAACATTTAGATTTATTATCTAATTATGTATTTAATCATTTTGGATTTATTATTTTTTCTTCTTTTTAAAAGTTAGTAGGTAGAATGTACTAAGCAGAATCAGATTGGGTACTAGGCGTTATTTTAAATGTTAATTTAGGGGGACGATAGAAAGGCTCCAATCTTTTCAATAGGGTTGGAGCAAAATTGGTTTCACTCCCCATTTTATTCTTCAGCAAAATCTACTTTATCTGATCCTCTGTGCCCATGCAGGATGGGACTCTATTAATGATCACGACCGAATTACACAAGACTAGAAAAATGCTATTCTACAAGGACATGACCATAGGTGAAAATTCCCCTGCCAAGATATACACTTCTAATCATTGCCTCGATATGTTGAAGTTTAAAGGTGAGGACTGCCATGAACTAGAAGAATAAATACCAGCGGTTAATTTCAAACTATATATAGATCGAGAAACGTCTGTCAGATCCTGTCTCTCTTAACATAGCTTGAGTTGTTGTCTTCTCTGATTCTGAAAATATTTCCAAAATGATCCTTTTAATTTCATTCTTAATAGGGATACAGATACTTGATGCGTTGGCTACCTCTCCACCTCGTCAGTTTCTTTACACATCGTGCAACTCTTCAAACATAAAGGATGCTGCGGAAGCGGCCATTAATGAACTCAATGCACATTGGAGCGAAGGCTACGTTTTTAGAGTCCAACGTATTTTTAATGCTCAAGAAATACCCGAGGTAAGATCTCTTCCTTCTACTGACTTTTTTTTTCTTCCACTCAGCGCCAACCATTCTGATGTTGAATCATGGTGGCACTGATGTATCAGGACAGGAAAATAAAAGCTATAAAATCACTTGATAGCATCCAAGAGATACAGGCAGCTATTGTGCTACTCTTGAATCTACAGGGCACCCAGATTCTGCTAGCCTAGATTTGATAAACCTAATGCTTCACTGAATGAAGTAAGTGTATTTGGTGGCAGATCTTGATGCCTCTGGTCATTCCCACTCTTGGTTTTGGTTAAATGGGACTGGGTAATATCTGTCCAAGACCTTCTGAGTTAATCCATTGATATCCAGTTTCATGATAATGGATAAATCACTCTTTGCTAGGATTAAAATAAATATTTTGCCACCTATGGCAAACCTTTTGAAGCAAACCGTGATTCTGAGGACACTGCTGCCTTTTGAATTTGTTATAAAAAGTTCCAACATGCTTCAGTCTTTTTCTGTCTCCAACTCTCCAAATGAACAGAGTCTGTGATTGATATATCATTTAAAGATTCTCAGAGAAATGGGGAATTGGTGTTCTAAATTCAGAGAGGGAAATTTAAACAAGGGAGAATAAACAGAAAAAAGTCAGAAGTGATTAATTGAACCTGCCCTAAGTTCCCCAAAGTAACCAATTCCACAGATGCCATGAAGGGCTCTATCTATGGCAACATTAAAATATCAGGAGATTCATCCTGAGGTCTACATGTTCTCTTCCCTTTCATCAAAGAGTAAGTGGCAGCCCGGCAGCATCACACCAGAGCTGCAAAACTTGTTGGCATGTGCACAATGTTGTTAAGCAGGTTTTAAAAATAGCCTTGCATCAAAAGACTGTCACAACGAGGCTTATTGGGAAGCGAGATGAGGGGCATATAGTTGAAATCAATGTAGTTGGATACAGTGGAAGCTGCTGGATTTATCTGAGAGGGCGGATGGTTTCTTGAGCTCAAGTGAGAGTTGGTTAACCTGCTTAAGATGATGGACATTCTGCTTTGCCCTTTCAAGTGTTTTCCTTTGCTTGTCCATAGCAGGATGGAAATACTCTTTTCTACCTCGTTTTGGATGTGTTAGAAACCGAATGCCAAGTCCTAAGCAGGAAATCGTGGAAAGAATGCAAGATTAGAAATTTTTATGAGACAGTAAGTAAGCAATCTACTCATTTAAAGAACGACCAATGGGGTTTGGAAGGAAATCAAATCTGGGGTTTGAACTCATAAACAAGCCAGTTTCTTCAGAATAGCCTTCACCATTTCTCTCATCTTGTCACTGACTCCTTGACATGTCTATGTTCACAATAATTCTCTGTACTGAATTGCCATTTCAAATCAATGGCATTGTACACATGAATCCCTGCATTGGAAGGGAGGGAGACAAATGGATCCGCTCACTAAAGGAACTAAACAGAAAGCCTTCATGACACAGGGCTTTCAAACCATCTGGTAAACCTATTCTGGGACAGAAAGATCTAATTTCTCTTAGCAGAACAATTCCACTGTCCCACAGCATGGAAAGTTTGATTTTCCTTGTTTTGAAAGGAAAATAAATTTGAGTCTAAGGTTTATGTGTGGGGGAAACCTGCCATGTTTGATCACATAACATGTAAAAAAAAAATAGGCAGCACTAACAAACTATCATCTCTTGTTCCAGGTGTATGGCCAGTGCAAAGTAATAATTAATTTCAACAGGCATTCAGACAATTGGCACTTGCACAATTATGAATGTATTTTACAACCAGGTATGTATTTCCCATGTAGGTTTGCAAGAAGTGTCTATCCAAGCACAGATGCTTCCCAATTGCTAAATAACTATGATTCTGATCAGATACAGATTTGATAGAGGGGCTTAAATTTCAAGCTGATGCAAGCTTTCCCTATTTCGGACCATTTAAATGTGCAAGCTCAAATTCAAATGTCTTGTCTCACTTTATTAAATAAAACACTTCTTTGCTTTTCTAAAGTTTCTAGTTCAGCTATTGGGGTTCTTAGCCCCAATTGCCCAGTGCCTGGAGATCCTTCTGAAGCCACTTTTCAGGAGACAGCATCAGAGACACTGGCCAAATGTCAGGATTCTGGCAGTTACCCCAATTAAATCATGAGTCTCAAGCCAAATTTCCAAAACTTCAAAGGATTTATTGGGAGTTAACATGTCTGGCATTGCCTGGGTGTAGCTGACTCTGAGACACATCATTTATTGTCAACCTTGACCCTGGTTTCTCCTCCCACCTCCAATGAGATACATCCATAGCCCAGAGTCATCAATCATGTTCTCCAGTTAGATTTTTGCACAGCAGAAACTTCGGTCATCCAAATTGAGTTTGTTTGGGGGGATTCAAGTCTGATGCTGATTGGTAGAAGGAGGCTTAATTTTCAAGCTGATCCAAGCTTTCTGTATTTCAGTTCATTTAAATGTACAAGTTCAAATTCAAATGTCTTGCCTCATCTTATTAAATAATGCTTTTCTATTTTGTTGATGATGAAGAGAAACAAAATTTGAATAATAAAATATCTATAGAAGAAATTAGGAAGGCAATTGGAACACAAAAAGCAAATAAGACCCCTGGCCCAGATGGAATTCCTTCGGAATTCTATAAGGAATTCCAAGAAACAATAGAGGAGGTATTGGTGGACTTGTACAATGAAGCCCTGAAGAATGCTAACATGCCTAAATCATGATTGGAAGCATATATTACGCTTATTTATAAAGAACAATCAGACCCACAAAAAATTCAAAACTATAGACCAATATCACTTTTAAATGTAGATGACAAAATAATGGCTACAATATTGGCGGAAAGATTAAAGAGAATATCAAGTAGAATTATCCACACTGATCAGAAGGGCTTCCTCCCCCATAGGCAAATAAAAACAAATACAAGAACCATTATGGATATGTTAGAATATTATGAAGTATACTCAACCAAGACAATGGCACTGATATTTTAGACGCCCAGAAGGCTTTTGACAACCTGAATTGGAACTTCCTTATTAAACAACTGATAGGCATGAAATTTGGTGAAAGTTTTATAGGATTTATTAAGACAATTTATAACATGCAAACCGCAAAAATATTAATAAATGAAGAAAATACAGATACCATAAAGATAAATAAGGGAGTAAGACAAGACTGCCCACTAGCTCCTCTACTGTATATATTGGCAGAAGAGACTCTTAGCAAAAATTAGGCAAAATCAAGAGATTAGAGGACTAAAAAATAAAAAAGAGGAATATAAACTCCAGGCATTCGCTGATGACATGGCATTTATATTAGAAGAACCCTTAGAAACGAGCCCTATACCACTAAGAGAAATAGAAGAATATGGAAAGGTGGCAGGGTTAAAAATTAACAAAGAAAAAACAAAAGTATTAACAAAAAACTGTACAAAGCAGCAGAAGGAAGAACTAGCAAATAAATTAGGCATGCAAGTGGTAAATAAAGTAAGATATTTAGGGATCTGGTTGAATGCTAGATGATCGTGGATTAAAAAATATAACTATGATAAGTTAATAATGCAAATAGTTAAAGATTTAGATAATTGGGCCAAATTGCAGTTATCACTGTTGGGACGTATTTTGATAGTAAAAATGAATATTTTGCCAAAACTGTTGTTCCTGTTTCAGACAGCGCCAGTCAAGTTGGAAAATAATTTTTTTGTAGAATTAAACAAATGTATATTTAAATTTATATGGCTGAGGAAAAAACTCAGAGTGAAATATAAATTATTACAGGATGCCAAGAAAAAAGGAGGATTTGGCCTTCCAGATTTTGAATTATATTATGATGCTGCTATAGTAAACTGGCTTAAGGATTGGATTAAATTAGAAAATAGAAAGTTATTAGTATTAGAAGGTTTTGATCTCCAACTTGGCTGGCACGTCTTCATGTGGGATGGAAAATCTAAACAACATTCATATTTCCAAAGGCACCATGTAAGAAATGTGTTGTTCAATATCTGGGGAAAGATTAAAAAAAACCACTACCCAAAGGTTCCATTGTGGCTATCTACATTGGAAGCAGTCACATATCCAAATCTATTGGATGATGAAAATATTGTCAGGTATAAAGATTTACTATATGATACTGGAGAGCTTAAAAATGGGAACCAAATAAAAATTCAAGGAAAGGCGATAGCATGGTGGCCCTTTGCACAAATACAAACCCATTATAAAAAAGATAGAGAAAAATTTGGCTTTAATATGATCCCACAAGAATTAGATAAAATATGACTAGGAGAGGAAAAGAAAACAATTAGTAAAACATATAAATATCTTTTGGATTACAAATTAAAAGAAGAAATAGTCACAGAATCTATGATAATTTGGGCTAAAAACGTGGGTCATAGTATTGAATTAGATAAGTGGAAACACATCTGGCAAACAAATTACAAATTAACCATGTCAGTCTCATATAAAGAAAACTTGTATAAAATGGTTCATCGCTGGCACCTACCGCCTGAGAGATTGGCTAAGATGTTCCCCAACCTACCACCCAACTGTTAGAAATGTAACTACGCACAAGGAACATATTTTCACATGTGGTGGATTTGCCTATGTGCTCAGAAGTTTTGGAGAAATCTTAGAAATTGGATTTAAAACTTGAACCCGAAACCTTTCTGCTAAGTATGATAGATTTAAACAGGGAGAAAAAATATCAATATTTAATTTTGCACATTATAACTGCCAGCATAACCTACGCACAAAACTGGAAACTGTCTTTCATTCCTTCAGAGGATATGGGAATTAAAAAAATACATGAATGTGCTGAGATGGATAGCCTAACCAAATTGTTAAAAAATAAACAAGATAGTGACTATTATGAAATATGGAACATTTGGTATGATTGGTTAAAGAAAAGGTAATATTTGATATTTGGATAAGTTATGGAAATGACAGAAGAGGTGCATTTAATTATAAACTATATAGAGAAATTAAAACGTTAAAAGAACGAAGGAGATATTGTAACAAGGCAGATCACGTCAAAGATAAAGATAAAGAAAAAAAAATTAACCATTGTTCAATATACGCTGTAAAATGTATATATGTATATGTATGTGTGTGTGTATATATATTGTTATGCTTGTGTTCCCCAACCAGGATTAAGGAGACAAGCTAAACAGAATGTGCAGTGTTAGTCAGATAGGCACACAGATAAATGAGTGAGATATGTTTGTATGTTTGTTAACATACAGTAAAAATAACAGATACGCTTGTACTATCAAAAATATAGTTTATTCCACTTAGAGTTATATAGCATAGTCAAAAATAACAGTCCATTAGTCATGTATCATTTTTAGTCAGTCCATTCAAGGATATTCAGTTAGCAAAGTCTGTGTAGAATATCCAATGTCAGTTCACTTACAATAAATCAACAGTCCTTTCTCTCTCCCGTTCGAGTAAGGAAAAAAACGCAGTCTTCATCCAGTAATTAGGGATCATCAAGTCAGAGAGAGCAAGCTGACGTTCCTTGCTTCTTTTATAGTGCTTTCACAAGCACTCCCTTAATTACATTCCTACAGTTAAAGTTGCAGTCACTTTAACTAACAAACCATGATTACATATTTATTATTTTACCTGAACCAGTTAGGGTAAACAATGTTATCCCTAACATATATATATTGATTTGTCTGTTTTAAATGTATGTCAAATGAATGTTTTTTTTCTAGAATAAAACATTTAAAAAAATTTTTTTTTAAAAATAACACTTTTCTAAAGTTTCCAGTTCGGCTATTGTGAGTATTTGCCCTGACTGTCCCACGCCTGGAGATCCTTCTGAAGCCAATTTTCAGCAGACAGCATGGGAGACACTGGCCAAATTCAATGCTGAAAATAATCATAATCATTATTTTCGCCTTGAGAAAGTCACCAAAGCCAATTTACAGGTAAAGTTGAAATGGAGCATTTTTCAGCAAGAAAGTTGATGCTGTATCTTTGATTCATATGAAGACTGTTACAGGATATAGGCAAACCTCAGAAATTAAAAATAATAAATGGAAATAATCCCAGAAGAGGGTGACTGATCTGCATTATCACCAAAGAAAGTGCAGAGCCAGATTCACAAGGTTTGCAGGAATCTGATGTAAAGTTGATTTTAGTTTTTATCTATCCGAGGCCTTCCAAGGAGTATCTAATTTCTTCTATGGATGGAATATCAACTTTGGACAATATGAGATTCTGTTGGATTGCTGAATATAAATATACTGTTATTTATAGGAACCTTTGACAATGTCCCACCAGTTCTCCAGGGCCTAGTGCTGAGAATTATGGAGACTCTACTGGAGGGCCTCAGGTTAATAAAGATTGGGAGGACACCTAAGATTAGGAGGGGGAACTTCCTATAGACAATGTGGCCCACTCCAACTCCTTGTCTATGACATTTTACAGTGGGTCGTTGGTCCTTCCTACTTTGTGGAATACACCATCCATGAGACTTCCTGTCGCAAAAGTCCATCTGTATCTGACATCACTCAGTGCCCCCTCCTCCCAGTTGAAACTGCAGTAAGTATTCACCCATCTTGCATAAAACCTATCTTGCCATTATGGCTCAATGCCTTCTTTCTCAAGAACCAACTTTTCAACTGCTCATATCATGTTCTTTTTATTCATTGTCTGTGTAATCTTTAACAACTCAAGAGGAATGCTATTCCACTTAGTTTGCATCATTTTGTTTTAAATTTCCCAATCCAACCTATTGACCATAAGATTAATTCAGTTTCCAAACATTTGCAGGAGATGTCTCCAATGATCAAAAAGTAAATACTTATAGGAATATAATCATCAAAATAATAACATTCTGATCTGGAACACCAAAATGCATTTCCTATTCTAGAAGATCTGCTTCTAGAAAATATCCATAAAATGGTTGGATCACTGAGATCTGAAAGGAAAACAGAATATTCTGGTCTTCCCTAAAACATCCTGTTTCCAGTTTTACACATGCATATAGAAACACTCTTGTTCAACATCTACATGGAATTGCTGGATGAGGTTTTCAGTCATTTTGTGGTCCAGTTTCAACAGCATTCTTCCCAGAGTCCATTTATGAAGCAGATGGGTGGTTTCTAAATTTAATAAAGAAGTACCGGTACATACATAAATATACACCCAGTTGTAACTTTCAATCCTAGGCCAGCCAAGCAAAGTTGCTGAGGTGCCTGGGGTAATGCGAGCCAAGATGGGAAAAAAACTGACTCCAGCTAAATCCTACCAAAACTGACTGGTTGTGGTTGTTGGGCAACCAAGCACTGGAGATTTTCCATTCTTAACTCTTGGATGGGACTGTTCTTCACAACTGAAGAACCTCATGAAATCTAAGAACCTCTTGGAATCACAACAACTGGCAACCATGACTAAAAGATCTTCTGAACAGCCTCATCTTAAACTGATGAATCACATCAATGGCACAGGAAAAGGAAGGATTAATATCTTTTCATAAGAAAAGTAATACAATCTATTTTTTTTTTCAAAATACTCTTCCGTTTTATACTGCTTTAACAATTGCATCACCTTGAAAAATTCTATGTGAGGTGTCTAGCCCAGATTGTACAAGCAAAATGAATGAGAAAAGGAAAGATTTTAAGCTTCTAATAAGCATAGCTCCAGATTCAGCTTTGCCATAGGGGCTTCATCCACTTTAAGTGGCCATTTTGAGGAAAAGAAATGACATGCCCACCATAGAGACTAAGGAAAAGGCCTTTTGATATAGGATACCCAAAGAACATTTTACACTGCTGTCCCACAGCATTGTAGAAATACCTGAGCAGGTTAATTTTGTTTTGTTTTGTTTTTGTTGATGAACATTTTCTCTTTTGCTCTAGGAAAGAGGTCTATGCAAAGGCTCTGTGACAAACAGTGAGATAGAGAAAAAGAAATATGTCACTGTAGAATGCCATTTCTTCCCACGTCCGGTAAGTTCCTCAGTCACCTATCATCTGCAGGAAACATTCATTCCTGGCTTGCAGAACAATTTACTATTTAAAACTCATTGACTGGCTAAATTAAGCAGATAGAGTAAGATCTGATGCTGAAGGGTATTGTAAATTACTTTTAATAATGATCTTTGTTATTAAATGAAATAGAAACAATTGAACAACATTCCCCCATACTCCACAAATGAATAGGTACACAAACAAGTTCATAGGTACCTGTCATGGTATGTGGGAAAGAACTTGGTATTCTTTTCATTTTGTTGATGTAGCCTTAGAAATAAGGAAATAAAGTAGAATTAGCTCACCTGGTTGGGTTTACCTGGTAAGACTGACAGTAATTAAAATCTGCCTGTGAGATAGTACAGTGGAAAGATGTGAACACAGCTGCCTTTCACAAAACAAGTAAGCACAATCTATAATCCCCATGTGGTCAACCCCCTAAGCCAGTGGTCCTCAACCTTTTGGGCATCAGGGATGCAGGCTGGAGAGAGGTTTTTCCACAGACTGGAGGTGGTATAGTTTTGCGTGCTGCCTGCATCCTGTGCTGCCTGCATCCTGTGGATGGAGCTTTGCTTGTTTGCACAGGCCAGTTTCTGGCCTGCCATGGGGGTTGGGAATCCCTGCCCTAACCCACTTTTCTGTATCTTTTGTCTTATTAGCCGCCAGTTACAGATGAACAGACTCCGCAATCCACATCTGAGCCCCAGGAGACTCCAAAGCAGAAGGAAACAGTGGGGCAGGTGATCTACCATTACCCTTGGAGCAAGCAAGCCGTACCAGAAGTGCAGGAGCCCAATCCAACCTCTAGTCCCACATTTGCTTCTCCAGAAGAGAAAGCCCATTCTCTTTTGTCCAAGCCGACCATTTTTCCCTTCCCCGGTGGGTTTTCAGTTGAATGCCCAGGAGACATTCAAGTACAAATCCACGGCCTTGAACTGCCTTCACGGCCACAACCTGTAACCTCCTAAACAAAGAATGATGTACAAAACTGTTCTGTCCCTTAATTAGCATTCTTGAGATCCCCGCGCTTTGATTGGCCAAAGCGCAGGGCACTCTGATTGGTCAGGCGAGCCGCGCCGATTGGCTCGCTAAGAATCTCCCGCGATTGGTCAATTCGAATCGCGGGAGATTCAAAGTGGTGCCATTGGCTGCAGCCGCCGCGGCTAAAATAATAAAAGCCGCGAACCTTGTGCAAAGCGCCAGTTCGGTTCCTACTTTAATAAAAGAGCATGATTTGAAGTCACCGACTCCTAGCATCATTTTCGAGGACACGACACTGGCGACGAGGATGGGATCCAGACCCTGAACCGAACCACGTGTCCGACGGAAGCCAGACGAACCACCACGATGGCGAAAATCGCACCCCCCACACCCTTCAACCCCGCCACCGAGGACTGGGAATCGTACTCTGACCGATTCCGCATGTTCCTCGAGTGCAGCGATCTGAAGGACGCCACCGGCCCCATGAAGCGCGCCGTCTTCCTGACCCACTGCGGGACCGAGGTATTCAAGATGGCCAAGGCGCTTGCCAAACCCGCCGATGTGACCGCGATGGACTGGGACGTCCTCGAGCCAATACTTCGGCGGCACTACGCTCCAGAGGTACCCATCCTGATCCGACGCAACAAGTTCTACCGTCGGGACCAACGGTCGGGTGAGAGTTTCAGCGACTTCGTCGCCGAACTACGACACCTAGGGGGGCTCTGCGAATTCGACAACCTGAACGACGCCCTGCGAGACAGAATCGTGCTCGGCTTGTGGGACCCCGTCCTCCAGAGCCGGCTGATGGCCAAGGGCAACATCAGCCTAGCCGACACCCTCACCGCAGCCGCAGCTGCTGAAGCAACCCGAACATCCGCCGACCGCATGCGCAGACCGAACGCTGGGGACCGCAGCGGGAACAACAACCCTACAAGGTCGGCCGAGGCCCCACCCGAGACGACCACCCACCAGGGCGATTTCCACTCGGCATCGGGCACTTCCGATGACGAGGAGGACATTCATCGCCTCCAGACAGGCCGCGACCCACGGAACCGGCGGGGTCGTAAGTCGAGGACCAACTGTGCCGGTTGCGGAGGCGACCACCCCAGGTCCGAATCCCGGTTTTTCAAGTCGATCTGCCAGCATTGTGATAAGAAGGGACACATCGCCCGTGTCTGCCGCCTTAAAAAGAACCGCAGCCCAGCCCGATGGGACCAGAGCGACCGGAGGAGAGAGAGCACACCACCCTGGACCAGAGATCGCCCCTCGGACAACAGATGGGACCAGAACGGACGATCCCTACGAGGTGGCGATAACCGGCGAAGAGAGGAGACCCATCAGACGGTCACCATCGGCCACGCCATAACCAATGACGCCCGGAAGGTCCACGTGGAGGTAGGCATCGAGGGCCAGCAATGCAAAATGGAGGGGGACTCCGGGTCCTACCTCTCCATGATAGCATGGCATGAAATAAAGCACTTGGTGCCTACCATCCAAAGGAGGAACCTAGACAGCCAGAGACTCATCGTAAAGGACTACCAGGGAAACCGCATCCCGGTAGTCGGAACCAAACACTTCAACATCACATATAAAGGGCACACCGAAAGGCTTCCCCTGACAATCGTCGACCGCGACCGCCCAAGCCTACTGGGACTGCAATGGTTCGCCCCACTCAGCATCGCAGGCACGGGAGTCGACCACGTCACCGACGACAGCTGGGAGCAACAACTGGCCCAGGAATTCCAAGAGGTCTTCGACGGAAACCTAGGCAAGTACCGAGGGCCCCTTATATCATTCAGCCTAGACCCAAACGTCCCCCCAAAATGCCTGAAACCAAGGCGGGTGCCATTCGCACTTAAACCCAAGATAGACGAGCAAATTGACAAGCTCGTCAAGCAAGGGGTCCTACAGCCAATAGACCACACCCGGTGGGAGACCCCCATAGTCACCCCGATCAAGCCCGATGGGTCGGTGAGGATCTGTGGGGACTATAAGGCCACCCTAAATGGCGCACTGCAACAAAGCACCTACCCCGTCCCAGTAGTGCAACACCTACTGCACTCACTGGGAGGGGGCAAGGTTTTCGCCAAGCTCGACCTCGCCCAGGCATACCAACAGTTGCCAGCCGACGAGCAAACAGCAGAAGCGCAAACCATAGTCACCCACCGGGGAGCATTTAAATGCAACCGACTCCAATTCGGAGTCAGCGTGGCACCGGGAATATTCCAAAGCCTAATGGAAAGACTATTGCAAGGCATCAAGGGGGTGGTACCTTACTTCGACGACATCCTAGTGTCGGCAACCAACCAAGCCAAACTAGAGGGTCGCCTAAGGGAGGTCCTAACCAAATTCAAGGAGACCGGGCTCAAAGTAAAGAGGGAGAAATGCCAATTATACACAGAACGGGTTGAATTCCTAGGATACCTCCTAGACCGTCACGGCATTCACCCCACAAACCAAAAAATCAAGGCCATCAAAGAAGCCCCCACACCCAAGTCAAAGACGGAACTACAGGCATTCCTGGGGCTACTGAACTTTTACAATGTTTTCCTGCCCCAAAAGGCGACGGTGGCAGAGCCCTTGCATAGGCTCCTGGACAAGGCGGCGACTTGGACTTGGGGGAAACGCGAGCAAGCCGCCTTCCAAAGAACAAAGGACCTCCTCACTTCAGACGCCGTCCTTATACAGTATAACGAGACCCTACCTCTGGCCGTCACATGCGACGCATCACCCTTCGGCATCGGCGCTGTCCTCAGCCATAACCTCCCCGACGGAAAAGAAGCGCCCATCACGTTCTTTTCAAGGACCCTCACCAAACCGGAGCGGAACTATAGCCAGCTGGACAAAGAGGCTCTGGCTATCGTTGCCGCCGTAAAAAGATTCCACGAGTACCTCTACGGCTGGACATTCACCATCATAACTGACCACAAGCCGCTGCTGGGAATCCTTGCAGGAAACCGGGCCACCCCGAACATTCTGTCTCCCCGAATGACAAGGTGGTCCGAGTTCCTGGCAGCCTACAACAACGGACTCATACACAGACTGGGTAAGACGATCTCCCATGCAGACGCCTTAAGCCGCTTGCTGCTACCGGAACCTGACACCGACCCAGCACCCATGAAGACCACCCTCAGCATAGAGACTCTACCCAACCTGTCCAATAACCGCGTCAGACATTGCCCGAGAGACTAATAAAGACAAACGTCTGGCGCGGGTGTTGCATTGGGTAGAGAAAGGGTGGCCGGAAAGAGACAACGACGAGTCCGTCAAAACATTCCGAAACCAGCAAACGGAACTCTCGTTATTAAAAGGGTGCATACTATGGGGGGATAGGGTGGTCATTCCAGAAAAACTACAAGGGAAGGTTCTGGAACTACTACACGAGGGGCACCCTGGCATCGTTAGGACTAAAGCCCTGGCCAGAAGTTACGCTTGGTGGCCAGGGATGGACAAACAAATTGAGTCCTGGGTAGCAAGGTGCCAACGATGCCAGGAAACTAAGCCAAGCCCACCCACAGCACCCGTCCTAGAGTGGGAAACCCCAAGGGGACCTTGGTCTAGGATCCATATAGACTTCGCCGGGCCCACAAAAGGACACACCTTCCTTATAACAGTAGACGCTTACTCCAACTGGCTGGAGGTAAGCAACATGAAAACAACAACCACGGAGGCCGTGATCAAGGAACTCTGCAAACTCTTTGCAACGCACGGCCTCCCAGATGTCGTCGTTTCCGACAACGGGCCCCAATTCACCTCACTGAAATTCGAAAAATTCCTAGCGGAAAGGGGCATCCGCCATGCGCTGACAGCACCGGTGCACCCGGCGGCGAACGGTAGGGCGGAACGGATGGTGCAATTCACTAAGAAAACCATCCGGAAAATAGACCACGGGGAGATCCAGGAGAAAATAAACAAACTACTCTTCACCCAACACATAACCCCAAATACCACAACGAATAAGAGCCCAGCCGAACTTTTAATGGGGAGGAAATTAAGGTCCCCACTCGACAGGTTACACCCCACATATAACCCGGAGAAGCCCCCAGACTCAAACAGCAAACACAGAACTTTCGCACCAGGCGACCCCGTATACGCAAGAAACCTGACGGGAGACCCACTATGGGTACCGGCCATCATCACACAAATAAATGGCCCACACTCGTACTGGCTACAAACAGCAGACGGATGAGCCTGGAAACGCCACATCGACCAATTAAGGTCGAGGACTACCAACCAAGAGACCACCGATGCACAAACAGGCGAAACCGATCCCCACAACACAAACCAAGGGGGGAGGGAATACCCAGGGGACCAAAACCAAAGAAGAATAAACCAGCCATACTTACCGGAAAGCAGCCAGCACGACCCCTCACCAGGAAGAGACAGCCAGGCCAGCTCGACCGACT
Organism: Hydrophis major; assembly: GCA_033807585.1. NCBI lineage: Eukaryota > Metazoa > Chordata > Lepidosauria > Squamata > Elapidae > Hydrophis > Hydrophis major. The sequence goes on from CM066331.1 coordinate 8,063,045, forward strand.
TGGGGAGACCGAGCGGGAGCGGTGAAACCCGCAGCTCAACCAACCCGGGAGGCCCAGGAGGGAGCTATGGAGAGCGGCCTGGCCCGACCGACCAACCGGTTCCCACGACGGCATCAGGAGCAACAGAAATCCCGACCGAACCGGCCGGGATCCAACCTACGACTGAGCCACGCAGGTCCAGTAGGCTCAGACGGAGCCCCGCCTACCTACGTGACTACACGACGTAAGGACTAAACCAAGAGGGGAGGGGTGTTCTGTCCCTTAATTAGCATTCTTGAGATCCCCGCGCTTTGATTGGCCAAAGCGCAGGGCACTCTGATTGGTCAGGCGAGCCGCGCCGATTGGCTCGCTAAGAATCTCCCGCGATTGGTCAATTCGAATCGCGGGAGATTCAAAGCGGTGCCATTGGCCGCGGCTAAAAGAATAAAAGCCGCAAACCTTGTGCAAAGCGCCAGTTCGGTTCCTACTTTAATAAAAGAGCATGATTTGAAGTCACCGACTCCTGGCATCATTTTCGAGGACACGACACTTGCGACGAGGATGGGATCCAGACCCTGAACCGAACCACGTGTCCGACGGAAGCCTAACTGAAACCTAACTTCATAGGAAACAGAGCAAAACCCTCTGGATGAGCAGGAGAGGAAAGGAAGGAAAGTCATTCTAGAGCTCTTTCATTACCAATAAGAATCTGGAAATGTGGGCATAGACGGGATTGATATGTGTGAGCATATTAGAAAATCTTTTAGATATGCAAATAAATAAATCTTGGCAATAAAGCTCTTTTTTCATGTGCTCTTTGGATTAAGTTCAACATAGCAGTGAAAGCCAAATTGTTATTCATACATTCTGCTATATTTCTACAATTATGGAACTGGAAAAGAGAAAAAGAGAGACAGATGGATAGACATAGAAAGTCAGCTCTCTTAGCACACTAAAATATGAAACATGGTCTCTAAATTCAACACATTGAGCCATAATTAAGCAAGTCACAATGTGACTTAGGTCACATTGCTATGGTCCATCTTCCCATTATTCTCAGTCATTCCCCTACTCTGATTTAATGCAACCACAATGCACAAATAGAGAGAGAAGGTATTGTGGATGATGGGTACTTATAACCTCTTCTTTCTACGAGGAGGGAAAAAAACACACAATAAAACTGAAAACACTGGAAACAGAACTCCTCCAGGTTATGTAACCAAAATTTACGCACTTGTCAACCAGGCCACTTTTACACCCATTTGCAGCATCCTGTGGTCATGTTTGTCAGGATTCCGGCAGTTGCCCTAATTAAATCATGCACCTTGAGCCAAACTTCAAAAACTTCAAAGGATTTATTAGGAGCTAACATGTCAATATGGCCTGTATGTAGCTGATTCCTATGCATGTTTTAGAGTTGCCAATGTGATCATGTTTTACAGTGACTTTGCCCCCAAAAATGCAATTTACTTCCAGTTTTCAGCAAAACTACACTGATAGAGAACCATTGGTTCGCTCATTGATCTGATTCTGATTTCTTTTTTCACTGTGAAAATGAATTTAAAAAAATATATATATACAAGCAATAGCAAACTGTTATGGACTCAGCCAACGCATCAGTAACAACCCTAAATAGCTTTACTTTGCAGCAGGCTCATAATCCTGCACTTGTCATTGGCCCGCGAATAGCGAGTTGTGATTGGTCGTTTCTGGCCAGTCTGATTGGCTGTTAACAGGCCTCTCTGATTGGACGTTTGTGAGAGCAGTACACTCAAATCATTGGTTGTTTTGACAGCAGCCAGCTCTATAAAAGAGCTGCTGCCTCCCAAGTATTTGCTCTGTTCTTATTTCACAATAAAGAGTTGAAGTCACCGTTCGATGTCTCGTCTCCGTTCCTTGCGCCCATGCTCAGGACTTAACACTGGCAACGAGGATGGGATGCGGAGACGATAGAGCTGACTAAGTACTTATCGAACAAGACAGAGCATGTGGCTGAAGAGCGCATGCAACAAACGGTAAAATGACCAGCGGCGCCATACCACCCGCTCCATTTGACCCAGCAACCGAAGACTGGGACTCATATATAGATCATTTCCAGATGTTCCTAGAGACCAACAATTTAAAAGATGCTATGCCCGGCAAGAAACGAGCGGTGTTCCTGACTCACTGCGGCCCCGCCATTTTCAAAATGGCTAAAGCACTTGCCAAACCAGCGAAAATGAAGACCATGGATTGGGATAACCTCACACCGATCCTCCGGGCCCATTACGCACCTGCAGTACCTACATTGATACAAAGACACGAGTTTTACCAGAGGGACCAATGGAAGAACGAGAGCATTGGGGACTTCGTAGCAGACCTCCAGAACTTAGGAGACCTTTGTGGTTTTGCAAACCTCGAGGAAGCCCTGAGAGACCACATAGTTCTGGGATTAGATGCACCCACGGTACAGAGTAAACTCATGGCGAAAGGAGACATCAGCCTTGCAGATTTCATCGTCGACACTACTGCCGCAGAAGCAACCAGGAAGTCAGCCGCTCAAATGCACCGCATCGCCAACTCGCTAATGATAGCCCGCTCTCTGCCGAGAAGCACGCTATTACCACCCACCACGAAGACCTTGAGTTATCCTCAGACAGTGAGGAAGAGGAGGTCAACCGGCTCCACTCGGAACGAGAGCAAAGGAACCAGAGACTTCTGCACCAATGTGCTGGTTGCGGGGCAAACCACCCGCAATCGGACTGTAAATTCCTCAACGCACTCTGCCGTACCTGCAGGAAAAGAGGCCACATCGCGAAGGTCTGCAGAAGCAAGCGAGAGTCCAGTCCCAACCAAAGGGAGAACAACCTCCGTCGGGAGACAGGCAAACCACCTGAGAATCGGGACCGCCTGAACCACCAATGGAACAACCACTACTACTACAGAAATCGAGCACCTGCCTCTTCAACGAGACAAGAAGAGGTGCACCAAACCATTATTATCGGCCACGCTTCACCGTTCGATGCAAGAAAGATCTGCGTAAGGGTTACAATTGAGAATCGACCGTGCGTGATGGAAGTCGATTCGGGGTCATCCCTATCGATGGTATCCTGGAAAACCCTCAAACAGTTGATCCCTGCCTTCTGCCGCCAGGACCTCAGCACTCAACGAATCATCCTAAAAGACTACCAGGGAAACAGAATTCCAGTTGTCGGTTCCAACCATGTCCAAGTATCCTTCAAGGACCACACCGCGACGCTTCCCCTGACTGTCGTCGATCGTGACTGGCCCAGTTTGTTAGGGTTACAGTGGTTCGCACCACTTGGGATTGAACTAGCCAGCATACACCAAACCAGAAGCGACGACTGGGAAGAGGCCCTCATCCAGGAATTCCAGGATGTGTTCACAGGAACATTAGGCAAGTACAAGGGGACCCCATATCATTTAATCTCAGCCCCGATGTAGCTCCCATTCGGCTTAAGCCTCGTCAGGTGCCTTTTGCCCTCAAGCCAAAGATCGATGAGCAGCTAGATAAACTGATAGCCCAGGGCATGTTGGAACCGATTGACCATGCCCGCTGGGAAACTCCAATAGTAATGCCCATGAAGCCAGATGGTTCGTTAAGAATTTGTGGGGATTACCGAGCCACCCTAAATCATGCTCTTCAACAAAGCGCTTTCCCAGTACCGGGTGGTTCAACACCTTCTTCATTCCCTGGGTGGCGGTAAAATATTTGCGAAATTGGACTTAGCTCAGGCGTGCCAGCAACTACCTGTAGACGCAGCAACTGCAGAAGCCCAGACAATAGTTACACATAGAGGCGCTTTCAAGTGCAATAGACTCCAATTCGGAGTAACGTGGCGCCAGGCATTTTCCAAAGTTTAATGGAGACACTATTACAAGGCATAAAAGGCGTCGTGCCTTATTTTGACGATGTCCTAATAGCTGCCCCTACTAAAGAATTATTAGTACAATGACTCAGAAAGGTTTTTCAGAAATTTAAAGACACTGGCCTGAAAGTAAAAAGGGACAAGTGTCAACTTTGTATGGAGAGAGTGGAGTTCCTGGGATACCTTCTCGACAGACAGGGAATCCACCCCACCGAAAAAAAACTAACCGCAATCAAAAACGCCCCGAGAGCTAGGAATAAGACAGACCTCCAAGCCTTCCTGGGACTCATTAACTTTTATAACATCTTCTTGCCCCAGAAGGCGACCGTAGCCGAGCCCCTACATAGACTTCTCGACAAAAAAGCTTCCTGGGTCTGAAGACGGCATGAAGAATGGGCATTCCAACAAGTAAAAAACCTCTTAACCTCCGATGCTGTATTGATAAAATACAATGAGACTCTACCTTTAACGGTTATCTGTGACGCCTCACCATTTGGAGTGGGAGCCATTTTAAGCCATGTCCTACCAAATGGAAATGAGGCACCTATTGCGTTCTTTTCGAGAACCTTGTCTAAGACCGAAAGGAACTATAGTCAACTTGATAAAGAGGCTCTCGCTATTGTATCCGCAATTAAATGTTTCCATGAATATGTGTATGGGAGACCCTTTGCCATAATTACAGACCACAAGCCGCTACTTGGTATTTTGGCGGGAAACAAACCAACTCCCCATATCTTATCACCAAGAATGACATGCTGGTCGGAATTTTTAGCCGCCTACAATTACAATTGCAACACCGCCCGGAGAAAACCATTCCCCATGCTGACGCTTTGAGCCGCTCTCTACTACCAGACGTCATAGAGGACCCAGCTCTAACCTTAGCCATATTGCAAATCGAAACCCTTAAATCGCCGCCGCTGACCGCTCAAGACATCGCCTCAGAAACAAAAAAGGACCCTGTTTTGGCACGAGTCCTCAGCTGGGTGGAACGGGATTGGCCGGTCAGCGCACCCAACAACACTTTCAAGCCATTCAGAAATCGACAGACAGAACTATTCTCCCAAAAGGGCTGCATCTTGTGGGGAGACAGAGTTGTAATCCCGGAGAAATTGCAACATAAGGTATTAAAAATGTTGCACAATGGACATCCAGGCATCGTGCGGATGAAGGCATTGGCCAGGAGTTATGCATGGTGGCCTGGGTTAGACCAACAGATAGAGACCTGGGAAGCAAAGTGCAGCAAATGCCAGGAGACTCGCTCCTCCAAAAACTCCCCCAACTCAGTGGGAAACGCCTTGAGGTCCTTGGTCCCGTATCCACATCGATTTTGCGGGACACACAAGAGGACACACTTTCCTCCTAACAGTGGATGCCTATTCAAACTGGCTCGAGGTCCACAAGATGAAAAGCACCACCATAGAGGTGGTCATTAAAAAAATGAATAAACTATTTGCTACCCACGGATTGCCAGATGTCCTGGTCTCCAATAATGGCCCCCAATTCACTGCCCTGCCATTCGAACAGTACCTGGCAGATCGGGGCATCCGCCATGCCTTAACATTGCCATCCCACCCTGCGGCCAATGGTAGGGCTGAGCGAATGGTTCAATTTGTAAAAAAGACTTTGCACAAAATGGACCACGGTGACATTGACGACAAAATAACCCGGATGCTTTTCCTCCAACACATAACCCCAAACAGCACCATGAACAGAACCCCAGCTGAACTCCTGATGGGCCAGAAACTTTGCTCACATCTTGATCGCCTCCACCCAAATTACATGCCTGAACAACCCCCAGGATCCAGCAGCAAGTGTCGGGCATTCCAGGAAGGTGACCCCGTATTTGCAAAAAACTTCTCGGGTGACCCATTGTGGGTCCCCGCTACCATAACGCAACTTATGGGACCCCGATCCTATCGCCTACAAACTGCAGATGGTAAGATGTGGAAGCACCACTTAGACCAACTCCGTTCCAGACTAGCACCTAGTCCTATCTCAGCCCCTGAATCTCTAACTGGGGGCGGGGGGAAGGAACATTGAGGAGGCCAAAAAAGAAATAACAATCGAAACCCAGCAGTCTACACAACCAACCAGGGGATACTTACCGCCAGAAGGAGAACCGAGCCGGGGAGTGGCCTCGCTGTGTGACAGCACTGCAATGGCAACAGATCCAGGGAACCCAGAAGACAGCACTGGCAGAAGCAGAGAGAACAGCCCAGAGCCATTCGAAGGAACAGTGGGACCGTTTTCACCATCCAGCCCAGCTAGCAGCCCACCGGAACCAGAGTCAGGACAGAAACCAGTGGAACAGCGCAGGTCAAGCAGACAGGTGAAGCGACCTGCCTATTTACGTCACCCCACCCCCTCAGACGGAACCTAGGGGGGGAGGGGTGTTATGGACTAAGCCAACGCATCAGTAACAACCCTAAATAGCTTTACTTTGCAGCAGGCTCATAATCCTGCACTTCTCATTGGCCCGCGAATAGTGAGTCGTGATTGGTCGTTTCTGGCCAGTCTGATTGGCTGTTTACAGGCCTCTCTGATTGGATGCTTGTGAGAGCGGTAAACTCAAATCATTGGTTGTTTTGACAGCAGCCAGCTCTATAAAAGAGCTTCTGCTGCCCAAGTATTTGCTCTGTTCTTATTTCACAATAAAGAGTTGAAGTCACCGTTCAATGTCTCATCTCCATTCCTTGCGCCCATGCTCAGGACTTAACACAAACTACTCTCATTTTCTTGTCAATGAACCTACATGAATGTGTCCGTTAGATTGCCAACAGTCCAAAAAGATAAGATTCATAGCCATACTTTTCTGATTTTAAGAATACCCCCATCTAAAATATCATTTTTACCTCCCAGACTTTAAGCCCCCGAGTGTAAATTTTAAAGCTTTGTCTAAAATGTAAAGACATGGAATCAATTATTAACCAATCCATCATCTTCCACTTAGAAACAAACTACCTACTCTCTAATAAACAATTTGATTTCAGGAAAAAACTATCATATAATCTGCAACTCTTACACTGCAAAAACATATAGACTACACAACTTGGGCAAAGCAATAGACGCAATCTACATAGACTTCTGTAAAGCCTTTGATTCAGTGGTACACGACAAACTACTCCTAAAACTGGTCAAAATTGGCAGCATCCTATCAAATTCTGTACCTGTTAACAGTGGTGTCCCCCAAGGCCAACTCTCTTCATACTCTACATAAATGTAGAGGACCAACTCTCTTCATACTCTACATAAATGACCTCTGTGATCATATTAAGTGCAACTGTGTTCTCTTTGCTGATGATGTAAAGCTGTTCAATACCACAGACAATACTGCTGCCCTTCAAAAAGTCCTTGACTATGGATCAGAATGGTCAAACAAATGGCAACTTCAAATCTCAACAAATAAATGCTTTGGCCTACATATTGGCAAAAAAAATTATCAGAAAATAAAATACAGGCTGATTAGTCAAGACCTTGTTGATGATCAAAACTCTGTCAAGCATCTTGGAGTACTCATCTCTAATGATCTAAGTGCTGGAGCCCACTGTAACTACATAGCCAAAAAGGCGTTAAGAGTTGTTAACCTAATCTTATGTAGCTTTTCCTCTGGTAATAGTACACTAATAACTAGAGCATACATAACATTTGCTAGACCAATACTCCAATATAGCTCATCAGTCTGGAACCCATATTACGTATCTGATATTGACACAGTTGAGAAAGTCCAGAAATATTTCACAAGAAGAGTTCTCCACTCCTCTACTCATTGTAGAATACCTTATACCACCAGATTCGAAATTCTAGACCTAGAAAGTGCTACACACTGCTGGCTCATAAATAGCTGGTTGTCCACTAAGACTCCAAGATCCCTCTCACAGTTACTGCTATTGAGCCTGGTTTCACCCAGTCTATATGTGTGCTTTTGGGTTTTTTTGCCTAAGTGTAGGACTTTACTTTTCTCTACATTGAATTTCATTTTGTTAGATATGGCCCAGTATTCTAGTGTGTCAAGATCCATCTGGATCTTGAGCAGTGGTGGTTGTGGGCATGGCTTAATTTGTGGGTGTGGCTTGGTGGTCATGTGACTGTGTGGACATGGCTTGGTCACATGACCAGAAGGGCATGGGTTTGTGGCCATGTGACTGAGTGGGCATGTCCTTGTGGCCATGTGGGTGGGCGTGGTGAGGCAACCATGTGACCAGCAAACCAAATATAAGTGGTCCTTGCTTAATGGCTGGTTGCTTAGCAAGTGTTCTAATTTATGACTGATCTCCCCAGAGCTATGTGACCTGTTTTGGAGTTTTGACAGACAGACAAACAGACTGACAGACACAGACACAGACACAGACACACACACACACACTTACTTCTAACTCTGCTATTCTATGATTCTGTAAGGATATCCTGCTGGAGGAGGTGGTTGGACTAGATGACCTCCAAGATCCCTTGCAGGCCAGCCCTTGATTGCTGTGTGCTTCAAAGAGTCTTCTGAAGCCAGGGTTTGCGTCTTTCCTTCCTCTCCTTTTTTTCTCTCTCCCTCCCTCCCTCCTTCCATGTATTTATCTACCCATCCATATATCTCATTTATAGTCTCCTCCGTCCCTCCCTCTCTTTCTTTCTTTTTCTTTCTTTGTCCCTTCCTTCCATCTGTTCCTTTCTTTGTCTATCCCTTTTCTTCCTTTTGATTCCTTTCTCCTTTTTCTGTCTTTCTCTTTTTTCTTTCTTTTCTTTCTTGTCTCTCTCCCTTCCTCTCTCATTCCCTTTTTCTCTTTCCCTCTCTTTTTCTCTCTTTCTCTCCTCCCACCCTCTCTGTGTGTCTCTCTCTATGGGTATCTCCGCCCCATGTATCTCTGTCTCACTCTCTCTCTGCCCCTCTCATTATCTTCCCCTCTCTCTTCCCTACTCTCTCTCTCTGTCTCTCACTGTGTCAGTCCCTGTCTGTCTGTCTGTCTGTCTCTCTCTCTAGCTCTCAAAGCCGCAGCTGGGCCAAGCGCTCTTTGCTACTTTCAAGGGACAGCAGTGAACAGAGGAGCTTCCACAGGGCACGAACCTGAGTGGAAGGTTCCCCCCACCAACCTGAAGAAGGAGGAAAGCTGCATTGACTTGCTTTCTGCTGGTTGTCATGCAGAGCATGGCGAGCGATGGCATTCGGGGTGGCGGGGAGGGAGAGAGAGAGAGGTGGAGCTTTGCAATATGCTGCTGTCGAGATTTGCAGCATGGAGTGGAGGTGGGGGGATTTGCAGACTGCACTGGCAGGGCTGGGGGAAGGAGAAGAGGTGAGGAGGGTGGATTTGCAGGCAGTAGGGCTCAGAAGAGAGAGAGTGTGCGCGAAAGCTCTTTCCATTCTTCCCAGGCCTTTTTCTGCCTTGGCGGGTGGCGTCTTCCGCAACATCAGTCCCCCCTCCTTTTCCTTCGCTCATCTCTTTCATGACCTTAGGTGGGATGGAGGATTGAGCAGGGCTGAGAGAGGGTGAGTGCTGAACGGAATCACTGAGGTGAAAGCAGCGTAGGAAAGAGGCAGCCGGCCAAGCCCATGTGCAGAGCAAGCAGAGTGGTTGGTGGAAGCCCCTGAAAGAGGATGGGGGAGAGGAGGAAGGAGAACCTGCGGGCAGTCTGAGGTGCCTTGATTTGCATGCTCAGCTGGCTGACTCCCCCGATGCAGCCAGCTTCTTTAGCTCGGGGTGGCTGATGGCGGGGTGAAACTGTCATAGATTCAGGCATGGGTAGAATGAATGGAGACAGTCTTAGTTGGTGAACTTTCAACTCTTTATTGCATAGTGACTTCTTACTTGTATAACAACAACTCTGCTTTATATAGGCAATGCTAATGTGAAATAACCAATTGGAGCTTGTGAAACGCTAGCTCCAGTACCAATAAGAGTCCTTCGTTAAGGGCCAATCAGATTCTCAGAACCCGACCAATCCGATCTAGCCGCTTAACACCCAATCAGAAGTGCAGGGCCAGAACCCTGCACTTTACCCCAAGCTTGCCTTTATTCAACTATTTATAAACATAACAGAAACCACTGCTGCTGCTGCTACTGGGATACTACTACTGAGATACTACTACTACTACTACTACTGTGTGTGTGTGTGTGTTTCCCCCATTTTCAGTGAGTAACACCGAGGCTGGCACTTGAGGAGATAGAGGTCCCACGATCAGCTGCTGCCAAGGAGTCAGTGGCAGCGAAATTCTGCAACAGGGGTGGGCTGAAGCAAAAACGCAGTCTTCTCCCTCATTGGGGGGATAGGGCCAACACATGTGGACGGGGGTGGGGATGGCAAGCTCAAATGTGCGTCTGCCTCTGCATGGCTGGAGCTGGAGGCAACGGCGATGTTCAGTGGAAATCGATGAAACGCTTCCAGCACAGCTGGTGATCCTTGTTCAGCCAGTCCCTTCAGGCAACCCTTCTCCTCCTCCACTCACGACCAGCACACACAGACGCAGAGAGTGGGGGAGAGAGAGGGGAAGATAGGGACCCAGCTGCTTCTATCCCCTGCTGTTGCCCTTACCTTCTCAGGCCAAGCAAGGGAGGGGAGGGTGAGGGGCAGGACCAGCCGCTAAACCTGGGAATGGTGGCTCCCAGCTAAGCTGGCCAAGAGCCTGCTGCTGCAGGCTTTGGCGAAAGCGGGGAGAGAAGCTCCGGGATATCTACCCACCCACCTGCTTGCTGGCCGGGCCAGGCTGGCCTGGGCTGGAAGAGATGCATCTGCCGCCAGGGAGAAGGAAGAAAATGTGCTCCGGGAGGGCGGGCAGATAGGCAGATGTCCTGAGGCTGCTGCACATGCACACATCCACCCTAGCTGCCCCGTGGCCACCACGTGGTATGGAAAGCTAGGAGAGCAACTGGGACAAGCGGGCGACCAGGTGATGGGGTGACCCAGTTCGGGGGCGTGGCCAGCCAGGGGTCACCACCAGTTCTGTGACCCACACCAAATCACCACTACCAGTTCTCTCAAATAGGTGTGAACCGGTTGAATAGCACCTCTGATTTTGAGCCTATCTTCTTGGGTGTTTGCTATTCCTGTCAGCTTAGTATCATCTGCAAATTTGGTAAGTTGCCCTTCTATTCCCTCATCTAAATCGTTAATGAAGATATTGAAGAGTACTGGGCCTAAGACAGAAGAACCTTGTGGCACTCCACTGCTTACTTCCCTCCATGTAGACTTAGACCCATTAAGGACTACTCATTGAGTATAGTTTGCCAGCCAGTTGCAAGTCCATCTAGTGGTGGTACTATCTATTCCACTTTTTTCTAGCTTACTAAGAAGTAGGTTGTGGTCTACTTTGTCGAATGCCTTGTTGAAATCTAAATATATTATGTCCACATTATTTTGCTGGCCTACTAATTGAGTAACTTTGTTGAAGAATGAAATAAGTTGAAATTAGATGAAGCTTAGATGAACATTCCATTGCCAAGCTAAATATTATACAATCATTGCCTCACAGATTGAAGTTTAAAGGTAAGGGACACCATGCAGTAGAAGAACAAATATTAACTATTGATTTCAAAGTATAAAAGCTCTGTCAGAACCTTGCTCTCTAGTTGTAGTTGCTCTCTTCTCTAATTCTGCAAAAATTTCTAAAATGGCCCTTTTAATTTCATTCTTAATCGGGATACAGCTGTTTCATGCAGTGGCTTCTGTTCCACTTACTCATCCATCATGCAACTCTTTGGAGGTAAAGACTGCTGCAGAAGTGGCCCTCAACAAACACAATAAATATCGGACAGAAGGTTACATTCTTGGCCTGCAACGCATTTTTGATGCCTATGAAGTATCTCAGGTGAGATCTCCCCCTTCTATTCCCTTTTTCCTTTCCTTGCATTTAGCACCAGCCATTCTGGTGTCCAATCATGGTAGCACTAATTCATTTGAGCAGGGCGGGGGGAAGGGGGAATCTATAAAATCACTTGATGGTACCCAAGAGATATAGCCTAGATTTGGTAGCCCTAATAAATACTCAGAGTCGGTCCAGCTTTACCATTGGACTGAGTCAAAAAACTAATATATATTCTGTGAGAGATCTCATTATCCCTGGTCATTTCTACCCTAATATCTGTAATATCTGTCCAAGACATTAAGGTAATCATTTGAGATCAGGTTTCATGATAATAGATATTCACCCTTGCTTGGATTAAAATTAATGTTTTGCCTCATGTAACAAACTGTCTGGCGTAAAACCTCCTGGCTTTATTTGAAGGCTACTTTATTTTCATCTAATGTACTGAAAGTAATTCACTTTAAGCCTTGCCTTTTCAAGAGTTTCTTTTGTCCCTAGCAGGATGGTGATTCTGTTTTCTTCCTCGTTCTGGATGTGTTAGAAACCAAATGCCATGTCTTGAGTAAGAAAGTGTGGAAAGAGTGCGAGTTTAGAAAACCATACGAGACTGTAAGTAATGTGTCTCCTTATTTAAAGAACTATCAGCAGGTTTTGGAAAGAAGTTAAATCTGGGTTTGAAACTTGTTTGCAAAGGAGGCAGAGGGAGTCACTCACCCATTTTCCATGTGGCAACAAACATCTCATTTCAGAACATTTTCACTGTTTCTTCCTTGGCATCTTTAGGTTCATGGTAGGTCCCTGCACTTGGTTGCCATTTCAAATCAATAGCATTGTACATATGAATCATAGCGTTGAAAGGGAGGGAAACGAAGGGGTTCAACACCAACTCACTGCAGGAACTCAAAAAACAACTCATAATTTCTCTTGGCAGGCCACTCCCGCTGCCCCACAGCTCTTACACCTGCAAAAGGTTCTCCAAAATATTTTATTCTGCAACTTAAACTTGTTTTTCCATGCCTGCACTCCGAAAGGAGAGGAAGCAGTTCTTGGACTGCTTCTTAATGATCCCCTTTTTGGTACCAAAGGTGGCCCCCCTCCCGCCTCCCCAGTCCTTTGTCAAACAAAATGTTAAGTTCTGCACATGGGCGCAAGGAACGGAGACGAGGCAGTGAACAGTGAACTTCAACTCTTTATTAATCATTCTGCACAGAGCAAAAACCTAGGGCAGCAGCAGCCCTTTTATAGGGCAGGCTGCTGATCTAATAACCAATGAGAAACGTGGAGTGTTAACCCCTCGAACCAATGAGAGTGGCTCATTAACAGCCAATCAGATTCTCCTGAATGGACCAATCCAATATCGCTATTATCGGCCAATCAGAAGTGCAGGATTGGAACCCTGCTTTTTCTAAAGGTTTGATAAAACTTTATTTAAGGGTTTTATTAGTTCATAACACAAAACATTCACATCATCTTCAAGGTTTTAATCTCAGGACTCGTGGGCATTCTTCTCCTTTTCTGGCATTTTGCCACCTCTCTGAAGCCTCCTAAAAGAATACTAATTTTTCGAGAGTGTTCTTTTGGCCTTTGGCCTTTCAAGTTTGGCCTAAAGCAAGAAATAGATCAGGTGGAATTGAGGTTTTTATTTTTTATTTATTTTATTTGTTTGTCAAATAAAATAAGTATGAGAAAATAAGTATGTATGAACATAACATATAAACATAACATATAAACAGGTATAAGTATATACATAATAAATGAGTATGAATAAATGGGAACAGTAGGACAGGAATGGTAGGCATGCTGGTGCGTTTATGCACACCCCCTTACAGACCTCTTAGGAATGGAATGAGGTCCATGGTAGACAGTTTAAGATTAAAGTTTTGGGGGTTTGAGGATGTAACTACAGAGTCAGATAGTGAGTTCACAGGCATACTACGTGAGTTCACTCTGCTGCTGAAGTCGTATTTTCTGCAATCAAGTTTGGAGCTACTTTGAGTTTGTATCTATCGTTTCCCCGTGTGTTATTGCAGTTCAAGCTGAAGTAGTTGTTGACAAGTAGGACGTTGTAGCAGACAATTTTGTATACTAAGCTTAGGTCACTGTAGGTGGCATAGAGATTACGTCTTCTGGATCTGAGTGTTTCCTAGTAATTCCTAATACATTCTTGCAGTGCAAAAAAAAATAAAATAAAGACAATTGTACAAAACCACAGGAAGAAATGTAAGTGCTGTAGATATGTAGAAAACATTATGGAAGGAAAGTGGTTTTGAGCCTAAGATGTGGAAAAGATACACCTTTTGATTACGTGTAAAAGGAATCATTGGTAGAAGAAATGGGTGGCACTAATACAAACTACTTTCTCTTGTTTTAGGTCTTTGGCCAATGCAAAGTAATAATTAAATTGAATAAAAATTCAAATGATTCATTCGTGTACAAAAATGACTGCATTTTACGACCTCGTATGTATTTTCCATGTTTGCTGCATGTAGATTTGCAAAAAATATCTATCCAAGCATATATATCTTGCAATGGCAGTTTTACAGATATCCCCAATGAAGTTTAAAAAGTAGATTCAGAAGCCCCAAAATTTAATTTTACACTTTCATTCTTGTGGGTATCTTAGGCTACATCTGTAATTTCATTTTATTCCCTTTCTCAACCACAAATACGGTTAGGCCCAATTTCCTTTTCTATATATTTTTGTTGCAAAATTATGCATTTTTCGCACACTTTTTTCTGTGTGCACTTTCTACCAGCCTTTTTTCTTAGTATAAGATATTATTTTCTAAAACTTAACAAGGGCCGTTGTTGAAAAGTACATTAACTTTGACAAGTTATTTCTCACTATAGATTATTCTACTTTCTTGTGTCATATTGTAACTTTCTAAAACCGACCTTCCATAATAAATTTATGAGTACAAATGTTTGGAAGAAGCATGAACTTTGAGAAATTAGCAGAAATTGCTAAGCAACTACTACATACTCTAGTTTCTTAATTAGGTTTTTTAAAAATGCTGATTTGATTATGTCTGTCTGTTTTGCAAAACAAGCTGCTTTGATTCATTTGCAATTCAGTACATGAGAACCTTAACAATTAATACCTGATTCAAGTTTTACCAACATGACTTTGTCAGCAAGAAAGTGAATTGTGTGAACTAGAAGTTGTTGCAACTTTAGATAAACAGGCATCTCCTTCATCAGGTGTTAATTGATCATAGAATAAAAGTTACTTCAGTTTTTGTCGTGTCCGAAAGGAAGGCTCTGAGGCAGTGACTATCAGTAACAGCTCTTTTTATTTAAGACGTGAACCGAACCGCAAAAGAGAAAAAGCCTCCGGCTTTTATACTCTTTTGCCGCGGCGGCCGTGGCCAATGGCAGCGATTCAAGTCTCCCGCTCATGGTTTCAGCCAATCGCGGGAGACTTCAATCGGGCCAATCGGCGCGGCTCGCCTGGCCAATTAGAAATCCCTGCGCCTTAGCCAATCAAGGCGCAGGGATTTCGAGCAGTCCATTTTCAGTACACAACACCCCTCCCCTCTTGGTAGGGTCTTTCACGTGGTGTAATCACGCAGGTAGGCGGGGCTACGTCGGGTCCTAGTTGACCTGCGCAGCTCATTCTTCTGTTGTAGCTCGGCCGGAGCGGTCATCTTTTTGGCTGCTTCTGGCTCTGTGGGTACCGGCTGGATGGTCGGGCCGGTGCTCTCGCCGTGGCTCCCGCCTGGGCCTACCGGGTCGGTTGAGTCACGGATTTTGCCGCTCCCGCTTGGTTTTCCCGAGTCGGTAGAGTTGGCTGGACGGCTCCTCTCCTGATGGGATTCGCGGAGGCAGCGATCTGGTGAGTCTTTACTTTTTTTCTGCGTTTCTTTTGTCGGGTCTTCCCTCCCCCCTTGGTTCGTGTCTTGGGGGTTGAGGTTAGTTATTGCCCGTGACCGGAGTTGGTCGATGTGTCGCTTCCAGGCTCGCCCATCGACGGTTTGGAGCCGGTACGACCGTGGGCCTGTGGTTTGCGTTATGACGGCTGGGATCCATAGGGGTTCCCCTGTCATATTTTTAGCGTAAACCCAGTCGCCTGGTTGAAAAGTCCGGTACCTGGAGCTTGAGTCCGGGGGTCGCTCCGGGTTATATGTGGGGTGTAGGCGATCGAGTGGTGACCGCAGCTTCCTGCCCATCAGGAGCTCTGCAGGGCTTTTGTTTGTTGTGGTGTTAGGTGTGATGTGTTGTATGAAAAGCAGTTTATTAATTTTCTCGTTGATCTCCCCGTGGTCCATTTTCCGGAGGGTCTTTTTTGTAAATTGGACCATCCGTTCCGCCCTACCGTTCGCCGCCGGATGCGCCGGTGCTGTCAATGCGTGGCGGATACCTTTCTCAGCCAGGAAGCGTTCAAATTCGAGTGAGGTGAATTGGGGCCCGTTGTCTGAGACAACTACGTCTGGGAGGCCATGTGTCGAGAATAGTTTACAAAGTTCTTTAATGACAGCCTCCGTGGTGGTGGATTTCATGTCAGCCACCTCTAACCAGTTCGAGTATGCATCTACTGTGATCAAAAAAGTGTGTCCATTTGTGGGGCCAGCAAAATCTAAATGGATTCTGGACCAGGGCCCCCGTGGTATTTCCCAGTCCCGGGTGGGTGCTGCGGGTGGGCTGGACCTGGTTTCTTGGCACCGGTGGCACCTTGCAACCCATGTTTCAATTTGCTTATCCATCCCTGGCCACCAAGCGTAACTCCTGGCCAGGGCTTTTGTCCTGACGATGCCAGGATGCCCCTCATGTAACATTTCCAAAACTCTGCTTTGTAATTTGCACGGAATTACCACCCGATCTCCCCACAGGATGCAACCCCTTAACAGAGACAGTTCAGTCTGGCGCTGCCGGAATTTCTTAAAAGTCTCGTCAATGTCCTTTTCCGGCCAACCTTTCTCTAACCAATGCAAGACTTTCGCCAATTGTCTGTCCCTACTGGTTTCCCTGGCAATATCGGATGCGGTTATGGGCAGGCTTTCTATGCTCAGGGTGTTAGTCGTAGGAGCGGGGTCAGGTTCCGAGTCCGGCAAGGGCGAGCGGCTCAAAGCGTCCGCGTGTGAAATTTTCTTTCCTGGCTTGTGGAACAGTTCGTAGTTGTAGGCTGCCAGGAATTCAGACCACCTAGTCATGCGCGGTGACAAGATGTTTGGTGTGGCCCGATCCCCAGCGAGGATGCCCAGCAGTGGCTTATGGTCGGTGACTATCTTGAATGGGCGGCCGTACAAGTACTCATGGAAACGCTTGACGGCGGCAACTATAGCCAAAGCTTCTTTGTCCAGCTGGCTATAGTTCCGTTCCGGTTTTGTTAGCGTTCTGGAAAAAAACGCAATAGGCGCTTCTCTCTGGTCTGGGAGGGTATGGCTGAGGACAGCGCCGACGCCGTAGGGCGATGCGTCGCAAGTGACAGCTAGGGGTAAAGTCTCACTGAACTGTATTAGAACGGCGTCGGAGGTGAGGAGGTCTTTGGTTCCCTGAAAGGCGGCCTGTTCTCGTTTCCCCCAAGTCCATGCTGCCCTCTTGTCTAGGAGTCTATGCAAAGGCTCCGCCACCGTTGCCTTCTGAGGTAGGAAGACATTATAAAAATTTAGTAAGCCTAGGAATGCTTGTAGTTCTGTTTTGGACCTCGGGGTGGGGGCTTCCTTGATGGCTTTAACCTTTTTAGCTGTAGGGTGGATGCCCTGTCTGTCTAGGAGGTAACCCAGAAATTCTATTTGCTGCGTACACAGTTGGCATTTTTCGCGTTTGACCTTAAGTCCTGTCTCTTTAAATTTTGTCAAGACTTGTCTTAAACGGTTCTCTAATTCGGCTTCGCTTGGCGCCGCGATTAACACGTCATCGAAATAGGGCACCACCCCCTTGATGCCCTGTAGTAAACGTTCCATTAGACTTTGAAAAATGCCTGGTGCCACGCTGACTCCGAATTGGAGTCTGTTGCACTTGAAGGCCCCCCGGTGTGTCACGATTGTTTGGGCTTCTGCCGTTTCTTCGTCCACAGGCAGTTGCTGGTATGCCTGGGCGAGGTCAAGCTTGGCAAAAAATTTTCCCCCTCCCAAGGAGTGCAGTAAGTGTTGCACTATGGGCACTGGGTAGGCGCTTTGCTGTAGCGCGCTATTTAGGGTGGCCTTATAGTCCCCGCAAATCCTCACGGACCCGTCTGGCTTTACTGGGGTCACTATAGGGGTCTCCCATCTGGCGTGATCTATAGGTGTTAATACCCCTTGCTTGACGAGTTTGTTGATTTGTTTGTCAATTTTTGGTTTTAACGCAAAGGGTACCCTCCTAGATTTAAGTCGCTTGGGGGAAACCCATGGGTCTAAGTCAAAGGAAATAGGGGGCCCCTTATACTTGCCCAATCCTCCATCGAAGACCTCCTGGAACTCCTGGACTAACCGCTGTTCCCAGGCTTCCATGGAGACTTGGTTGACACCTGTCAATGCGATGTTCAGTGGGGCGAACCATTGCAGGCCAAGCAAACTCGGGCGGTCACGATCGACTATCGTGAGTGGAAGCTGTTCGGTTCGGCCTTTGTAGGTTACGCTAAAGTTCTTGGTGCCCACCACTGGCACGCGATTTCCCTGATAGTCCCTTATGATGATTTTCTGGGCGGGTACATTTTCCTTCTGCAGGGTGGGCACTAGTTTTTTTATTTCGCGCCATGCAATCATGGAAAGGTAGGACCCGGAGTCCACTTCCATCTTGCAAGGCCGACCTTCGATGTAGACTTCAACGTATATCTTTCTGGCGCCGTCGGAGATGGCATGGCCGATTGTCACCGTCTGGTGGGTTTCTTCTTTCCGCCGACCGTCGCCGCTTCTCTGGGATCTTTGCTTCTGGTCCCATCTGCCTGCTGGCTGGCGCTCTCTGGTTCTTGGCGGGCTCTCTCTTCTTCTATCCTGCTGCTCCCATTTTGGCGGGCTGCGTGTCTTCTTTTGGCGGCAAACTCGGGCGATGTGGCCCCTTCGGTCACAATGCCTGCAGACCGCGTCAAAGAAACGGCATTCGGACCTGGGGTGGTCGCCGCCGCACCCTGCGCAGTTGGTCCTCGACCTACGACTGTTTTGGCTTCGCTGGTTTCCGCGACCCGCCTGCATGCGATGTGTGTCCTCCTCATCGTCTGAAATGCTGGAGGCTGACTGGTAGCCGCCGTAGTGTGCGGCCGCTTCGATTCTTGCATCGGCCGACCTTGCGGGGTTGTTGTTGTTTGCGCCTTTTGCCTCGGCTCTCCGCATGGTGTCTGCTGATGTGCGGGTTGCTTCTGCGGCCGCGGCTGCGGTGATGGCATCGGCGAGGCTGATGTCGCCCTTGGCCATGAGTCGGCTCTGGAGTGTCGGATCCCAAAGTCCTAGCACGAAACGGTCTCTTATGAGACTGTTCAACCCCTCAAACTCACAGAGCCCGCCTAGGCGCCTTAATTCAGCGACAAAGTCGCTCAGTTTCTCGTCCGGTTTTTGACATCTCCGGTAGAATTCGTTCCGCCGAATTAGGATGGGGACCTCGGGAGCATAATGGCGCTTTAGTATGGGTTCGAGGACGTCCCAATCCATGGCAGTCGCGTCTGCCGGTTTGGCCAATGCCTTGGCCATCTGGAAAACCTCCGGTCCACAATGCGTCAGGAACACGGCGCGTTTTAGCGGGCCCGGGGCGTCCTTCATGCCGGCACACTCTAAATACATCCGGAATCTGTCTGAGTAGGACTCCCAGTCCTCGGCGGCGGGGTTGAAGGGGGCGGGCGGTGCTATTTTCGCCATTTCGTTGTCGCAAGTTCGTCTGTGGACACGGGGTTCGGTTCAGGGGCGAGATCCCATCCTCGTCGCCAGTGTCGTGTCCGAAAGGAAGGCTCTGAGGCAGTGACTATCAGTAACAGCTCTTTTTATTTAAGACGTGAACCGAACCGCAAAAGAGAAAAAGCCTCCGGCTTTTATACTCTTTTGCCGCGGCGGCCGTGGCCAATGGCAGCGATTCAAGTCTCCCGCTCATGGTTTCAGCCAATCGCGGGAGACTTCAATCGGGCCAATCGGCGCGGCTCGCCTGGCCAATTAGAAATCCCTGCGCCTTAGCCAATCAAGGCGCAGGGATTTCGAGCAGTCCATTTTCAGTACACAACAGTTTTGGCATATTCATTATCAAATGATATTATGTTCCAGAATCTATCATAAGAGAAAAAGGTATTCCAGGTGGATAGCCAGTTTCTGGAGTGGCTATATCATCCAGCTAGAAACTGGGAGAATGAGAATTCTAGTTCCACCTTCTCCATGAAGCAATAGTGGCTTTAGATCAGTCACTTTCTCTCAGCCCTAGGAAGGAGATAATGGGAAGCCACTTCTGAAAAACAAGAAAATTTCCAGGGCTTATCCAGGAAGTCTCCAGCAATCAGACACAATTAAGCAGAAGGGAAAAAGAATCTGAACCGAGATTGCTTTTGGAGATTCTGGCCTGATGCTGATTGGCACAAAGAGGCAGAGACAGTCTTATGTAACAAACCATTTACAAGCGAAGCCACCAAGTTGAGAGAGCACCAAGGATTCCACAGTCCAATGCTACAGATATTATCTTCTGTTGGTTCCTGCCTTCAGATTTGTACCCTTCCCAAAGACAGGCTTCACTGGTTCTGTACTGTTGTGTCAAGGTTGCTAAACAACTGTGACCCTGACTAAATACAGCTTGGTGAGAGATGTTTAATTTTCAAGCTGATAAAGCTTTCAGCTTTCATTTGTCATTTAAACATACATATATTTCAAATGCCTTGTCTCAACTTTTTAAATGATACTTTCCCCCCCTCCCCCAAAGATTCCAGTCCTCCCTGCCCTGGCTGTCCAGTTCGCCAAAGTGCTTCTGAAGACAGATTTCTGGAAATAGCAAGAAAAAGCCTAGCCAAATTCAATGCTGAAAATGACCACGATCGTTATTTTGCCATTCTTGAGGTCACCAAAGCAAGTTCACAGGTAAAGTTGAGGTGGAGTATTTTTGAGCAAGAAAGTTGACGCTGTATCCTTGATTTGTATAGAGACTGCTACAGAAACCCAGGGTTTCTGTGAAATGTAGAAATGAAAAATAATAGAAATAATTCCAAGAGAGGGCAATTGATTTCTACATTATTGCCAAAGGAAGTGAATAGACAGATTCTCAAAGTCTGTAGAAATCAGACTTAAAGAAAATGTTACTCTGCCAGAGGACTTCCCTGGGAACTTCCAATTTCTCACATAGATGGGACTCTGATCTTTCTACAATATTACATTCAATTTGATTACTGAATGTATTTGTGTCCTCTTCTTGATAACCACATTTGACATCCTATCAGTTCTCCTAGTGCTAAGAATTATGGGGACTCTGTAAGATGTCAGGTGAATAAAGATTGATAGGGCACCCAAGATTGTCTGCAGACAATGTGACCTATTCTAAAATGTTTATGACTTTCTATAGGTGGTTTATGGAATTTTGTACGCTATAGAATTCACCATCCAGGAGACTTCCTGTCCTAAAAGAGCACCTGTGTCTGACATCACTCAATGCTCTCTCCTCCCTATTGAAACTGCAGTAAGTATTCACAATCTTGCATAAAACCTAGCTTGAAATCATGGTTCAATACATATCTTCTAAAGAACCAAATTTTACACTGCTCTTATCAGAACAGAACAGAACAGAACAGAACAATAGATTTGGAAGATGTCTTCTAGTCGAACCCACTGCTCAAGCAGGAAACTACTACTATTTCAGATAAATGATTGTCCAATCTCTTCTTAAAAACCTCCTGTGGTGCAGCACCCATAATTTCTGGAAAAAGTCATTTATTGATTAATTATTCTAATTGTCAGAAAATTTCTCCTTAGTTCTAGGCTGCTTCTCTCCTTGAGGAGTTTCTTGTTTAGTTCTTTTATTCATCAATGTGTTTAGCAAGTTTGCAAATGAAGAATAACTGGGAGGCAAATGCTCATATTAGCCATAATAAATCTATCTAAACGTAGAAAGAATAAATATGAGGGCAATGGAGGTTTAATGTTTTATTCCTATATTTTTATTCTATTGTAAGCCATCACAGTCACTCAGAACACTAAGATGGGTGGCATATAAATTTAATAAACAAATAAATAATGAAGCACATTGAAGCCACCAAAGAGGCTAATATTTAAACCTACTTTTAGACCATTATTTTTACCATTCAACTGAAGAATATATGTCACCCTTCTAGAAATGGAGAGCAGGATTAGAGTCGTGTTGAAATGGACATTGGTGGTATTCTGCTCCAAACAAACTCTATTCCTAGCTGGAATAATCTTATCACCCCAAAAAATTGGCTCTCCAACCTTAAATAAGCCCTTAACAAGTGAAGGAAGAAGTCTGTTTCAGTTAGTTTGTATCTGAATTCAGACATAATAATTCATTATTTTCCAAGCCAAACCCATGAACCCTAAAGTTAATTATCAATTTCTAAAATTTTGCAGGAGAATTCTACAATGATCAAAGAGTATATCATTATAGCAATATAATTATTAAAATACCAAAATTAATATCTGGAACACCAAAATGCATTTCCTATTCTAGAAAATCAAATTCAATAAATCCATAGAATGGTTTGATTACTATGCTAAGAAAGATTTTAAAATTCTAAAAAGCATAGCAGAAGAATTCAGCTTTCCCATGGAGGCTCCATCCCCTCTTAATGGGACAACAGAAATAGTCATTCTGATGAGAAATGGCATGTCAACCACCGGGAGAAATGGAAAAGGTCTTTTGATACAGAACATCTGATCAACCATATCCAGTGCTATCCCACTACATATTAGAAATCATGGCAGGTTAAATTTCTTGGATTTTGTTGATGAAAACTTTCTCCTTTGTTCTAGGTAAGAGGCCTATGCAAAAGCTCTATAATAGGCCCCTGGAATGAAGGTCCCAACATTGTCACTGCAAATTGCGAATTATTTCCACATCCGGTAAGTTCCTAAGACAGCTATCATCTGCAGAAAATATTTATTCCTGTGTTATTAAGCATAGTTTATATTTTAAAACACATTGACTGGACTTCACCTAGCAAACCAACAGATTTCTCAGTTAAATAAAAACTCAATAAATCACTACTTAAGACCTGACTTGATTAAGCAGGCAGATGAAAATCTGCTTATAAGATTTTTATGAGATGCCATTATTTTAATAATGATCTTTATTATATTTTGACCTGAAAATTCTGCCTAAAGCCTCTGGAATTTTATAAAACTTAAAATACAGTAATACAATGAAATAATTAGCAACAATCAAATGACATCCATCTCACAAATAAGTAGAGAAAGAAGTTGACAGGTAATTGTAAATGTATGTGGAAAGAGATGGCACAAAGAGAGCAATAGCATGTAAGGCTTATATATTGTCCCATAGTTCTTTATAGCACTCTCTTTATAATGTAAACATTATTTGCATATTGCCCCCAACAATCTGGGTCCTCATTTTGCCGACCTCCAAAAGATTGAAGGCTGAATCAACCTTGAGCCCTGTCAGCATCAAATTCCAGACTGTGTGCAGGATTTCCCTGCAATTCTGCACATTAACCACTAGGACAGATAGCCATAATGGATAGAGAAAGAAGTTCAGAAGTTACCCTCCCTAGTTTCTTGGGCTGTAAAGGAGATGGGTGATTTGTACCTTCAGATTTGCAAGATTTTTTTTTAATATATCCATACAACAAAGTAGAATTGGACTTGTTTCCTATCCATCCTCCTAGCAAAACTGACAATAATTAAGTTCTACCTGTGAGGAAGTACAGCTGGAGAGGTCTCCCTCTGTTGCATCTAGAGAGCAGAATCAACTGTCTTGAACATTTCATGAAATAAGTTAACACAATCTATAATGTAGATAATGGTCAATTGCCTGAACCACTTTTTGATATCTTTTCTCTAATCACAGTCTGTGTCTGAACACAAAGAGCTACACCATCTTCATGTTAATGCCACAGAAACACCCACAAAACAGAAGGAAACAGTTGTCAACAATGAACCTTCGATTGAGCATGCTGTGCCAGAAGTGCAGGAGCCCAATCCAAGCTCTCGCCCTAGTCTTGCTTCTCCACAGGAGATAGCCAATTCTCATTTGACCAAACCAACCATTCCTCCCTTCCCCAAAGGGTTTTCACAATCAGCTTCATGCCCAGGTGAGGTTGCAATACAGATCCCTGGTCTTCAACTACCTTCACCACCACTGGCTGAAGCTTCCCAAACAGAGAGTAATGTACAACACTGAAAACTTTATTCAGGAATGTTTCTCCTTCCCTCGCTCCCTTCGTTCCTTCCTTCTTATGACAACAACAGCAACTCCTTTTCTGCTCAAGGAAATATCAAAAACATTCAATAAAAGAAACCATGCAACATGACAACCTTTGTAGTGATTATTTCAAAATCAGATTTTTCCTTCCATTTATTCTTTTGAAACAAATGCACAAAATATGCAGAAGACCCTGGGAGAATGCCAGGTATTTTTCCCATTGTAAGGAGCAGAAAATTAAGATCACCAGTAGTTTTCAACATTTTCACACACACACGTGTGTGTATAATATATATATACAGAATCCTGATGATGGCAGATGAGATTCTGCTGAAACATTGCTACAACTTTAAAAGCACAATTATTATGACGTGGGAAAATACCCAAACTAAGCTGAATGCCATACATGTAAGTACCCGCGAAAACTTAAGAAAACACACACACACACACATATATATATATGGATCTTTGGTTATTCGGGTTTTCTCCCGCGTAAGATTGGAAGTATCTAGGCAACGTTTCGATGAAGTCTCATTCCCACCCAATCAAGTCACACCCCCACTAGCAGTTAAAAGGAAGAAGCAGCTGCAAGCTCACATCACTCTGAGAAGCACAGAGCTGAAGACCAAGCCTGAAGATGATGAATGAGACTTCATCGAAACGTTGCCTAGATACTTCCAATCTTATGCGGGAGAAAACCCGAATAACCAAAGATCCACATACAAATACCCGCGAGAACCTCAGAAAACAAATATTGCACCTCTACGGGGAGGAAACCCACCATCTGACCAGGACTTATGAAAAACTTGAAGTCCAAAGAGCTTCCATTTTATGTGACCTCACATTCCTATGCAACTGCCGAGATCAAAATTTAATTCCCACAAGCTTCCAATTGAAATTCCACACCAACACAGCAGCCACCAAACGCATCCTAAAAAGAACAGGATTGGCCCTAATTAGAAATGAACTTCACACAAAAAGATTTCTCCTAGACCAAATCAACAAAGATCTTCTCACACTTCACCTCAGACTCAGCAACAAGATTCACCCCTTACTTTGGGACAAATCCAAACAGCTCGCTGTCTGGAGAGCTGAAACACAGACCACCCTCAAGACAGACACACACACCAACAAACTCAGAAAACTACAACAACGCCAGAAACCAATTCCTCCCCCCTCACAGCCACACATGAAACAAACAGTGCACAACATCTCAGACAAGATCCTCACCGAAGCCGAAACCAAGGTCCTTTCTAAAGGATTCAACTTTGCCGTCGCTCCCAAACACATCCCCACAGAAACCATCATATGCGGAGTTGAAACCAGCCTGACCAAAACCAACCCTGATGATGCTAATAGAATCAGACTCGAAATCACCAACATCCTCTGCACTAGCAAACCACCCAAAAGCAACTTATCCAAAGAAGAACAAACTGCACTACTTAACCTGAAAGAAGACACCAGCATAATAATCCTACCAGCAGACAAGGGCAATGCGACAGTGGTTATGAACACATCTGACTACCAATCCAAGTTAACCAACCTACTCCAAGACCCCACATACAAACCCCTAAAGACAGACCCCACCACCTACCTAGAAAAAACCACCAGATCCAAAATAAAAGCCTCCCCCATCAGTGAAGAAATCCACCAAAGAATCATACCCAGAGAGAAATCATCCAGATGCCCTAAACTTTATGGTCTCCCCAAGATACACAAAGAAGGAACTCCACTCAGACCAATAGTCAGCTCCATAGGCTCACCTCTACAAAACCTAGCCAAATTTCTCGCCAAAGAACTACAGCCCTATGCAGAATCCATCAACTCACACGTAAGAAACTCATTCCAGTTCATCGAGATCATAAAGAAACAAAACTTACAACCCAGTGACCTACTAGTGAGCTTCGATGTCATATCCCTCTTCACCCAAGTGCCAATAAAAGAAGCCTTGACAGCCATCCAAAACAAATATAACCCCCCCAAGCACATCCTAGATCTGACCAACCACTGCCTATCCAATACATACTTCACCTACAATGGACAAAAATACAAACAAATAGAAGGAGCACCCATGGGATCACCCCTCTCACCTGTCATCGCTAACCTCTACATGGAACACTTTGAAACACAAGCTCTAGAAAAATATGATCACAAACCCAAACTCTGGCTCAGATATGTAGATGACACCTTCATAATCTGGCCACACGGGAAAGAAAAACTGAACAACTTCCTCACACACCTCAACAGCCAACACCCCAAAATACAATTCACCATGGAAACAGGAGCTAACAACCAACTTCCCTTCCTAGATGTCTTGGTATACAAAAAATCCAATGGCTCCCTAGGACACACCATCTACCAGAAGAAAACACATACAAACCGCTATCTACACGCACTCTCACACCACCACCCAGCACAGATCAATTCCGTAGCCGAGACACTCATCTCCAGAACAAAATGCTTAGCCGACGAACAACACCTAGAGACCGAACTACACACTCTCACCGGCGTGCTGACAGCCAATGGATTCCAAAGAAAGAAGATCACCCACCTAATCCAAAAAGAAACCCCAGCCAAAATCCAAGACAAAGAACAAGAGAATGGCAAAGCCCTCCTCCCATATATAAAAGGCACTACGGACAAAATCAGCAAGATCCTCCAAAAACACAACATTAAGACAGCATTCTGCACAAACAGAAAGATATCCACCATCCTAAGAAACCCTAAGGTCAAAATCGAGTTAGAAAATCAAGGAGTATACGAAATCCCTTGCACTGCCTGCCCCACCACATACATTGGACAGACTAACAGAAGAATAGGTGCACGCATTGAAGAACATAAGAACTCAATCAAAAAGGAAGAACCGACCTCTTCCCTGGTCCAACACCTCAAAGCCACAGGACATGAGATTGACTTTAAAAATACCAAAACTATCGCCAAAACCGAACACTTCAGCAGCAGAATCATCAGAGAAGCCATAGAGATAGAAAAACGCCCACACAGCATGAATAAACGAGATGATACCTCCTGCCTACCAGCCATTTGGAAACCCGCCCTCATGAACAGACGCGTACCTAAACATGAAGAATAACACCACACCCACATCCCTGAGAGCCACACAAGATGCCACCACCACACTTCCATGTAGAAAGCAGACTCACACCCACACAGAAGATGAAACACGACCACGGACCAGAAGCCGCACTGCAGCTGCATCACTACCCACTTCAAACTCCTCTGAGCCATACATGAAGCGAACTGACCCCCACCATGAAGATGTAGCACGACCACGAACTCGAAGCCAAACGGCAAGATCACAGCTCACCAGTTCAAATCCCCCAGCAACTAAGACTAACCTGAGCACAACCAAGCCCCCACCTGAACAGAACACGCCTCCAGCCAATCAGAACACAGCCAACCCCCCAATCAATCAGAACACAGCCAAACCCCCAACCAATGAGAACACCCCCCCACCCAATCAGAACACAGCCAAGCCCCCAGCCAATCAAGTCACACCCCCACTAGCAGTTAAAAGGAAGAAGCAGCTGCAAGCTCACATCACTCTGAGAAGCACAGAGCTGAAGACCAAGCCTGAAGATGATGAATGAGACTTCATCGAAACGCTGCCTAGATACTTCCAATCTTACGCGGGAGAAAACCCAAATAACCAAAGATCCATATATATATATATATATATATATATATATATATATATATATATATATATATATATATATATATATATACAGAGAGAGAGAGAGAGAGAGAGAGAGAGAGAGAGAGAGAGAGAGTACTATAGAAATACAGCCACATGCCACATTCTATGGAACGTGAAGTATGAGAATATATTATTATTTGACATATAGTTTTTTGACATATACATAGAAATCCAATCATTTCTTTACTTTTCATAAGATGTGTAAAAATACAGCAAAGTAGACAATATTTCAAGGTGCTAAGGAGCTATTTAGACCAGGATTTGAATGTTGGCTGGGGAATCCTGAGCATTGAAATCCACACATCCAACCAAGGTGGAAAAACACTGATCGAGACTACTGGTCCAATTCATGGCTTAGTGCAGGAATGGCATTTATGGCATCCCAGAAAAAAAAAATCCTCTACATTTTTCTTGAATATATGTAGTGAAGGAGACCCAAGATCTCACTTGACCATTGGTTGCCTAATATTGTCACAAGAGCCCTCCCATGAAAGCTTAATTCTGGCAATAAAAAATCACAAAATAAAATACAAGCTGAATATTCAAGACCTTGTTGATGATTCAAACTCTATCATGGACCTTGGAGTGCTCATCTCTAATGATCTAAGTGCTAGAGCATAGCCAAAAAGGCATTAAGAGTTGTTAACCTAATCCTGCATAGCTTTTTCTCCAGTAATATCACACTACCAACTAAAACATACAAAACATTTGCTAGACCAATACTCGAATTCAGCTCATCAGTCTGGAACCCATATAACGTATCTGATATTAACACAGTTGAGAAAGTCCAGAAATATTTCAGAAGAAGAGTTCTCCACTCCTCTACTCATTGCAGAATACCTTATGCCACCAGACTTAAAATTCTACACCTAGAAAACCTAGAACTACACCGCCTTTGGTCCGATCTAAGTATAGCATATAAAATCATACATTGCAATGTCCTAGCTATCAATGAATACTTCAACTTCAACCATAACAATACAAGAGCACACAATAGATACAGACTCAAGATTAACCGCACCAAGATTGCAGGAAATACGACTTCAGAAACAGAGTGGTCAATGTCTGGAATACTCTACCTGACTCTGTGGTTTCTTCCCCAAACCCCAAAAACTTTAACCTTAGACTGTCTACTATTGACCTCACCCCTTTCCTAAGAGGTCTGTAGGGGGCGTGCATAAACGCACCAACCTGCCTACTGTCCCTGTCCTATTGCTTCTTTTTATTTTTCTATATGTATCCATTTCATGTATTCATAACTATGTTTATACTTATACCTATTATCTTGGAAGCGATTGACAAATCAAGTAAATCAAATCAAACTTCCAGTGGGAGGCATTTTGCAGGGCCAGTCCAAGGACCGAAAAACAAGGTCTCTGGCTTCAGTCTGCCTGTCTGTCACCTCTGAATCCATTTTGAATCAGATTTGGGGCTGTCACAAGGGAGGATGGGTAACTGTGGGAATGAGAGTGAAGTGAGAAAGGAGGATAGCCGCCACAACATTCTTTCACCCAAGCTCAAGGTCGAATCGCTGGAGTTTGGAGGGGAATGACTGGACTTGGCAGGAGTTCAGAATGGAGGTGGATTGGACAGTGTGACTTGAGGGTCATCAGTAATGGAGCTGGGTGCAGGGGTGGGCTTCAATAATTTTAGCAAAGGGTTCTCTGCCCAGTTGCTGAGTGGGCGTGGCCTAGTAGGCCTCCTGCACCACGGTGGGGGGAAGGAGTTTTACCCTCACCAGCTCCAGTTTTCCTTGAGCCTCCAGGAAAGTGAAAATGGCCTCCAGGGCTGGAAATGGGCCCATTTCTGGCCTTCTCTAACTTCCGGCTGGCCCATTTTTCGCCTTCCCTGAGCCTCCCCACATGCCCTGCACTTACCTCGCATCCAAAATAGGCTGTGTGGGGACTCTTGGGAGAGGCAGGGCGGGGTGGGCGGGGCCAGCCAGGAGTGGGATTTGGTGGTTCTCCAAACTGCACAGAATCTTAGCTAGGGGCTCTCCTGAACCGCTGCAAACCTCCAAGCAGCCCACCCCTGGCTGGGTGTGGGTTTAATATAGCAGGGGAAAATGCAGGAATTCAGATTTGGGTTTTCCCCAGAGGTGCCAATATGTCTTCTCTAATATATTCTTACTTGGATGGACTTTGTCTCTGAGTGCTGAATTTGGGATGCAGAGTTTGGTTGGAACGCTGACATTTGTCATTCCCAGAATGTTCTTCCACCTCAGTCAAAGCAGTTGGGAGAAATGCACTGGCCCCATCCAGTGCAACTGAGTGGAATTTAGTCTGGTCTCTTCCCATTTGCAGCCGCAATAAGACTCCTTCATTTCTTTTAAAAACATCTGGACTCTGGGAAAGATCACAGTTCTAACATGATTTTCCTCTGTGAAGGAAATGGGTGGTTAAGATGTTGGATATATAAATATAAAATAAATAATGATAACCAGAAAGACTGAAGGTAGTCCTCAACTTATAACAGTGCATTTAGTGACCATTCAAAATGACACCAGCACAGAAATAAGTGACTTATGACCATTTTTCACAGTTACAACCTTTGTAGCATCCTTGTGGACATGTGATCAAAATTCAAATGTTTGGCCATTGACTCATATTTATGACTTTGCAGTGTCCCAGGATCAAGTGATCCCCTTTTGTGACCAAAAGTCAATGAGGAAGCCAGATTCATTTAACAACTGTGTTGCTAACTTAAAACTACAGTGATTTGCTTAACAACTGTGACAAGAAAAGTCGCAAAATGGGGAAAAACTCACTTAACAACTGTCTCACTTAGTAACAGGCATTTTAGGCTCAATTGTGAATGTACGTTGAGGACTACTTGTATTTTAGTCTACCTGTATTTTAGTTCCAGTGGTGAATCAACTCTACTGGGTCCTACATTTCATTTTTAAAACAAAGGCAGCCATAATTTTTTGGTGTAGTGATTCAAATCCAACAACTTGGTTGTTGCTTCATGAAAGCCACACACGCAAAGATTTCTAATCTTTGACTTGGAGTTTATAACGTGTATGCTGAAGTTTAAAGGTGAGGGTCACTGTGAGATAGAAAAGACAAATATTAGCTATTGATTTTAAATATATAAAGAAACGTAAAGATCTTTCCTAGCCTTGTTCTCCCAGCTTGGTTCCAGTTGATATCTTCTCTGATTCTTCAAACATTTCCAAAATGTCTCTTTTGATTTCCTTCTTCATCGGCATTCAGATGCTTCACTCGGTGGTTCCTTCTCCATCTGTTCACTTTCTTCCCTCAATGTGCAATTCTTTGCAGGTAAAGGTTGCTGCAGAAATGGCTCTAAACAAACTCAATGCACATCGGAAAGAAGGCTACGTTCTTGGCCTCCAGCGCATTTTTGATGCCCATGAAATACTCCAGGTAAAATCTCCCTCTTCTATTGACTATTTTCTTTCCTAAAATTTGATAGCATCCATCTTTAAAGATGTTATATTAAACTAGGGCTATTTGCACTGGTAAAAAAAAACAGACAGCCATTCATTGCCAACCAATTCTTTCCTTTATCTGCTAGTCCTCTTGATTCTTCTTGATGGGTCTAATAAATTGAGTCTATGGAGGGAAGGGGAAGCCACTATTTGTCCTACACCCTCTGTTGTGCATCATTACCACAATACTGAATGAATCAACTATCTATTTCCTCTTTTCTTTAATGAGACAGGGCTGCACCAGTGGTGGTATTCAGCAGGTTCTGACCAGTTCTTTAGAACCGGTAGTGGAAAATTTGAATAGTTCAAAGAACCAGCCAATACCACCTCTGACTGGAGATTTCACAGTCTCCTTCCCCTGCCACACCCACCAAGCCATGCCCACAAAACTGGCAGTAAAAAAAATTGAATCCCACCACTGGGTTGTACCTCCCCTAGATCGTTCAAGTAAAGCTGATGTGACCAGTTGTGGCTATAATGGCAATTCCCAGGTTTCAAATAAATCTTTTGCCCCAGACATAAATAATTTGGAATAAATGGTTACAGAATTACAGAATAGAGTTGAAAGGGACCTCAAAAGTTTTCTAGTCCAACTCCAGACTCAAGCAAGAGACCCTATACCATTTCAAACAAGTAGCTGTCCAGTCTATTCTTAAAAACTTCCAGCATCCACAATTTCTGAAGGCAAACTATTCCACTGATTAATTATTTTCACTGTTAGGAAATTTCTCCTTAATTCTAGATTTCTTCTCTCCTTGATTAATTTCCATCCATGGTTTCTTGTCTTGCCTTCTGGTGCTATGGAAAATTAAGTTGACCCCTTTTCTTTATGGGACTCTTCAAATACTGGAAGACCGCCTGATGATTCTATGGACAACTCTGTTCCATAAATGTTTCAGCATTCAAAGCTCCAACATGTTTCGGTGTCTTCCTTCCAATCCCCACAACTTGTACAGAATCAGTGACCTGCCTAATCACTTAAAGATACTCAGCAGTGATGGTGATGTGGTATTCTAAACTCAATTCAAACAAGCCAGCATTAATAGGAAAAAGTTAAAAAGTGGTAAACAGGCAGCTATCAGTTCCAAGGAAAAAAGAAAGGCCTTTCTTCTTGACCTAAATAAAAGTTCTAAAAGCTTTGTGGAAACTTCCCCTTTCATATATTTTGAAATGAAGATTGACGGTATTTTTTTTTCATGTAGCATCTTACAGATTGTAATTTTTTAAAACAAAGTAAGATAATGATATTTTTTATGATGCCCAAACATCTCTTTGGGTGTTTCATAAAATAAATGTATATATTTTGGAGTTGGGTGATTGTGTGCAAGTTGTGCAGGATTAAAGCTTCCCCTGCAGGAGCTTAGTTTATGATCCCAACTCTTCCACGTGGGAGTTAAAGAAGAAGAAAAAATCAATCTCCATTACAATCAGAGCCAGATGACTGACTGCATATCCCATGGACCATCCCTGCTCATCTTCTAACCAGACATTGCTGGATTCATCAGAAGTTGGTTTCCTGACACTGAGTGAAAGTGGGCTGAATTCTTGCCTTTTTCTAAGGTTAATTTGAAGGTTAATTTACTTCCAGGTAATATACTTATGGCAACTGACACATTGCGTTCCCTTTTCAAAAGTTTTTCTTTGTTTGTCCATAGTGGATGGGTGGTTCTCTTTTCTATGTCACCTTGGATGTATTAGAAACTGAATGCCATGTCAAGAGCAGAAAATTGTGGAAAGAGTGCAAAATTAGAGATGCTCATGAAACATAAGTAACAGATCTATTTAGTTTTTAAAAACTACCAACCGGGATTGGAAGGAAGTCAAATCTGGCTTTTGAACTGGTTTGCAAAGGAGGTTGAGGGTGTCACTCTACCCACTTTATTTTATTTGTTTGTTTGTCAAACATGTACAAGATAACAAGTGTAAGTATGAACATAAACAAGAACAAAGGAAGTAAATACAGATAAATGGGAACAGTAAGGCAGGGACAGTAGGCACGCTGGTGCATTTATGCACGCCCTCTGTAAGGACCTCTTAAGAATGGGGTAAGGTAGACAGTTTTGAGATTGAAGCTGTGACAATGGGATTGAGGCTGTAACAATGGAGCTGGGTAAGGAGTTCCAGGTGTTGACCACTCTGTGGCTGAAGTTGTATTTTCTGCAATCGAATTTGGAGCGGTTACCTTGAGTTTGTATCAGTTGTTTGCCCATATATTATTGTGACTGAAGCTGAAGAAGTCATTGACAGGCAAGATGTTATAGCAGACAATTTCGTGAACTATGCTTAGATCAGACTGCAGGCAGCACAGTTCCAGATTATCCAGGCCCAGAATTTCGAACCTGGAAGCATAGGGAATTCTATTGTGAGTGGAGGAGTGGAGTGTTTTTCTGGAGTTGTTGTATCATCACAATAAACATGTCTCTTTGGAATATCCTTCACCACTTCTTTACTCTTTCCATTGGTCCCTCTTAGCATGTGTGCACATATCCAATAATTCCCTGCAGTGAGCTGCTACTTCTGATCCATAGTAGAAAAATGGGGCTGGACAAAATTGCAGGAAGAAATGAAGGAACTGTAGGGATATGGAGAACAAGAAATGTAGAAAATTTGACTCCCCTCATTTTGGAAGGAATGTAAACTTGAGTCTAATGTGTGAAAAAGATACAGCTTTTGATTATGTATCATGGAATGATTGGTGAAAGAAATGGGTGGCATTAACACAAACTAACTTTTCTTGTTCCAGGTCTATGGCCAATGCAAAGTAATAATTCATTTCAACAAGAATTCAAATCATTCACAACTATACAGTTATGACTGTGTTTTACGCCCACGTATGTATTTTCCATATTTTCCTACCTATACTTTTGCAAGAAAAATCTACCCAAGCATGTATAACTGTCAATTGCAGCTTTACAGATTTTCCTATAGTATTTTAAAAAGTAGATGCAAACATTAAATTTTTAAGACTTTGTTTCTGTCTTCAGGATATCTGGAATTTCAGTTTGCTCGACTTCTCAACCAAAGGTGCTCTTTGGCCCAATTTAATTTTCTATAAATTTTCACGTGGCTCATACGCATTTTGCATGTGTAGTTTCTCACAACTTTTTGAAATTCTAATGAATTGTTGTCCATTTTTATTTTGTACACTTTGCAGTTTGATACATGTGTATTTCTGTTCAGATTTTTGGGTGTGCAAAATTTACCATCAGAGTAAAAAATGTGATGATCTTCATGTTGTTCTGATATTGCAGTAATTTTATAAAGTACAGATTTGTTGCACATCTACAGAAAAAAATCCTTGACAGAATAAATATGTTATCTCTTTGCATCTAATTCTAATGTCTAAATTAAACCATGAATCAGGGAATAGCAACTGAAATTCTCTCTCAAATTCAAACAAAGAAACAAATATTTGTAATTAATCCAAGAATGGAGTTCAGATTTTTTTATCTTCTGTTCAAGCCAAAATTATACTTTATGTTCAATTCATGAAGCCCTGTGCAACTTGGCAGCATATAAAGGCCTATTGTATATAACCAGAGTCAGATTGACTATAACACGTTGTAGTTCATTATCCTGTTTTCATATATCTTATTCTAATTTCCCCAAGATGGCTTTGCATGATATAATTTTTTTCAATTACATGTACCTAAGTTTGAGGAAGAAACACAGATTTTGAAAGTATGAGGAATAATTGCTAAGCACCTGTAGATTGGATCATCCATTTAGACCAGGAGTGGAGAACTATGGCCCTTCCTTTCATGACTTGTGGACTTCAGTTCCCAGAATTCCTGAGCCAGCCATGCTGGTTCAGGAATTCTGGGAATTGAAGTCCACAAGTCATAAAGGGGCCATCACTCCCCACCTCAGACAATAAGCTCATACAGTAGCATGGTCAAGAGACAAAGAGGCTCAAATTTTCAATCAAATCCAAGTTCTCTGTGTCAGGGTTCCAAGTAACAGCCCAGACAAAATCAAAACTCCAAGGCAGGGTTCCTCAAACTATAGATTTATTAGGCATGTCATATTGGCACAGCTGGTGAAAACCCGACTCTAACATTCCCTGGGTTTTTCCCACCCAGTTCAAACTCCAAAATTCTATCCCCCATTATATACAACCATCACATGCCCCAATCAGGTCTCTCTCCCCATCCCGGACATCTCCCATCCTCACCCCTCCAGGTGCTGGTGAGTATGTCCTTGGTTCCCAGAAGAAAGAATGTTATTTTGGCTATATATGCCCCCAGTTATCGCTACTCCCCCCTCCATTTCCCACAGCTCCATCCAGCTTCGCCATGGCAACCAGAGGTGGGCTGCTAACAGTTCGCCCCAGTTTGGGTGAACCCATAGCTAATTTTATGGCTTTTAAATGATTGGTTCAGTGAACTGGCAAATCCCACCCCTGGCTGGCCCCACCCACCCCACCTCTCCCAGGAGTCCCCACGTGGCCCATTTTGGATGCCAGATAAATGCAGGGCCTGTGTGGAGGCTTGGGGACGGCAAAAAATGGGCCACCCAGAAACTCCAGAAGGCCGGAAATGGGCCCATTTCCACCCTCCAAAGGGCCTCTAGAGCCTGAGGAGGCCATTTTCGCCCTCCCGGAGGCTCGAGGAAAGCTTCCAGGGCCCAGGGAGGGCGAAAACAGTTTCCCTGCCATGGTACAGGAGCCCGATTAGGCCACGCCCGCCATGTCCACGCCCACCCAGCAACCGGGCAGAGAATTAGTTGCTAAAAATTTTGAAGCCCACCTCTAGTGGCAACCCTGCAGATGTTTAAAGATGGCTCCAAGTTTGACACTCTGCACTTCCATTTGTGCTTTCATTTAAATATATGAGCTGAAATCCAATTCTATATTGGATCAATCTTCTAATTCAGTGTTTCTAAACCTTGGCAACCTTAAGATAGGTGAACTTCAACTCTCACAATTTCCTAGACAACAGTGCTGACTGGGAGGTGAAATCCACCCTCCTTAAAGTTGCCAAGGTTTTAGAAACACTGTTCTAAATGTTTGCTATATCGTTCTCTATAGTTTCTTCAGCTGCTATGGCAAAAATCTGCCCTGATTGTCCAACCTCTGGAGATCCTTCTGAAGCCACATTTTGGGAAACAGCAGCTGAGAGCCTGGCCAAATTCAATGCTGAAAGCAACCATGTTCATTATTTCACCATCCTCAATGTCACCAAAGCCAGATCACAGGTAACACTGAAACTTCAAAGCTGCATCCTTGGTTTGGATGGAATAGATTAATTCATGTAGCAATTCCCAATCTATCATCCTTCAGATATGTTGGGAATAAAACTAAAAGAGTTGTGGAGGTAACAGTGCCTAAACTTCAAAGAAAACCAGATTAGGAAAAGCTGCTTCATTGGTAAGCAAGTCTACCTAGCCACTAGTCATAATTCCCAATTCTAAGGACAAGTATTCTTCAATACTATTTATTGGGCAGAAAACTATCAAAACTACTAGCTAAGAAGGGTAAGGCTGGGCTGATACTTGGATGGGAGGCAGTTACAACAGCACTGAAAAAGAGTGACTGATGACCCCTTTTTCACACTTATGACCTTTGTAGCATCCCCATGGTGTCAGCTGGTCTTCAAGATGTTCGTATTCCTGAGATACAAACCAACAAATACTGATGTAGGCAGTTGTTTATTTGTACAAGTAACACACATCCCATCTGGTGATAACGGCTTGAATTCCAATCTAGGTTAGCACTGGGACGTTTGCCTTCCAGCTCTCTTCATAGCATAACCCCACGCATCTAATCGCAGCTACCTCCTCTAGACCGCCCTATTCTAATTACCCATGTATTCAACATTTCCTAATATGGCTAATTAATTCCTAATTACCCATGTGTTTACGTTTCCTAATATGGCTAATTAACTACTTAGGCTGTACTCCCATGCCATAGCCTCAAACGCTCTGCATTCTCCTAATCACCAATCCCTTCTACTTCCCTGAACACCCTGTAACACCCAATGCATAAATCCCTCTCCCCCCGCGCTACAGCAGAGCGCCCCAGCCATGCCATGTGGGAATTCCCATTCAGCCTCCCCCTCCCAGGGAACAGTGCAAGGCATCGTCCTAGGGAATCCCCATTCCACATCCGCTTCATCGCAGGTGGAAGGGATCTCCGATTAGCATCTTTTATTCTTGTATGATTGGTGGGCGTAGTCGAATATGGAACCCGACACATGGTCCCATGATCAAAATTTGGACACTGGGCAACTGACTTGTGTTTATGACAGTCGCGGTGTCCAAAGGTCATGTGATCTCTCTTTGCGACATTCTGAAAAGCAAACTCAGCGAGGAAGCTAAATTCACTTAATAACTATGTGACTAACTTAATATTGTCAAGCTCTGCAGTGTGTCAACTCTGGAATTCATTGTTGCCATAGAGTTCTGGAGAAAGAAGTGATGTACTGAATCGTTTTTAGGAAAAAAAAATTATGATGAGTTATTAGTTCAAGGTCACAGAGAGTGGCGTAGCAGAGAATTGAGAATGCAGATCATTGGTTCCTGTGATTCACTAAGCAACTGTGGCAAAAAAAAGTTGTAAAAATGGGGCAAAATTCGCTTAACCATTGTCTCACTTAGGAACCCAAATTTTGGGCTCAATTGTGGTTGTACATTAAGGATTACCTGTATTCCACTATTGGATCCCCAGGCCAAACAGCAGAGTCAGATCTTCAGATCCTTAATTGCTTTCATTTGGCAAGATTTCTATTTATAGGTGAGGAACAATAAAGGAGATGTCTTTGAAATTACTTAGCATGTCTTTCTTGATCTTTTGGAGCATGCCAGTCTTCAATTTGATGCTCTATGGATCAGTAGGACTTTAATTCCCATAACTCTCATGGGACCTGCTCTAACTTCTACCTGTGCCTTTTTCACAGTGGGTTATTGGTCCTTCCAGCTTTGTGGAGTACACCATCCAAGAGACCACTTGTCTCAAAAGCCAGCCGGTGTCCATCATCACTAAGTGTCCTCTGCTCCCACCCAATACTGCAGTGAGTAT
This sequence comes from Hydrophis major, assembly GCA_033807585.1. Lineage (NCBI taxonomy): Eukaryota > Metazoa > Chordata > Lepidosauria > Squamata > Elapidae > Hydrophis > Hydrophis major. The sequence continues at coordinate 8,101,133 of CM066331.1, forward strand.
TCAGACATCTTGTACAAAGTCTGTCAGTACATTGCTTTTCCAGATCTAACAATTGAATAATTTGGGAGAAGCCACCTCTAATCCTATAGGTTGCACGAGTTAAGTAATCACCTTATGCCATGCTAAAGCGTATTAATTTGAAATAATTTCTTGTGTGAGTAAGGAACCAGTTTCTGTTAGCCTGGGATGTAACATATTGTATGAGTATGACCATTCTACATGAAGGATAACTGTTAGGTAGATATTAATATAGCTGGAATTAATCTATTTGAAAAGAAATGGAAGAAACAGAAATAATTCCATAAAGAATAAGTAGAAGTTGTTAAATCTAAAATTAGATTGTATAGAGATGGACAATGATAAGGTTAGAACCCCTTGCAAAGGAATTCTCATATCATCCCTTCAAGGATCCAGAAAAGGGTATCAAACTCACCTTATCATGGCGGTGTCACATGACGTATTAGGACTTTTTCCCCCTTTGCTAAACCGGGCATGGGTGTGGCCAGCACGTGACACCATCCAGCTCGCAGGCTGGGAGTTTGACAGCCCTGGTCTAGAACAATTTGCTGTGGCCAACTCACCATGGTCATTTTGCTGCTGCCAACTCACCACAGGACAACTCACTGCAAGAGCAACTCACCGCGGACAATTCCACATGGGATAACTCAACGTGATACTGTTTATCTGCCATTGTTTCTTTGACATTATTTCCATTGACAGTTATCGTGTTATCCCGCATGGGATTGTCTGCCGTAAGTTGTCCCATTGCAAGTTGAACGTGGTGTGTTATCACATGGCAATTGGCCACAGTGAGATGCCCATAGCAAGATGGCCAGAGGATGCAGAGTGCAGTGAAATGGCCATGGTGAGATGGCCACAATTAGTTGGTCATAGCGGATTGTCCCATTCCATCCCTAGAAACCTGGCTGTCCAACCATTGCATGATAATCTCTAGAGATGCAATACATATAATTCAAGGAAGCAGGCTGTTCCATCTATACAGTATCATTTGGTATTTTTTAAGCCAATTTATAAATCATAATGTTAATTATAATTTGCCAGGGCAATTCTTCAAGAACTAAAATTATATATCAATAAGAATACAATAATTCAAATAACGGTTTCATTTCTGTGACACCTGAAAATATTTCCGTCTTCCACAAAACTATTCAGTCACTCCTAGAACAGTTGGATCAGACCACTTTGAAAGGAAACAGAATACTTCGGCATTCCCAAAATATTGTGCTATGTTCACAAGTAGAGAGGAACTGATGAATAGCCTCACAGAACAGGAAATGTACATCGGCAGTACAAGAGTAGTAACAAAAAGTACCTTCACTTCAAATTAAGAATTAGTTTTATTCCACACTGAAAAACCCTATGCTAGGCATGTAGCTCAGTTTCTATAGGCAAAAGAAATGAGAAAAAGAAAGAATTTCTGTTTCTAACAAGCATAGCAACACAAATTTAGGGTTGCCATGCCGGGTTCATCCACTCTAACTGGAGCACAGAAACAGTTACTGTATTTTTCGCACTATAAGATGCACTTCCCCTCCCCCCCCCCAAAAAAAAAGTGGGTGGAAATGTCAGTGCGTCTTATAGAGTTAATGTTGCTAAAGCACCACCCACCTGCCAGACCCCACCCTTCGGTCTCTACCTCCCAGCAATTTGCCTCCTTGAAGCGAACAGCAAACAGCCTGGTCAGTTTCAGCACAGCCTGATTTAGCACAAGCAACTGATTGGTGGTTGAATCGGTCTCCTAGAATACCACCAATCAGCTGTTACAGGCTGCAGAGATCACCAATCGCTGTCACCACCTATTGCCACCTCTGCGCACCCCATTTTTAGCCTTTGCCCATCCCATTTTCGGCCTGTTCCGGGCGCCACTGTGCTGAAACTGACCAGGCTGTTTGCTGCAAGGAGACAAATTGCTGGGAGGCAGAGGCAGAATTTTTTTTCCTCGTTTTCCTCCCCAAAAGCTAGGTGCGTCTTATGGTCTGGAGCATCTTATACAGAAGTGGTATTCAGCAGGTTCTGACCAGTTCTGGAGAACCAGTAGCAGAAATTTTCAGTAGTTCAGAGAACTAGCAAATCCCACCTCTGACTGGAGATTTTACAGTATCCTTCCCCTGCCACGCCCACCAAGCCACATCCACAGAACCGGTAGTAAAAACAATTGAATCCCACCACTGGTCTTATAGTGCAAAAAATACTGTATTTTGAGGAGGAGAAATGCCATGTCGACCATAGACAGTAACGGATACAGAACATTTGAAGAACAATATGTATTGCTGTCCTCCAGAACTGGTCAGAACCTGCTGAATACCACCTCTGGTTTGTTCATTTTTTGATGAAAAATTTCTCTTTTGCTCTAGGAGGCAGGCCTATGCAAAGGCTCTGTGGTAAACAGTCGGATTGAAAATCGGAAATTTGTCACTGTAAAATGCCATTTCTTCCCAGTAAGTTCCTCAGACAGCTATCATCTGCAGAAAATATTCATTCTCCATTGGTTAAACATGGTTTATTTTTTAAAATCACTGACTGAACTTTACCCAACACACCAATCGATTTCTCAGTTAAATAATAGCTTTTAAAAATCCTTAGTTAAGACCTTGCTGGATTAAGCAGGTGGAAGAAGAACAGTTTAACAACGTTACTGTAAGTTGTTTTTATTGTAACGCTCTTAATTATATTTTAATTTTGGATTCCTACCTAAAACCTCTGAAGTGAGGTGGTTTCATAACTCCTTAAATAAGATACAATAATAAAATAATGAAATGAAATAAACAAATATAAATAGAAAGAAATGAACAACATCCCCCCTCACAAATATAAAATGCATAAATAAGTTCATAGGTAGTATTCAATTTTTTTTACTACCGATTCTGTAGGCGTGGCTTGGTGGGTGTGGCATGGCTTGGTGGGTGTGGCAGGGGAAGGATATTGTAAAATTCCCATTTCCACCCCATTCCAGGGGATGGATATACTGCAAATTCCCCATTCCCTCCCCACCCCACTAACCTGATTTCCAGCTCCGTTCTCCTGTGCAGGGCAACAAAACAAGACCCAGCCGATCATCTGGGACTTGGGAGCAGGGGTGGGATTCAAATTTTTTAACAACTGGTTCTGTGGGCCTGACTTAGTTGGTGGGCGTGGCTTGGTGGTCATGTTATTGGCTGGGCGTGGCCAACTCAATATCACTCACATCGAGGCATGCATCTCCTTGCCTGGCCTCTCATGACTGTGGAGATGCTGCAACAGTCATAAGGGTGAAAAATGGTCATAGTCACTTTTTTCAGTGCCATTGTAATTTTGAATTGGCACTCCACACAAGCAAAGTACTAGCAAAGGCGGGGAAAAAAACTCCAGAGAAGTTCCTGAGACAGGAAATCTAGTCTTGCCAATAATGTAATAAGGGTTAATGGAGAGGCAGTTTCTGTAAGCAACACCAGAATGTTTCCTTCCTGCCTTCCTTACAGGATTAGCCCAGTAATTTCTTCTAACAACCGGTTCTCCAAACTGCTTAGAATGTTAACAACCGGTTCTAGTGAATAGGTGCAAACTGGTAGAATCCCACCCCTGCTTGGGAGGCAGTGAATAGATGGGGATGGGGTCAACCAGAGGTGGTATTTGCCGGTTCTCCAAACTACTCAAAATTTCCACTATCAGTTCTCCAGAACCTGTCAGAACTGGCTGAATACCACCTCTGAATTAAGGGTACCATGAGAGCAGACAGTTGGAAAGATCTCAGCTCAGCTGAATCCTGAGAAGTTATTAATACCAGCTGTCTTGAATATTTCATAAAATAAGTAAGCACAATTTATGGGCCCAGATATAGACAACTCCCTAAGCCACTTTCTATATCTTTTGTCTTATTAGCCACCAGTTACAGATGAACAGACTCCACCGTCTGGGTCTGAACCTGGGCAGGAGGAACATCATGACGGCAGTGAAAGACACAGAAATCATCACAAAAAGAACAGACGCCATCATCAACGCTCCCATCCCCACCACCACAAACATCATGGACATAAGCATGAAGACCAGGAGTCACACTATCCTCACTCCTCAGCTAACGTCACTAAGATACTACCAGGCCAAAACGAAATATTGGGGCGGGTGGTCATTTATCCTCCTTCAAGCAAGCATATTTCGCTACATTCCTTACCAGAAGTCCAGGAGCCCAAACCAACCTCTAAATCAGGGTTAACTTCTCAGTTTGAAGCCAGTCCTCAGTCAGTACGGTCAACCAGGCCAGCAGTTCCTCCCTTCCCCAGCAGGTTTTCAGAATCACCATCATGCCCAGGAGACCTTGCGATAGAGATCAGTGGCCTTCAACTGCCTTCACCCTCATAGGCCAAAACTTCACTAAAAACTAAATGGTGAAATCTAGTAGGAACTCATCAAATCTTCCTGTCAGCTTTGGAAGCCATATTAGTACCAGAAGCTTCCAAAGCTGCCACATTCTTGTGCTTGGGAAATTGGGAGGGGGGGATCTCATGGAGCGTATGTAGTTAGACATAAAAGCATTCTTCTTTACAGCCAAGGTCATGTTATTCCTGCACCTGGGTGAAGAGTGTCTAAGGGATGTCTCAAGTTGGGACGGATGGTGGTGGAATGATGGGTGCAAGGGATGGACTTGTATTTTTTAATTATTGAAGGAAAACCTGGAACTCTCAGATTCAGGTTTTCCCAGATGTGCCAGTTTGACTTTTCCAATAAAAAGAAACTTTGAGGAAATACCTGTCTCAGAGTTTTTGATTGGAGTCTGGTTTTGCTGGAACGCTGATACTTCCCATGCAAGCAGAACCCTCTTGGTTTCCATTTTTGCTACCTTCATGTTTTGTAGCATGCTAAAAAAAAGTTTTAATTAACTTGAAAATAACAAAGGAATTTTGATTTAATTGCATAGGTCTTGCCACTAACTAACCTCCCTCCCACTCCTTCCTTTATTTTATACTAGGTATTATTCCCAAATATTTATGTCTCATTCCAGGAGATTGTGAATTCTAGTTCTACCTAGAATTGAAAACCAACTGGGTGATTTTGAGTCAGTCATTCTCATTCTCTTCCTCTCCCTCTCTCTCTCTCTCTCTCTCTCTCTCTCTCCCCCCAAACCTCCTCACAAGATTGTTGTTGTGGGGAAAAATAGGAAGAGGAAAATGGATAGGTTCATCGCCTTGAGTTATTTGTGAAAAATAATAAAGGTGGGAAACAAATAAAAAGATTATTTTTCTTTGCCCTACTTTGTGTCTTGGCGATTTCAAACTCAAGTGAATATATGAGCTACATTATATGAAATGGGTCAATCAATGGGCAACATCTGTGCACGTGCAAAAATGAAACAAATTTTAAAAATGCATTGAAACTGAAATGTTCATCAATGAAACTCGATGTAAGTTATGTTTCTACAGCCAACGTCATTTCTCTTTCACTGGTGATTATGTAACATAGCAATAAACAGTTGCACATGGCTACTCTAGATCTATACATGAGGAGAATTGCAGATTGTTGTTAGAATTTTCATGAATAAAATACTGTCTGGATTCCATGATTGTGGGAAGTGGTCGATTATTTAATCATGCATTACTGAATAAGCAATTGGTTGCATGTACACAGTAGGATACAGGGTACTAGGGACGCGGTGGCTCAGTGATTAAGACGTTGAGCTTGTTGATCAGAAAGTTCAGCAGTTCGGCGGTTCAAATCCCTAGCGCCGCATAACGGAGTGAGCTCCTGTTACTTGTCCCAGCTTCTGCCAACCTAGCAGTGCGAAAGCATGCAAAAATGCAAGTAGAAAAATAGGAACCCCTTTGGCGGGAAAGTAACAGCGTTCTGTGTGCCTTCAGCATTTAGTCATGCCGTCCACATGACCACGGAGATATCTTCAAACAGCGCTGGCTCTTCAGCTTTGTAACGGAGATGAGCACCACCCCCTAGAGCCAGAAATGACTAGCACATATGTGCAAGGTGAACCTTTACCTTTACACAGCAGGCTACTTTATAAATCATGGTTCAAAAACCCAAGTAGTTAAAGACTAAGTAATATCATTATGGTGCAACCCATTGTACAGATTCTGCCTCAAATGCAGGGGTGTCAAACTCAAGGTCCATGGGCTGGATCCGGCCCATGGGGTACTTAGATCTGGCCCATGAGGTCACCCTGGAAACAGCGAAGAATCGGCCCATGGTGCCTCTGCCAGCAAAAATGGACTTCAGGGGGGCCGTGTTCGGTCCTCCCAAGCTCCGTTTTCTCTGGCAGAGGGTTGCAGGAAACTGTCTTGGGAGCCCATTTTCACTGGCGGAATGCTTGGGCCACCACAGGCGTCCATGACATGAGTGACATCGAGCTGGTCACGCCTAGCCTGGCCACACCCACCATGTCCACCACCCCCCCTCGAGGTCCAGCACAACCCTGATGCAGCACTCAATGAAATCGAGTTTGACACCCCTCCTCTAATGTCCCACCATGAAGCCCAAAAGTGGGTCTTTAATTCTAAGAGAAGGTGGTGACTTTGTCAATTATTGGCTAGATAATTGGCAATTTTACATGGAAAAAAAACAGATGCCTAAAGCAAGTTTATACTTTGGACTGTCTCATGGCTTGTTCAAATAGCACAGAATTCTGTATACCAGTAGTCCCTGACTTACAACAGTTCACTGAGTGTTCAAAGTTACAACAGCACTGAAAAAAGCAACATGGCTATTTTTCACACTTATGACCATTATAGCATCCCCATGATCACATGATTTACATTCAGATGCTTTTCAGCTGACTCACATTTATGATGGTTGCAGGGTCTTGGGGTCATGTGATTCCCCCTTTAGGGCCTTCTGACAAGCAATAACTTGGTCTTCAAAACCAATAAGACCAAGGAGCTTATAGTGGATTATAGAAGGAACAGATCAGACATCCAGCCCTTGCTTATCAATGGAAACCGGGTGGAGCAAGTGGCCAGTTTTAAGTTTCTGGGTGTTCCCCAAAAAGAGGACCTGACCTGGGGTGCTCACATTGCAGCCCTGGTCAAAAGGACCCAGCAGAGATTATGCTACCTGAGTCTTCTCAGAAAACAACAACTGAATGAAAAACTGCTGGTGACCTTCTACCGCTGCACCATAGAGAGTGTTTTAACTTACTGCATGGTTTGCCAATTGCTCCGTGGCAGATAGGAAAGCAATCCAGAGGGTTAACGTCATTGCCCAAAGGATCATTGGTTGCCCTCTCCCCTCTTTGGAAGAGCTTTATAGCTCCCGCTACCTAAAGAAAGTTCAAAACATTCTCAAAGATCCATCTCATCCTGGGCACCCCCCTTTTTTTGAACTATTACCATCTGGCAGACAGTACCGAATAATAAAAACAAGGACAAATAGGCTGAAAAACAGCTTCTATCCCAGGGCAGTAGCTCTTTTGAATTCTGCTGTATGGTGCAGTGCGGTGTCAGGGGTTTCCGGTTCAATGTGTGAAAGGTGAAGGATGTGTGTTTGTGTTTATTTTCATGGTCATGATGTGCACTGAAGATGGTGTCTGATTTCGTTGTACGAGGTGCAATGACAATAAACTAAACTAAACTAAACTAAAGTCAATGGAAAAACCAAATTCACTTAACAACCATGTCACTGATTCAACAACTGTAATGGTTCACTTAACAAACATGACAAGAAAAGTCGTAAAATGGAGCAAAACTCACTTAACAAATTTCTCACTTAACAAAATCAATTTTGGGCTCAATTGTGATTGCATGTTAAGACCTACCTATATTAAGATCTTCAAATCAATGCAAACTACCTCTATCTTCCTGTAGACCACTATCATTGCCCTATGCAATGTCAGAATTTCACACTATTTTATTCATAGCTCCAGACATTAGTTGCTCATTTTGAATCCCCTTTCCCCCTTATTTACTCTATCAATCATTCATTTTCTATTTATTTTGCATAACCAGGGATCAAGGCAACTGGTTCAAGAACTTTGAGACCAGATCTACCCAAAAAATAAACATCCCTTTTAGATTATGGAACTGGCTTTTTAGAGTCAGCTCAAAAGTGCTGCAATTTGGTGACTTAAGAGGATCAATCCATCACATAGCCCAAATGAAATTGCTAGCCTGGGCTCTATTTATTGTAGCATGGACCAGTTCCTCTTGTGCCCTGATAGTCCCCGAAGACTGTAATGATGCAAGAATAGAGAAGGATGCAGGGGTGGCCCTGAATTTAATCAATAAACATCGCAAAGAAGGCTACATTTTTGCCCTGTTCCGTGTTTTAATGCAAACAGGTGGATTGTTATTTGACTGCATCGTGTGATCATTTCAGAAGTATTTCTTCGTCTTACTTAGGAGTTGTTTGGGGTCTTTTCGAAATGGCACTTTTAAAAAACTTTTTTTTTTTAAAAATCTATTATTAATTTGTTGAGCTCATAAACTTAATTGGGCTTAATTTTGAAATATGGTTAATTTTAAAGTACAAATATAAACATATGCTTTGTGAAGGTGAAGAATCTAGAATCTCTTCTTTTCCACCAATTTATGAGGTGGTGGGGGAACAATACAGGTAGTCTTTGACTTACAACCGGTTGTTTAGTAACTGGTCAATGTTACAACAGACACCCCTCCTCCCAAAATCTACTGAAGATGGTGTTTGATTTCATTGTACGAGGTGCAATGACAATAAAGTAAAGTTTAAAAAAAAAAGTAAAAAGTACTTATAACCAGATTTTAAAATTAAGGCCACTGCAGTTCCACTGCAGTTGTTTATCTTTACCATAGGTACACCGTAGTGGCACCTGCTCCATCTCCGCCATCCATTCTTCTGAGTCCCTACGTGCCTTTGCCTGCTCCCAATCCAGCCACTCAGCCACCCAAGGGGAACTGAAGCCAGGTAGCAGAAGCTATCAGTCCAGGTGGTGGGTGGAGGCCTGCTTTCCACTTAGCCAACCCAAGGATTTGCAGGACTCGGCCTGTTCCTTCAGTTCATGGAGTCTGTGGGGCTTCCTTAAAAAGCCGGCTGCCTCTTATAGGATTGTGAAAAGAGTCCACGCTTGCAGAATAGCATCTGGTTGCCACGAGAAAGCCTCCGTTGGAAAGCTGAGTTTTGCATTGCATCGGCCTGAAGGAAGAGAAAATTGAGAGCAAGTTTGGTCACATTTTCAAGAGGATGTTGTCCCAGCCACTAGGGTCTCAGTTTCAAGAAGATGCAATCCCAGAACAGAGGAACACAGTAGAAGTTAACTCAAAATATCTAGTGTCAAGTTCTGCAAAATTGGGGATAGCCTCAAGAGCACCCCTTTTGCCCCAGCAAGGCTCATTAGCATCCTAAAAATACACACCATAAACCAGGATAGCTAATTTAATACTGTATCTTTAAGAGAATGCTGAGGTTCCTCCAATGGCCATAAGACACAGCCAGAAACCTGGTTTGTTCCCTTCTTGCATTTCTTGTTTTGCCCTATTAGCCTGATCATCGTTCTACTTGGATTTGCTGTGAGTTTTTGCAACTGTTAGCAAACTCCATTTACTGAACTTTGTTTATGCTACTTGACTTCGCCTTTGGATTATCCCTGGATTGATACTAACTGCTTTAACTGTGTATGATTTGGACTGTTTGTTGGACTTTGTTTACCCGTTTACTGGAAGTAAAACCTACATTTTACTATTCAGTGTATCTGTATGCTGGTCATGTGTTATTCAACATCACTCTCACTATGTTTCCCTGAGTGCACTCATTCTCCTAATGGGGAATACCTCAACAGGGGTGAAAGAGGAATTGGCCACACAAGCAGCAGGCCAGTGTTCATATGCACACAACTTGACTTGTGCGAGCAGCAGACCTTGCACAAGTTGAGCTGCACACAGGGATGGGATTCTCCCAATTCAGACCAGTTCGGTGAACCCCTTGTTCCACTGATCAGCTGGCTCCAAACCAGTTCACATGTGGGCCCGCCTGCCCGCCCCTGCTTTTTCTTATACTTTATTTCCTGGTTTTAGAGCACAGTTGATTCATGTGGCAGAGCAGTTTGGTGCACATCAGCTGTTTTCTTCACAGGAGCTGCAATAGAAGGAAAGTATAAGGCCTTTTTTAAATGGGGAGCATGCGTGCTCACCGAACCAGTTGTTACACCAGTTGAATCACACCTCAGCATGGGTGTGTTTACACCTGCTGGCCCTCCACTCATGCAAGTTGAGGTGTGCACACCGGCCCTCTGCTTACATGGCTCAGTTGCAATTAAGCCATAGCCCCAGTAGTGGGCTGCAGCCCAGGGACGGGGACCCCCTGATCTAGCTATTCTACCCAGAAGCTATCTGAATACAATATTGTAAGTGTCAGAAAACCAACCCAGGAAAAAAGTCAGACATACAGAAATCAATCCAAGTGTAATTAGTTGCCCCTTTCTAAGGGTTAAAAAAAAAATAATCCATCATCTAGAAACATTCCAAAGATTTAACCCCTGAAACAAGCTTCTCTACATGAACTGTGCAAGTCAAGAAAAAAACAATTAAAACCATTTGTTTATTTGATTTGGAATTGATGGAATCGGAACCAGTTACTGATTGGATATATTCAGAAATCATCCAAGCTGGCTTCTTATTCCTTTTTTAAAAAATTCCCACTGATTTGCTGATTCAATATGGAAATCTGATTCACTTTGGCAATTTGATCAGGTTGCTTCCTAAACGAATCATCCACCCTTGTTCTTTGCTGTTTGTTTTGTTTATTTATTTCATAATTTGAAGTGGGATTGCAATAACCTTTAATAATTCTGGATGGGTGTCATCTTCTTTGATCCTTTTTAAGAAAGTTCTTGGGGAAATCAAGCATTTCAAGACACTAATTTACGTGCATGCTTGAGATAGGCAGAAACCATGGTGGCACAGTGATTAGAATGTAGTACTGCAGGCTAACTTAATGCTCACTCCAGGAGTTCAATTCTGAAAAATTCAAGTTTGACTTAGCCTTCCATCCTTCTGAAGTCAGGAAAATGTGGGCCAAGATTGTTGGGGACAAATATGCTGACTCTGTAAACTGCTTAGAGAGGGCTGTAAAGCACTATGAAGTAGTATATAAGTCTAAGTGCTATTGCTATATGTTGCATCTGGAAATCAGCTATACTAATTTTTATTGCTGTGGTTTAAGATCCACATTATTACACTAAATCGTGAGCTACTTTTTGAAAATGAAAATTTAGCTTTATTTTTTTTAATAAATCTGCCTCTTCATTTAGTAAACATCTTTAGCAGAATGTGCCTGATTTTCTTCCATCTTGCTCTTCTCCCCCCTCCCCTAATTTCAGAAAAACGCATCCATAGTATACCTAACTTTGGATGTCTTGGAAATGCAATGTCTGGTAATAACCAGAAAACATTGGTCATCCTGTGAACACAGACCATTCTTAAGTATAATGGCAAGTAATAGCTATCTCTGTTCTTTCTAAACATTAACTATTTGAAGTATACTTTGGTGGAAAATCCTGCTTTTGTAACCACTGTGAGAATAATCATAAAACTCATCTAGAGATGATGAACAATATGAAAGAGCTTTATTATTAAGCTTTTGTAAAAGGGAATTCTGCACATGTCTTCTGCACATGGCAGAAGACATTTTCCCCAGGAAGGCTGGGGCTTATATACAAGTTCAAATATACAGTGTCTGCCCCTTTCCTGGGTCCACAATCTATCCAACTACATAATTCCCTGCGCCACACCCATATCATACCACCTGTTTCCTTATCTTTGGAAACCACCCTTGTTCTCATGGCTTCTTCCTGTTATGTTCTGTTGAACACAATGGATAATTAACCAGTTCTGTTAAGGTCAGAATGACCTAGCATCTCCTTCTCATATCTTTAAGCCAAGATATACAACCCTCATGCTCCAGCCAAAAACCTGACATTTACTTTAGAACATAACAACATAACAAGTTACAAAACATAATTTGTTTGTTAAAGAGTTAAATAATTATCCAGTAATCATTCTAGAAGGTCACATCTTGAACAAAAATGGAGTCCCTTTTGTTCTTCATTATCTCAGGTGCAATGCATATGTTATTGCCACATATAACAATCACAAACCAACAGAAATATGACGTTAACATATAATTTGTTCTGCCATAATCCCATTCACAAATCCAAGTTTTAGAAAAGGGATTTTGGGGAGGTGAGGTCCCAAAATGCTCCCTATTTATAATCCTCAGCTGATATTATCTGCATATTTTAAAAGTAATCTATGTAGTTGTTGTTCAGTCACTAAGTCAAGTATGACTCTTCACAACCCTACAGACCACAACACACCGGGCCTCCCTGCCCACTGTTTCCATTACACTATCTAACAATTTAAAAATGGAAGCTAATTAATTAGCATTGTGTTGCCTTGGCTCACGAGATGCATACTACCTATTTTCTCCATGTTTCTTCCAGATAAGAACATTCCAGGGTTATGGCCAAGATGTTGCTAGGAGTCTGTTGCATCAGTTGCTTGGAACTGATGCTTTTTCTTATGTCTTTTCCAGGATTTGAGACAGTATAAGGCTGTTGTCTATATAAATGAACTTTCCAAAAGAAAACTGCTACAGGCGTACAACTGTACTGTCAGTCCAGGTATTCACATTCTTCTAAATTACAAGTCAGAATTAGATAAAGAAGCATCTCAGTGACCTAGATGGCTATGTATTGCATTTTTTGAACAATGTACAATATTGTAACCTAGAAAAGTTTGGAATAAAAGTCTGAGGCTTCCGATTTTGCAGATGATGATGACAAGTCTGCGTGTTCATACCAAATGCCACTTCCCTTAAAAGGTTTTTTAGTTTTAAATTGGATAGAGAAAGGAAGGAAGGAAGGAAGGAAGGAAGGAAGGAAGGAAGGAAGGAAGGAAGGAAGGAAGGAAGGAAGGAAGGAAGGAAGGAAGGAAGGAAGGAAGGAAGGAAGGTGGGAGAAAAGAGAAAGAAAGAAAAGAAAAAGAAAAAAGGAAGGAAAGAATGAATGAAAGGAGGGAGGGAGGGAAAGAAAGAAGGGAGAGAGGGAAGGAAGGAAGGAAAGAGAGAAACCAAGAAAGAAGGAAAGAGAGAAAGAAAGAAGGAAAGAGAGAAAGAAAGAAAGAAAGAGAGAAAGAAAGAAGGAAAGAGAGAAAGAAAGAAAGAAAGAAAGAAAGAAAGAAAGAAAGAAAGAAAGAAAGAAAGAAAGAAAGAAAGAAAGAAAGAAAGAAGGAAGGAAAGGAGGGAGGGAGAGTGGGAGGGAAAGAGAGAAAGCTAGACAGACAGACACACAGGAATTATTATCATCTAAATATACAGATGTATTCAACAAGAATCAAGGCCAGGTATCCAATTGCAGTTTGGGCAAAGGCAGGGTAAAGAATAGTTCAGGATTTGAGGTTGTAGAAAGAGATAACAAGAGGTTCAAAAAAATCAAGATGGTGACTGAAACTTCCTGATCAAAACCACATCTTTCTTTTTACAGTCATATCCATTGGACCCTTTTCCATGGATAGCCCTGAACACAGATAAACTGGGAGAACAGCTTTTATGTGCTTCCCTCAATACTTCACCAGTTCATCTGCACAACCTCAGAAATTGCAGTCATATTAACTGATATTACTACTATTAGAAAGTCCAGGTTACTTGAGGGACCATTTCACCCACCGATACTAGTCTGCCTCACTCATGCCAGCAGAGGAGGCATGCTGTGCAGGTCCCATCACCCCAAGTATTCCAGCTGGAAGGGCCCGGGAGGAGGGTCTTCTCTGCTGTGGTCCTGCCCTCTGGAACACCTTGCCTCTTTCCCACCCCATGTGAGAATGGCCCCAACTCTCCTTATCTTTTTTTTCCTAAGGGCCTGAAGACATGGCTCTGCCAGTCTGCTTCAGGCCCCAATGGGGGAATCAGCACATCGGAGGTGGTTGATGTTATGAACTAATAAAGGCATTTAATAAAGTTTTAACAACCTTCAGTAAAAAGCAGGGTTCTAATCCTGCACTTCTGATTGGCCAATAATAGCAACATTGGATTGGTCCTTTCTGGGAAATCTGATAGGCTGTTGACGGACCAACTCTCATTGGTTCAAGGGTTTAACACTTCCATGTCTTTCATTGGCTAATCGGACAGCAGCCAACCCTATAAAAGGGCTGCTGCTGCCCTAGGTGATTGCTCTGTTCAGTATGTTTAATAAAGAGTTGAAGTTCACTGTTCACTGCCTCGTCTCCGCTCCTTGCAACCATGCGCAGAACTTAACACTGGCGACGAGGATGGGATGCAGAGACATCTGAGCTGATTGAACACTCACAGAGCACCAAACAGAGCACATGGCTGAAGGCACCTCGACAACGGAAAACATGTCCGGCAGCGCCATACCACCCGCTCCATTTGACCCAGTGCAAAAAGACTGGGACTCATACATAGACCGCTTCCAGATGTTTCTGGAGACCAACAACTTGAAAGACGCAACTACGGAGAAAAAGCAAGCAGTGTTCCTGACCCATTGCGGGCCTGCCGTCTTTAAGATGGCCAAGGCACTAGCGAAACTGGCTGAGGTGAAATCCATGGACTGGGATGTCCTCGCGCCCCTTCCATGGGCCCACTATGCACCCACCATACCAACGCTTGTCCAAAGACATGAGTTTTATCAGAGGGACCAACGGAAAGGAGAGAGCGTTGCAGATTTCATCATGGACCTCCGGAACCTGGGAGGCCTCTGTGGGTTTGCAGACCTCGAAGAAGCTCTGAGAGACCGAATAGTTCTGGGATTAGATGACCACATGGCGCAGAGCAAGATCATGGCCAAAGGGGACATCGATCTTGCCAATGTCATCAAAGACACTACTGCAGCAGAAGCAATCAGGAAGTCGGCCGCCCGAATGCACTGCACCAACGCACCGCTCCGTCAACTTGCCAATGATACCTCACCTCGCCTAGAGAGGCACACAACAGCGACCCACCTCGAGGACCTCGAATCTCCATCAGAAAGTGATGAGGAGGAGGTCAACCGGCTCCGGTCCGAATGTGACCAACGAAACCAGCGGAATCGAAGACTACCACACCAATGCGCAGGTTGTGGGGCAAACCACCCGCGATCAGACTGCAAATTCCTCGATGCACTCTGCCATTCCTGTGGGAAAAAAGGCCACATCGGGAAGGTCTGTAGAAGCAAGCGAGGATCCAGCCCAATTCGGAGATAAAACAACAACTGCCAGACCACAGGGAATCGTCCTGTGAGTCAGGAACACTTGAACCACCAATGGAACAACCACTCCTACAGAAATAAAACACTGGCCACTTCAACAAGATGGGAAGAGGCACACCAAACCATTACCATCGGTCACGCTTCATCGTTAGATGCAAAGAAGATCCGAGTGAGGGTCGCCATCAAGAACCAACCTTGCGTGATGGAAGTTGACTCAGGGTCGTCCCTGTCGATGGTTTCCTGGAAGACCCTTAAACAGTTAATCCCTGCAGTCCGGCGTCAAGACCTCAGAGCCCAAAGAATCATACTCAAAGATTACCAGGGGAACCGAACTCTGGTCACCAGCTCCAGCCAAGTCCAAGTATCATTCAAAAATCATACTGCGTCGTTACCACTGACCGTCATCGACCACGACCAGCCTAGTTTGTTAGGCCTTCAATGGTTCGCCCCACTCGGGATCGAGGTAGCCGGCATTCACCAAACCAGAAGCGATGACTGGGAGGAAGCCCTCATCCAGGAATTCCAGGACGTCTTTGCAGACAAACTAGGTGAGTACAAGGGGACCCCGATATCATTTAACCTTAACCCTAAAGTAGCCCCCATCCGCCTTAAGCCTCATCGGGTACCTTTTGCCCTAAAACCAAAGATCGACGAGCAGCTCGATAAATTAATAGCCCAAGGTGTCTTAGAACCAACAGACCACGCTCGTTGGGAAACCCGAATTGTAACACCCATCAAACCGGATGGATCATTAAGGATTTGTGGGGACTACCAGGCCACCCTTAATCACGCCCTTCAACAGAATGCTTACCCGGTGCCAGTGGCTCAACACCTTCTCCATTCCCTGGGGGGCGGAAAAGTCTTTGCTAAATTGGATTTAGCGCAGGCGTACCAACAACTGCCTGTAGATAAAAAAAACCCTGGAAGCACAGACGATCGTTATGCACCGTGGTGCTTTTAAATGCAACCAACTCCAATTCGGAGTGAGCGTGGCCCCAGGGATTTTTCAAAGTCTGATGGAGAGACTTTTGCAAGGGATCAAGGGGGTCGTGCCATATTTTGACGATGTTTTAATTGCGGCCCCAAATAGAGAAGTACTAGAGAGACGTCTTAAAATGGTTCTCCAGAAATTTAAAGACTCCGGCCTAAAGGTTAAAAAAAATAAATGTCAACTGTGTACAGAGAAAGTAGAGTTCCTGGGGTACCTAATCGATAAGCAAGGCATTCACCCCACTAATAGCAAACTGAAAGCGATCAAAAATGCCCCCAAGACCCAAGAATAGGACAGACCTCCAAGCTTTCCTGGGGCTCATTAACTTTTACAACATCTTCTTGCCCCAGAAAGCGACCATAGCTGAGCCCCTACATAGACTTCTCAACAAAAAAGCCACCTGGGTCTGGGGCCACCGAGAGCCGCACGCATTCCAACAAGTGAAAAACTTACCAACCTCTGATGCTGTTTTAATGCAGTATAACGAGACTTTGCCTTTAACCATTGCATGTGACATGTCACCGTTTGGAGTAGGAGCCATTTTAAGTCATGTGTTACCAAATGGTAGAGAAGCCCCTATTGCCTATTTTTCAAGGACCTTATCGAGAGCTGAACGCAACTATAGCCAAATTGACAAAGAGGCTCCTGCTGTTGTGTCTGCTGTGAAACGGTTTCATGAATATGTGTATGGATGAGCTTTTACTATTATTACCGATCACAAGCCTTTGCTGGGGATTATAGCGGGAGACAAGCCAACCCCCTATATATTGTCACCTAGAATGACTCGTTGGTCAAAGTACAATTATAAATTGCAACACTGCCCGGGGAAAGCCATTCCCCACGCTGATGCATTGAGCTGTGCCCCACTTCTGGAAACCGTAGATAACCCAGCTCCAACCCTCACGACACTCCAGATTGAAACACTACATTCACAGCCGCTAACAGCCAGAGACATCGCTATTGAAATGAAACGAGATCCTGTCCTGGCGCGAGTTCTCAGCTGGGTCGAACAAGGATGGCCAGTAGAACAAACCCCTGATGATTTCACCCCTTTCAGAAACCGGCAAACAGAACTTTTCTCGCAGAAAGGCTGCATCCTATGGGGAGACAGAGTCATTGTCCCAGAGCGGTTACAACGAGCAGTTTTGAAAGCATTGCATGACGGTCACCCCGGCATCGTGCGTATGAAAGTGCTCGCACGAAGCTACGTGTGGTGGCCGGGCATCGATAAGCAAATCGAAGCCTGGGTGAAGACTTGTCTAAGGTGCCAAGAAGTCAGCAGTGCCCCACCGAGAGCAACTCCAACGGAGTGGGAAACCCCCCGGGGGCCATGGTCCCGCATCCACATTGACTTTGCAGGACCTACTAAGGGACATACGTTCCTCCTAACAGTGGATGCCTTTTCCAACTGGCTCGAAATCCACAAGATGAAGACTACTACAACCGATTCAGTCATCTGCAAATTAAACAAATTATTCGCAACAGATGGATTGCCAGACATTCTAGTCTCTGACAATGGACCCCAGTTCACCACCCTGGCATTTGAACAATACTTAGCGGACCGTGGTATCCGCCATGCGCTAACCTCGCCAGCACACCCTGCGGCCAATGGCAGGACCGAGCACATGGTCGAATTTGTTAAAAAAACTCTCCACAAGATGGACTATGGGGACATTGATGACAAACTAAACAGAATACTCCTACTCCAACACATCACCCCATGCAGCGTCACCAACAAGACTCCAGCTGAATTGTTGATGGGACGCAAGCTCCGCTCCCATCTCGACCGTCTCCACCTGTCCTACGCGCCAGAGAAACCCTGTGGATCTAGCGGAAAATGCCGTGAGTTCAAGGTAGGTGACTTAGTCTTCGCTAAAAACTTTTCTGGTGAACCATTATGAGTCGAAGCAACCGTTACCCAAACCACCAGGCCCAGATCGTACCGCGTGCAAACATTGGACAGAAAGATATGGAAATGCCATATAGATCAGCTTCGCTCTAGGTTGCAACCCAGTTCCCGTGACTCCTGTGACTCTCAAACTGAGGGGGGAGGGGATGTTGAGGGAACCGAATTCGAGATGCTGGATGACGAAATCGAAGAGAGTCAGCAGCCCGGCGTGTTACATGAAGAAGAATCAGGAAGGGGGGTTGCCTCGCCACAGATCTGGCCCACAGGGGCACACTGCAAACAGGGAAGGACCAACCCAAGATACCTCTGCCAGCGAAAATGGAGCTCCCAAGCTTCAATTTTGCTGGCAGAGGGTTGCAGGAGGCTGTCACAGCCGAAAATGGAGTTAACAGAACAGATAATGAGAGTTGGAAGGTGTTATGTCCTGGGCATGGGCGCAAGGAATGGAGACAAGACATCGAACTGTGACTTCAACTCTTTATTTGTGACTTCAGAACAGAGCAAAATACTTGGGCAGCAGCAGCTCTTTTATAGAGCTGGCTGCTGTCAAAACAACCAATGATTTGAGTTTACTGCTCTAACAAGCGTCCAATCAGAGAGACCTGCTGTCAGCCAATCAGATTGGCCAGAAATGACCAATCACAACTCGCTGTTCGCGGGCCAATGAGAAGTGCAGGATTACGAGCCTGCTGTTAAAGTAAAGCTATTAGGGTTGTTACTGAAGCGTTGGCTTAGTCCATAACACCCCTCCCCCCTAGGTTCCATCTGAGGGGTGGGGTGACGTATTCTCGTAAGTAGGCAGGTCACTTCACCTGTCTGCTTGATCTGTGCTGTTCCACCAGTTTCTGTCCTGGCTCTGGTTCCGGTGGGCTGCTTGCTGAGCTGGGTGGTGAAAACGGTCCCACTGTTTCATTGAATGGCTCTGGGCTGTCCTCTCTGCTCTCGCCAATGCTGTCATCTGGGTTCCCTGGATCTGTTTCCATCACGGTGCTGTCATACGGCGAGGCAACTTCCCGGCTCGGTTCTCCTTCTGGCGGTGAGTATCTCATGGTTGGTTGTGTAGACTGCTGGGTTCCGATTCTTAAGTCATCTGTTATTTCCTTTTCGGCCCCCTCGATGTCCCTTCCCCCCCCAGTTTGAGATTCAGGGGATGAGATGGGAGTAGTTGCTAATCTGGATCGAAGCTGGTCTATGTGGCGCTCCCACATTTTGCCATCTGCAGTTTGTAGACGATAGGATCGGGGTCCCATAAATTGTGTTATGATAGCGGGGACCCACAATGGGTCACCGGAGAAGTTTTTCACAAAAACAGGGTCGCCTGCCTGGAATGATCAACATTTGCTGCTGGATCCCAGGGATTGTTCAGGTGTGTAAGCAGGGTGGAGGTGATCAAGATGTGATTGAAGTTTTCGGCCCATCAGGAGTTCAGCTGGGGTTCTGTTTGTGGTGCTGCTTGGAGTAATATGCTGGAGGAGAAGCATCCGGGTTATCTTGTCGTCAATGTCACCCTGGTCCATTTTGTGTAAGGTCTTCTTTACAAATTGAACCATTCGCTCAGCCCTACCATTGGCCGCAGGCTGAGCTGGCGATGTTAAGGCATGGCGGATGCCCCAGTCTGCTAGGAACTGTTTGAATGCCAGGGCAGTGAATTGAGGGCCATTATCAGAGACCAGGACATCCGGAAATCCATGGGTAGCGAATAGCTTATTCAGTTTTTTAATGACCAGCTCCATGGTGGTGCTTTTCATTTTGTGGACCTTGAGCCAGTTAGAATAGGCATCCACGGTTAGAAGGTAAGTGTGTCCTCTTGTGGGTCCCGCAAAATCAATGTGGACACGGGACCAGGGACCTCAAGGCGTTTCCCACTGAGTTGGGGGTGTTTTTGGAGGAGCAGAGCGAGTCTCCTGGCACTTGCTGCATGTCGCCACCTAGGTCTCAATCTGCTTGTCTAAACCTGGCCACCATGCATAACTCCTTGCCAATGCCTTCATCCGCACAATGGCTGGATGTCCATCGTGCAACATTTTTAAAACTTTATGTTGCAATTTCACTGGGATGACGACGCTGTCTCCCCACAAGATGCAGCCCTTTTGAGAAAAAAGTTCTGTTTGTCGATTCCTAAACAGCCTGAAATTGTCATTGGGTTCGCTGTCCGGCCAACCCCGTTCCACCCAGCTGAGGACTCATGCCAAAGAAGGGTCCTTTTTCGTTTTTGAGGCAATGTCTCGAGCGGTCAGCAGTGGTGATTTAAGAGTTTCGATTTGCAATATGGCTAGGGTTGGAGCTGGGTTATCTATGACATCTGGTAGTGGAGAGCGGCTCAAAGCGTCAGCATGGGGAATGGCTTTCTCCGGGCGGTGTTGCAGTTGGTAATCATATGTGGCTAAAAACTCCAACCAACGTGTCATTCTTGGTGATAAGATGTGGGGAATTGGTTTGTTTCCCGCCAAAATACCAAGTAGCGGCTTGTGGTCTGTAATTATGGCAAAGGGTCTCCCATACACATATTCATGGAAACATTTAATTGTGGATACAATGGCAAGAGCCTCTTTATCAAGTTGGCTATAGTTCCTTTCAGTTTTGGACAAAGTTCTCGAAAAAACGCAATAGGTGCCTCATTACCGTTTGGCAGGACATGGCTTAAAATGGCTCTTACTCCGAATGGTGAGGCGTCACAGATAACCGTTAAGGGTAGAGTCTCATTGTATTGTATCAATACAGCATCAGAAGTTAAGAGGTCTTTTACTTGTTGAAATGCTCGTTCTTCACGCTGTCCCCAGACCCAGGAAGACTTTTTGTCAAGAAGTTTTTGTAGGGGCTTGGGTATGGTCGCCTTCTGGGGCAAGAAGATGTTATAAAAGTTAATGAGTCCCAGGAAGGCTTGGAGGTCTGTCTTATTTCTAGGTCTTGGGGCGTTTTTGATTACAGTTAGTTTTTTTTCTGTGGGGTAGATTCCTTGTCTGTCAAGAAGGTATCCCAGGAACTCTACTCTCTCCGTACAAAGTTGACACTTGTCCCTTTTTACCTTCAGGTCAGCGTCTTTAAATTTTTGAAGAACCCTTCTGAGTCATTGTCCTAAAAACTCTTTAGTAGGGGCAGCTATTAAGACGTCATCAAAATAAGGCACGACGCCTTTTATGCCTTGTAATAGTCTCTCCATCAAACTTTGGAAAATGCCCGGTGCCACACTTACTTCGAATTGGAGCCTATTGCACTTGAAGGTACCTCTATGTGTAACTATTGTCTGGGCTTCTGCAGTCGTCGCATCTAGGGGTAGCTGTTGGTATGCCTGAGCTAAGTCCAATTTCGCAAATATTTTTCCGCCAGCCAGGGACTGAAGAAGGTGTTGCACCACCAGTACTGGATAAGCGCTCTGCTGAAGCGCATGATTTAGAGTGGCCCGGTAATCCCCACAAATTCTTAATGAGCCATCTGGCTTTATGGGTGTTACTATTGGAGTTTCCCATCAGGCATGGTCAATCGGTTCCAACACACCCTGGGCTATTAATTTGTCTAGTTGCTTGTCAATCTTTGGCTTGAGTGCAAAAGGCACCCAACGAGGCTTAAGGCGAATGGGAGTCACATCGGGACTGAGATTAAACAATATAAGGGACCCCTTGTACTTGCCTAACAATCCTGTGAACACGTCCTGGAATTCCTGGATGAGGGCCTCTTCCCAGTCATCGCTTCCGGTTTGGTGTATGCCAGCTAGTTCAATTCCGAGTGGGGCAAACCACTGTAACCCTAACAAACTGGGACAGTCATGATCGACAACAGTCAGGGGAAGCATCGCGGTGTGGTCCTTGAAGGATACTTGGACGTGGCTGGAACCGACAAGCGGAATTCTGTTCCCCTGGTAGTCTTTTAGGATGATTGTTTGAGTGCTGAGGTCCTGGCGACAGATGGCAGGGATCAGCTGTTTTAGGGTTTTCCAGGATACCATCGATAGGGATGACCCTGAATCGACTTCCATCACGCACAGTCGATTCTCAATAGTGACCTTTACGCGGGTCTTTCTTGCATCTAGTGATGAAGCATGGCCGATAGTGATAGTTTGGTGTGCCTCTTCTCGTCTCGTTGAAGCGGCAGGTGCTCGATTTCTGTAGTAGTGGTTGTTCCATTGGTGGTTCGGGCGGTCCCGATTTCCAGGTGGTCTCCCAGCGGAGGTTATTCTCTCTCCGGCTTGGACTGGACTCTCGCTTGCTTCTGCAGACCCTTGCTTTGTGGCCTCTTTTCCCGCAGGAACGGCAGAGTGCATTGAGGAATTTGCAGTCTGATCGCGGGTGGTTTGCCCCGCAACCAGCACATTGGCGTGGAAGTCTCTGGTTCCTTTAATCTCGTTCTGAGCAGAGCCGGTTGACCTCCTCTTCCTCACTGTCTGAGGATGACTCGAGGTCTTCATGATGGGCAGTAATGGTGTTCCTCTCAGAGGAAGGCGGACTATCACAAGCGAGTTGGCGGTGCGGTGCGTTCGCTCGGCACATTCGAGCGGCTGACTTCCTGGTTGCTTCTGTGGCAGTAGCGTCGGCGATGACATCTGCAAGGCTGATGTCTCCTTTCGCCATGATCTTGCTCTGTAACGTGTGGTCATCTAATCCCAGAACTATTTGGTCTCTCAGGGCTTCCTCGAGGTTTGCAAAACCACAGAGTCCTCCCAGGTTCCAGAGGTTGGCTACGAAGTCCCCAACGCTCTTGTTCTTCCGTTGGTCCCACTGGTAAAACTTGTGTCTTCGTATCAGTGTAGGTACTGCGGGTGCGAGGATCGGCGCAAGGTTATCCCAATCCATGGTCTTCACTTCCGCCGGTTTGGCAAGTGCTTTAGCCATTTTAAAAACGGCAGGGCCGCAGTGGGTCAGGAACACCACTCGTTTCTTGCCAGGCGTAGCATCTTTCAGATTGTTGGTCTCCAGGAACATCTGGAAACGGTCTATATACGAGTCTCAGTCTTCGTTTGCCGGGTCAAATGGAGCAGGTAGTTTGGCGCCGCTGGTCATTTTGCCGTTTGTTGCGTGCGCTCTCAGCCACATGCTCTGTCTTGTTCGATGATTATCTAGTCAGCTCTATTGTCTCTGCATCCCATCCTCATCGCCAGTGTTAAGTCCCGAGCATGGGCGCAAGGAACGGAGACGAGACATCAATTGTGACTTCAACTCTTTATTCATGACTTCAGAACAGAGCAAAATACTTGGGCGGCAGCAGCTCTTTTATAGAGCTGGCTGCTGTCAAAACAACCAATGATTTGAGTTTACCGCTCTAACAAGCATCCAATCAGAGAGACCCGCTGTCAGCCAATCAGATTGGCCAGAAACGACCAATCACGACTCGCTGTTCGCGGGCCAATGGGAAGTGCAGGATTACGAGCCTGCTGTTAAAGTAAAGCTATTAGGGTTGTTACTAAAGCATTGGCTTAGTCCATAACAGAAGGGACCTTGTAGGCCATCTGGTCCAACCCCCTACCCAAGCAGGAGACCCTACACCATTTCTGACAGATGGGAGTCCAATCTCTTCTTTAAAGCCTCCAGTGATGAAGCTTCTACAACTTCTTAGGCCAAGCTGTTCCATTGGTTGATTGTTCTCACTGTCAGAAAGTTTCTCCTTATTTCCAGGTTAAATCACTCCTTGTTCAGTTTCCATCCATTATTCCTTGTCTAGCCTTTGAGTCCTTTAGAAAATAGATTAACCCCTTCCTCCTCTCTGTGGCAGCCCCTCAAATATTGGAAGACTGCTATCATGTCTCCCCTGGTCCTTCTCTTCCCTAGACTAGCCAGGCCCAGTTCCTGTAGCGGTTCTTCATACGTTTTAGCCTCCAGTCCCTTAATCATCCTGGTTGCTCTTCTCTGCACTTTTTCTAGAGTCTCAAAATCTTTTTTATAATGTGTTGAACAAAACTGGATGCAGTACTCTAGGTGTGTGGTCTTACTAAGGCTTTATAGAGTGGTCTTAGTACCACACTTGATGTTGATTGTATCCCTCTGTTAATGCAACTTAGGTTTGCATTAGCTTTTTTGGTTGCTGTTGCACACTGCTGGCTCATATTTAGCTGGTTGTCCACTAAGACTCCAAGATCCCTCTCACAGTTACTGCTATTGAGCCTGGTCTCACCCAGTCTAAATGTGTACTTTTAGTTTTTCTTGCCTAAGTGTAGGACTTTACTTTTCTCTACAACTGAATTTCATTTTGTTAGATATGGCCCAGTGTTCTAGTCTGTCAAGGTCCATTTGGATCTTGAGCTTATCTTCTTGGGTGTTAACTCATAAACTAGTTTGGGAGCCTGTTTTTGCTGACAGAGCACTTGGGCTACTACAGGCACTCCTGACATGAGTGATGTTGAGCTGAGCATACCCCCCTGGCCACGCCCCCTGCCCCCCCCCCAAAGTCAAACACAACCCTGATGTGGCCATCAATGAAATCAAGTTTGACACCCCTGTTATGCTATTTTTATGAATGGGACGCCTATCATGTTAACCAATCTCTTAACTGTATTAAAGCCCTTTCATAGTGTCATTATTGTATTAGCAGTGTCGAGAAGGGGCATCTTTAGTCCTCTTTCCTCATCCATTATCTTATACCTGGGATTATTCTGATTTAATTCTGAACAGACCCAAAGCAATAGCCTGATTTTTCTAACGCTTTCCTAGGTGAAAATTGTAATCAAAAAAATTACATCTCCCCTGCAGTCATCCTTAGATTCGAAATGCCAAAGTGAACTATAATATTGGAAAAGTTAGATATAGTTTGATCACTATTTTGTTTTATTTTATGCAGGTGGCCGATCGTACAGTATTCATTGTTGAATTCACCATAAAAGAGACAAGATGCCCTAGAAACATCGATGCAACAAGTGTTTCCCAATGTGAATTCCTGCCTGATGGAAAAGCTGTGAATTGAGATATATGCAAAAGTGGTTTGGCTAACAAACTGCAAGAAGAAAACAGGCAGTTGCGATATAGAGGTTTTCAAAATATATTATAGATCCTCAAATGTATCTCAGTAACAACAGAATAAAGACCAGTAGATTGGAGAGAAAAGCATTTAAACTTTGCTCAAACTATAGCTTCTAAGGGGGAGAATAGCAGATCTAGATACTAATTTAATAAGGAACCCCATAACTACTACAGTCCATTTTTATTATTGTTCACCCACTAAAATTGTTGGAGTCAAGCCTTATAAATAGGATGTATAAACAAAGGAAGGCTGGTATGATGGGAATAATTGTAATTCAGCAATTTGGGGAGAACTGCAATTTCCCCATTCCTGGACAATCTTGGGCATACCAAGAGGCATTTTTTGGTGTGGCTTCCAAATGCCTAGAAAAATTGACATTTTATCAGATTTTTTTGACCAGCATAGAGGAAAAAATATTGCCTAGCTTTCTCAGGCTCAGAAGCTAAGCATAATCAAGACTAGTTAGTTTTGATGGGAGATCTTAATTCCCGAGCTGAATTGGGACACTGAAAAATAACGTAATAGAAGAAAATGTCACACCCAATAACACACTGTTGTCATGTTATCAAGAAAACTGCCGCATATTTGTTTAGTCCCCAGGGCCCAACCTCCACTCGAGGGTGTCTTGATCTTAACTGTATTTAAGTAACTCAATGCATTTTTGATCAGTGAAATTAGATTACACTTTTGTTCTGGCGCCTTTGATTTTCTATTCCATCACAGTTTCGTTATCTCAGTTTTAAACTGTGAGCTGAACTGAAAAGTGGCACAGCATGCCCGGTGGCAGCAATTCTCAAACCTTAGCAATGTTAAAATGTGTGGACTTCAATTCCCAGAATTCCCCAATCAATCTTAAAGTGGCTAAGATTGAGAAGCACTGTTCTACAGTATAAGAAGATATCGCATACAATATGATGGAGTTAAATACATTTGAAAGGAATCTTATGCTTATTCCTTCCTCAGATTAAGTTTCTCTTGTTTGCCTTTCTTTTTTTCTCCAGTTATAGCACATTTGAAGCCAGCAGTGGGATTCAAATTGTTTTACTACCGGTTCTGTGGGCATGGCTTAGTTGGTGGGCGTGGCTTAGTGGGCGTGGCAGGGGAAGGATATTGCAAAATCTCCATTCCCTCCCCACCCCACTAACCTGCTTTCCATCTCTATTCTCCTGTGCAGGGCAACCGAAGAAGAGCCAGCCAATCAGCTGGGATTCAGGTGGCAGAGAATAGATGGGGGCAGAGCCAGTCAGAGGTGGGATTTGCCGGTTCTCTGAACTATTCAAAATTTCCACTACCAGTTCTCCAGAACTGGTCAGAACCTGCTGAAGACCACGTCTGCTTCAAGCCCTAGGAAAAAATTGGAGTGGGAACGTGGGTCCTTTGGGAACAAGGAAAGGGGAAGGGAGGGAGAGGGGAAAGAGTAGGAGGGCAACAGTTGCACAGAGATGAAGGAGAGGAAATTTGCAGAGGGAAATGCCTAATTGTATTATTAAGCTGTTGATTTTTTTTAATTTCTTAATGATGTAACAGTTTTACAGACTATAAAACTGTAATGTGTGTTTTTGTACATGTTTGTGGATAGATCATGGATGGAGACAGAGAGAGAGAGATACCGTAGATAGATAGATAGATAGATAGATAGATAGATAGATAGATAGATAGATAGATAGATAGATAGATAGATAGATAGATAGATACTGGTATAGAGATAGACAGACAGATAGAGGGGAGAGAGAGACAGAGACAGAGAGACAGAGAGAGGGGGGGAGATACTGTAGATAGATAGATACTGGTATAGAGACAGATAGACAGATAGAGGAGAGAGAGAGAGAGAGAGAGAGACAGAGAGAGAGAGATACCGTAGATAGATAGATAGATACTGGTATAGAGACAGACAGACAGATAGAGGAGAGAGACAGAGAGACAGAGAGAGACAGAGAGAGAGACAGAGAGACAGAGACAGAGAGACAGAGAGACAGAGAGAGACAGAGAGATATTGGGCAGGTTTCCAAGCAGACTCCTAGTTCTGTTGATTCAGAATTTGCATCACATTTTTACTCCCTAAATCATGCACATGCTTACTGTTGTGTTTTGGGGAAAAAGACTCGTGACCCAGTGGACTTTTTCCTTTTTATTTTCTTTCTAGTAATCACATGTGGAGAAACCATGGCAGCCTTTTTTATAGTCGGCTGCTCGTGGCTCATAGCCAATGACAGCTTTTCAAATCTCCCGCCACCCTGGACCAAACTATCATAGGTAAATATGTAAATATATAATACCCCTCCCCATCTGGTCCAGTCTAACCAATCCGGACCTCACCTATCTTACGTAGTCACGTAAGTAGATGGAGCACTTATGGTTCCGACTAGACCTGTGCAATTCAGTCATGAGTTCGCCTCTGGACTGTTTGGACGGGTTTGCTTTTTTCCCCGTTCTTTTCCGTGGAGCCTCTTGGAAGGTAGAGTCAGCGATGCTGCTCCCACCAGGCCTTTCCTGGCTGGTTGAGTTGGCTTGGCCGCTCCCACCAGGAGTGGCTTCCTGATGGTTCTTCGAAGTCTGCTCCAGCACCCCCCAGTTGTTTTCTTCTTCTATAGTTTCAAGTACGTGTTTGTGATTTCTGATTGGGACTAATGTGAGTATTGGTTGTTGTGTCGTTGTTAGGGTTTGTTTTGTCACTTCTTTTACTTGTGGAGAGTCTCCCCCTCCCCTTTTGTTTGTGTGTGAGGGGTCTCTCCCCTTTCTGGTTTGGCTATTTTTGTTTAATGTTTGTGGCAATTCCTTTATTTGTGTAGGTTCTCCCCCCTCCTCATCCTGATTGTTAGCGTTTCTCAGTGTGGTCCTCGATCTGATTTGGTCTATGTGTCTCCTCCAGCTCTTTCCGTCCTCTGTGTCTACCCTGTATGATCGGGGTCCTGTTATTTGGGTTATTGTTGCCAGTATCCACAATGGTTCCCCCATGAGGATTTTTGCATAGACTCGGTCCCCTGTTTTGAATATGCGACACTTACTGGAGGAATCTGCTGGCTTTTCTGGGCTATATGTGGGGTGTAGCCTGTCTAGGTTTGATCTTAGTTTCCTTCCCATTAATAATTCTGCTGGGCTTTTATTTGTTGTGGTGTTTGGTGTAATGTGTTGTATACTTAGTAGTTTGTCTATTTTTTCCTGCATATCCCCCAGTCCCAATTTGTGTAGTGCTTCCTTAGTGTAACGGACCATGTGTTTCACCTGTCCGTTCATAGCCGGACATCCCGGCGCTGTTAGTGCATGCCTTATTCCTTGTTCTTCCAGGAACCTTTCGAATGTTATTGCTGTGAATTGTGCTCTGTTGTTGGATACAACTAAATCCGGCAATCCGTGTGTCGTAAAAAGTTTCCTTAGTTGTCTAATAACAGCTTCTGTTGTGGTTGAGTGCATGATTCTTACCTCTAGCCAATTTGAGTAAGCGTCTACCACTATTAAGAATATGTGTTCTTTAGTTGGTCCTGCAAAATCAATGTGTATTCTAGACCATGGTCCCCTATGTGTTTCCCATTTGTATATAGGTGCAGAAGGCGGTGTAAGTCTAGATTCCTGGCATCGTTTGCAAGTTGCTACCCATTCTCCTATGTCTTTATGCATCCCTGGCCACCATACATAACTCCTAGCCAGGGATTTCATTCTGACAATACCCGGGTGACCCTCATGCAATAATTCAAGTATTCGTTTCCTTAATATGTTTGGTATGACCACCCTATCCCCCCAGAGTATACATCCCTTTAAGATTGATAGTTCCATTTGTCTATTCCAAAATGGTTTAACAGTCTCATCACTTGCAGTCTCTGGCCACCCTTTACCTACCCAATTTAAAATCCGTGCCAGGTTTCTGTCTCTCATGGTTTCCATAGCAATATCTGTTGTTGTTATGGGTAGGTTTGCCAACGTCTCGATTTGAAGGGTTGATGTGGTTGGTGCAGGATCATCGTCTAAATCAGATAGGGGGGAACGGCTCAGGGCATCAGCGTGTGTTATGTTCTTTCCTGGTTGGTAGATCAAGTTGTAGTTATAGGCAGCTAGGAATTCAAACCACCTCGTCATCCACGATGACACTATGTTAGGTGTAGCTTTGTTTCCTGCGAGAATTCCTAGGAGAGGTTTATGGTCTGTAACAAGTGAAAAAGGTCTGCCATAGATATATTTGTGGAAACGTTTTATTCCTGTTATTGCGACCAATGCCTCCATATCTAGTTGGCTGTAATTCCACTCCAGTTTAGATAGAGTTTTTGAATAGAATGTGATAGGTGCTTCTCTTCCATCGGGTAATACGTGGTTGAGTATGGCACCTATGCCGAATGGTGATGCATGGCATTTTAATGTTAATGGAAGGGTCTCGCTGTGTTGTATTAGCATGCAGTCTGATGTAAGTAAGTTTTTTTATTTCCTGGAATGTTGTTTCTTCTTGTTGCTCCCAGTTCCAGGTAGCTTTCTTATCAAGCAACCTGTGCAGTAGTTCCACTATTGTTGCTTTTGGTGGTAAGGATACATTGTAAAAATTAATAAGTCCCAAGAAGGCTTGCAAATCTGTTTTATTTTTGAGTCTGGGAGCTTCCTTTATTGCTTTGATTTTGCTTTCAGTGGTGGATCCCTTCTTTGTCTATGAGGTATCCCAGGAATTTGACTTTGTTGATGGCTAATTGGTACTTCTCTTTTTTTACTTTAAGTCCTGCCTCTTTAAAAATTTTTAAGACCTCTCTTAGGCGGTCTTTCAGTTGTTCTTTGTCCTTGGCTGATACTAATACATCATCAAAGTATGGTACCACCCCCTTTATTCCTTGCAATAAGCATTCCATTAAACTCTGGAATACCCCTGGGGCCATGCTAACTCCAAATTGCAGTCTGTTGCATTTGAATGCCCCCTCCCCGTGTGTCACAATTGTTTGTGCTTCCACTGTTTCTGGGTCAACTGGTAATTGTTGGTAGGCTTGCGCAAGGTCCAATTTCGCAAAGATTTTACCTCCCCCTAAAGAATGTAATAGGTGCTGTACCACCGGAACTGCATATGCGCTTTGCTGTAGTGTGTGGTTAAGTGTTGCTTTGTAGTCCCTGCACATACATATGGACCCATCTGGTTTAATAGGGGTAACAATTGGGGTTTCCCACCTTGCGTGCTCTATTGGTTCTAATACCCCCTGTGCAATAAGTTTATCTAATTGTTCATCAATTTTTGATTTTAACGCGAAAGGAACTCACCTCACCTTTAGTCTTATAGGGGCTATATTTGGATTTAAATTAAATGAGATAGGGGACCCTTGGTACTTGCCCAGTTCTCCGTTGAAGACGTCCTGGAATTCTTTCATCAGGTTCTCTTCCCAGTCTGTCTCAGTAATGCTGTTTATTCCAGTTACTCTGATTCCTAATGGTGCAAACTATTAGAGTCCCAGTAGGCTGGGTCGATCCCGGTCAACTATTGTTAATGGAAGGACTTTAGTGTGTTTTTTGAATTCAACTTTGAAATGTCCAGTACCTACTACAGGAATTCTGTTTCCCTGGTAGTCCTTTAGTGTGAGTTTCTGTATTTCCAGCTCTCCCTTGTTTATATCAGGTATTAGTCTTTTTAGGGTATTCCACGATACCATTGATAAATACGAGCCTGAGTCCACCTCCATCTCACATGGCTGGCCTTCTGTGGTGACTTGCACATGTACCTTTTTTGCATTGATTGAGTTTGAGTGCCCAATGGTTATTGTTTGATGTGTTTCCTCTTTTCTGTTTGCTCCTTTCCATCGCTTGTTTCTGTTTTCTTGACCCCAATGGCTCCCTATTTGCTTTTCCCTCCCTCTGGGGGAGGTATTCCATCTTTGTTTAGGGCTATAGTTATTTCTAGTTCAGCATGCCCTCACTATGTGTCCCCGCCGTTCACAATACCTGCAAATAGCATTGAAGAAATGGCATTTGGAACATGGATGGTTTCCTCCGCACCCAGCACAACGGAATTCTGACTTTCTTTCATTCCGCTCCCATCTACCTTTTTCCAACCGGAGTTGATTTACATCTTCTTCTTCCTCTTCGTCTTCTGATAGGGATTCAATGTCCTCGTGGTGTGTTGTGGTGGTGGGTTTTTTTGTTTCGTGTAGTGTCTTATTGCATGTTTGATTAGTGTCTTATCTTGGGTTTCTTTTGGTAATTTATTCATTTGTTGCATGTGGCTGCCGATTTCTGTGTGGCTTCTGCTGCGGTGGCTTCTTCTATTGCTTCCTTCAATGTTATCTTAGGTCTTGTTAGTAGTCGACCCTGCAGTGTAAGGTCCTTTAATCTGAGGACCACATGGTCCCTCATGGTCTCATCCATGTTTAGAAATTTGCATGCTCCGCCAATGTCTCTTAGTGCTGCAACAAAATCTCCAATGCTCTCATCTTCCTTTTGGTCGTGCCGATAAAATTCGTGTCTTTTGATGAGGCATGAAACGGTTGGTGCATAGTGGGCTCTCTTGAGGTAATTCCCCATGAGGAGAATGAGCGCATACAGGGAGACATATTTGAGAGAAGTGTTTGAATAATACACACACAGTACACAGATACACTGTACAGTAAATGTAGGTTTTTACTTCCAGAAACGTTAAGCAAAGTCCAAACAAGCAATCCAAAGTCATTCACAGGTAAGATAAGTCAGTTTTCAATCCAGGAATAATCCAAATATCAAAGTCCAGTGTCAAAAAACAGTTCAAGTATTAGACTTACATTAAATCCAGTAATATCAGTCAATTAGAAGAAATGGAGGAACGGCAATACTTTCCAACAGAAGGAAACAGAGATACACTCACACTCTCTTCTGAGATTCAGACTAAAACAACCCAGGTTTCTGGCTCCATCTTATGGCCATTTGAAAAACCACATCCAACTACAGATACAGTACTAAAGATATAGTACTAAAATGTCTATCCTAGTTTATATATTTCTAACCCAAATACCTGTTAGGTGACTTATATTCCAACATTCTCCCCTTTTGGGTAAGATAATATATACAACCTTACATTCTAAGTCCATAATCTTCACAGCACGCCTTATGCTTTATAGAGCCTTGGGCCTTTGTAAAATGATCTGCTATATTGTTTTCTGACATACGGTATTCCAGCTTAATCATTTTACTTTGCATACATTGTCTCACATTTAAATATCTTAAATCTGTATGTTTCATTCTTGTTTTAACAGCAATATTTGAAGCCATCTGTATGGCTGATTGGTTATCTTCATAAATAACAATAGGATCTGTTAAATTAATTCCCATATCAATTAATAATTGCTTATACAAAACTAAATCTGTACATAATAAAGACAAACATGAGAATTCAGCCTCCATTGTTGACAAACTTAAATGTTTCTGTCTAATAGACCTCTATCCAATCAATGTTTTTCCCAATAATACAGCAGTACCCGATATAGATTCATTTACATCTTATGGCATGTTTACCTGGTGGTAACTTAACATTTTCATAAACCTCTAACTTTTTAAATGATTCCAGTTCCTTATCCATTGCTTTCTGCCAAGCAGCCTGACCCTTAGCAGGAAACAGTTTTAATTCACTATAATTACTTGAAACTGTATTCATTTGGCATACAACACTAGTCTGAAATCTATCAGGTGGTCATGTTACTCAGGTTGAACGTCTTGGTAATACAGGGCTTACTGGTGGACTTTCCTGTGCCACCTGCTCCTGTTCTTCTATCTCCTCCTGTTCTACTACCTCCGCCTGTTCTACTACTTCCTCCTGTGCTTCCTCTTTAATGGCTATTTGTTGTTTACTGATTTTATCTTTAGGGACTATTTGGGTGTCAATAATAACATCATTGCTGGATTTCTGTTCCAGTTTATCCCACCCAACATGCTCAAGAAATTTTGCACTAGAACTACAATAAACATGAGCTGTGCTTTGATCCCAGAATCTAAATGATCTATGCTTGGACCTATAACCCACAAAAAATAACTTCTTAGCTCTATGTTGCCCTTTCAGTCTTACTTGTGAGGAAATATGCATCCATGCTGGAGCTCCAAATGTGTGTAAATAACTTAAATTTGGCTTTCTGCCATGTCAATGAGTGACTGGTAATTCCACAGTTGTATTTACTACATTGTTTAAAACAGGGTTGCTGCACATGATGGCTTCACCCCACAGTGTTTCAGGTAAAACTGAATCAGATAACATAGTGCGAGCCATGGCTTGTAATGTTTGCCCTCTTCATTCTACAAACGAGTTATGTTGTGGTCTGTAAGGTGCAAAATGTTTATGCTAGACACCAGCCAATTTCAACATAGTTTGGAATCTCTTGTTAATAAACTCAGTCCCGTTATCAGTAACTAAAGTAATTAGTTTACTCCTCATTTTTCTCTCAGCAAATCTTAGCCAGTTAAAGAAATGTTGGAATGTTTCTGTTTTGTTTTTCATGAGATAGCAGAAACCATACCTTGAGTAATGGTCCATTATACTCAAAACATAGCAGGCACCTCCCAAACTAGGTTTCTTAGGACCAATTATGTCAGCAAAAACAACCTCTAAAGGTTCTTTGGTCTTAAACCCATTAAGTTTGTTTGCTGGAATAGCCTTGCATTTCTCCTGACAACAAGCATTATAGTTTAAGTACTTGCTACAGAGTTTTAATTTTACTCTCTTTGACAATTCAACAGTTTGTTTGAGCATTTTGAAATTAATGTGCCCCAGATGTCTATGTAGTAAATGTATACATTAATCTTATGGCTTAACATTGTTATAAACCAAGTTAGCCATCTTCAACTGATCATCATGTATCACATATAAATCATTCTCTAAAGTAGCAGCAACACTTTTACCCTCTTTCTCTATTATACAGTTATCTCCCCTAAAGGTTACTACATAACCAATATTAACTAAAGCCCTTACTGATAACAAATTAAATTTCAGTTTAGTACATATAACATAGTTAAATTCTCATTTATACAAGAACAATATGCAGTACCTTCACCAGACGCTTTCATCTTCCATCCATTTACCAATGACACACGTCACTTACTTGTGGACATCGTTACAAACCTCTCTCTATTTTTAGTAATGCACTGCGATGCTCCACTATCAACAACCCACAAATCATGGTTTACAGTTGAATTGCTAGACAAAGCTAAACTAACATTCTTTTTAACCTTCTGGTGATTACCAGTATTCTGTCATTTTCCCTTCTTACAAAATTTAGCTATATGTCCCTTAGCCCCACAAGAAAAACATATCCTAACAGTACAGGCAGTTGAAGACAAATCCTCTTCTTGTGGTTGTTCCTTCCTCAATTGGTTCCTATCCAGCCATCTTCTTGCCTCTTCTAACAACCTTCCAGTTATGTCAGTCAATGTCAGTTTATCTCTGGTCAGCACTTCCAGTGAAGATACGTAATCATCATAACTTTCATCCAATGAGAAAAGAATGATGTAAACTTGATGCAGCTCTGAAAGTTTCAGTTCCTTTTCATTTAGCTCTTGAAAAGTTCTTTTCATGAAGTTTAAATGAGCTAACATATTTCCACCTTTCAGAAGATGTGCTCTAAACAGTTTATGTGTAAGATGTATGTGTGCACCTACACTGTCACGAACATAAATCCTCTTCAAATTCTCCCAACACCTAGCAGCAGACTCTTCTCCACGAATATGGATTAGCTGCTGCTCACTCAGTGTTAGTCCAATTATACAAAGAGCTCGTTCGTTGTTTTGTTTAAAGTCAGCAAGCTTCTTGGCATTGTCCTCATTATCTGGATCCCAAGTATTTACATCCGGTGGATCTTGAACTACATTCCATAAACCTTCTCTACGCAGAAGTAGACTGCACTTCATAGACCAGGAAAGACATTTTGTTCCATCCAACTGGGTTATCAGTGATAGACTTCTTGACGGGTCTTGTGCCATCTTTACCAGGATAGTAACCCACAATTAAACAGTAAACAGCTGCCTGTATACAATACTGTGCATTCACACCAACTCTCAGTTATCTGAGCCAGGTATGGCCTGGGCCCATAACCAGTGTTGAGATAATTCCCCGTTAAGAGAATGAGCGCACACAGGGAGATGTAGTGAGAGTGGTGAAGAATAACACACAAACAGCACACAGCTACACTGTATAGTAAAACCCAACTGTTAGGTGACTTACATTCCTAACACCTCATCTTCATCTTTCTTTGATGGGTTGAAAGTCAACTCCCTTTATTCCCCTCCACCTCCCCAAACCACAGCCATTTTGGCTTGGAATGATGGGCGCTGAGCTTGAATATACTGTATCCGGTAGTCACCAGAAATAAGAAATCTGCCTCTAAAACATCTCCAAGCTGATCGTAGCACTTGGTAGACGGACACAGCTTCCTCAGGCAAAAGATGTAGAAAAGCAACAGAGGGATGTCAGGGGGAGGGAAGAGAGTTGCATCAGCTACCACATAGTTTCCAGAAACATGTGGATGCTTTTCCTGGCAGCACTTGGCTTTTTAAACTGACAATGCCAGACTACACACTTTAAAAAAAAAAAAATCAATATGGGAGGGGAAAAAAATCCTAGCCTGCCAGCTTGGCTTTCTCTTATCTCACAGCAGGTCTTGTTGCCCAAAAAAGCAAAAATGTTAATAAAAAAAGTTGCCCTCCTAATAAAAAAAAAAAAGTTGCCCTCTTAGTGCTCAGAAATATTTTCTAGCTGGCAGGGAAAGTGCCCATTTCTACTTAATTTCAGACAATAAAATATTGTGTCTTCCAATATATCGGCTGATATACAATTACAGTATATTAGTCAGTAGTGGGATTTAAATTTTTTTCCTACCAATTCTGTGGATGTGGCTTGGTGGGCATGGCAGGATACTATAAAATCTCTGTTCCCTCCCAATCCCACTAACCTGCTTTCCAGCTCCGTTCTCCTGTGCAGAGCAACCAAAGAAGACCCAGCCAATCAGTTGGGACTCAGGAGGCAGAGAATAGATGGGGGTGGAGCCAGTCAGAGGTGGGATTTGCCAGTTCTCCGAACTACTCAAAATTTCTGCTACCGGTTCTCCAGAACTGGTCACAACCCACTGAATACAACCTCTGGTATTGGTGGTTTGTTAAAGTGGAAATGCGGAATGAAATATGTTGAATGCATTTAAATAAATGCATTGTTTGTAGAATGCCCAATAACGGAATGACATTTCACAGGTATCTTAAGGTGCCTCCAGGTTTCACCCCTTTCTGAAATATGTCCAAAATCTCTATTCATACCAGAAGACCACAAGTTGAGTAGAAATTCATCCCAATCTGAGAGGAAACCACATTCATGAAACCAGGCAGGGCCTTGGCCATGCCCACAGACACAAACAGGGCCACAGACATGGACATAAAAAGTCAACAGAGAGCTCTTCTGAAGAAGTTACAGTTCTACCACCTGTCCCAAAGGTGCTTTTCAAAAGGCAACTGGACTTTCATGGGTTTGTTTCCTTGAAAACGTTTCGCTTCTCGGATCTGAAGAAAAACTGAACTAAAAAAATGAAGGTGAACTGAAGTTTCTTGGATGAGAAGCGAAACATTTTCAAGGGAGAAAAAATCAAAACAGCACCTTTGGGACACTGGAGGATGGAGAATCTCCAGAGACAGTTCTACCACCTGTTCAAACCCTAAGTCAACTGATTCTAAATTTTAAACATTAATCAGAAACTGCTTTTCTTGGTGCATTTGCCTGAGTCCTGCCTCAGTATTTAAAAGGCCATAAGCTTTTCTCAGTATCCTACAGGGATAATCCCAAAAGGTGCGTTTTCTGAAAGGTAACTGGACTTCCTTGGTTTTTTTCTTTAAAAAATATTTCGCTTCCCATCCAAGAAGAGAAGTTGTTTCCAAGAAAGTCAAGTTGTTTTTTTGGGAAAAAGTTCCTTTGGGACAACAAGTTCCTTTGGGACAACATGACCATGATGATACCAGTTGTATCCATTGATGACAATGTCATTCATTTTTTTCCCTTTTATATTGAGCCATATGAATTCAAAGGGGCTTTCATTCTTAGTTTTGTGTATTTCAATACAGATGTAGTGATTTCATACATATAATGCAACTCCACCTTCTGTTTTGTTAGGTCCGTTTCTTTTGACTAGTTTGTTCAACAGTTTATCCTTTCATCAGTACATTCAACTTGTAAATTTTACCCTACCAAGTTTCAATAATGGAATCTATATCATACTTGCTGTCCTGTACTAGCACTTCAAGTTCACCTTGGTGGTTCCACAAACTTTGAGCATTTGGGGAACAACCAAAGTGAACTTGAAGTCCACTTCAAGTCCACTTGTCCACATAGGCAAGTATGATATAATTTTCATCACTGAAACTTGGTGGGAAGAAACTTATGACTGGATTGTATTTTTTTAGAATAGAATACTTTATTGGCCAAGTGTGATTGGACACACAAGGAATTTGTCTTGGTGTAAATACTCTCAGTATACAAAAGAAGTGACACAAAGAAATTATTTGGTAAAAGCAGGGTTTATTCTCCTTTTTATTTTTTTGCCTTCTTCTAGTGACAAGGTTCCTGTAGAGCTGATAATAATATTACTTAGTGGAAATTTTTTCTGGTCACCCAGTTTGTTGACTTAGGAGCCTTCCAGATATTCTTAGCATCCAAATTCTGGGAACAGATGGATGTATCTGCTGGTCAACATCAGGAAGAGCACAGGTTAACCCACTGAAGATATACGACCAATGTAAAAATAATAATAATGTTGGATTACATATAGCTTTCACAGCTATTTTCAATGGAACAGAACAAACCATTCCAAAGCTCTGTGTGTACACATATAAACGACTATGACGTAATGAAGAAGCACACAATGGGATCACTAGCAGCAAATGTAAACTGCAACATAACAGTTTCTCAAATTGGCAAAGCCACAAGTAAAGTGTCCAGCCCTGAAGTGAATTATCTTCCAACTGGCCTGTGCCCTAATGGGGGCATTGTGTCATTCTGGAGGTAGTTAATGAACTAAGATAAAACAGCACCTCCTTCTCCTGGGCATCATGCTCCCTTCTTTAGTCATCTTTGTCCATTTTAAACCAGGTTTAGCATTACTATTTATTATTTTAATGTTTTATATTGTCATTCTTATTGATTGTAATTCACCTAGAGTCACCAATGTGGGCAACATATAAGTTTAAATTAATAAATAAGTAAAGTGTGTCCATTATTTCTATTACAAAATTGACATAGATACAGAATGTTATTCCTGGACCCACTAAATTTTGGAATAATCAAATATATATAAGTTTAAATAATCAAATACACACACACACACACAATTATTTACAACTAAGAAGGACCAGGGGTGCCATGATAGCAGTATTAAGGGGCATGAATAAGTGCACCATTGTGCCTCCTGTCCCTGTCCTATTGTCCCCATTTAATCATACCTATTTTCTGTATTCTTACTCATGTTTATACTTGTACCTATTATTTTGTAAACGATGGACAAATCAAATAAAGAAATAAAGAAATAAAATAAGTGTTAAGTCCTGGGCATGGGCGCAAGGAACAGAGACGAGACATCGAATGGTGACTTCAACTCTTTATTGTAAAATAAGAACAGAGCAAATACTTGGGCAGCAGCAGCTCTTTTATAGAGCTGACTGCTGTCAAAACAACCAATGGTTTGAGTTTACCGCTTTCGCAAGCATCCAATCAGAGGGGCCCATTAACAGCCAATCAGACTGGCCAAAAACGACCAATCATGACTTGCTATTTGTGGGCCAATAAGAAGTGCAGGATTACAAGCCTGCTGTAAAGTAAAAAGCTGTTTAGGGTTGTCTCGCTGAGTTGGCTTAGTCCATAACACCCCTCCCCCCTAGGTTCCGTCTGAGGGGTGGGATGATGTATTCTCACAAATAGGCAGGTTGCTTCACCTGCCTGCTCAACCTGCGCTGTTCCACCGGTTTCTGTCCTGGCTCTGGTTCTGGTGGGCTGCTAGCTGGGTTGGATGGTGAAAACTGTGGCCCTGGGCTGCTTTCTCTGCTTATGCCAGTGCTGTCTTCCAGGTTCCCTGGATCTGTTTCCATCGCAGTGCTGTCACGCGGCGAAGCCACTCCCTGGCTTGGTTCTCCTTCTGACGGTGAGTATCCCCTAGTTGGTTGTGTAGACTGCTGGGTTTTGATTGTTAATTCTTCTTCGGCCTCCTCAATGTTCCCTCCGCCCCCAGCTAGAGATTCCGGGGCTGAGATAGGACTAGGTGCTAATCTGGAATGGAGTTGGTCTATGTGGCGTTTCCACATCTTACCATCTGTAATTTGCAGGCGATAGGATCGGGGTCCCGTAAGTTGTGTTATGGTAGCGGGGACCCACAATGGGTCGCCCGAGAAGTTTTTCGCAAACACGAGGTCGCCTTCCTGGAATGCCCGACACTTGCTGGTGGATCCTGGGGGTTATTCCGGCATGTAGTTTGGGTGGAGGCGATCGAGATGCGAGCGAAGTTTGCTACCCATCAGGAGTTCAGCTGGGGTTTTGTTCACGGTACTGTTTGGGGTTATGTGCTGGAGGAGAAGCATCCAGTTTATTCTGTCGTCAATGTTGCCGTGTTCCATTAAGGTCTTTTTTACAAATTGAACCATTCGCTCAGCCCTACTATTGGCTGCAGGGTGAGCTGGCGATGTTAAAGCATGGCGGATGCCCCGATCTGCCAGGTACTGTTCGAATGGCAGGGCAGTGAATTGGGGGCCATTATCGGAGACCAGGACATCCAGAAATCCGTGGGTAGCGAATAGCTTATTCAGCTTTTTAGTGACCACCTCTGTGGTGGTACTTTTCATCTTGTGGACTTCGAGCCAGTTTGAATAGGCATCCACTATTAGGAGGAAGGTGTGTCCTCTTGTGGGTCCCACAAAATCGATGTGGATACGGGACCAAGGACCTCGAGGCATTTCCCACTGGGTTGGGGGAGTTTTTGGAGGATTAGAGCGAGTCTCCTGACATTTGCTGCACTTTGCTACCCAGGTTTCTATTTGTTTATCTAACCCAGGCCACCATGCGTAGCTCCTGGCCAATGCCTTCATCCGCACGATGCCTGGATTCCATCGTGCAGCATTTTTAATACTCTATGTTGCAATTTCTCTGGGATTACGACTCTGTCTCCCCACAACATGCAAACTTTTTGGGAGAATAGCTCGTTTGACGATTCTTAAATGCCTTGAACGTATCATTGGTTTCGCTGACCGGCCACCCCGTTCCACCCAGCTGAGGACTCCTGCCAAAACAGGGTCCTTTTTTGTTTCTAAGGCAATGTCTCGAGCGGTCAGCGGCAGCGATTTGAGGGTTTCGATTTGCAATACAGATAAGGTTGGAGCTGGGTCCTCTATGATGTCTGGTAGTGGGGATCGGCTCAAAGCGTCAGCATGGGGAATGGTTTTTCCCGGGTGATGTTGCAATCGGTAATCGTAGGTGGCAAAAATTCTGACCAACGTGTCATTCTTGGTGATAAGATATG
This sequence comes from Hydrophis major, assembly GCA_033807585.1. Lineage (NCBI taxonomy): Eukaryota > Metazoa > Chordata > Lepidosauria > Squamata > Elapidae > Hydrophis > Hydrophis major. The sequence goes on from CM066331.1 coordinate 8,141,596, forward strand.
TGGAGTTGGTTTGTTTCCCGCCAAAATACCAAGTAGCAGCTTGTGCTCTGTAATTAAGGTAAAGGGTCTCCCATACACATATTCATGGAAACGTTTAATTGTGGATACAATAGTGAGAGCCTCTTTATCAAGTTGATTATAGTTCCTTTCGGGCTTAGACAAAGTTCTTGAAAAGAACGCAATAGGTGCCTCATTCCCATTTGATAGGACATGGCTTAAAATGGCTCCCACTCCAAATGGTGAGGCGTCACAGGTAACCGTTAAAGGTAGAGTCTCGTTGTATTGCATTAATACAGCATCGGAGGTTAAGAGGTCTTTCACCTCTTGGAATGCTCTCTCTTCATGCCGTCCCCAGACCCAGGAAGCCTTTTTGTCAAGAAGTCTATGTAGGGGCTCGGCTATGGTCACCTTCTGGGGCAAGAAGATGTTATAAAAGTTAATGAGTCCCAGGAAGGCTTGGAGGTCTGTCTTATCCCTAGGTCTCGGGGCGTTTTTGATTGCAGTTGGGATTTTTTTTGGTGGGGTGGATTCCCTGTCTGTCAAGAAGGTGTCCCAGGAACTCCACTCTCTCCTTACAAAGTTGACACTTGTCTCTTTTTACCCTCAGACTAGCGTCTTTAAATTTCTGAAGAACTTTTCTGAGTCATTGTACTAATAACTCTTTAATGGGGGCAGCTATTAGGATGTTGTCAAAGTAAGGCACGATGCCTTTTATGCCTTGTAATAGTCTCTCCATTAAACGAAAATGCCTGGCGCCACGCTTACTCCGAATTGGAGTCTGTTGCACTTGAAAGCGCCTCTATGTGTAACTATTGTCTGGGCTTCTGCAGTTGTCACGTCTACAGGTAGTTGCTGGTACGCCTGAGCTAAGTCCAATTTCGCAAATATTTTTCCGCCACTCAGGGAATGAAGAAGGTGTTGAACCACCGGTACTGGGTAAGCGCTCTGTTAAAGAGCATGATTTAGGGTGGCCCGGTAATCCCCACAAATTCTTAACGGACCATCTGGCTTCATAGGCGTTACTATTGGAGTTTCCCAGCGGGCATGGTCAATCGGTTCCAATACGCCCTGGGCTATCAGTTTATCTAGCTGCTCGTCGATCTTCGGCTTTAGGGCAAAAGGCACTCGACGAGGCTTAAGCCGAATGGGAGCTACATCAGGGCTGAGATTAAATGATATAGGGGTCCCCTTGTACTTGCCTAATGTTCCTGTGAACACGTCCTGGAATTCCTGGATGAGAGCCTCTTCCCAGTCGTCGCTTCTGGTTTGGTGTATGCCAGCTAGTTCAATCCCAAGTGGGGCGAACCACTGTAACCCTAACAAGCTGGGTCAGTCACAATCGACGACAGTCAGGGGAAGCATCGCTGTGCGGTCCTTGAAGGATACTTGGACATGGCTGGAACCGACAACTGGAATTCTGTTTCCCTGGTAGTCTTTCAGGATGATTCATTGTGTGCTGAGGTCCTGGCGGCAGATGGCAGGGATCAGCTGTTTGAGGGTTTTCCAGGATACCATCGATAGGGATGACCCCGAATCAACTTCCATCACGCACGGTTGATTCTCAATAGTAACCCTTACACGGATCTTTCTTGCATTGAATGATGAATCATGGCCGATAATAATGGTTTGGTGGGCCTCTTCTCATCTCGTTGAAGAGACAGGTGCTCGATTTCTGTAGTAGTAATGGTTGTTCCATTGGTGGTTCAGACGGTCCTGGTTCTCAGGAGGTTTGCCTGTCTCCCGACGGAGGTTGTTCTCCCTTCGGCTGGGACTGGACTCTCGCTTGCTTCTGCAGACTTTTGTGATGTGGCCTCTTTTTCCGCAAGCCCGGCAGAGTGCGTTGAGGAATTTGCAGTCTGATAGTGGGTGGTTTGCCCCACAACCAGCACATTGGCGCGGATGTCTCTGGTTCCTTTGCTCTCATTCTGGTTGACCTCCTCTTCCTCACTATCTGAGGACAACTCAAGGTCTTCGTGGTGGGTGGTGGTAGCGTGCTTCTCAGTGGCGAGTGGGCTATCGTTAGCGAGTTGGCGAAGCGGTGTGTTCGCTCAGCGCATTCGAGCGGCTGACTTCCTGGTTGCTTCTGCAGCAGTAGCATCGGTGATGACATCTGTAAGGCTGATGTCGCCTTTCACTATCAGTTTACTCTGCACGTGTGGTGCATTTAGTCCCAGGACTATGCGGTCTCTTAGGGCTTCCTCTAAGTTTGCAAAACCACAAAGGCCTCCTAGGTTCCGGAGGACAGCTACGAAATTCCCAATGCTCTCGTCCTTCCGTTGGTCCCTCTGGTAAAATTCGTGTCTTTGTATCAGTGTAGGTACTGCGGGTGCGTAATGGGCCCGGAGGATTGGGGCGAGGGTATCCCAATCCATGGTCTTTTGCCAGTGCTTTAGCCATTTTGAAAACAGCGGGGCCGCAATGAGTCAGGAACACCACTCGTTTCTTGCCAGGCGTAGCATCTTTTAAATTTTTGGTCTCCAGGAACATCTGGAAGCGATCAATATACAAGTCCCAGTCTTTGGTTGCTGGGTCGAATGGAGCGGGTGGTATGGCGCCACTGGTCATCTTGCCATTTGTTGCGTGCGCTCTTTCGCCACGTGCTCTGTCTTGTTCGATGTGTACTTAGTCAGCTCTATCGTCTCCGCATCCCACCTTCGTCGCCAGTGTTAAGTCCTGGGCATGGGCACAAGGAACGGAGACGAGACATCGAACGATGACTTCAACTCTTTATTGTAAAATAAGAACAGAGCAAATACTTGGGCAGCAGCAGCTCTTTTATAGAGCTGACTGCTGTCAAAACAACCAATGGTTTGAGTTTACCGCTTTCGCAAGTGTCCAATCAGAGGGGCCCGTTAACAGCCAATCAGACTGGCCAAAAACGACCAATCACGACTCGCTATTTGTGGGCCAATGAGAAGTGCAGGATTACAAGCCTGCTGTAAAGTAAAAAGCTGTTTAGGGTTGTCTCTCTGAGTTGGCTTAGTCCATAACAATAAGTATTCCAGTGTTTGAGGGGCTGCGACAAAGAAGGAAAGGGAGTCAGGCTATTCTCCAAAGCACCTGAGGGCAGGACAAGAACAAATGGGGGGAAACTAATCAAGGAGAGAAGCAACCTAGAACTTAAGAGAAATTTCCTCACAGTGAGAACAATTAACCTGTGGAACTGCTTGCCTTGAGAAGTTGTGGTGCTCCATCACTGGAGGTTTTTAAAAAGAGACCAGACAGCCACTTGTTTGAGATGGTATAGGGTCTCCTGCTTGAGTAGGAGGTTGGATTCACTAGAAGACATCGAAAGTCCCTTCCAGCTCTATTCTGTTTGTTTGTTTGATTGATTGATAAATAAGCAGGTAATGTGAAAGTGTCTAGAGGCAGCGAACTGGAGGGCACCATAGTAAGAAAGGCCAGCATACTGCAGAATCTCTATGCCTTGGGAACATGAGCTGAGTTCCATCATCTAAATGAAGATTCTACTGCTGTAAAAGATGGAATAGGAATATTGTACTTTAGAGAATAAGGGTTCAATCAGTCAAGTTGATATTTGACCAGAAAATTGATAAAGAATGTTTCAGTTCTGAAGTTTCAGCAATTAAGCCTTGAGGTCATCTTTTTGATAGGAAAATCCTATGTACATCTATTCAAATATAAACCCTAAATCCCTGTTAAACTCAGGGGTGGGCTGCTGGGGGTTTACAGGGATTCGGGAGAGCCCCTAGCTAACATTCTTCATAGTTTGGAGAACCCCCAAATCCCACTCTTAGTTGGCCCCGCCCACCCTGACCCTCCCCTCCCAGGAATCCCCACGCAGCCCATTTCGGATGCAGGCAAGCGCAGGGCACGTGCAGAGGCTCAGGAAGGGTGAAAAACAGGCCTCCCAGAAGTTCGGGAAGGCCGGAAATGGGCCTGTTTCTGGCTTCCAGAGAGCCCCCGGAGTCCCGGGAGTCTGTTTTCAACCTCCCAGAGGCTCAAAGAAAGTCTCCTGAGCCAAGGAGGGCAAAAACTCCCCTCCTCCCGCCATGGTGCAGGAGGCCAACTAGGCCACGCCCACCATGGCCATGCTCACCCAGCATCCAAGCAGAGAACCCCTTACTAAAATGTTTAAAGCCCGCCCCTGGTTAAGGTCCTGTGTCCAAAAGTCATATTAATAGGACAGCCTAGTAAACCAACATGCTAAGCAGGGGTGGGATTCTACCAGTTCGCACCTATGCGCTAGAAGCGGTTGTTAACATTCTAAGCAGTTCGGAGAACCAATTGTTAGAATAAATTACTGGCCTAATCCTGTAAGGAAGGCAGGGAGGAAACATTCTGGTGTTGCTTACAGAAACTGCCTCTCCGTTGACCCTTATGACATTCTTGGCAGGACTAGATTTCCTATCTCTGGAACTCCTCTGGAGTTTTTTTTTCCCCTCCTTTGCTGGTACTCTGTGGAGTGACCATTCAAAGTTACAATGGCACTGAAAAAAGTGATTTACGACCATTTTTCACACTTACAACTGTTGCAGCATCCCTACAGCATGAGAGACCAGACGAGGAGATGCGTGCCTCGATGTGAGTGATATTGAGTTGGCCATGCCCAGCCAATCACATTACCACTAACCCACACCCACCAACTAAGCCACGCCCACAGAACTGGTTGTTAAAAAATTGAATCCCACCCCTGATGCTAAGACAATAAAACATAGAAACATAGGCCTGGAAGAGACCCTGGTAGTCTAACCTTCTGTTCAAGGTAGAAAACCTTATACCATCTTTTTGAAAATGTCCAGTGATGAAATACCCAAAACTCCAGGATGCAAGCTATTCCATTGATTAATTGTTCTTACTGCCAGAAAATTCTCCCTCTAGGTTGGATCTCTCCTTAGCAAACTTCTACCCATTACTGTTTTTCCTCTGGTGCTTTGGAGAACAAGTCAACCTCCTCTGCTTTGTAACAGCCCCTCAAGTACCAAGAAGACATTTACTGGGTTCCTACAATATGTTTGCATTAAAACATTAGCCAGACCCATTTTAGCTTACTAAAAATCCCAATTTTGTTGCCAGAAAATATTAGTCAGTAAATAGTATTAAAAGCTTTCTGCTTTTAAGTGGTTTTCAAGGGCAGTTCCATGGCTCAACTGTGCTTTTAACCAGCTCACATTGGGGGGGGGGGGGGGATATAAAATAATTGGTATTTAAAAGCTGCTGCAAGGCTGCTCCAGCACAACTCTGGACATCACTGGCAAGAATATGGCAAGACCATGAATCCAAGCCCTCTTCTGCACTACAGGTATTTTCAGAGCTGACTGGAGTCCCCAAGTTAAAAGCAGTGATACCACAAGGGCTGGTGAATCAAATATAAATGGAGACCCCCTCATGGACAAGAAACAATGGTTGGAAACTAATGAAAGAGAGAAGCAACCTGGAATTAAGGAGAAATTTCCTAATAGTGAAGACAATTGATCAGTGGAACAGCTTTCCTTCAGAAATCATGGGCAGTTTTTAAGAAGAGACTTCTAGACAGTCACTTATCTGAAATGGTATAGGTTCTCCTGCTTGAGCAGGAGGCTGGACTAGATGTCCTCCAAGGTCCCTTCCAGCTCTGTTCTATAACTATTTCTTTGTGGACTTGGGCAGTGTTTATCTCCCGGTTGCAACTGATTATATTCCATTTGCTGGATCTCTGCCCCAGAGGCTGACTTCTGCAGGAATATCACCTTTAATAAAAGCGAATTCTCCATCCCTGATTTAAAAATAAAAAAAGAACAACCTCATTTTTCCTTCCTTAGAATATTTTAAAACACCAAGATGAAAAAGGAGAAAAATCATTGTAGTTCTGATGAAACCAGCAATTCCATCATATTTTTTACAACTGTTTAATCCTGTTATGGACATAATTATCCCCTCAAGCTGGACAAGAGAGAAGGAAAAGTTGCAAACCTTGGAAACTATTAAGTTCCATTCTTTCTCCCTTTGAAACCTGCCTATTATCAATCTGGAAAATATTCTTGAACCGACCCAAAGTGACATACAGTCAGAACTGTATGTTCTGACCCTGACATTATAAAGTAACAAATTGCATGGTAAACTGCAAGTGAATAAACTTAGTATTTTTTTTAAAAAAAGAAAATACTTAAATAAACCCTAAAGGATGTTCACACTGACATATTTCAGTTCAGTGTGACCCAAGCTCATGAAAGACTTTTGTCTATATTTTGTTTACTTTAAGCACTCTGAATTCCATTAGGAGGACATACCCCACCAGTTATATTAAAGCTCTTTTTCCCCTTCACACATTCATCAGATTTCAGAAGGAACTTCACTTACCTGGATATGGAAGTCTTCATTCTGCTACTCCTCGGCATTGGACTTTGCCAAGCCGCTCAAGACAAATTGGACACAAATGATCCAGAAGTTGTCGATGCTGTGGCTGGAGCAATAACAGCACTTAATGAAGACAGAAGTCATGGAAATAAGTTGGCCCTAGATGCCATCCTTCATGCCTACAGAATAGTAAGTAAATTTGTTAACATCTAAAGGCTAATTAGTGAGAATTTCATAATTGGGGAATGCACCATCAGTGCCTTCCTCCCAACGCTGAATGGTGGTCATCTGATTTAATATTTAATTTAACAGAAAGAAATAAAAATAGTACATGCGTGGGAAATAGTTATCTTTTCTGTATTCAGTTCTTTTGACTTGGGATTTTTCTCTTTTGCAATCTCCTTCCCCCATCCTAAGATTTGCTAAAAGGAGCCCCATTGCTATTCCAATTAACATTTAGTGACAGTAAGTGGACCTTCCCAACATAATCCAAAAATATTGAACTTCAGCTCAATAAAATTAATTCCACAAGCAGTGAGGGAATTTGCCTTCCAACCAAGCATTTTAATTTCAAAAACTTTATTTGGGGAGTGGGAGAATTCTTCCCTATTTCCAAACAATCTTTATGAGTCTGGCACTTTTGAAGTAGATTGGATTTCCATCCTTGGAACTGAGGGGATTATTGGAGCTGCAGTCCCGAATTTTGGAGGGCACGATCTTCCTTCCCAGTTTTGCTGCTCTGCCCTACAAACATAATATGATGCAATCTTTTGGTGCATGCGTTCCATTTAACATCGCCTATCTTGGGATTTCCATGAATTTAATTCATGGAATGAATTGGCAATGCTGAAATCGATCCAAGGGAGCCGTTTGGATTCCAAGGGTCAGAGGTGCTCCTGAAAGAGATTGTGGGTATGCACACATGCCCTGTTGGCAGCCTCCTAAATCAATTGGGTGTATTCCAGGGGTCACACTGCAATAGAGAATGGGCCTGCATAATCCAAGGAAACACCTTTTCCCCTCTGCATCCAAAGTGCTTCCCTCTACAAAGCCATTATAGATAATCCACAACTTAAGACCTTTAATTGGGACTAGAATTTATCTTGCTAAACAAGGTGGTTTTCATGAGCTGCAGCTGATTTTACTGACTTTTTTGGCACTGTTGTTAAGTGAATCAATGCAGTTGTGTGAATCATGCAGTCGTTAAGTGAATCCAGCTTACCCCATTGATTTTGATTGACAGAAGCTGGCTGGGAAGGTCATAAATAATGACCCTCAAGATGCCAGACCATCATAAATACATGGCTGTTTGCCAAGTGCTCAAATTTCAATCATGTGACCAGGATGGTGCTGTGTCGGTCATAAGTGTGAGGACGGTCATTTTTCCCCAAAAAACTGCTGTAATTTTGCACAGTTGCCAAACAAATGGTTGTAAATTGAGGACTATCTGTATTGATACAACTTCAACTATTTCTCTGAGGTTCTTTGGACCATTACATGCTCGAGAAACATAGAATAGAATAGAATAGAATAGAATAGAATAGAATAGAATAGAATAGAATAGAATAGAATAGTTGGAAGGGACCTTGGAGGTCTTCTAGTCCAACCCCCTACCAAGGCAGGAAACCCTACACCACTTCAGACAAATGGATATCCAACATCTTTTTAAAAACTTCCACTGTTGGAGCATTTATAACTTCTGGAGACAAGTTGTTCCATTGATTAACTGTTCTCACTGTCAAGAAATTTCTCCTTAGTTCTAAGTTGCTTCTCTCCTTGATTAGTTTCCACCCATTGCTGAACATTGACAAGATTCTTCTTTTAATTGCTAGGCCATGAGCCACCCCGGTGGGTTGGCCACCAAAATAAGAATGCAGCTTTGGGATAAATTATGCTGTTTATGTTTTCAATCACTGGTTGTGTTTCACTTTATTCTGTGTTGTTTTTAACTGTTAGTCACCCAAATAATGTATTCGAGCCTATCAATTTATTAATTACATGAATGAAACTGCAATGGCACTCATTTAAATAATCTTTTCAGGCAGATCCTCAGAAAAAATTCCTTATTAACTATCACGTAAGAGAAACCGTGTGTCCAATTGCTGTGGATAAGCCTTGGCAAAAGTGCGAACTTTTAAGGACCTCAAAAGCAGTAAGTATGCATTCTTCCTCCTTTGAAGTGGCAGAAAAGAGTTTAGAGGGGACAGCAAGAAGAAAGAGAAAGCCTGCCAGGATCACCATATGCAACCAAGCAAAAAGAACCTTAATATAATAGATAACAAATAATCAGAGTTGGAAGGGACCTTGTAGGGACCATCTAGTCCAACCCCCCGCTCAAGCGGGACCCTACACCATTTCTGACAAATGGCATCCAATCTCTTCTTGAAAGTCTCAAGAAGAGAAACCTGAGGAGAAACTGTTATGGGTATAACAGAATAACAGAGTTGGAAGGGACCGTGAAGGTCTTCTAGCCCAGGGGTCTCCAATCTTTTGGACCTCAGGGACCACCAAACTCATAATTTTAAATCCTGTGGACCAGAGACCCTGGGAAAATCCCCCAAAAAGTCTGCTGGAAAATCCCCCACCCCGTTTTCCTACTAATCGATCATTCTTTATTTGGGATTGCAGGATACCATCTCCAGCTCCATTCTCAGGGGGAGAGAGAGAGAGAGACAGAGAGACTTTTGGCTTCATGCAAGGAAAGCAGCAGAAGCAGCAGAAGTCTTTCTTTCTCTCCCTCAAACTCCGCCAGAAATGAGTCTTTGTGAGACTTGTTGCACCGGTGCAGCCTCTTGGAGCGGGAGGCCTTGCAGGGTCCCAAAGACTCATTTCTGGTGGAGTTTGGGGGAGAGAAAGAAAGACTTTTGCTGCTTTCCTTGCATGCTGCCAAAAGCAGAAGAAGAAAGAAGCAGAAAGAAGCAGCCTGGTGTTCAGGCGAGACATCATCAAATTGATGTCTCCTTTTTCTTGTCTTTCAGCACTCTGGAAACTGCGTAGCTAACATTGACATTAATGAATCAGAACAGTTTACCTCCATTTCACAAAATTGCAAAATTACCCAAGGTAAGTAAATGTTCAAGTTAGAAATCTGAAAAATTCACCCCTTTTCTATCCTGTTCCTAAAAATAATGGAGAGAAAAAAATCAATGGCCAGATTTAAACCAATGCTTGTGAGAGGGGGCGGGATCAGGATGATACCACCACCATAAGTCCTTGACTTATGACCACAATTAAGCCCAAAATTTCTGTTTTAAGTGAGTGTTGCCCCATTTCTTGCCACAATTGTTAAGTGAATCACTGTGGTTGATAAGTTAGTAGCTTGGTTGTTAAGTGAATCTGGCTTCCCCTTTGATTTTGCAAAACAGATCGCATGATCCTCTTTGAGTTCGCAAAAGAGATCGCATGATCCTAGGACTTGGTGTGAACCAGGTGCCAACCATCTGAATTTTGATCACATGATCATAAGGATGCTGAAAAACAATCATGTCACATTTTTCAGTGCCACTTTGAACAGTCACGAACTGAATTGTTGTCAATTGAAGACTATTTATAACTTGAGCTTCAATTTCCAATATGTAACTCAGTATATCATGAGCCAGACTTCATTTAAGAAATGAATCACTCAGCTGAAAAATAAGGACTTGTCTATTGTTGGAATAGAATGTGTAAGGAAAAAAACCTTTGGGCTGTTTGAATTTTTGGAGAATGGTTAAGGGCTGAGTGATGACTTTAAACTTTAACTTTTAAACTCTTTAAAAAAAATCATTTTGCTCCTGCACCATAATCCTATACATTGCTACCTTATAAGTTGTATTCAGAACTGCCTGAATTCAAAAGTAAAAGAATACTGGGAAGGAATTCTGGGAGTTACAATTCTAATATTTTAGAACAGTTCTAATATTTTTCCCCAAAATAAGACCCTGATTTTTTTTCCTCACCAACTAAGGCACCAGGTCTTATTTTGGGGGGAAGTCATCCATTGACTAACCTCACTTGCACATGTCACCCCCGGCCTCCTTTTTGCTGTCAGGGGCCTTCAGGAACTTCTTCTGGCAAGGCTTTCCTGAAGGCCTCTGCAACCAATAACAGAGCTCCAGATTGATCTGGAGCTTTCTTATCAGCTACAGAGGCCTTCAGGAAAACCTTGCCAGCTGTCAGGCTGTGCTCCCTTTAGATCCCAAGAAAGAAATACTCAGACTCCATGGTGTAGAGCAAAGTTATCCTTTTACTGGAAAATAAAGTGGAAGCTACAAATCAATTCCGAAACTGAGAAATTGGCGGGTAGAATCCACATACAAAGAATTAGGTTTGTTCCCACCCCCCAAAGTTCAAATTATTCTTCCAATTAAAACTTCTGAATAAGCTCATGTGATCATCTCCAGATGGTGATGAAGTGTCTTGTCAAATGACCTTGACATATTTTGATAAAAGTTCGCAGTTGCGCAAAAGAGGACAGAAGATAGCCAAGAAACGGAAAGTTAAAGAAAAGAATCCCCCCCTCCCCTTGCTAGCCCAGCAAGGAATGCAAACACCTCCAGTCTTCTTCCCTAGCAAAATCCCCCCTCCCACCGTTGTCATGACAGCCCAGAGAAATAATGAAATAATAGCAGAAAAGCAACAGAGGAAGGTATCTTGAGGGCTGACATTCGGACCCCCTAGAAAAAGGACATAAGTCCCTAAAAGAAAACAACATAACTACATGTTAACATTGTTATACATTTTCATGGTTTATCAGGATATTTGGCATAGAACTTCTTTAATAGTTCAGGAGCTCTAAGGTCCTTTTCATTTACCCACTCAGTATGGGATGGAGCAAAATGTTTCCAGGCTACCAGGTATTGGGTACGACCCCTCCACTTTCTAGAGTCTAAAATTTCTTTAATTTTGAAATGCTGTTCACCCTCAATTAACAATGGTATGGGGGGATCAGACTGGGTCGGTCTCAAGGTACAGGTACGTTCTGGTTTCAACAAACTAATGTGGAAAACTGGATGAATACGATGAAGAGTCTTTGGTAAAGTGAGTTGAACAGTCACAGGATTTATAATCCTCTCAATGGGGAAAGGTCCTACATACTTAGGACCCAGCTTCTTCAATTTTTGAGTAGTCTGCAAATACTTGGTCGAGAGAAATACTTTATCGTCCACTTGATATGACATCTGCGGAGCTCGCTTTCTGTCTGCAAATTTCTTATGAGATTTGTGTGCCTCGTCCAAAGCTTTTCGGATGACTGGCCAATTAAGTTGAAGCTGAGATATCCAATCACTCAGTGACTGGACAGTTGGGTTTTCACCAGGCAGTTCAGGTATGGGTACAAAATCTTGCCCCATTGCTATTTTGAAAGGAGTAAATCCCGTACTACTGTGAACAGAGTTATTATATGCTACCTCCGCAAAAGGTAGTAGATCCACCCAGTTGTCTTGCTGATAGTTTATGTAACATCGGAGGTATTGTTCTAGCACCCTGTTAGTTCTCTCACAGGCTCCATTTGTTTGGGGATGGTGGGCGGAGCTTAAGCTTTGGGTGGAGCCTATTAACTTCAAAAATTCCCTCCAGAAATTCGAGGTAAATTGGACTCCCCGATGAGAAACTACACGTTCAGGTACACCATGCAATCTGTAGACATGAAGAATGAATAGTCTGGCCAACGACCTTGCCGAAGGGGTCTTTGAGCAAGGGATGAAATGGGCTTGTTTGGAGAACAAGTCAGTCACCACCCAAATGACTGTGTGTCCACTGCTCTTGGATAGATCTACTATAAAGTCCATGGAAATTTCCTTCCAAGGAGCAGTTGGGCTGGCCACATTTTGCAACAGTCCTGGTGGCTTCCCAGGAGGTCTTTTTGCTGAGGCGCAAATTGGACAACTCGCCACATAAGTCTCAATGTCCTTTTTCAACGAAGGCCACCAAAACTGCCGTTTCACCAAATGTAAGTTCTTCACAAACCCAAAATGACCAGCCACTTTGGAATCATGAGTTTGTTGCAATACGTGGCTTCTCAGGTTCTGAGGTACATACAATTTCGCCCCCATCCAGGCTAGGCCATCTCGAACAGTTGTTCGCATTTGCCAGAAACCACTCATCCGTTTTCAAAGCCTCCTTAAACTGTTCCATCAGATCAGTGGATAGATTCTTTTCTTGGTTCCATTTTTGAGCGCGGGTAACTACAGAGGCAGCCAGTTGTGTAGTGGACACGATTGGCCTTATCACTTCTTTACGGATACTGTTGTATTGAGGCATTCTAGACAAAGCATCTGCCATAAAATTCTTTCCCCCTGGTATATATTTCAAGGAGAAATTGAATCGCTTGAAAAACTGAGCCCACCTAACTTGTTTAGGGGATAACTTCCGAGGGGTTTTTAAAGCTTCTAGATTCTTATGGTCAGTCCACACTTCAAATGGGTGTTTTGCTCCTTCCAAAAAATGCCTCCAAGCTAGTAAGGCCCAACGGACAGCAAACGCTTCTTTCTCCCAAACGGCCCATCTCCTTTCAGTCTCAGTGAATTTACGAGAAGTGTAAGCGCAAGGTTGTAGTGTCCCCTTCTCGTTTAATTGGAGTAAGACTGCCCCCACTGCTACATCGCTTGCATCAGCTTGGATCACGAAAGGGGCATCCATGTCTGGGTGTTTCAGTATTGGTTCTGCAGCAAAAAGTCTCTTAAGTTTTTCAAATGCAGCTTGGCACTCCATGGTCCAATTCAATGGTTGACTGGGCTTTGGTTTCAGTTCCCCCTTTGTTTTCAGGAGGTTGGTGATGGGCATGGCTATTTTTGCAAAAGACGGGATGAATTGGCGCTAAAAGTTGGCAAATCCCAGAAAACTTTGAAGCTGTTTACGAGTTTTCGGTGGGGCCCAGTCCAAAACGGCTCGCACCTTTTCTGGGTCCATTTCAATGCCTTCGGGGGAGATACGATATCCCAAGTAGTCGATTTTTTCTTGATGGAACTCACATTTGGATAGTTTGGCGTACAATTTGGCGGCCCTCAGCTTGTGCAACACAGAGCATACCAGCTTCACATGTTCGTCTCTAGTCTCCGTGTAGATAAGAATATCATCAAGGTATACCAGAACCCCTTTGTATAAATGTTCGTGAAGCACTTGATTGATCAGTTGCATGAAAACAGCAGGCGCCCCCTGTAAGCCGAAAGGGAGAACATTGAACTGGAAACAACCCATTGGGCAGTTGAACGCAGTCTTCCACTCGTCTCCCTCCTTTATCCGGATTCGGTAGTATGCCTCCCTCAAGTCCAGCTTTGTGAAAATCTTCCCCTTTGCCAGGTGGGCTAACATGTCCTTCATCAGAGGGAGGGGGTACATGTTCTCTACAGATACTGCGTACAGGCTTCTATAGTCCACTACCAGACGTTTGGAGCCATCTTTCTTCTCGCGGAACATCACAGGGGCCGCCACTCGAGGTCTGGCAGGCGTGATGAAACCCCGTTGCAAGTTCTTGTCGATAAATGCCCTCAATTCCTCCAACTCCCCCGGTGTCATCGGATACATCTTCAGTTTCAGGAGCGTCACCCCCGGCAGGAATTCAATGCTACAATCGGTCGACCGATGTGGAGGGAGCTCGTCGGAAGCCTCTTCACTAAACACCTCTCTTAAGTCCCAATACTCCTTTGGGATTTTCTCCTCTCCTTCCACGTGTTCGGCACCTGTAGAAGCTATCTCGGCGGGTACCTGGGACTTCGGATGGGATTTCTCCTCCCCTTCCAGATAGGGTTGCTCCTCCCCTTCCGGTGGCCAATCGGTGCAGATGCGTATCCACCCCTCTCTCCAGTTCACATGGGGATTCCACTTCCGAAGCCATGGTAGTCCCAATATTAGAGGCTGTTCCATCCGAGGGGCCACAATAAAACACAGGTTCTCATGGTGGTTTCCCATGGTCATCTCTAGGGGTTCTGTTACAAAACATGCGGGGCAACCTCCCGCCACCGACCCATCCAGTTGGCAAAAGGATATGGGCGTTTTTAAAGTTCTCAGTCCGATGCCCATCCCCTTAACCACTTTCATGTTAATTACACACCTCGTGCACCCCGAGTCCAGTAAGGCCAACATCACTCCCTCAGTCCCAGAGGTGGGCCGCCTTAACTTTATTGGGATGGTCATGGGCCCTTGATTAGGACTTACCGGGACGTCATCTTCCGAATCTGTCTCGTTCTCGTCGAGTGGGGTTGGAGGTCCCAGCTCCTCTCCCGCCGAAAGGGCGACCTCTACAACCTCTCTTGTCTTCTGCCCAGTCTCGCGGGGCTTGGTTGAGGGGTTTTTTGGCTTCCTCCTGGGGTCCCGCGCTTTCGGTGGGTTCATCTTTACCCGGCAATCTGCCATCCGGTGGCCCTCCTTTCCACAACGGAAACATGCCGTGGTCTTGGCTCTTGCCGCCACCCCTCTCGGTTGGGGGGCTGAGGTCTCTCGGAGATGTGGGGGGAGTGGTTTTCTCCAGGCGGGACCTCCCCTGTGTCTGTTTCAGGCTAGATCAATGTCCACCTCTTCCGCCAGCAAGTACCATGATTGTAAATCACGTGGATCCCTTCTGGAGATGCACGTGTAGTATACATCTTCATTTAAGCCATCTTTGTAGGCTTCCACCAGGGCCTCCTGGGACCAACCTCGGATGTGGTATGCCAGCTGCCTGAATTCTTGGGTGTAGTCTGCCACCGATCTCCCCCCTTGGACTAGGGTCTTCATTCTGATTCTGGCCTTTCTCTCTGCAAGAGGGTCCTCAAACCTTCTCCTCAGTGCAGTCATGAAAGCATCGAGGGTTTGCAGTTGGGGGGAGTTATCATTGTACAAAGTCACCACCCAGTCTGCTGCCAACCCTTCCAGGGTTCTGGTAACGCATCTCACTTTGGCTGCTTCAGAGGTGAACTCCCGCTCAAATTCTGCCATATAGCTCCCAACTTGTACCAGGAAAAATCCCAAAACTCTGGGATTTCCTCCAAACTTCACATCTAGAGGGGGCAGGTGGCGTCTTCCAGGAACCACCCCTATTGCTGGGGCTCCCCGGGCAGCAGCAGGTGGCTGCGCTGGCGTAGGCTGGGCAAGGGGGGTAGGGATAGCTTGGCTTCCCCGGGCTGATCTCGCTCCCTCTTCCCCCTCATACCTTTGAGCCGTGCCGGGCTTCTCAGAAACATCCATAAAGAATTTCCCGGCTTGATCCAGTTTGCATTCCATCTCCTCCCCCTCCTGCCATAGCCGTTCCCTCGCACCTTTTCATCCTACAGTGATTCTGGGAGGAGGGGGGTCTTCAGAGTCTCTCCAACCACCCCCCAACAACCATCTGGGCATCTCGGCTGGGGTTTCTTCCAGAGTCAAGTCGGCCAGCAGGTCAGTCACCGACGTCTCCGGTAGCAGCATCGGCTGCCCCCCCGCAGCTCCCTGATCCTCTTCATCACTGGTTGGAGACGACATGAGATAAAACCCCCTCGGAAGAAAAGTTGCTGTTTTCTCCGGGTGGGTTGATGGGGTAGTTTCGGAATAATGTCAGGCTGTGCTCCCTTTAGATCCCAAGAAAGAAATACTCAGACTCCATGGTGTAGAGCAAAGTTATCCTTTTACTGGAAAATAAAGTGGAAGCTACAAATCAATTCCGAAACTGAGAAATTGGTGGGTAGAATCCACATACAAAGAATTAGGTTTGTTCTCACCCCCCAAAGTTCAAATTATTCTTCCAATTAAAACTTCTGAATAAGCTCGTGTGGTCATCTCCAGATGGTGATGAAGTGTCTTGTCAAATGACCTTGACATATTTTGATAAAAGTTCGCAGTTGCGCAAAAGAGGACAGAAGATAGCCAAGAAATGGAAAGTTAAAGAAAAGAATCCCCCCTCCCCTTGCTAGCCCAGCAAGGAATGCAAACACCTCCAGTCTTCTTCTCTAGCAAAATCCCCCCTCCCACCATTGTCATGACAGCCCAGAGAAATAATGAAATAATAGCAGAAAAGCAACAGAGGAAGGTATCTTGAGGGCTGACACCAGCCTTACCAGCTGCAGAAGAAATGGGCCGGCCAGATAGGTGTTGTGGTGTGCGAGGCCTGGCTACAACTGTCCAAAGATAAGTAGTAAGGGAGCTCCACCCTCCAGCCCCACCCTAGCTTAATTGTTACCCATGCACTCTGGAGTAGGTGGGATCTTAATTAGGGCTTATTTTGGGAGTAAGGCTTATATTGGGCACATGTGTAAAAATCAAGCTAGGGCTTAATTTCAGGGTAGGTCATATTTTCGGGGAAACAGGATAGACCTGGTGGTCACCAGGAGGGTACAGTTGAAGTAGGGTGCTATATACATCCTTTTGCCTAGCAAGATTATATAGGCTGGGACTAGATTCACTTCTTTTGATATGAATGTGCAAATAACTATGTATGCAAAGTTACATGTTATAAATCTCAACATTTAAAAAGAAAGGTGTAATTTTTGTCTACCATTAATTTCTCTAAGATGAATTGCCCCGCATTGCTCATTCTTTCCCAAAGGCAAAGCAAGGTGATTCCTTACCTCTTTTTTTTTTTTTATCTGCAAGCCTTAATTGTTTGTATACTGTAGTAATTTCCATGTAACTTCCCTTTTTAATTTGCTTCCTTTTGTTTCCCTTGTTGTAATTTATTACTGGCTTGCTTCCAGGACAGAAAAACATAGAACAATCCCATATGGAATTTGTGGGTTTGAGTCAATGCACAGGTTGTTGGCATCGCATAAAAACTCTTAGTCCAAGAGTGCTTCATATTGTGAGACACACCATGCGGCAATTTAACAATCAGAGTCAACACTCTTCCTTATTTGGCTTTCCAGTAATAAATGAAGCTGAAAGTCAGGTTTGTATATATTCCAATAATTCTCCATCTTAACTTAACTAACATCATGACTTAATATGGAATGTGGTTTTTTAATAGATTTTAGCTAAAATCTGAAAAGAGTTGAATAGTAATAGTACTTAGACATATATACCGCTTCATAGTACTTTACAGACCCTCTCTAAGTGGTTTACATAGTCAGCATATTGCCCCCAATAATCTGGGTCCTCACTTTACCGACCTTGGAAGGATGGAAGGCTGAATCAACCTTGAGCCATTCAGAACTGAACTGCTGGAGTGAGAAGGGAGCTAGCCTGCAGTACTGCATTCTAATCACTGCACCACCATGGCTCTTCCTTGAATTTCCTCCCCTTGTGTATATTTTTGAAACCATCATTTAAAAGAAAAAAATACAGACCTGAGAGAAACTGTGCAAGCTAATTCCTTTTGTTTCCTAACAAAGTACTTGTCCTGTGCAGCTTCTCTTTAAATTTTCTTGTAGGTGGTTAATGGAGTGAATTACCATTTTAAATATTCCATAAAAGAAGCAAATTGTTCCAAGGAGGAATTTGTGGATTTGAGTCCAGAATGTAGACCCCTTTCTGGAGGTGTAAGTGAATTTCTTTTATGTCATACTCCTATGAGACAGAGATTCCTGAACAGTGTGCAAGAAGGTACACTAGGTAGGTAGTGTAGAAGTGCAAGAAGGAAGGCAGGGATAGATGGATAGATAGATAGATAGATAGATAGATAGATAGATAGATAGATAGATAGATAGACAGACAGACAGACAGACAGACAGACAGACAGACTGTGTTCTGACCCACGCCCATTAATGCTTTTACAAAATAATTAGTTGTGATAAGCACAAGCCTTGCCAAACTGCAAGACTTGCCAAAAGATAACAGACAAGAAATAATTTGCAATACAAGAATCTTCAAATACAAACTCAGGATACTGGAATGTCCACGAGGCTGGAGTATCAAAATGTCTTTGCTTTCTGCAAAGTACGTTCTGTTCACAGTTGGCTTTTATCTTCTTGAAGGAGGGCCCATAACCTTGCAGCCTTATTGCCCATGCTGTTGTAGCTGCTCTTTCCTATGAACAATCCTGCGTGCACGTGCACTTGACATAGGCTCCTTGGAAACCTCCTCATCACTGCTCCAGCCCCCACAATCTTTGAAGGCAGCAGTCCTGGCCCCTCATCTGAGTCCTCGCTCTCCTCAGCCGTCCGCACCTTCTGCCGGCTAACCACAACAGACAGACAGACAGACAGAGAGCAGCTTGTGAACAGTTTTGAACAGGGAAAGTTGTTGTTACTTGCAAAGTCATGTCCGACCCATCGCGACCCCATGGACAATGTTCCTCCAGGCTTCCTGTCCTCTCCCATCTTCTGGAGTTAAGTTCATGCCTGCTGCTTCCGTGACTCCATCCATCCACCTCAGAAACAGCCTTTTGGCAAAGGGTGGAAATTTAACAACTGGTTCTCCCGGGGTCATGTTGGCTGTCATGAGAGGCTTGTCCCGCATGTGTGGCAGAGCTGGAGAACAGGGATGGGCCACGCTTCCCACGACAGAGAACCCTACCCTGTGCGAACAGATTGTTAAATTATTTGAATCCCACCATTGGATACAGCCAAAGATAATCTGATATCATGTGCATGTAACAAAAAGGCTCCTCTCTATTGGAGCAGATTATCTAGAATTGGGAATGAACTCACACTCATATTTTGTGCCAGTCATACAGGGATGCCATCCAGGGGTGGACTTCAAAAATTGTAGCAAAGGATTCTTTGCCCGGCTGCTGGGTGAGCGTAGCCATGGTGGGTGTGGCCTATTCGGCCTCCTGCACCAATGCAGGGGGGGTGTTTTTGCCCTCCCCGGGCTCCAGGGGCTCTCTGGAAGCCAGAAACGGGCCCATTTCTGGCCTTCCTAAACTTCCGGGAGGCCCAATTTTCACCCTCCTTGAGCCTCTGTGCATGCCCTGCGCTTACCTCACATCCAAAACGGCCTGTGTGGGGACTCCTGGGCGGGGAATGGGGCAGGGTGGGTGGGGCCAGCCAGGAGTGGGATTTGGGGGTTCTCTGAACTACACAGAATCTTAGCTAGGGGCTCTCCAGAACCCCTGCGAACCCCCAGCAACCCACTCCTAATGCCATCTGGAAAAACTGAATGCAACAAAGGAACGGCCTGATAAAAACGTGGTTCAGACTTCTTGCTTTTTGTCCCCTTCCAGCTAAAAGTTTTCTGTAAAGCTAAAGCCTACGTTGACAATAGAGGCAAACTCATCCATTCAGAAGTGGAATGCAGACTGGAAGGTTTGTAACTGTTGCTTCCTTGATTCAGTCTTGCCTGGTGATCCTGAGCAACAACAGATCCATGCCTCACGCATTCAATTCTTTAGGGTTTTCTAATGGCGATATCAAAGCCCTCTTAGAAGCGCTGACCTACAGTTCCCAGAATCTCCCCCTTCTGGCCATACTTTCAAAAGATGCAGGGAATGGGCAGAACCTATCAGGCCCCAGCCAACCAAACAAAGTAGAGAGGATAATGGGACTTGGAGTTCAACTTTTGGAGAGTCACACATTGGCCATCTGAAAACAAGTGTGGTTGAAAAGGTCAGGCTAGGGAGTGCTTCCAAAATTATTTACAGGCTACAGGTTTAGACTGTTTGAATTAAGGATGACCTGTAGATATCAACAGGCTATAATATTGAAATTGAGATCCATGTTCTTCTTCCTTGAGCCGGCGAAATGCTGATGCCGAACGTTTTTAATTTACAGCCTGTTTTCAGAAATATTTCAGTAGTTCTTGAAAGCACTGCACCGCTTTAGTGCTTTGTTGGCTCAAGGAAGAACAATGCTGTCTGCCATTTTTAGTAATGAGCAGCACTGTATAGTGGAATGGAATAAATAAATCATTATTTTTATATGCACAAGTTGGTGGCCATGATAAATCCGTAGATAGCCTCCACTAACAGCAAATTCCAAACTGCTACAGAACAATTTGCACTCATGCATTTTTGGCATCGGCCAAATGTGTTCATTAATCTCTTACAAAAAAATAATAATAATAAGATAGGTGCAAGCTGCCATTCTTGTACTCTTTCCTTTTTTAAAATAACCTGATATAAATCTGTATTTTTATTTATGTGTTTCAACAGCTGAAGACAATATGAGAACTCTTGCCCAAGTGTGCCCTGGTTGCCACAGCCCAATTGCACCAGAAAGTCAAGAACTGAAGAGGCATCTAGAAGCTGTTGTGAAATTATTTAACATCAAAAGCAACAGTGACTTTTATTTCAAAATTGTGGATATAACAAAGACATCAGGACAGGTGTGAATTCTGACTACCATTGTTTTTCAACATAGATTTTCTTTAAAAACATGGTTTGAGGTAGAGTTATCTTTTGACCTTGACTCCTTTCCCAGTTCAGCTGGCCTCATACAAAGTTGATATTGCAATGGAAGACCAGTGGTTTATATGTTTGAACTTCCCCCAGGTAAATGGGTGGGATAACTAGGGATGTAGCTTGTGAACATCAATAATATTCAGCATGAGGGATCAGTAGTTTGATTTGATCCATGGCAGCTTCTTCTATGCCTCTAAGGGGACACCATCTTTCCTTGGCTCTTTCTCTTGCTTGTTTTTATTAGAATCCTGGAGAAGGAATAGGTCCTTGGGGCCACATAAGCTAACTAGATAGCAAGCCAAGACTTTTGTTCTTCGTGGTATTCAGCATCCAGTCTAAATACAGCTGCTAATCATTTTTCTCCTTGAATTTCAGATGTTGGTTGGACATGTATATCGAATTGACTTCAAAGCTCAGAGAACAAATTGCTCCAAGGCTGAAGTTGAGAAGCCAGATAAAAACTGTCATGCTGTAAAAGGCGGTGTAAGACACTTGGATTAGTTCAAGAGGAATATTTTACTGAAGGGAACAATGTCTATGGAGGTCATCCAGGCCATGGTTGTCCCAAAGGTGCTTTTTCAAGAGGCAACTGGACTTTCTGGTTTTTCTCTGAAGATGTTTCGCTTCTCATCTGAGAAGCTTCTGCAGAGAAAAGCTTCAGAGCTGAAGAAGCTTCTTGGATGAGAAGCATCTTCAAAGAAAAACCAGAAAATCCAGTAGCCCCTTGAAAAAGCACCTTTGGGAAGACTTAAGGGAACGAGTTAATTTTAAAGCAGATTCTTAAAATGGAACATTGGTGGGAAATGTTGGATTTCTCTATGGATGCATATTATGTCTTGAGATAATCTTTACGATAAGACAATCCAATGTATGTCTACTGAAACCTAAGCACTAAACACAAATTAATAAAACTCCTGGGCCCAAACAAACCATAAGATTAAAAGAATTGCCTCATTCACACAATGTGCCCATTTTAATCTACCTAGACTCATTATTTAGTTTAATATTGGGCTATAATTAAATGAAGGAGATCTATGCTCCAGTTTGCTCCAACTTGCTGTTGAATCAGTTGGAAAGCCCAAGACCCCAAACATATTTGCATATAGCCTTATTGGGAATGGGTTTTTTGCACACACGCACACACACACGTACACACAAAGATGTAGGTCATGATTTTACAACTTTAATTTATACTCCTTGCTTCAGTGTTTTAAAAGAATTCCTTTTCCCCATAGATAAAAGACACTATTCAGAAAACAAATTTTAAAAAATGGTCAACTTTTGGAAAAGAGAACATTCTTCCAAAACACCATTCAATTCAAAACATAATTATTCTGTACATGGTATTTTATTTGTATGTCAATATTTGACAAGAGATGAGTGTTTCCCTTTCTGTTTTGTTTGGTTGACAGGAACTGATGACCTGCCATACCTTAATTTATGTAAAACCCTGGGAGCCATCAGTCACACCAGAAGTGACCTGCACAGACGATCAACCTTTCCAGGTATTCAAACTGTCTCCATCCTCTCCTCCATCACTCTCCCATCCTAATACCAAATGTGATAATCTGTGTATAGGCCCAGAAATATTGGTATATTTCCCAAGGAATTGATAATCAGATTTTCAGATGTTCTGTTAGGAAGATAAATTTGAGAAAGTGGTAGAGAAGAAGTCCAGAAATATTAATTGTACTCATGAAATTGTTCCTCTTAAAGATGGGTAAAAGCTCATTGGTATTAGAGGGTAGGATACATCAGCAGGAATTGATGTTGTTAATTTGGACCACTTAATTCTCTTAATTGCTAGAGAGAGAAAATGCTGACCAATACATACAGAGGTCAAGCTAAGGAATCATGTTTTAAAGGTTTTGCTTTGTATGTTTAGTACAGTGCAGAATGATTTGCAGTTCCTTCAGACAGCACAGGTTCTACTTGATCTATCTTGAAAGCAGTGGTGGTATGCTACTGGTTCAGACCGGTTCAGCTGAACTGGGAGTAAAAAAAGCCAATGATCAGCTAAGAGGAGGGAAAAAATCCTCCATCATCTGGGAGGAAAAGGAAGATCCTCTCAGATGATTGGCGCTGCAGGCCTCAGGTGGGGTGGAGAAAGCTGTGCGCCGGCATTAGGCAAAGCATGTCCACCAAACTGGTGGTAAAACAATTTGAATCCCACCACTGCTTGAAAGGGGTTGCCAATCTTAATAGATATTCCTGGAAACTCTGGAAGAAAATTAGTAGTATAATCTTTATTTTCATTGTACATTATATACACAACAAAATTGGTTTAGCCTCTCTGGTGAAATCCATAACAGAAAATACAAAACAACATGAATAGTATAGAGAATAATCCCTGTACGAGTAATTGGGGGAGAAAGTCTAGTCATACGTTTCCGTATGTGTGTGGAACAGAGGTGGTCTTCAGCAGGTTCTGACCAGTTCTGGAGAAACCAGTAGCGGAAATTTTGAGTAGTTCAGAGAACTGGCAAATCCCACCTCTGACTGTCCCTGTCCCCATCTCTTCTCTGCCTCCTGAGTCCCAGCTGATCGGCTGGGTCTTGTTTTGTTGCCCTGCACAGATGAACCGAGCTGGAAAGCAGGTTAGTGGGGTGGGGAGGGAATGGGGATTTTGCAGTATCCTTCCCCTGCCACGCCCACCAAGCCACACCACACCCACCAAGCCACGCCCACAGAACCCGTAGTAAAAAAATTTGGATCCCACCACTAGAATGATTGTGCTTGTGTTTAAGAGTCTGACAGTCCATAGGTAGGAGCTATTTTTAAACCTGTTTGGCTGGCTGGCTATGCTTCGGTGTCTTCTGCACAATGGTAGAAGCGATGGTAAAAGAGACACTGGCCAGGGTGTGAATCATCCCTAAATATCTTCCTTATTCTGCTGAAACAGCGAGACCTGCCGATGTCATCTAGTGGTGTTAGTGGGCAACTGATGGTTTCTTGTGCCGAATTGATCACTCTCTGTAGTGCCTCTTCATTCCTGCCTAAAGTGCAGTAGATGCAGAACACAAAGGGGCCAATAACCTCACCTATTCCTAACAACAGTTCCAGAATCCACAAAGAATATAAAGAATCTTTGTGTCACCCATCCAATGAAGGAAATCTTCTCAGAATGAATAGCAAGACATTCAACAGGGCTTGTCCATGGCTTTGAGAAGCAGGAGCTCCACGTTATTTGCTATTTGAACCCAATAAGAAATTCTTCCATGAATTTTTTTAAAGTCAGTGGAGATTCTCAATCATCCAGGTCATGGTTGTCTCAAAGGTACTTTTTTTTTTTCCCCAACTAAACCATACTGAATCTCACATAAGATTGTACCACCCTTAGCTTCCCTGATTTCATATGAGTGGCTGAAGGGAGGGGGGGAAACACTGTCAACTTTCTCCAGTTGGGATGACAAGGTGCATACCTTCCTGTCCCTG
This sequence comes from Hydrophis major, assembly GCA_033807585.1. Classification (NCBI taxonomy): domain Eukaryota; kingdom Metazoa; phylum Chordata; class Lepidosauria; order Squamata; family Elapidae; genus Hydrophis; species Hydrophis major. The sequence goes on from CM066331.1 coordinate 8,165,531, forward strand.
CCTCCTTTCACTCAGAAAGAATATAACCAGTGGTGGGATTCAAAAGATTTTACTACTTCTGGGTGTGGCTTGGTGGGCATGGTGTGGCTTGGTGGGCATGGCTTGATGGGCATGGCAGGGGAAGGATACTGCAAAGTCTCCATTCCCACCCCACTCCTGGGAGAAGGTTACTGCAAAATCCCCATTCCCTCCCCACCGCACTAACCTGCTTTCCAGCTCTGTTCTCCTGTGCAGGGTAACAAAAGAAGACCCAGCCAATCAGCTGGGACTCGGGAGGCAGAGCATAGATGGGGGCGGGGCCAGTCAGAGATGGTGTTTGTTGGTTCTCCAAACTGCTCAAAATTTCTGCTACTTGTAGCCTCATGCCTCAAAAACCACAGGAATTTACAAATTAACAGAGTTGGAAGAACTTTGTAGGTCATCTAGTCCAGGGGTCCCCAACCATGGCAACTTTAAGACTTGTGGACTTCAACTCCCAGAGTTCCTCAGCCAGCAAAGCTCTGCGAATTGAAGTCTACTAGTCTTAAAGTTGCCAAGGTTGGAGACCCCTGATCTAGTCAACCCCTCACCCAAGGAGGAGACCCTACACCATTTCTGACAAATGGCAGTCCAATCTCTTCTTGAAAGTCTCAGATAATTCAGAGACTTATTTCTACATTTCACCGTTCCGTTCAAGATGTTGATTGTGCTTTCCTTTCCAAGCTGCCAAGGCCTTTACCTGATCCATCTGAAAAACTGTTTTTGTGTATGTGTCCTTCCAGGCTCATGAATTGGAAGAACCCAAAATTTTAGAGGATGAATTTAACGTCTTTCATGATTATGAGGAACAGAAATGGTAAAGAAAGAAAAGAAAGAAAGAAAGAAAAGAAAGAAAGAAAGAAAGAAAGAAAGAAAGAAAGAAAGAAAGAAAGAAAGAAAGAAAGAAAGAAAGAAAGAAGGCATTGAGCTATTTCTCCACTCTTGGAAATGATGATGTTCTTGGGATTTCTGACTGCATAAAAGCATAACACTTAAATACAGTTGCAGCCAAGGTTGGCCAGCAGCACCTGCCTGCTTAGCTTCTTAATATTTTTCAAGATACAATAAACAGCAACAGTGAAACAAGAACTGTGATTCAGCCACCTCAATCAGCCAGCAATGCGCACAACTGCCTTCTGCAGGATCAGCCTTTTGCCTGCTTTCAACCCTGGAGAAAAATATTCCAAGCAACTCCATGGGTGAATTACGTTAAGTTTCTCTGCAGTCAGTCAGGATGGAATTTCAAATGTGATCTACTTTCCTACATACCTCATTCTAATCAATATTTGATGACAAATGTATAAGGAATGGCACTAATTCAATACAATTATATTTATGAATTAACCCAATCTTTTCACTACTGGATTGACATATATCTTTCCTTGGTTATCACAAATAAAAGACATATATCAAAGTACCGGAGGACTAAATTTGCTTCATTTGAAACATCAGAAATGTCACTGAAGACTTAGCCAAACTTATGTCCTCCGAGCCCACATTCACGAGCAATGAAATACTTCTCAGAAATGAAAGCGTCCCTCCCTCTTGTTTTGAAAACCTCAAGCTAAGACGTATCCATGCATCACCCAGCTAGGAAACACAACTATTAAGTCTTCCTCAGGGGTGGGATTCTACCGGTTCAGACCGGTTCGGGAGAACTGGATGTTAAATTTGCATCTGGTTTGCTGAACCGGTATTTGAACCGACTGGCTGGACCTGCCCACCCTGCTCCACCTCTCCCAAGAGTCTTTACACGGACCATTTTTGATGCAGGTAAGTGCAAAGTCCGCACAGATGAGGGAAAAATGGGCCTTCCAGAAGTCATGCTGCATATAAATGTGAAGAGGCAAAGGTAATACAGATAGTAATAGGTGCAATCCCCAGCAACTGAAACCTTTCTTGAATATCATCAGCATTGACAAACTCACCATCAATCAATTGCTGGAAATGGGCCTGTTCCTGGCTTTCAGCAGGCCTCCAGTGCCCGGGGAGGCCATTTTTGCCATCCCAGAGGCCCGAGGGAAGCCTCTGGTCCCTTTGGAAGGTGAAAAACGGCCCTACCAAAAGTACTGGAAGTTCAGAAATGGGCCTGTTTCCGGCTTTCGGACAGCCTCCAGAAATTGGGGGAGGCCATTTTCACCCTCCCAGAGCCCGAAGGAAGCCCCTTGAACCTTGGGAAGGTGAAAAACAGTCCTCCCGGAAGTTCTGGTAGGCCACATGCACCACAGCCACACCCATCCAGCAACTGGACAGTGAACTGGTTGCTGGGATTTTTGAATCGCACCCCTGGTCTTCCTAGAATGCCCGCATTGTAGTTTTGCATCACAACATTATTATTATTATTATTATTATTATTATTATTATTATTATTATTATTATTATTCATCGCTCAGTCAGCCAGATGTTCACACTGGATTTAGTCCACCTATTAAGTCCTTCCAAAGGACCTGACAGTTGTTGATATTTTTTAAAGGTATCTTCACAGAATGTAAGCTGTTCCATGTAAACCTGCCTTTAGCAATTGATTGATGGTGAGTTTGTCAATGCTGATGATATTCAAGAAAGGTTTCAGTTGCTGGGGATTGCACCTATTACTATCTGTATTACCTTTGCCTCTTAACATTTATATGCAGCATGACTCCCAGCCACTCTGGGCATTTATGATTCTTTCTATGATTAATCTAGGCAGGCTTTTTTCTCTTTTCTGATGGTGGACAGACTTTGTAGTTGAGGTACCCAATTTTGATTCCAGAACAGCTCTCTAGCATTCATCTTAAAGGGCAACCAATGACCTAACGCTCAGCAATGGCTCCTTTTGAGATTATCTGGCAGTGTGCGTGTTATCGATTACAGGTGCTACAGACGGGTGGGCTTCACAAATGGGCCCATTTCTGGCCTTCCTGAACTTCTGGGTGGCCCGTTTTTCACACACATACCCTGCAGTTACCTACATCCAAAACGGGCCACATGGGGACTCCGGGGAGGGGAGGGGAGGGGAGAGGAAGAGAGGGCTGGGTGGGGCCAGCCAGGAGTGGGATTTGAGGGAGTGGGATTTAGGGGAGTGGGATTTCTCTGAACTACACAGAACTTTAGCTAGGGGCTCTCCCGAACCCCCGTGAACCCCCAGAAGCCAACCCCTGGCTATAGACAAAAGCAAGAATTGGCCACCAGAATTGTTGTAAACCAATTAATTGTGAGGGCAAAACACAAGGGCCAAGAATAGTTTGTAGCAAAAGGCAGAGCTGCTAGTTTTGTTCTTGTTCTTGGCCACCAGCTGCCAAAAAAAAAGAAAAGCCCACCAGTGGCCATATGTCCCATAAACCTGTCTTGTGCTCCCCCCCCCCGACAGTTTGAGACTAGAAGCCCCAGAATTCTTGTTCTGTGTAAAAATTTCCTTTGTGCTTCCCAAAATCCATCAGACGGATTGCATAGAAGATGTGGCGATTTTTTTTAATGGTTTGTGGGGAGAAGAAGAATCAAAACAGCTTCTAAAGTCCCTCTGAGGTCTTAAAGTGAGGCATGGGAGGGCCTCTGTTTAGAGCCAGGGGGCTGGCCAGGCTGGAAATGAAGCCGTCATCTCCTGTCCCCCACCCCCATCCATTGCCTTATTCTTCTCAACAGCAGCATACTCCCTATGGCGTCTTTGGTCAGTCTTTCTTGTGTCCCCCGGTGATTAACCTTTTCCCAGGATCATATCTTACTGATACAGAAAGTAATTGATTTAGTCTGGTGATTTAGTCTGGTGATTTAGTCTGGTGATTTAGTCTTCTCCCACGATGATATATCCCTCCCAGTAATCTATTTTCTCATTGCCCTCAGTAAGCTTCTTTGCAAGATTCCTGTTTTACACAGAAAGGCTCCGCTTTCTCTTTTGAGCTGTCCTGCTGATTGACAGCTGCAAAGTTATAGCCTGAAGAAACCAATCACAGCCATTTGGTGGCAGTCATGTCATGATCAGAAGAACACCAGGCTCCCTGAAGATACATCTGGGTTTCTGGTTTCTTCCATTTAGACCATTAGGGGGCAGTAAAGCTGCCTGTGCTTCATCCTTCTCCTTCCTTGCTATTGCTCAGCTCACCTCCTTTTTGCCAGCTTATGGAGGGAATCAGTTGTGGGATTCAGCAGGTTCTGACCAGTTCTGGAGAACCAGTAGCGGAAATTTTGAGTAGTTCACGGAACCGGCAAATCTTACCTCTGACTGGCCCCGCCCCCATCTATTCTCCGCCTCCTGAGTCCCAGCTGATTGGCTGGGTCTTCTTTGGTTGCCCTGCACAGGAGAATGGAGCTGGAAAGCAGGTTAGTGGGGTGGGGAGGGAATAGGATTTTGTAGTACCCTTCGCCTGCCATGCCTACCAAGCCACACCACACCCACCAAGCCACACCCACAGAACTGGTAGTACCAGTTCTCTCCACCACTGCAGAGAATGTGTCAGATCTGCCATCTTCAGCTTAGCACTTTGCTGGCATCCTGCTGTAAATTGTTAGGGGAAGAAGGGAGGAAAGGAAGTAAACAATTGGCATGTAGATAATAGAGACGGGTGGGGGAGTGACAATCCTGAGGGAAACCAGAAGTGTGAGAACCAGCCGATTCCAGCCTTCTAGGCCGGCGAGCCTAGGAAAGGAATGTGAATTGCAAGCAACACCAAACACCCGAGCAGTTCCCAAAACACCTACACAGAACGTCATTGGACGAAGACAAACCAGTCAAAGGAGGAGAGATGGGGAGAAGGAGAAACTGCTGTAACATTTTGCAAGGGAACTTTAGTTCTAGCCTTGCTTTGTTTGCAACCATTAATCCTTAGTAAAAGAACCTATATGTTCAAACGGAATCAAGGGTCTTTCTTTCTTAGGGACCTAGCTGGGGCAAGCCTGACAAAATGACTGAAAATGTCACTCCATAACTTGGACAACTGATGTGCCGTGCTAGCTGGTTGGCCTGCTTATCAGGGGCCACTTCAAAGAACACTGTTCTTTGTTTCAGGTGATGCATGACACTCCAATTTGAGAAAGAGATTGGCCCTCCCTGCAAATCATTTTTCACATTCTGGCACTGTCCATTATTGAGCAAGGCTCATATTTCCAAGCCTCCAAGCAAGTTTATGACAGGAAAATCTCACAGAAATCCTGCACCAGCAAAACTGTCATATTTGACATGGAATGAAATGGAATGGAACAGAACAGAACAGAACAGAACAGGAAAGAATAGAATAGAATAGAATAGAATAGAATAGAATAGAATAGAATAGAATAGAATAGAATAGAATAGAATAGAATAGAATAGAATAGAATTCTTTTATTGGCCAAGTGTGATTGGGCACAGAAGGAATTTGTCTTGGTGCAAATGCTCTTAGTGTACTAAAAAGAAAAGATACATTCGTCAAGAATCATAAGGTACAACTCTTAATAATAATCATAGTATACAATAAGCAATCAAATCATGTTGTAATGACGAGGCAGTCGAGTTGTTTGATCATGAACAACTGAATCATGATGATCTTTATTGGAGTCTATTCTTGCATTTATACACATTTTTAGTTATCCTCCATCACTGGTTAACTTTGGTTACTGCTTAACTTTCGTTACTGTTTAGCACAGTTAAAGTCTAACGTATGTTTACTTCCTCTCTCTAATCCTCCTTTAGATTAGTGACTTTGTTTACCTGGGTTGTATTTGTTTGGAAACATTCTTTATCTGAGGTTTGCCATCCAAGACTGGAACATTCCTGCAATTACAACTCTACATAATCATACTAGGAAACAGTCAGTAAAAATCATTAGGATACAAGCAACAACAGTCATACAGTTATAAATGGGAGGAGATGGGTGAAAGGAAGGATAGGAGGATTAATAGTAATAGTAATGTAGACTTAGTAAATAGTATCATGGTTACCCATAGATTTTGCTCATTGGAAGGTCACAAAAAGATGGCTGCAGTTCACATAATCTGCAATTATCATAAATATATGCCAAGCATACAAGTTTTGATTATGTGACTACAGGAATGTCATAAGTGTGAAAAGCTATCATAAGTCACTTTTTTCAGTGCCTTTATAACTTCAAATGATCACTAAATGAAACTAAGTTGAAGACTACCTCTATATTACTACAGTCTTGATTGCTGCAATGAACAATTGCTTGCCTTAAAAAAATCTGGATTCTGTAACATACTGCCTGGATCCTTTCTTCATATGTGATTGCAATTTTGTAAATCCAAACATTACTGGCAAATGGTTCACAGTAAAATGGAAAATATTCTAAAGATTGTAATTCCATTACAACCTGGGATGCTAAATTTCACTGTCAGAGGACACTGAACTAGTACTTAACAACTAGAGTGATTTGCTTACCCTATTGTGGCAAGAAGGCTGTAAAATGGGGTTAAACTCCACTTACAACTGCTTAGAAACAGATGTTTTGGGTTCAGTTGTAATCGTAAGTCGAATATCCCCTTATGCGTTCGTTATCATTCTGGAAAATAGCCTTGAAATTACCCAATATGACCTACCATCAGCACCGTATGTTTTGAAAACCTTGAGATTGCCAACTTGCAGGTGAATAAACTTGTTTGTTTGTTTTTTAAAGTTTGTGGCTTAAATAAATCCCAAAGGTTGTTTACATGGCTTGTAGATTGTGACTTGACTTGAGGCCAGGAAATAGCTTTGTTTACTTTGAGTGACTTGATTTGAGGCCAGGAAATAGTTTTGTTTACTTTGAGTTCTCTGGTATCTGTTAGGAAGATACACCTCGTCGGTTATCTTGAAGCTCTTTCTCTCTTTTCCACGCTCATCAGAAGCTCAGAGAAGCTTCTCCCACCTGGCTATGGAAGTCTTCATTCTGCTAGTCCTCAGCATTGGACTTTGCCAAGCCAGTCCTGTCCAAGATGATGTGAGCTGTGATGACCCAGAAGTTTTTGAAGCTGTGGCTAGAGCAATAACAGAACTTAATGAAGACAGAACTCAAGGAAATAAATTTGCTCTCAATGTCATCCTTCATGCCCACAGAATAGTAAGTAAATTTGGTAACAACCAGAACCTCAAGCACCTAATTAAAGGGAATTTCATAATTGGGGACTTGCACAAGAGTGCACAATGTCATTCTTCGTGCCTACAGAATAGTAAGTAAATTTGGTAGCAACATCAAAAGGCTAATTAATGGGAATTTCATAATTGGGAGAGGCACCATCAGCCCCTTCTACCCAACATTGAATGGTGGTCATTGAATGGTGGTCAGAGTTTTCCCCAGATTTAATGATTAATTTAACAGAAAGAGAAAAAAATTATTACATGCATGGCAAGTAGTCATCTATACTGTATTTCATTTCAGTTTGATTTCAGTTTTTTCTCTTTGGCGAAAGAGAAAAATCCCATTCCCATTCCCCCCACTCTAAAAAAAAATTCCCCCTTTCTGTTTGAATGAGTGTTTTAATGACACAAAGCGTACCCTTCTTAAAATAATCTAAAGCTACTATAATTCAGCTCGATGTAATTCCACAAGCTCTGCGGGACTTTGTATTGCAACCAAGTATTTTATTTACAATCCCTTTGGGTTTTGTTTTTTTTTTTGGGGGGGGGGAATCCTTCCAAGTCTTCAAACAACTTTCATAGGTATGGTGGTACTTTTCAAGTACATCGGGGTGGGATTATTGGAACTATAATCCCACATTTTTGGAGAGCAATCTTCCCAATTCTGTTTTTTTGCCATACAAAACATAGTACGAGGCAACCACTTGGTACTTTCCATTTAACATTGTCTAACTTGGATCTCCATAAATTTGAATTCTTTGGTAATGCTAAAATTGATCCATGTTTTGCATTAAAGGAGATGTCCACAGGGATGGGATCCGACCAGTGTAACTACCGGTTTGGTGATTTACATGATGGGCTGTTCTGAAATAAATATATAAATATAAATAATCAATAAAAGACTCCTTCACCTGTTATTTTCCCCACAATATAAGATCCTTGTGAGGTGGATTGGGTTGAAAGAGTGGCCCAAAGTCACCCAGTCAGTTTTTATGCCTAAAGTGGGACTAGAATTCACAGTCTCCTGGCTTCTAGCCTGGTGCCTTCACCACTAGACCAGGGGTCAAACTCAAGGCCTGGGGTCAGATCCGGCCCATGGGGTGCTTAGATCTGGCCTACAGGGCCCCTTTGGAAACAGGGAAGGACTGGCTGGAAGTGCCTCTGCCAGTGAATGGGATGGCGGCACGCAGGTCCTCCCAAGTTCCATTTCCATTGGCAGAGGGTTGTGGGAGGCCGTCACAACTGGGGAGCCTGTTTTCTCTACCAGAGTGCTCAGACCACCACAGGTGCGCCCCGACACGAGTGATGTTGAGCCGACTACACCTACACTGACCACGCCCATTCCAGGTCCCCCCGAGGTCAAACACAACCCTGATGAGGCCCTCGATTAAATCGAGTTTGACACCCCTGCACCACTAGACCAATGATGGCAAGCCTTTTAGGTTCGACATGTCAAAAATTTGGAAAATTCTTCATGGGACTCTGCTGATGTGTTGTTGGAAGAAATGTCCTTCTGGGTTCAGCTCCAAGTAGGGGAAAAGACACTGGAAACATGGAGGCTGTTTGGAAAGATGGTTTAATGATGGACAGGACCACATGCCAGGGAGCTCTTGGGCGAAGCAAAGGGCAGGGATGTTGAGAGTACCTGGGTTTTATACCCTCTCTGGCTTTGAACTTCCTGGGGCACAAGAAGAGAATCCTGATTGGTTGCTATCAGAGGTCATAGCTAGTTTTGTAGGTTGTCTGTGTGCTAAGTTTGGTTGAAACTTGGCAGGTGGTGCAAGGAAGGGCAATTGAATGGCCTTAAGGAAGTAGATCTTTGTTATGTAGAATAGACTGGCCCAGGCTTTAATGGCCTTTTAACAAAGGTGGTGAGGGATGAATTTCTGCCTCCCTGAGTTTCTACTTCTCTTTTAGGTGAAATATTCTGCCTTTTTAGTGTATCCCAAAATATTTCATTATTCTAGGAGAGAGGTGGGTTTTAACTTCCAACAGTGTCAAGAAAGAATTCTCTATTTCCCACTATCATTATTCATCTAGGCCACCCTAAACAGTGGCATTTGGCAACAACTCCAAGGCTGGGCCTAAAGTAGAGGCCCAGACCTCAACTTCAGTCTTAGCCCCAAAGCTGCCACTCAAAAAGGCTGCCTCACACCATTCACCAAGACACATGAGGTTACTCCAGGTTGAATGAGGCCTTTGTTCTTCAATGTCTATGGAGATTCTCAGTCGTCCATGTCATGGTTGTCCCAAAAGGTGCTTTTTCAAAAGGCAACTGGACTTTATTTTTTTCCTTGAAGACGTTTCACTTCTCATCCAAGAAGCTTTTTTCGGTTCTGACTAAATGGTGGAGAACTGAAGAAGCTTTTTGAATGAAAAGTGAAACATCTTCAAAGAAAAAACAAAGTCCAGTTGCCTTTTGAAAAAGCACCTTTTGGGATGTCATTCTTGAAGCAACTTCAGAGAATGCTCTTCCATGCCCTCTGCAGCTGCTAGAACTACAGGAAAGCACTGCCCTGCATGCAAATTCCAGTGGGTCAAAAAAATAATTTGCAAGAGCACGTGTCATTCTGACATGGCCCCACAACCTCCTAAAATCGCAAGAGTATGAAGCATGTTTTTGAGAATAGCTGTCAGGTGTTGATAAATTGTCTGTGGCATGGGACTTTAGACATGTTTGTCATAGATTCACCATCGCTGCAATAGACCATCCAATAACAATATTTCTTATATATCTATTCATGGAATTAAATTGGATAGCATGCAAAGCAAAACTGCAGTTGAATTATTTGTAGTTTAGGATTGTTGTAAGAAAATATCATTCTGGGTTCAGTTCCCAGTGGGGAAGGAAGACACTGGAAACATGGTGACTGCTTGGAAAGATGGTTTAATGGTGGACAGGATCACATGCCTTGGGTGGGGGAAAAAAGAGTGATCACATACTTCAAGATGTTGGGTGAAGGAAAAGGGAAGAGATGTTGAGAGTCCCTGGGTTTTATGCCCTCTGCTGGGATTTGAATTTGAGCTTGTATTCTGATTGGTTGCCAGACTCCCATGGGGCCATGCAGGGGCAACTCTGTAGGCTGTCTTTTGAGACTCAGGCTTGCTTGAGCCTTGCTGGATGATGATGTAATGAAAGGGCTTTGAGCAACTCCTATTTAGTTCTACATAGAGTAAATCTTTGTTATGTAAAATAGACTGGCCCAGGTCAGAGTAATGGTCCATTAGCAAAGGTGGGGGGCCGAGTTTCTGCCTCTGAGTTTCTACTTTTCTTTTTAGGGGAAATATTCTGTCTTTCTGGTATATCCTAAAATATTTCATTTTCCTAGGAGAGGGGTGGGTTTTAATTTCCAGCAGGATATTGTAAGAAGTAGCTCAACATGATAAACCTTAGTTAATGTTTCTAGGCATAAACATGGGGATCGATCAGAGGAATTGCATACACCTAATTTAACTTACATTTAATTGGATTATATTTTTGCCCTGGTCCCACTTCAGCACTTCCCCCTTTCTGTGGCTCAGTTCTTGGGATTGTACTCAGTGGACAAAATGAAGTCATGCCGTTTATCTCTGGATTAAAGCAGTAGACGTTACAAATAGGCAATGCATTCCTGGCTCCAACATTCATGTTGTCCGGGCAAAAATCAGGTGATGTTTACAGAGGTTAAATATTTGATCGGTTACACATTTACTGAAAGTTTGCTTTGAATTTAAACTTGATTTGCCTCTTGAATTGAAAGGATTGTTTTGTGGCACAAGAGACACCTGCAAGAAATTTTGACTCCAATGATGTTTTTGATTCTTTTTTTTTTTATAACAAATTTTATTAATTTTACAAAAACAGTACACAAATAATCCAGACATAACAACTTGAAAAATCTTTTCTAAAAAAATAATAATAATTAAAGAAGAAAGCCAATAGAACATACAAAATAATTCCAAATTGTAATATCAATATTTACATTATCCATTTTACTTCATATCTTATCCCGACTTCTCCTTTTCATTCTAGTTATCCAAATTATATTTCTTGCTTATTAAAATTTTATTGCCTTTCATAAACATACAAAACAGAACATAGAAAAGAAAAGGAAAAAAAAAAACAACCTAAAAGATCTTTTCTGAAGGCTGCTTGATCCCAGGTTGAAACTCTACACACAGACACAAATTCAAAGATCATATTCACTTTATATATCCTTCCATATCTTATTATCATTTTCAATATCATTCTTTGTCTGTTCTATTTCCAACTATCCATTCATCTTTTTTCTTTTAATATACTTCTCCTATACACTGATTGGAGCGACGCCTTTAACTCATTGTCCTAACTTAAAATTACTTCATATAACAATTTATCTTGGGATTCTGTTTAGTACATTCTAAAATTACACAATAAATTTTATAAAGAAGGTAAAAACCCAGCAATAACTAAATAAAATCCTATATAAGCACTATCCATATCATTAAAAAAAAACTAATCGTATATATTAATACTCATTTATATCTTAAGCATTTTACTCTAGATACATATATAAAGACACAATCTTATGTACCTTCCAGAATCCTTTTCTTTTTTCAATTAGATTCACCCATTGTCTCTAAATAAGCTTTTTTTCTTTAAATCTTGCTTCCCACCATTAAGGCTTCTCCTCCCCCCGCTTTCTCTCTTGCTTATTCTTCTCCTTGCCCTTTTTACCCCTTTGTCTCTCCTCCTCCCTTTTCTTCTTTTGCTTACTCCCTTTCCGTTGTTTTCTAACCTTGCATCCACCTTTCATCTCATTTTTCTCTTTTTTTGGTTGTTTTTTCAAACCTTAAAATCCCCGTTTTCTTATCCTCTTTCTCCTCCTCCCCAGAAAAAAATTGTTCATCAAAGATGGCTTCTTCTTCCTCTTCTTCTTTGTCCCAGTCATTCTGCTGCGTAGTCAACTTTTCATAAGTGCATAACGCCATTTCTAAAAATTGAAATAGAGTGCCCAAAGTATCTTTTCCATCTTGTTCTTACTTTTTATATTTTTGATATTCAGTTTTTAATTCATCCACAAGCGATGCCATCATAAAAAGAGAAACTTTTCCCAAAACAACCACCCAAGTATTTTTAATCAAGAATAATTCAAAAAAGATTCCAAAAGTAATACTTTTTTTCCCTTCTACTCTTTCTGGGGTTACTGTTTAATCAAAGAGGTCCAATTAACATATATCTTTCTTTAGAATTCTAGGCAATCTCCTCCTTTTTCAACTTCTGCTCCAATTTTTTTCCTCTCCCTTCCCACTTACAACAACTATTTTTAAATGATCAGAAATCCATACCTCCAAAAAGGGTTCTCCGATTTCTTAAATTATTAAGTCCAATGTCCAAAGAATCTTTTGTCCCTTGATTTTAACTTTCAAAATAATTCACCTTCAGTGCCCAAATAAATTTCAAATCTTCATCTGCTGTTTCTATGGGGTGGGAGAGTGAAGAAAAAAAAAGTTTCCCTTTAACAGCTTTCTCCACCACTTTCCGATCTTCTTAGGGATACAATGTATCCTCCAGCAATTCAAACAATTCAGTTCCAGAGAGTTTGAGAGATGTTGATTGACCTGGCTCAGCCAGCACTTTCACTTTTCCTGCTTCCTCCAGCACAATCTTACCTGGTTGCAGGCTTCTTCGTGGCGGCCATTACTGACCGCCACTCCACCATCTCAGGAAAAAGGGGTTTTTCTGGACGAGGAGGGGGTCTGCGACACCCCCAACCCCCTGTCCGGCTCCCCTCTCTCTTCGTCTGCCTCTACAGGGCAGCCATATCCCCCTGATCCATTTGGATCGAGGGCACCTCGGCGGCAAGCGCAGCAGGAATCGCGGACGGTTGCGAATTCCTGCTGCCACCGAAGCCACACGGAACCGGAAACCCCTAATGTTTTTGATTCTTGAAGCTGGCGTGAATTCCAACGTTAGTTAGCTTTAAGATGAGGCTATCCAGATTTCTCAGTCTCGACAACTTTAAGAGGTTGGGTTTGGACTCGCAGAATTCCCCAGCCAGCATGCATTTTTGTCTCCAAAACAGCAGTTAAGGTGTAAAAACCTCTGTTTGGACTCTCACACATCTACCTGCATGGGAGTTGTGCAAATAAAACATTCCTACAGTGAGAAAAACAGCAGATCTGGAAAAGAGCTAGCACTAAGCTGCTTTTGCTGGCATTGTTGTTTTGTATGGAAGAATAGTCAACCCCAGTAAGAGTTTCCTTAATTAAACAACACTTTCTTCATCTAGGATCCTACAGATGTAAAGGTAAAACTTTCCCTGTCCAGTCATATCTAACTGTAGGGCAGGGGTGTTAACTGAAGGCCTGGAGGCCTGATCCAGCCTGCAGGGTGCTTAGAAACAGGGGACTAGCCCTCAGTGCCTCTGCCAGAAAAGGCAGAGTTTGGGAGGGCTGCATACGGCACTGCATACGGCACTTCCAACTCTGTTTTCGCTGGCAGAGGGTTGCAGGAGGCTGTCACAGCCGAAATAGAGCTTGGGAGCCCCTTATTGCTGGCAGAGCACTTGGGCCCCACAAGTTCCCCAGACACAAGTGATGTCAAGCTGGCCATGCCCACCCAGCCACTCCCATCCCACCCCTCCAAGGTCAAACACAACCCTAATTGTTCTGACCAAGGCTTCCGAGGCCGTAATTACGCACACTTATTTTAAAAACAAATCATGTTTTATTGCAATGCTGGAAATTATTTTCATTCCCAGCCAATAATGAATCTCAAACAGTCCCTCGAGATAAGCACCCACCTTTCTTTCCTGGGAAGTGCTGCCAGAACAATGTCAAATGAACTAGAAAAAAAAAACCAAACCAAAGTATAAAGAGCTTCAAGAATGAATCTGAACCAAATGAACGACTTTGCTTCCTGCAAAGGTTTCATCATCTTTGCCTGACCTTTATACCTGATGGAAGGGGCAATCACCACCCAGCCTTGCTCCCAAGTCACCTTTATTGTTTCAGCTACTCTTGTCTTCTGGAAGCTGTGCACACACGTGCACTGGGAACAGGCTCCCCTGGTTCCTCTGCCTTGCTGCTGCCAGACTCCAGAGGCTCCGGATGCAGCACCCCACTCCCAGATGGTCCTGGACCCACCTCCGCATCGGACACAGGACCCTTGTCTGAGTTCTTTCCAGACTGGTCCCCGTTCTTCCCCACTGTCCGATTCCACTGCAGTCTGCACAGGCTGCTGATGAACCACAACACTGATGTGGCCCTCAATGAAATTGTTTGACACCCTGCTCTAGGGGATAATGCTCATCTTTGTTTCTTAGCCGAGGGAGCCAGTGTTGTCCGAAAACTTTTCCACAGTCCTGTGGCCAGCATGACAATGTGCTGCAACCCAGAGCATGGAGTGAAACACAAAATGCTATTACTTTTCCCAGCAAAGGGGTTCCTATTGATCTAGTCGCATTTTGCATGCTTTCCAACTGCTAGGTGAGCAGGAGCTGGAGCAAGTAACAGGAGCTTGCCTGTTGCAAGGTACTCAGGTCTCAAACCTGGGCTGTCAGCCAGCTGACAAGCGCAGCGTCCTTAACCACTGAGCCACCACATCCCCGCCTTACAGGTATATAATATTTAGGGAATGAAGGTTTGCTTGGATCCCAAAGGGCGGAAGTCCTGAATTGTGGGTGCAGACATAGAGATACTGTGGACAAATTCCAAAATCAAAGGGGTCTTTTTCTAGGATCATATGGCAGAAGGGGAGGGTACTTGCAGAATCCTAGGAAAACTCTTTTTCTTCTTTAAATCTAAAGTGCTGCCCAGCTCTATACAAAGCCCATTACAGGTAGTCCTCAACTTACAACCACATTATGGGACCAGAAGAAGAGATAATTAAAAAGAAGATATTAGATTGTGCAGAAAGACTTACATTGAAAATCAAACAGAAAGAAGACACTAAATATTATCAAACATGGGACTTATTTGACCAATGGCTGGGGAAAAGGGGTGGAGAGTAAGAAGGCAATTTGTATCGTTAAGCAATTTAAATACCCAGACAACACAATGTTTATTAAGCACTAAGGAATATAATAATTAGAAAATTAATAGAAATTAATTTTAAAAAAGAAAGTCATACCCGATTTTATAACCTTTTTTGCCATGGTTGTTAAGTGAATCATTGCAGTCATTAAGGAAATCTAGCTACACACACACACACACATTGACTTTGTTAGTTAGAAGTCATCTGGGAAGGTCAAAAAAATGGTCAGCCCAAGATGATATGATAAATTACATGCTAGTTGCCAAGTGTCCAAATTTTGATCACACAACTGTGATGAAGCTGTGACAGTCATAAGTATGACGACCAGTTGGAAGTCACTTTTTTCAATGCCATTGTAACTTCGAACCATTGCTAACTGAATGGTTGCAAGTTGAGCACAACCCATATTGATACAACTTTAAGTATTTCTTTGAGGTTCTTTGGATCATTACATGCACACAGAAGAACATTGGCAGTTTTTTTTAATTACTAGGACATGGACCATTACAGGTAGATTGGCCATCAAAATAAGATTTGGGATAAATTAAGTTATTCATATTTTTAACTAGCTGATAAACCGGTGTTACCCAGGTATTTATTTATCCTTTAGACAGGAAAAGCCCTGATTTCGGCAACAATCCAGAACAAATGTAATTTCTATTGTTGGATTTTCCCCGTTACCAGAGAGAGACCCCTTGTGGAGTACTGTGAAGCTGTTACATGGCAACTCCACAACACTGTACAGTAGAATCCATTTTAAGGCAGTACGGTAGAAGTCATTTGAAGGCACAACAGGCTGTATCTTAACAGAACACACATCCCAAGGGGTGTTAGGGGTGTCTTACCCTCACAGTATTTATTTCCAGAGAGTAAGTAATCTGTGTACCAAGTTTGGTTGAAATTGCTCGAGGCATTCCAGAGTTATGCTGAACACACACACTTCCTTTTTTAGAAAAAAAGAAATAGGTCATTGGTTGTGTTTCATTTTATTCCTGTGTTGTTTTAACTGTTAGAAACTCAGAATCATGTATTCGAGATGGGTGGCAGTATTGATTTATTAAATAAATGAAATTGTAACAGCACTCACGTAAACACTTTTTTCAGGCAGGTCCTAGAAAAAAATTCCATGTCATCTATCAAGTAAGAGAAACTGCATGTCCAATTGCTGCAAAGAAGCCTTGGCAAAACTGTGGTTTTTTAGAGATATCAGAAGTAAGTATTCATTCTTCCTCCGTTGAAGTGATCAGAAAGAGGTTTATGGGGGACAGCAAGAAGAAAGAGACAGGTGTACAGTATGTAGGGCTGCCAGGATCACCCTAATGCAACGAGGCAAAAGATGCCATTAAAATAGACTTGTGGAGAAATTGCATTTTGGCACCAGCCTCAAGATTGGGTACTATTAGATGGATTTTCTTGGCTGTTTTAAGACACGTGGACTTCAATTCCCAGAATTTTCTACCTAATAGGCTAACTGGGGAATTCTGGGAGTGGAAGCTCACATTCCTCAAAGCTGCCAATTTGGCCTATATTGTCATGTGACTGTTGAGGGGAAAGTTGGCCCATTAAAAAATAACCCTGCCTTTTATGCCCAGGTGGTATCACCTGCACCTTAAAAGCAGTGGTGGGATTCAATTTTTTTTTACTACTGGTTCTGTAGGTGTGGCTTGGTGGGCGTGGCAGGGGAAGGATACTGTAAAATCTCCAGTCAGAGATGGTATTTGCCAGTTCTCCAGAACTGGTCACAACCTGCTGAATACCACCTCTGCTTGAAAGCCAATAGAAACAAGGAAGAGATTTCTATTGGATTTGGATGGGAAAAATTTAGATGTCTTATCTTGGCTAGAATCCAGGATGAGGGGTAACTTTAGGCGAGGTTGAAAGTTATTGACTTAGAATTACATTAGGAGCTTTTTTATTTAAACTCTTTCATCTAACTATCTCTCTCTCTCTCTCTCTCTCTCTCTCTCTATCTATCTATCTATCTATCTATCTATCATTATCTATCTGTTTATTCCACTAGTAAAGGTAGATTCCACTTGCACATACGTGCTAGTCATTTCCACCTCTAGGAGGCACTGCTCATCTCCGTTTCTAAGCCGAAGAGCCAGCGCTGTCCGCAGACGTCTCCATGGTCATATGGCCAGCATGACTAAATGCCCGAAGGCGCACAGAACTCTGTTCCCTTCCCACCAAAGGGCTCTCTCTATTTTATTACTTGCATTTTTACATGCTTTCAAACTGCTAGGTTGACAGAAACTGGGACGAGGTACGGGAGCTCACTCTGTTACGTGGTGCTAGGGATTCAAGCCACTGATTGCTGACCTTTCTGATCAACAAGCTCAGTGTCTTAGCCACTGAGCCACCATGTCCCTTGTTTATTTGACTAGGCACAGCCAAATGATATGATAACAAAGGAAGATAACCATCTACCTGTTAAGTACTGAGCGTGGGCGCGAAGAATGGAGATGAGCCGGTAAATTAGTGAACTTCAAAACTCTTTATTAACATGGTGTGACAGCTCAGCTCTATGGCTGCAACGGGCCTCCTTATATAGGCAACTTCTTAACTATTCAACCAATGAAAACCTGAGAGCGCTAGCTCCGTTAACCAATGGGAGAGGCTCGTTAATGGCCAATCAGATTCGCCTGAACGGACCAATCTGATGTCGCCATTAACGGCCAATCAGAAGTGCAGGGCCAGAACCCTGCACTTGACTTCAAGCTCTTGATAACTTTATTAATACATTTATTCGTTCACAACACTACCCAACTGAGAAAGTACAATGTTTGTCTCCTGAAAGATCTATCTGCATGCCTTCCATCACACATTTTAAAAAATATAAGATCTTATCTGCAATACAGCAAGTTCTCGACTTATAACAAAAGCTCTTGACTTTTAACAGTGACAAAGAAGTACTTATGACCATGTTTCACAGTTATGATGTCTCCAGCATCCCCATGACCACGTGATCACAATTCAGATATATTTATGACCATTGCTGTGTCCCAAATCATGCGATCACCCTTTGCGACCTTTTGACAAGTAAAATCAATTTTACTAACTTATCAACTGCAGAGATTCACATAACAATGGAGACAAGAAAGATCGTAAATGAAGCAAAATTCGCTTCACAAATGTCTCACTTAACAACAGAAATTTTGGGCCCTGTGGTGGTTGTAAGTCAAGGACTACCTGTATTTAAGTACAGCCAGCAAAGGTCTCACTAACAATGATACTCAATAACAATGAACTTGACGGATTATCAAACCATATCAAAAAGCTATGAAAGGTGATGAGTTCTATTTCTTAACAATGGAAAATGAATGTACACAACTCTTCACAACTCCTGTGATGTCCCACTGAACACCTAAGAGCTCAACTGATGTTTCTGTCAGCATTTCAGCAACCCTCCTTTCCAGCCAATAACTCCGAAACAGACATATCTCAAAGATTGCTTTATTTAGATAGTAACTGACACATCTGTGGAAGCCCAAATCTGAAAGTTTTCGGGCTTCCTTGCAATATTCAAAACTGCAAATCCATCCCCCCTTGGCCATCATCACATCACATGGCCCAATCACGATCCGTCCTAAAGTACGATCCCTATTTCATTCTGCGCCATACTCAATGACCTTGAACTAACAAAATAACTTTATTTTGTCCACTTAGAGTTACTCAATTGAATCCCCCCTCCCACTTTCTCAGGCCTGTGGCAGTGTGGGAGCATCGAATCTCAACACAGCTTCAAAGCTGACAGTCTCTTTTTTCTTCTGTCATAGGATTATGGAAACTGTACAGCTGACATTGATATTGACTCACAAGAGTTAATATCACAGTATTGCAAATTTAGCCCAGGTGAGTACATTTTAAATTAGCATTTTTTAAAAAAAAAAAAATCACCATTTTCCTATCCTACTCTTGATGATAATGGAGGGTGGAAAAATCCGGAAAGGGTGATACTAGGGCAGGGGTGTCAAACTCGCGGCCCGCTGACCCAATGCATCACATGCTGGCCCCTTCTCCACCCAGTTTAGCAAAGGGGGGGAGTCCCAACTTGTCATGTGACACCACTGTGACAACGTGAGCTTGACACCCCTGTGCTAGAGTAAGTCGACCTTCATTTTCTGTTGTGTAACTCAGTACATTGTGGGTCAGGTGACATTTAAAAGTGGATTGCTCAATTGCCAAATAAGGAATTGCATATTGTTGAAATAGAATGTGTTGGGGGAGAAACTCTTTTGAGATTTTTGAATCTTTTCACAACGATAAACAGCCAAATGGTTTAAAGCAGGAGTCACCAACCTTTTGGACCTCAGGGACCACCAAACTCATAATTTTAAATCCTGCGGACCATTACTATGAATTTTGACCGACAGTGGCTTGCTGATGTTGGTGGGAAAGTCGGTCCCATATTCCAGAGCTGCAGTAGTCACAGGACTGGCTTAGGCACCAGCCTGCCATGGATGAGCTGTTCCGGGATGACCAAAGGTGACTACTTGTGACTACTGAAGCTCTGGAATATGGGACCAGCCCATGGTGGGGTTGGAAATCTCTGCCATAGAGGGTGGCATGTGTAATGAGCAAATTTGCAGGTGGTGCAATGTGCAAAAAGCAGTACAGCCTTGTGTTCGCGTGCAGCCTGGATGAATTGCTTGAGGGGGGGTTACATTTATCTGCAGATCACCAAAATTTTCTTGTGGACCACCAGTGGTCCCCGGCCCACCAGTTGGCGACCACTAGTTTAGAGTTAAGGCTTTTAAACCGTTCAGCCCTTTATCATTCTCCAAAAATTCCTACATTAAGATATTACTCCGTAAAATTCCCATGGGAAAAATTAGTTCAATTTTAGTGATGAGGGATTGTAGAGTGCACAACGAATGCCTTTTCCCTCCATGCCTTACCTCATTTCTCATCTTAATCAATCCTTGCAGTGCTGACCATTTCAGCGTAGAACTTTTCACATCTATTAATGTTAACATCAATTAATCAGTGGGACAACTTGTCTCTAGAAGCTGTGGGTGCTCCAACACTGGAGATTTTAAAGAAGTGATTGGACAACTGTTTTTCTCAAATGGTATAGAGTTTCCCTAGAAGACCTTCAAGATCCTTTCCAACTGTGTTATTCTGTTTCTTTCCATCTATCAGTTCTAAGGATTTGTAATATATGTTGGTGAATTCAGTCACAAGAGTTATTTCTCCAGCAATCCCTGTGCAAAACATCTGTGCAGATGCATCTCAGATTGTTAGTTTACTGAACTAAACTTTTTAAAATAAAAGGGCAGGGTTTTTTTTTAATCTTTGTGGTTTAAAATATATTCACAATGTAATGGTGACACCTAGCTGTCAGCAGCATTCAGTGGCCAGGATATTGTGATTTCAAAGTTAAAATTCAAAAATTACCCCCCCCCCCCAAAAAAATGCACCTCTGCCTACCCAAAAAAATCCTCTTTGTGCTTGCATAAAAAAGGGACAATTAGGGCATCTTCTCTATCCCTTCTCTTCAACTCTATTAGAGATTTGATCATCTATTAATTCTATAGCATAGTTGATAACATGGTTTTCCTGAATTTGAACAAATTCATGATTCAATCCAGATATTACAATGTGGGGGGGAAAAAGGTTAAATTTTGGAGCAACATTTGAAGCCTAGCAGGTGATAAGTCTCCCACCTTAATGGCACTTAGATCCTCACAATCTATGTAATTATCTGGTTTCTGGAGTTTCCTTTCTAGCCCATAAATTGCTTTGGGAGACCCACTATGTGTTTCTCATCCAGTCTATAGTTTATCCTCTCGTTCATCTTCATCCAACTCATTCCTTCCTAATACAGTATGTTACCATCACAACTCCCAGAATTCATAGCCAGAAAAATTCAGGAAATGAATTCTGGGAGTTATAGTACTTGGTGGTCACCAGGATGACACATAGCACCCTACTCCAGGACGGAATAGGATGCTATGTGTCATTTTTGTCCAGCAAGACTATAAGAGCCAAATTTTCATATATTATTCGTAGGCCAGGATTAGATCTCACTTTTATTTAGATGTAGGTTGTAACTACCATCTGTGCAAAGATTAGATGTAATAAACCCCAGTGTTGAAAAGCAATGTACAATATTGTCTACCATTGATTTCTCTAAAGATGAATTACCTCACATCGCTCATCTTTTCCTAAACTACTTTTCTCATTCCTTGTCCTTTCTTTAATCTCTCATCTTTACCTGTTTATACCTTCAATCAAGGACCTGTATACTGCACGAGTCAAAAAGAAGGCTGTGAAAATATTTACAGACCCCTCACATCCCGAATATAAACTGTTTCAACTCCTTCCCTCAAAACGACGCTATAGAGCACTGCACACCAGAACAACTAGACACAAGAACAGTTTTTTCCCGAATGCCATCACTCTGCTAAACAAATATTTCCCTCAACACTGTTCAAACTATTACAAAGTCTGCACTACTATTACTGTTAATTTTGTCATCACCCCTTATCACCCATCCCCTCCCACTTGTGACTGTATGACTGTAACTTTGTAGCTTGTATCCTTATGATTTATATTGACCGTTTCCTCGTATGATTTGATTGCTAATTGTACCCTGTGACTATTATTAAGTGTTGTACCTGATGATTCTTGATGATTCTTTTCTTTTTATGTACACCAAACACATTTGCACCAAGACAAATTCCTTGTGTGTCCAATCACACTTGGCCAATAAAGAATTTGATTCTGTTCTATTCTACTGAGCACTGCAGTAATTTCCATGTTACTTTCACTTTTAATTTCTTTGCTTTTGTTTTCCTTTTTGTAATTTGTGGTTGGCTTGCTTTCAGGACAGGAGAATGTAATACAGTCTACTGAACTTTGCTTGGGGTGCTGGCATCCCATAGATCCTAAGAGTTTGGAAGTGCTTCCAATTGTGAGATTCACCATACGGCAATTTAACAATCAGAGTCAACAATCTGCCTTATATGAAGTTAGAGAAATGAAAACAGCGGCTCGTCAGGTTGGTATATGTTCCAATAATTCTCCATCTTTCCTTTCCAGAATTAGGTAATTTGGATTTATAATAAAATCTAAAAATGTGGAATGTCCTCCCTTTGGGTATGTTTGTGAAACCTTCCTTTGTTAAAAAAAAGAAAACAGCCCTGTTAAACACACAAAGTATAAATATAATTCTGATAGTAGTCTGTGGCAATTTTATTTAAACTATAATGGTACCTTGGTACTTGTCATTAATTGGTTCCGGGAGGTGCAATGAGTACCCAAAATTATGGATATCAAGCACATTTTTCCCATGAGGAATAATATTAATAAATATCATGCATTCACAAACCAAAACCAATGTACATTTTAAGGCAATATATAAAAAGACAGGGCTGTATATCATTACTTTACATGAGAAATAAACCTAAAAATCAATAAATACTTAAAGACAACTTAACAGCCAGTCATCAACACACCCCAATCAACATCTAAAAAGCCATATACAACAGGAAATATAAATACCACACACAGAACAGGACACACTCTGCTAGAGATGAGTTCTTTGAGGATGAGCTCCAGTATGAGTCTGGGAGTTCGGAAGACAAAACCTCTGGTCCCGATGACCGGCCCAGATTAGTATAGGTTCTCCTGCTTCAGCCGGGGTCTGGACTAGAAGACCCTCAGCATCCCTTCCAGCTTGTGCTGATGAGGTAAAGAAACACAAAAATATACAAGATGATCACAGGCGCTAAGATAAAACTGCAAGGGACTGTGCACAGAGTAAGGGTTACTGCATGACTAACGTGTCACCTTTGTTTTGGCTGGAAGAAGAAGTGAGTCACGAGGCAACGGACATCAACAAGTTCTAGCTTCCACGCTGAGTACCAAACAAATAGCAAGGGACAAAATTTTCTCGTCAAAATGCATTGGGTACCAAATTCAATGAGTTTCAAAACAGTCAAATCCCAAGGTACATTGTAATTTCTTTTCTCTTAACAAGAATCTTCTCTTAAATTTCTTGCAGGTGGTTAATGGATGGAATTACAATTTGGAATATTCGATAAAAGAAACAAATTGTTCCAAGAATGAATTTCTAGATTTGAGCCCAGCATGTAGACACCTTCCTGAAGGTGTAAGTGAACTTCTTATATCATATTCCTAGGATAAATAGATAAAGATAGATGATAGATAGATATAGATATGATCGATATCTATCTATCTATCTACCGTGTTTTTCCAACAATACGCCCTCCACCAATAGGAAGCCCCACCATGTTTTATTGGTATAAAATCAAATTAAGCCCCTCCCCCCAAATTAAGCCCCATATTAAACATGCGAAATGGGGGGGAGCGGGGAGGGTTGCCGTTAAGAAGTACTTTTGTTGCACACCCGGATACGGTGCTGCCTGCGTTGGTGGGGCACTTCATATTGGGAGACCTTCCACCATTGCTTTCCCTTCTCCCTTGCTGCCACGGCACTAGAGCAATGCCACGACGCCGCGGTGTTTGGTGCAGCCACGTGCGGCCAGTCAGGGCTCCTGCCTGCAACCAGAGCCCTGAGGAGACACTTGGCTTCAGGCACTCCCGTCTTCCCTTTGCTTTCTCTGCGCTGCGGAGGAGAGGGCTGCAGCTGGTTCCTCCTGCTTGCTGAGAGGTGAGGAAGCCGCAGCTTGCCTGGCGAGATTTAGGAACAAGGGACAGGAGGAGGCACGAAACCAGCCGCGGCTCACTTTCCCAGCTCTGCCCAGACCTCACGGCTCTCGCGTGGCCCTGGCACGATGAGCGGAGGGTTCGGCGGGGAGGTGCTTGCTGCCCGCTAGGGCCGTGCGAGAGCCGTGAGGGTTGGGCAGAGCTGGGAAAGTGAGCCGTGGGTGGTTGCGTGCCTCCTCCTGCCACTCATTCCCAAATCTCGCCGGGCGAGCCACGGTTTCCTCACCTCTCAGCAAGCAGGAGGAACCAGCTGCAGCCCTCTCCTCCGCAGCGCAGACGTTGACCTTGCGGGGAGAGAGAGGGGCAGATCCTCTCAGGCGAGCGCCTTCCCCCCGCAGCCCTCCACACGAAAGGAGGACCCACCAGTAGGGGAAACTGAGCCATCGAGGCGCTCGGTGCAGGTGCCTCCAAAGGCGGGAAGGAAGGGCTGGCGGGCACTAACCTCGCTTGTTCTCCCCATGTCGGGCTAAGGGTGGCGGCTGTTTCTGCTGCGAGCAGCTCAGAACCGCTGCTGCTGCTTCGCAGCCACCCACCTGGCCTTTCTTTGAGGTGGAAGAGCTCGCTGGGCTGAAGGGACCGGCGCGTCAGAGGCGCGCAGTGTAGGGAGGTCGGGGAAGAACGGAAGAGGCCCCGGGAAATTAGCCTCCCCATGTGGGGTTGGGCTGCCCTCTCGGGCAGGGGAGGCTTTGTAAATAATTCGCTTTACCTTCGAAAGCAAAGGGAAGACGAGAACGCCTGGAGCCAAGTGTCTCCTCAGGGCTCCGGTTGCAGGGAGGAGCCCTGACTAGCCGCATATGGCTGCGCCAAACACCGTGGCATTGCTCTAATGCCACAGCAGCAAGGGAGTAGGGAAAGCAATGGTGGCCCGAACCTGAAGGTCTCCCGAATATCCAAGCTGTTGCCGCCCACCCACCCATCCAAGGATGCAAGGGGGGAATTAAGTCACCCCTGAAAAGATGTCCCAGCCATTTTTTCGGGGGTCAAAAAAAAAATAAGGCCCGGCCTTATTATGTGAGAAACACTCTATCTATCTATCTATCTATCTGTCTGTCTGTCTGTCTGTCTGTCTGTCTGTCTGTCTATCTATCTATCTATCTATCTATCTATCTATCTATCTATCTATCTATCTATCTATCTATCTATCTATCTCCATTTACTATAACAACACAGAGAAATACAAATAATGGAAAAATATTCTGTTACTTTTGAGATAGAGCAGCGTCAGCAATATGAGCCTTGTGAAGATTAGCAAGATTTTAAAAATCGATTTCTTAAAAGAAAAAGAAACACAGCACAACCATCCTTGCTTAATTTTTAATGGTACATGCATACAAAGATAGTCCTTAGTAGCAATCAACAGTCCTCACAGCTATTGTTAAGCAAGAATCGCAGGTGATTAAGCAACTTCCTGTCACCTTTCAACATACAAAGACAATGGGGAAGCCAACAGGAAGTCAAAACAGATCCTGGATTGTGCTGGCTGCTGCTGGACACAGGAGGGCACACAAGCCCCAGCAGCACAGCACAAAGCCTCATGCACCCGAACACAGAAGTGCAGCACAGTGCAAAACTCTGGGCACTCCGATCCAGCAACAGAATGCAATGTCCCAGTCACCCCAATGAAGCACAAAGACCCAGTTGCTCCAAGCCCAGCAGTGCAGCATGAACACCAATGTAGCCCCAGCTACAGCCATTCTGCACTCTGCAGCCACTGCCACCATGCCCTCTGACATCCCAAGCTGATTTTCACCATGTTCTTCCTCTCATTGCTTAGGAAACTGCACAGCCTGGCCCTTCCCGAGGCAGCTTCTGGTTATGTGTGGCTTTTTTCTTGAGGCCTCTCATGAAGAAACCACCATGCACAATCTCAAGAAGACGTTTGTATAGCTAACGTTTGCCTTGGGAGGGGCCATGCTGGACATACCAGGAGACAGCAAAGATCAGTTGGAGGCAGCAGGGCAATGGTGGGATTTTACCAGTTTCCCTACTGGTTTGGCACACCTAAAGCGCACACACAGTTTTCCAAACACCAGCTGGGGTTCTGCCACGCCAATCATCTGAGAGGATAAAGAACAGAAAAGTGCAGGGGTGGGTGGGAGGGCTGATCTTGTGCTCTTGTTAAGGATAACTTAGTTTGGGTAAAAAATAATATATAAACTATGTTCGTGAGTTTAAGTGTAAGTATCACTTTAACTGCAAGACATGTATTTTGGGTGCGGTTGTAAAATCACCATAAGAGGGAGCAAGAGAGCTCACTGTTAGCTGGCTTGTACTGGAGAGCTGACAATGATTGATGGTTGATTGATGGTGATAACTGCGTGTTTTCCCTGCTGTTGCTGAAACAAAGAAAAGGGGTTTGATTTTCTTCATATCTCTGACTGCAAAAGAGATATATTACTGGACTGATTATTTGTAAGTTTAATGACCTCTATTTTCAACACTGGACTTTGCAACTTATTAATCCCTGGATGGACTGAACTAGTGTATAACAAATGGCCTGTTTTGACTATGCTATGACTGTTGCTGGAATAAAAAACTATTTAACTGGCACAGTGTATCTGTCTTACTGAGTGTAAAACTACAACAACATTTATCTCAAATCATTTGCCTGCCTGCTAGACTGCCGTTGCACGTTCTGCTAGGATGTGTATCCCTAACAGCTCTTTTCTTCTTTCTCCTCCCAGCTGATCATCAGAGCTTCTTTTACTACTAGTTTGACTGAATCAGGCTGAACCGGTAGCATTTCACCACTACAGCAGGGGAAGGGCAGGGCCCACAGAGTGCAAGGAGCAAAATTGCAAGGAGGGGGGTGGGAGAGAGAATATTCATGGAAATGTTAAATGTAAATCAGACTCTTGGAAGACCCCCCCCCCCTTAGAGCTCTGCTCCCACCCACCCCTCAGCGCCAGTTTTCAGCTTCTGTCTGAATTCTGCCTCAAGATTTGAAGGGATGAAAGCTTTTCCCTATACCTGCAGTGGTAGAGGCCAAGATGATCTGTGCACGTAGCAGAAGGCTCTTCTGTGTGTGTGCACACCTTAGCTGGAATAGGGAATGTGTATTCTGTGCATGAGCTTGTACTTTGTGCCAGTCATTTTCACAGGGATGCCATCTGGAAAAACTGCCCTGAGTAAAACAAAGGAGCTGCCTGATAAAACACACAGTTTAGCCTTCACTTTTTTTTTCCCTCTTCCAGAAAGAAGGTTTCTGTACAGTGACTGCCTACGTTAACAATGCAAACACACTGGTCGATGCACAACAGGATTGCAAAGTGCAAGGTCTGTAACTGTTGCTTTGTAATCTCTTGATTCAGTATTGCTTGAAGTATCTTGACGATGACAAATTCATATTGCATGCATTCAGTTCTTTAGGGTTTCCTACTATAGATGTGAAAATCCTGATAAAGTTGCTGAACTACAGTTACCATAATCCTCCTCCTCTGGTCATACTTCCAAAAGATGCAGGGAATGGGTAAAACCCATCAGGCCCCAGCCAACCAGACCAATAGTAGGATCCTACCTTAGTCATGACCGGTTCTGTGGGTGATTGTGTGTGCATGCATGCACCCCTAACACCAGAAGTGGTTCTGATCAGTTCTGGAGAACAGGTAGTGGAAATTTTGAGTAGTTCAGAGAACCGGCAAATTCCACCTCTGACTGGAGATTTTACAGTATCCTTCCCCTGCCACACCTACCATGCCATGCCCACAGAACCGGTAGTAAAAAAAAATGAATCCCACCTCTGCCTAACACGCAGGCACCTAATAACCCAATCAGCTTAGAGGATGAAGAAATGAAAAGCTAAGAGCTTTTCCCACCCCCATGCGCTTTTTGGTCTTTTATCCTCTCAGTTGATTGGAGGCTTTTTTCCCCTCTTCTCAGATGATGATTGGAGGCTTTTTTCTATTACCGGTTTGGCTGAACCGGGCCGAACCGATGGCATACCATCACTGTACCAGACAAAGTAGAGGGGTTGTTGCGACTTGCAGTTCAAGATTTGGAGACACAAAGATTGAGGGCAGATGTTCGCTCTCCAAACTTGTAAGTTGGTTTCTGAACAGTTCGTTACCAGGTCCCCTAAAGTCTAGTGAAGATGTTATCTAGCCTTGTCGTGACCGCGAAATGACGCCAGGAGTCGGTGATTTCATGCAAAGCTCTTTATTCAAGAAACTGGAACCGAACCGGCGAAAGGAAAAAAGCCCGCGGCTTTTATTCCTTTCGCCGCGGCGGCCGCGGCCAATGGCAGCACTTCGAATCTCCCGCGCTCTGAATGAACCAATCGCGGGAGATTCTTAACGAGCCAATTGGCGCGGCTCGCCAGACCAATCGGAAAGCCCCGCGCTTTGGCCAATCAAAGCGCGGGGATTTCAAGTATGTTAATGAGGACAGAACACCCCTCCCCTCTTGGTTCAGTCCTTACGTTGCGTAGTCACGTAGGTAGGCGGGGCTCCGTCTGGTCCTACTTGACCTGCGCAACTCAGTTGTAGGCTGGATCTCGGCCGGTTCGGTCGGGATCTTCGTTGCTCTTGCTGCTGTGGGAACCGGCTGGTCGATCGGGCCGGTTCTTTCTCCGTAGCTCCCTCCTGGGCCTTCCGGGTTGGTTGAGCTACGGGCCGCTCCCGCTCGGTCTTTCCGGGTCGGTCGAGCTGGCTTGGCTGTTCTTTTCTGACGAGGGGTCGTGATGGCTGCGTTTCGGTGAGTACTGCTGGTTTATTTTTCCTTGTATTCGGTCTCCTGGGTATTCCCTCCCCCCTTGGCTTGCGTTACGGGGGTTGGGTTCGCCTGCGGTCCTCGACCTAAGTTGGTCGATGTGGCGTTTCCACGCTCGTCCGTCTGCTGTTTGTAGCCGGTACGAGTGTGGGCCTGTTGCTTGGGTGATGACGGCTGGGATCCATAGAGGGTCTCCCGTCAGGTTCTTGGCATATACGGGGTCCCCGGGCGTGAACGTTCGGTTTTTTGTGCTGGAGTCTGGGGGTTGCTCTGGGTTATACGTAGGGTGTAACCTGTCGAGTGGGGACCTTAGCTTTCTACCCATTAGTAGTTCGGCTGGGCTTTTGTTGGTAGTGGTATTCGGGGTTATGTGTTGGGTAAAGAGTAGTCTGTTGATTTTCTCTTGGATCTCCCCGTGGTCTATTTTCCGGATGGTCTTTTTGGTGAATTGGACCATCCGTTCCGCCCTACCGTTCGCCGCCGGGTGCGCCGGTGCTGTTAGTGCGTGGCGGATGCCCCTTTCCGCCAGGAATTTCTCGAATTCCAGTGAGGTAAACTGGGGCCCGTTGTCGGAGACGACGACGTCTGGGAGGCCGTGTGTTGCAAAGAGTTTGCAGAGTTCTTTGGTCACGGCCTCCGTGGTTGTTGTCTTCATGTTGCTTACCTCCAGCCAGTTGGAGTAAGCGTCAACTGTTATGAGGAAGGTGTGTCCATTTGTGGGTCCGGCGAAGTCTATATGGATTCTGGACCAAGGTCCCCTTGGGGTTTCCCACTCTAGGACGGGTGCTGTGGGTGGGCTGGGCCTTGTCTCCTGGCATCGTTGGCACCTAGCTACCCAGGCCTCTATCTGTTTGTCCATCCCTGGCCACCAAGCGTAACTTCTGGCCAGGGCTTTAGTTCTCACGATGCCAGGGTGCCCCTCGTGCAGCATTTCCAAAACCTTCCCCTGTAGTTTGTCCGGAATGACCACCCTGTCTCCCCATAGGATGCACCCTTTTAACAACGAGAGTTCCGTTTGGCGGTTTCGAAACGTCTTGACGGACTCGTCGTTGTCCCTTTCCGGCCACCCTTTCTCTACCCAATGCAAAACCTGCGCCAGACGCCTGTCTTTATTAGTTTCTCTGGCAATGTCTGACGCGGTTATGGGCAGGTTGGGTAGAGTCTCGATGCTGAGGGTGGTCGTCGTGGGTGCTGGGTCAGAGTCGGGTTCCGGTAGTGGCGAGCGGCTTAATGCGTCTGCATGGGAGATCGTCTTACCCGGTCTGTGTATGAGTTCGTAGTTGTAGGCCGCCAGGAACTCGGACCACCTTGTCATTCGGGGAGATAGAATGTTCGGGGTGGCCCGGTTCCCTGCAAGGATTCCCAGCAACGGCTTGTGGTCCGTTATAATGGTGAAGGGCCGGCCGTAGAGGTATTCGTGGAATCGCTTTATGGCGGCAACTATAGCCAGAGCCTCTTTGTCCAGTTGGCTATAGTTCCGCTCTGGTTTGGTGAGGGTCCTTGAAAAGAATGCGATGGGTGCTTCTTTTTTGTCGGGAAGGGTATGGCTGAGGACGGCGCCGACGCCGAAGGGTGATGCGTCGCAAGTGACGGCCAGAGGCAGGGTTTCGCTGAATTGTATGAGGACGGCGTTGGAGGTGAGGAGGTCCTTTGTTTTTTGGAAGGCGGCTTGCTCCCGTTTCCCCCAAGTCCAGGTCGCCGCCTTGTCCAGGAGCCTATGCAAGGGCTCCGCCGCCGTCGCCTTTTGGGGTAGGAAAACATTGTAAAAGTTCAGTAACCCCAAGAATGCTTGTAGTTCAGTCTTTGATTTAGGGGTGGGGGCCTCTTTGATGGCCTTGATTTTTTTGCTTGTGGGGTGAATGCCGTGCCGGTCTAGGAGGTAGCCCAAGAATTCCACTTGTTCCGTGCACAGTTGGCATTTTTCCCTTTTTACTTTTAGTCCCGTCTCTTTAAATTTAGTTAGGACCGCTCTTAGTCGACTTTCTAGTTCGGCTTGGTTGGGCGCCGACACTAGGACGTCGTCGAAATAAGGTACCACCCCCTTGATACCTTGCAATAACCTCTCCATCAGGCTCTGAAATATGCCCGGTGCCACGCTGACTCCGAATTGGAGTCGGTTGCATTTGAATGCTCCCCGGTGGGTGACGATGGTCTGAGCTTCTGCCGTTTGCTCGTCGACCGGCAACTGTTGGTATGCCTGGGCGAGATCGAGCTTGGCGAAAACCTTGCCCCCTCCCAGCGAGTGCAGTAGGTGTTGCACTATTGGGACGGGGTAAGCACTTTGTTGCAGCGCGCCATTTAGGGTGGCCTTATAGTCCCCACAGATTCTCACCGACCCGTCTGGCTTGATCGGGGTGACTATGGGGGTCTCCCACCGGGCGTGGTCTATGGGCTGCAGTACCCCCTGTTTGACGAGCTTATCAATTTGCTCGTCTATTTTGGGTTTCAGTGCGAATGGCACCCGCCTAGGTTTCAGGCGTTTGGGGGGGACCTTAGGGTCTAGGTCGAACGAGATAAGGGGCCCTTGGTACTTGCCCAGGTTTCCGTCGAAGACCTCTTGGAATTCCTGGGCTAGTCGCTGATCCCATCCTCGTCGCCAGTGTCGTGACCGCGAAATGACGCCAGGAGTCGGTGATTTCGTGCAAAGCTCTTTATTCGAGAAACTGGAACCGAACCGGCGAAAGGAAAAAAGCCCGCGGCTTTTATTCCTTTCGCCGCGGCGGCCGCAGCCAATGGCAGCACTTCAAATCTCCCGCGCTCTGAACGAACCAATCGTGGGAGATTCTTAACGAGCCAATCGGCGCGGCTCGCCAGACCAATCGGAAAGCCCCGCGCTTTGGCCAATCAAAGCGCGGGGATTTCAAGTATGTTAATGAGGACAGAACAAGCCTGGTCATGAAATGTTTGAAAACCAACCCACAAGCTCGGAGGACAAACTTCCACCTTCAACCTACACCAGAGCTACAGATATTTGCCACCATCACAAACAGTGATTGGCCATCTAAAAACAGAAATGATCAAACAGCATCAGGTTAATAAAGCTTCCAGAATTACTTACTTACAGCCTGTACCTGAATTAAGAATGTTTGACTTAAGGATGACTCGTAAATATGAAGGAGCTGTCTACTACTAAAAATGGTGAACAGTGTTCTCCTTCCTCAAGCCAATGAATTGCTGATGTCATGTGTTTTTGACATGCGGTAATCCCCAGGTTACATACATTCCCTTCGGGAATGTTCAAAGTTACACAATAAGTGCCCCCTCGTGTTTGTAAACAAGGCCCGAAACTACAAACCTTGCAGCACCATGGCAGTTGTCGCCCTTATGAACAACCACAGAGGCTCTGCAACATTTGTCTTGCACGTTGCTGGTCGAAATGGAGCTTCCAAGAGGTGGATCCACCCCTCAGATCTACCCCGTTCAGGTGTCCAGAGGCCTCCTCTGGAGGCTCCATTTTGGCTTGCAACAGGCCAAGGGAGACCTGCGGATGGCCGAACATTGGAGGGACGGATTTGCCCCTCAGAAGCTCAATTTCAGCTGGAAACCTGCCAGGTGGGCTATGGCAGCCCAAACAGAGCATCAGAGGGGCGCACGTGGCTGAGAGGCTGGAGAGGAAACTGCTTACTAGATCTTCACAAGATAAGTGACCTGGAGTGGCAAATTGCGGGGGGGAAGCAATTTGGGGAGCATGAGGAATTTCAGTGGGTCAGGTAGGCCTTGGGTAGTCTTAGGCAGGTGGCTTCTTCCATCAGTAGCTGCCGCCCCCCCCCATGGGCTTCCTGACCCCGAAATACCTCATGTGCACTTAACGAGCCTCGCATTCTATTAACAAATGCATAAGTAAAAGGATGGAGTGATCCCGTTCAAGCCAAGATTCACTCCCATGAATCCTTGGGTCACGAATGGAATGGGCAGGCTCCATTGCATTTGTAACTCGAGGACTATCTGTACAGTCTGTTTTCAGGAATTTTCAGTGGTTCTTGAAAAGTATTGCATGGCTTCAGCAATTTCTTGGCTCAAGGATGAAATAATACTGTCTGCCATTTTTAGTACAGGTAGTCCTCAACTTATGACAACTTTTACTTATGAGCCCCAAATTTATATTGCTAAGTGAAACATTTGTTAAGTGAGTTTTGCCCTGTTTTATGACTTTTCTTGCCACATTAGTTAAGTGAACCATTGTAGTTGTTAAATTAGCAATATGGTTATTAAGTGAATCTGGCTTCCCCATTGACTTTGCTTGTCAGAAGGTCGCAAAAAGGGGATCATGTGACCCCGGGACATTGCAACCATCATAAATATTGGCAAGCAGTTGGTAAGCCAGTTGTCAAGCATTCAAGGTTCACTCAGCCTTCCATCCTTCCAAGATCGGTAAAATGAGGACCCAGATTGTTGGGGGGCAATAGGCTGACTCTGTAAACTGCTTATAGAGGGCTGGAAAGCACTGCGAAACGGTATGTAAGTCTAAGTGCTATTGCTATTGCTATCCAAATGTAAATCACGTGACCATGGCAATGATCATAAATGTGAAAAATGACACTTTTTCAGTGATGTTGTAACTTTGAATGGTCACTAAAGGAACTGTTGTAAATCGAGGATTAGCTGTAATTGGCAGTACTATACAGCAGGGGTCCCCAACCACTGGTCCCCGGACCGGTACCGGTCCGTGGATCATTTTTTACTGGGCCGCAAAGCTTGTGCGCCGCCATCTTGTTTTGACGGCGCTTCCAGGTTTTCGGTTGGAAAGTGCCGTTTGGGTGCTTGCGCCTTAGTTTCGTCGAAGGGGTGGGTGGCTTCGAATGAAGAGTCGTCCCGATGGCAGTGGAGTCTCGCGTTACTCAGGTACCGGCCCATGGAAGAATAAATAATCGTGAAACCGGTCCCTGGTTCAAAAAAGGTTGGGGGCCACTGCTATATAGAATAGAATAACAGAGTTGGAATAGAATATAGTAGAATATAGTGGAATGGTATAAAGCATTATTTTTATATGCATAAATTGGTGGCCATGATGCTACCCTAGATAAAAACCATCATTCACGGTAAATTTCAAAATGCTACAGAACAATTTGCACTCGCACATTTATTTATTTTTTTGCATGGCCAACATGTGTTCAATAATCTCTTACCAAAAAAACAACAACATAGATGCAGGCTTCTATTCTTGTAGTCTTTTCTTTTTACAATAACCTGTTATAAACCTGTGTTTTTAATCTATATATTTCCATCAGTGGAAGAAAAAGTGGGACCTCCTGTTCACCTCTGTCCTGGTTGCCCCGTTGCAATTGCAAGGGACAGCCCAGAACTGGAGGAGCCTCTGCAAAACATGATAGAATCGTTTAATGCAAACAACAACGGTGACTTTCATTTCAGAATTGTGGGAATAAAAGATGCAACAAAACAGGTTTGAATTTTATCTGTACCTGCTATATCACAACTTTGCTAAGAAAATCTGGTTTGAACCTGAATCCTTTTCCAATTCAGGTCCTCTGTATTGATCGGTGACAAATAAATAAATAAAATAAAGTGCATTCATTATTTCCATTAAAAAAACCAACATAAACACAGGTTGTTATTCTTGAACCTTCTAGGTTTTGGAATAACCAAATATAAGTGTATATACAAGTTATAACCACTGCGGTGCGATGGCCTAGAGGTGAAGCTCTCGCCTCATAATCAGGAGGCTGTGAGTTCAATCCTACCTAAGTAGACACAGATATCTCTGGGCAGACTGAAAATATATCTGCTGAACGAAACACACTGCATTGGTGACAGGAAGGGCATTCGGCCACTCTGCTGGCTCCATTCAGCTGCCCCAGCTGCCCATGTTGCTAGCAACAGCAATAGCACTTAGACTTATATACCACTTTATAGTGCTTTAAAGCCCTCTCTAAGTGGTCTTCATAGTCAGCATATTGTCCCCAACAATCTGGGATCCTCATTTTACCCATCTCGGAAGGCTGGAAGGCTGAGTCAACCTTGAGCCTGGCGAGATTCGATCTGCCAAACTGCAGGCAGCTGGCAGGCAGCAGAAGTAGATTACAGTAGAGCCCTCTAACCACTGTGCCACCGAGGCTCTGATGATAAGTTGTAACCACTGCACTAATAAATTAACAGTTGGGGAGAAGGTTAAGCCACACTGTTCATGTATTGATGTTGATGTATATTTAAAAATAAAAATCCCCTCCCCCACCAAAAAAATGTTGGAAGAATATTGGAACAAAAGTACCTGATCAGGTGAAAAAGGTGACGGGGGGGGTTTTCAGGGCCAGGGGGGCAGAATTCCAAAGGGGCTTCCTGTCCTCGCCAGAGCTCTCAATCCCCTCCCTCCCACCCACCAGCAGGCCATAGGAGCACCTTCAGAGTGGGTGGGAATCTGGGGCATAGAACAACTGCTCCTTTGCGTCTCCCCTCTGAACAAAGGAGCCGTCAGAAGTGGGGGGGGGGGCGAATCAGCTGAGCTTGAAAACCAGGATATAAAGCACAGTCTAGAGCCCAGGTGGGCAGGTGGGCCCAACAGGTGATTGTTGGAGCAATTGAACCGTTTCGCTCCCAGCTGATCCTCGGAGCTACCGGTTCGTTTGAACCAGGCCGAACCAGTAGAATCCCATCCCTGATTGTAGGTCAATGATTTGGCTTCACCCATGGTGGCTTCTTTTTTTTTTTTTTTAAACAAATTGTATTAATTTTACAGAAAACACAATACACAATCCAGGCATAACAACTTGAAAAGTCTTTTCCAAAAGAAAAATTAATAATAATTAAAGAAGAAAGCCAACAGAACATATAAAATAATTTCAAATTGTAATATCAATATTTACATTATCTATTTACTTTTATATCTTATCCAGACTTCTCCTTTTATCCAAATTATATTTCTTGCTTAATAAAATTTTATTGCCTTTCATAAACATACAAAACACAAAACACAAACAAAACTAAAAGATCTTTTCTGAAGGCTGTCTGATCCCGGGTTGAAACTCTTCACACAGACACAAATTCAAACATCATATTCACTTTATATATCCTTCCATATCTTATTATCATTTTCTTTTTTTATATATATATAAACCAATTTTATCAATTTTATAAAAACAGTGCACAAAGAATCAAGGCATAACAGCTTATAAATTCTTTTCTAAGAAAAAATAATAAAAGAAAACCAATAGAACATAATGATTCCAAATTATAGTATCAATACTTTATCTATTTAACTTCATATCTTATCCCAGCTTCTCCTTTTCATCCAAATTATTTCTTGTTAATTAAAATTTTATTGCCTTTTATCAATATACAAAACCCAAAAAAACATAACAAAACCTTTATATATCCTTCCATATCTTATTACCATTTTCAATAACATTCTTTGTCTGTTCTATTTCCAACTATCCATTCATCTTTTTTCTTTTACTATACTTCTCCTATACACTAATTGGAGTGACGTCTTTAACTCATTACCCTAACTTAAAAGTACTTCATATAACACTTAATTTATCTTGGGATTCTGTTTAATAGATTCTAAAATTACACAATGAATTTTATACTCTAAATACACATATAAAAACACAATCTTATGTACCCTCCAGAATCCCTCTTTTATCCTTAATTAAATTCATCCATTGTCTCTGAATAAACTTTTTTTCTTTAGATCTTGCTTCCCACCATTGAGGCTTCTCCTCCCCCCCTTTCTTTCTTGCTTATTCTTCACCTTGCCCTTTTTACCCCTTTGTCTCTCCTCCTCCCTTTTCTTACTCCCTTTCCTTTGCTTTCTAACCTTGCATCCACCTTTCCTCTCATTTTTCTCTTTTTTGGTTGTTTTTTCAATTCTTAAAATCCCCTTTTTCTTATCCTCTTTCTCCTCCTCCCCGGAAAGAACCCATTGTTCATCAAAGATGGCTTCTTCTTCCTCTTCTTCTTTGTCCCAGTCATTCTGCTGTGTAGTCAACTTTTCATAAGTACATAACGCCATTTCTAAAAATTGAAACAAAGTGCCCAAAGTATCTTCCTTTTTATATTTTTGATATTCAGTCTTTAGTTCATCCACAAGCGATGCCATCATGAAAGGAGAAACTTTTCCCAAAACAGCCACAGTTATTTTTAATCAAAAATAATTCAAAAAAAGTTCCAAAAATTAATACTTTTCTTCCTTCTTCTCTTTCTCTTTCTGGGGTTAATGTTTAATCAAAGAGGTCCAATTACCATATACCTTTCTTTGGAATTCTAGGCAATCTCCTCCTTTTTCAGCTTCTGCTCCAATTTTTTTTCCTCTCCCTTCCCACTTGCAACATCAATTTTAAATAATCAGAAATCCATACCTCTAATAAGGGTTTTCCAATTTCTTAAGTTTTTCAATGTCCAAGAACCCTTTTGTCCATTAGCTTCAACTTTCAGAATAATTCACCTTCAATGCCCAGACATATTTCAAATCTGCTGTTTCCATGGGGTGGGAGAGTGAAGGAAAAAAAAAAAATTCCCTTTAACAGCTTCTCCGCCGCTTTCGATCTTCTTAGGGATACAATGTATCCTCCAGCAATTCAGACAGCTCAGTTCCAATGAATTTAAAAGATGTTGATTGACCCGGCTCAGCCAGCACTTTCACTTTTCTTGCTTCCTCCAGCACAATCTTACCCGGTTGCTGGCTTCTTCGTGGCGGCCATTGCTGACCGCCGCTCCACCACCTTGGGAAAAAGGGGTTTTTCCGGATGACTAGGGGGTCTGCGGCACCCCCAACCTCCTGTCCGGCTCCCCTCTCTCTTCAGCTGTCCCTACAGGGCAGCCATATCCCCTTGACCCGTTTGGATCGGGGGTACCTCAATGGCAAGCACAGTAGGAATCGCAAGCGGTCGCGAATTCCTGCTGCCACCGAAGCCACGCGGAACCGGAAACCCATGGTGGCTTCTTGTATGCCTCTAAGGGAGGACCAAGACATCTTCCCGTGGCCCTCTCACTTGATTGTTTTTATTAGAATCCTGGAGAAGGAATGGGTCCTTGGGGTCACAGAATCCAACATGAGCTGATCAGATAGCAAGCCAAGTTTTTTTTGTTCTCGTGATTCGTGCTATTCAGCATCCAGTCTCAATGCAGTTGCTAATCATTTTTCTCCTTGAATTTCAGGTTGTGGTCGGGACGAAGTATCGAATTAACTTCACCATTCAGCAAACAAATTGTTCCAAGGCTGAAGTTGAGAAGCTAAGTGAAGATTGTACTCCTGCTAAAGCTGGTGTAAGACACTGGGATTAAGCCTTATGGAGGTTCTCACTCATCCAGGTCATGGTTGTCCCAAAGATGCTTTTGCAAAAGGCAGCTGGGGTTTCTTGTTTTTCCTTGAAGACATTTCACTTCTCTTCCAAGAAGCAGCTTTTGAAAAAGCACTTTTGGGAGGACCCTGGGATTTGTTCTAGAGGAATATTTTACTTCAGAGAACAAGAGTTAATTTGAAAACTGATACTTGAAATACAATGATGAGAAATGATGCAATTTCCCATAGATGCGTATTAAGCCTTGAGATAATCTTTCGGATAGGGCAATCCTACGTATCTCTAAAGCTCTAAACCTGTGATGGCAAACCTATGCCACGTGTGCCAGAAGTGGCATGCAGAATTTTTTCTCCAGTCATGCCAGCCATCACCCATTGCTCTTCTGGGTTCTGGTGCGCATCTGATCTTTGCACGCACAGGAGCATCAGAAACCGGAGAGCAGCTACCGGAGAGTGCATGTGTATGCCAGCCAGGCGGTCTTCACACATGCATGTGCATTAAAAACTGGTGGCCTGGATGCATGCACAAGCCAAGAAGCTAAGCTTCAGGTTTCTGGTGCTCTCAAGTGTCGGGGATCTGGTCTCCCAGTTTCTGGCACACACTTTGGCACTCAGTGCTGAAAAGGTCAGCCACCACGACTCTAAATCCTAAATACAAGTTAATAAAACTCATCTGCCAAAGCAAACCAAAGGATTAATAGGATGACTTCATTCGTCCAACAGGTCCACTTTGAACTACCCAGAGCCATTTTTTGGTTTACTAAAATACTATAATTTGTTACTAGGAAATCTTCATAAGAAAATAGCGTTGGGATAAAATTAGGCAAAGTAAACTCCATCAACCAGTTTTCCCCCTGGGTCATCCAGAAATTAAGATTCCCAACACAGTTGCACCCCCCTTCATTGGGAATGGTTTTCAGAGTGTGCGGAATCACATATGTGCACACACAGGTGAACAGATCCAGATACAAAATGATATCGGGGTAATAGGTCATGATTTTTATTGTGTTAATTTAGATTCCCTGACTGAACATTCTGAAAGAATTTTTCTTCCCCTGAATCATAGACCAAAGTCATAAAAATATTCAGAAAACAAATATTTTGTCATCTTTCGGGAAAGTGAACATTTTTTCCACATCAGCACTCAAATTATAATTCTTCTACATCATAGATTGTTTCTCACACCAATGTTGAACAAGAGATGAGTGTTTCCCCTTCTGTTTTGTTTGGGTGACAGGAGTGGTTCTTCTGCCATGGCTCAGTTCACATAACACTCTGGGAGCCATCCAGCAAACCTGAAGTAACCTGCAGCGAGGCACAAATTTCAGAGGTATTCAAATCTGCCTTCATTCCTCTCCTCAATTACATTCTCCTCCTAATACAGAATGTGAAAATCAGCATATAGGCTCAGAGAGATTGCTTCCATGTTTCCTCAAAAATAAGACCGTCATATTTTTTTTGCCACCAAAAAAGACACCAGGTCTTATTTTCGGGGATATCATCCACTGACTCACCTCATTTGCATGCGTTGCCCCCCCCCCCCCCGGCCTCCCTTTCACTGTCAGAGGCCTTCAGGAACTTCTTCTTCTGTGGCCAGCAAGGCTTTCTTGAAGGCCTCTGCAGCCGATAACAGAGCTCTGGATTGATCCAGAGCTTTGTTATCCGCTACAGAGGCCTTCAGGAAAGCCTTGCCAGCTTTACCAGTTGCAGAAGAAATGGCAGGCAGGTGTCAGGGTGTGCGAGGCCTGGCTACAAATGTGCAAAGTTAAGTTGTAGGGCAGCTCCACCTCCCCATCCCCACCTTAATTTTTACCCATGCACTCTGGAGTGGACGGGATCTTAATTAGGGCTTATTTTGAGGGTAGGTTTATATTGGGCATATGTGTAAAAACCAAGCTAGCACTTACTTTCAGGGTAGGTCATATTTTGGGGGATATTTCCCAGGGAACTAGTAACCAGCTTCTCAGATGTTCAGTTGTAAAGTTATAAAGATAAATTAGAGGAAGCGATCGTGAAGAAGCTGAGAGATATGATGTGCACTCATGCAATTGTTTCTCTTGAAAATAGTTAAAAGCTATATTGGTGTTGGAGCATAGCATACATGAGCAGGGACAAACATGGTGCATTTGGACCAGAGTTTCCATATTTCCTAGGAATAGAGATTGCCAATAATACATATGGAGGTCATCAAGCTAAAGAAAATTGTTTTTAAAATGTTGCTTTATAAGTTTAATACAAGTGCAGAGTGA
Organism: Hydrophis major; assembly: GCA_033807585.1. NCBI lineage: Eukaryota > Metazoa > Chordata > Lepidosauria > Squamata > Elapidae > Hydrophis > Hydrophis major. Next base: position 8,205,472 of record CM066331.1, read on the forward strand.
GTTGCAGTTCCTTCAGAGAGCACATGTTCTACCTTCGCTGCCTTGAACATGTATGCAAATGTTCAATGATACCTATGGAAAGGCTTTTTGAAAAGCATCTTCACTGTATAGTAATTTGAACATCCTTTGGCATTGCCCTCCTTTGGGATTGGAACGTAAACTGACCTTTTCCAATCCTGTTGAGTTTTTCCAAATTTGTTGGCATATGGAGTGCCGTACTTTAATATCATCGTCTTTTAGGATTGTAAATTGCTCAGCTGGAATACCATCTCTTCAGCTAGCTTTGTTGCTGGTAATGCTTCCTAAGGCCCACCTGGACTTTGCCTGAGGTCTGCAATTGCACCTTTGTAAATATGAGGAACATTAAGACCTTCCTCACAGAGTTCTTCTGTGTATTCTTGCCACCTCTTCCTCATTTCTTTTTCTCTACTATTTTTGTCCTTTACCATGCTTGTCTTTTCAGGAAACCTTCTCTTGATATCTCCAATCCTCTTGATGACATCTCTAGTCTTTCTCATTCTATTGTTTTGCTCCATTCCTTTGCTTGGTTCATTGAAGGAGGGGCTTCTTATCTTTCCTTGCTATTCTCTGGAAATCAGCTATTCAGCTATTTGTAAAGCCTCCTCAGACAGCCACTTTACTTTCTTGCATGGTTTTTAATTTTCTGCCTCCTGTATAACGAGCAGAATTGGCTGATATACTGTGTAATTACAGTATATTAGTGCTTTGTTAAACTAGAAACGTGGAACAAATTATGTGAAATGCATTTAAATAAATACATTGCTTGGAGAATTCCCAATAATTAAACAATTAAACATTTTCAGATACCTCCAGATATTTTATTAAGGGTACCTCCAGGTTTCACCCCTTTCCGAAACGCAGACATGACTCAAATGGAAGGACCAAATGTTGTGAAGAAATTCCATCCTGAGCCTAAGGGACACCGCACTCATGAAAAAAAGCAGAGCTTTGGCCTTGCCAACAAACACAGACATGGCCACAGACACAGGCATAAAAAGCCAACAGAGAGTTCTTCTGAAGAAGTTATAGTTCTACTACCTGTTGAAACTCCAAGTCAACTGCCTACTTCAAAAGCTTTTCTGGAACAGGAGGCTAACAGTAGAAGTCCCCATGAAGAACTAGTTGGATTTTCTGATGTCTTCCCAGTGCACGGTAGCTCTACAGATTCCCCCATTTTCTTACATCAACTGCCGGATCTACCAGAACCACCAAAATGTCCTGGGACACCATGGAAGCCTATAAGGGATCCAGAGCCTGTAGATACCGCTTTTAGTGATTTCGATCTTTTGGATGCTCTCCAGGATTAAACGCTTTTAAAGGCAGTGAATTATTTCTCCAGAAATGTTCCACTTTTGGAAATGATAACGTTTTTTGGGATTTCTGACTGCATAAAAGCAATCCACTTAAATATAGTTGCAACCAAGGTTGGTCAGCAGCATCGATCTGCCTAGTTTCTTAAGGTATTGCAAGATACAATAGTTACCAAATAATGAAACAAGAACTATAATTCAGTCAGCTCCATCAGCCAGCAATATGCACAACTGCCTTCTGCAGGACCAGCATTGCCTGCATTCAATCCTGGAGGGAACAAAAAATTCCTGGAACACAAAGGGGCTTTTGCATGACTACAGCAGTTAAGTGAATGAATTGTGTTAATTTTCTCTACAGTCAATCCGGATGGAATTTCAAATGTGAGTTACTTTCCTATACTTATTTCCTACACCATGATTATTTTATGATAAATCTGTAGTAAGTTCAATGCAATTATATTAATTAGTCCATTCTATTACTGGTTTGCGATATATTTTTTGTTCATGCACTTTCCCTTGGCTATTGCAAATAAAGGACATGTACCAAAGCACTGGAAGGCTAAATTTGCTTTATCTAAAACATCAGAAAAGTCAACTGAAGCCTTTGTGAAATTTAAGACTTCAGAGCCCAAATTCATGAGCAATGAACAACTTCTCAAAATAAAGGTTCCCCTCCCTCCTATTCTGAAAAAAAAACTCAAGCTTTGACATATCCATGCATGCCCCAGCTAGGAAACAACTGGATGGTTCTTCTTAGAATGCTTGTCTTGCAGACATGTGGCAAAATATTACTATTCATTGCACAGGCAATCAGATGTTTAGGCTGGATTTGGCATTATCAAGTCCTTCCCAAAGACCTGGAATGGGCAGATGTTGATGATGTTCAAGATATTCAGTTGTAAGCTGTTATGAGTACATCTGCCTTTAACAATTAACTGATGATTTTGCCAATGCCAATGTTGTTTAAGGGGTGTTTCAGATGTTTTCTGGATTGCACCCAAGGTACTAAGTACTATAGGGTACTATCTTTGTTTCTTAAAATCTATATGCATGATTCCCAGCAACTCTTCACGATTTATGAAGCTTTTCCATGATTTAGCTAGGCAGGTTTTCTCATTTCTGATAGCGGGAAGACTTTGCACTTAATGGATCTGTAGAAAGTCAGCACCTCCCTCCCTCCTAGAAGGATGAAATATTTTGAGGAATATTAAAAACGCAGAATATTATATTTTCCTAAATGAGAAATCCAAAAATGTGGTTTTTTTTTTAGAGGCAGGAAGCAGCTCCAATCTCCCTGTCCCCAAGCAGAAACTGAGGAGGTACCTTTTAGAAATGCAGATTTGGTGATCCATTCAAGACAGGATATTTTTAAACTCCCTGCAGCAAAGTCTGAACAAAGGCAGAATGGTAGGATTAGCCCCCTCACTCAAGATCCAAAACAGAATGAAAGCCATTAAGTCAAAGTAGGAATTGCCCAACACTCTTTCAGAACACAAGCCCCTTCCTTGCATGACCCCCAGAGCAGTCCACACTTCACCTGGGAGTCAGGTAAACAATAAGCCAGAGGCTGACCATATTAGCTCAGACAAACACCTAGAATTTTCATTTCCTCTTTTGCCTATAGGACCAGCTATGATCTCTACATGACCCCATAGGAATCTGACAACAGCCAATAGAATACAGGTTCTTGCACAGGAACAGGAAGCTCAAGTGCAAAGCCTAAAAACATGTTTAAAAAACTCCACTCTCAACTCCATTTGGTCAGCTGCCCAGAATCACAAACCCATGTGGTTCTGCTTCATCAATAAACCATATTTCCAAACAGCCTCCCTGTTTCCAGTATCTTTTTCCCAGCCTGGAACCAGGTGGATATTTCTTCCCACAGACCCAACTGTGTTTTCAAAATGGCTCTCTAGCTCTTCTCAAAAGGCAACAGTGGAACAATGACATAAAACTCTTCAAAGGTCTCTTATGAGATTATCTGGCCTGTGCAAGCGAGATGCATGTATATCCATGGTAGTGTAGTATAAATAAAAGCCAAGATTGCCCAAAGCGGTGTAGAGACCTAGTAAAGGACTACAATTAATTGTAAGGGCAAAACACAGAGCCTTAGAGATAATTTGTAGCAAAAGGCAGAACGGCTGGTTTTATTGTTGTTCTTGGCCATCAGCTGCGAAAAAAACAGCAGTCATCACTCCCACAAAGTTTGTTTTATTTTATTAAATTGATATGCTACCTATCTAACTGTTGCAATGACTATAGGAGGCAATAATAATAATAGTAATAGTAATAATAGTATGAATAATTTGCCACTTATGCAAAGAAGCTGAAGAAACAGTGGACAACCTGGTAAGCTGCTGCAAGAAGATTGCACAAACTGACTACAAGCAGCGGCATGACAAAATAGCAACAATGGTGCATTAGAAGATCTGCAAGAAATGTCATTTGCCTGTAAGCAAGAACTGGTGGGTCCATAAAATAGAAAAAGTCATAGAAAATGAAGAAGTTAAATTGCTCTGGAACTTCAGAATCCAGACAGGCACCTGCTACAATAACACCCCAGACTTAACAGTCATCGATAAGAAAGACAAAAAAAGTCTGGATAGTGGATGTGGCAGTGCCTGGAGACAGCAGAAGAGAAGAAAAAGAACCGGAGAAGATAACAAAGTATAAAGACCTACAAATAGAAATAGAACCACTGTGGCAAAGGCAAGCAAGGGTAGTACCAATAGGTCCCAAAACAACGAGAGCACCACTTGAACACCATAGGCATTGTCAAATTTGCCATCAGTCAATTGCAGAAGGCAGCTTTACTTGGAACGGCTTCCATCCTGCGTCAATATCTGTAACACCATCAAACGTCAAGACTTGTCTATCCCAGGTCCTTGGTAAGTACTCGATAGGTAGACAAAAATGCGAAACCCAGTTTGAACATCTGGCTGACTGTGCGATTAATAATAATAATAATAATAATAATAATAATAATAATAATAATAATAATAATAATAATAGTTCTTGTTATTTAAAGAATCCTTCCCGTCTAAATAGTTTGGAACTACAAGCCCCAAAATTCTTAGCCCGTGTAAAAATTCCTATCGTGCTTTGCAAAATCCAACAGGCTACACAGAGGACATGGCTTTTTTCTTGCTTGGACATCTAAAATGTACCTTGCAGCCTTGAGAAGAGACAAAAACAGCTTCTAAATCCCTCTGAAATCTTAAAGGGAGGCCTCGGGGAACCCCTTTTTGAGGGGAGGGGGAGGGGAGAGCTGCAAAGGAGACTGTAATGTAGAAAAACAGAGTTGGAAGGGACCTTGGAGGTCATCTAATCCAACCCCCTGCTCGAGCAGGAGAGTCTTATTCCAAATATTAGCCTCTACCAAGGATTGAACTCACAGTGTCCTGATTTTGAGGCAAGAGCTCCACCTCTAGGCCACCGGAGCTGTCTTGCATTACCTCATTCCTCCCAACAGCAGGACAGGGCCCTGTGGCAACCTTCCTTCATGTCCTTTTTGGAAAAGAGAAAAGGACATTATTATTCTAAAAAAGATGGGTTTGTATTTTTATGGTCACTGCTACCAAAAAGGTTTCTACTCCTCCATTACTGATACTCCATTACTGATACTCCTCCATTACTTGTGGTGATTTAGTCTTCTCCCACGATCATATATCCCTCCCAGGAATGTATTTTCTCCTTGCCGTTTATAAAAGCCGTTGGTAAGCTTGTCTGCAAGATCCTATTTTACACAGCAGGTTTTGCTTTCTCTTTTGAGCTGTCCTGCTGATTGAGAGCTACCAAGTTATAGGCTGAAGAAACCAATTGCAGCCACTTGGTGACAGTCACGTTACGATTAGAATGCCAGGCATCCCTGAAGATTTATTTGTCGAGGCTTCTGGTTTCTTCCACTTAGACCATTAGGGGGCAATAAAGCTGCCCATGCTTCATACTCCTCCTTCCTTGCTATCACTCAGTCCACCAGCTTTCAGTAAAGGCTTATGACTTAGACTTAGAACAACTTGATTGTCACTTTAAATGTACACTAATCGGCATACATTAAAATGAAATGTTGTTGCGTACTGCTCTCAAAGGGTCACCCTCTCCAATATGCACTACATAAACAGGACAAAATAATAAATTAATGCAAAATTATGCACAGTCTAGTTCAGATGTATACATGTACATCGAGAAAAATGAACCTTGCAAGTTTGCCAGATTGATGGCATAGGGAACAAAGCTGTTACAGAACCTGGTAGTCCTGCCAGAAATACTTCAAAAACCTCCTCCCAGGGGGAGGGGAGCTACAGAAACAGACCGTATAGTGGGTGTGTGGGGTCTCCAATGATGTTTCGAGTTCTAAACACATAGTGCTTATAAACAGCATCCTGAATAACAGGAAGCAAGCTTCTTATAATCTTCTCCGCTGTCCTCATCACTCTCTGTCGGAACTTCCTACCTGAGGTGCTGCCCCCAAATCAAACAGGGATGCACTTTTGTTAAAACACTCTCGATCATGCCTCTGTAAAAAGTGGCCAGGACAGAAGGAGAAAGATGTGTGCCCCTCATCCGACGGATGCTGGTTCGCAAGGATGGAGAGAAGGACTGAAAATGTCAAGCCAATCATGCTGATTGGCATGATTATCATGGGCCACCTCCAAAGGCTCCATTCCACGACACCATTCTTTGTTTCAGGTGATACCCGGCGCTCAGATTTGAGAAAGAAGAGATCAGCCCTCCCTGCAGATCATTTTTCACAGCTCTGGCATTGTCGGTTATTGAGCAAGGCTCATGTTTCCAAGCAAGTTTATGACAGGAAAATCTAAAAGAAATCTTGAACCAGCAAATCTGTCACATTTGATATATACTGTATAATTTGAAGTTTATATATATATCAACACACAAAGTAGACAGTTTGGTTAGAATGTGCAGCTCTTAAAAATCATTTTACCTTATATAACCCAAAGAAATGCATTCTTTTATGAATAATAGACTTTCCTAAATAGAATCAGAAACAAACCATATGCTCTGATCAGCGTCATATAGATGTTCTGGAACACAAACTCCAAAACAATGTTGGGGGAGAAAAATTAGGCAAAACCAGTGGACTTCTTTTTCCATACATCATATTTTAATAGTATTTTTTTCCTGCCAAGGACCCATTAAAAATTGTGGTATAATATGAAAATAATAGGTCCGAGGTCTCCAGGCTGTGCAGAATATCTACTTTATTAAGTCAATATTTCTGAGGAAGAAACAATAGATTCATTAGAACTACATTACAGAAAAACACAACTCCCAGGCCTTATAAGGAAATTATAACTCTGCTACACCCAGAACAGTATAGTTTGCACATGATGCACTGGGAATATGCTGTGCACATACCCTTGCATTTTTGTCTCTGGCTGAAAAAGTTATCCAGATGCTCAGGAAAAGAAGGTTTTCATGTCCCTTTTGAGATGTGGGTTTGGATCCTGGTCCTTATCTGCTGTCATTATTTATTACTGAGAATTCTGCTCTGTACCATTCCCAACTGGCTCTGAGCAATGTATAAAGAAAGAAACCTAATACCGTTTTTAAAAAAGGAAAATAAAAAAAACAATACGTAACAATGCCTTCCGCTGAGGTCAGGCCAAATGGGGGTCCCCAAGGCCAGGGATTTTATTCTACCAGTTTGGATCTGTTCTGTAGAACCAGTTGTTATGATTCTGGGTAGTTCAGAGAACTGGCAAATCACGCCCCTGGCTGGCCCCTCCCCTCCCAGTCAGTCTTTATTGCACATGAGTGACATCACGTGCATGCCCGACATCGCTGACCGAGTTCTCTGCCTGTAGTACAAGTGAATTAAAAACATTGTGTAAAGTATTCTTTGCTCATCCTGAAACCTCAGCATACAAGTCTAAAGTGACCAGGTGGTTCTGGTGAAAATGGCCTAACTGCATATTTCTTTGCATCAACCAAGGACTGGAAATTTGTCACTTGCAAATAAAAGCATCCAATTCTTAAGGTGACAAATGAGCCGATTTGAGAGGCCCTGCTCTCCACTTGCAGATTTTGCAAAAAAAGACCTTGTAAGTTTTCTAAGCCAACTGCTTATGATGCAGCTTGCAGAAGGGCTGTGGGAATTATATGTCCATTTTATGGCTTCTTCAAGCGAGGAAGGCAGCCTTTTGGCATCTGCAACAAGAACATGGATCAACGTCTGTCATGTTTTGCATGCAGCCACTTTGAACTGTATGCAGAGAACTTGCAATGCTCATTAAAGTAAAGTAAACACATCTGTGCTAGTTGGTTCCGGCTCTAGGGGGTGGTGCTCATCTCGGTTACTAAGCCGAAGAGTGTCCGAAGATGTCTCCGTGGATGTCTCTGTCCGAAGATGTCTCCGTGGTCATGTGGCCAGCATGACTAAATGCCCAAAGGTGCACAGAACGCTGTTCCCTTCCCACCAAAGGCATCCTATTTTTCTACTTGCATTTTTACTTGCTTTCCAGCTACTAGGTTGGCAGAAGCTGGGACAAGTACAGGGGCTCACTCTGTTATGCGGTGCTAGAGATTCGAACCACTGAACTGCCGATCTTTCTGATCGACAAGCTCAGCATCTTAGCCGCTGAGCCACCACGTCCTGCAACGCTCATTGGAGTTCCTCAATTAGAAGCAGTAGAGCCACAGAGACTAGACCATTCGCCATAGATCAAAGGCCCAGCAGTCCAGAGGAACCTCGAAACCTTAGCCTATCAAAACAACAGTAAGAAAAAATTGAGATATTTTTCGGTCCATTCATTTTCCTCCCCTTAGAGGTACAATGACTTAAAGACGCTGGAAATGGTCTCTGCTCTGCTGGCTCAAGTCCTAGCACCATAGGGCAGGAGAGAGCTCCCATCACTTGCCTCAACATCTGCTCACCGAACAGTTCGAAAGCATGCTACATGTGATTAGATAAGTAGGTACCACTTCAGTGAGAAATATGGCGGTGTTTTGTGTGGATGGTAGGACACCTGTCAGGGATGAACCTGCCCAGATGTGACGCCTAACTGGGAGGTGACATCAGTGGTGAGAGGAGACCCCAGATGATGCCACAGGATGCTGCTTGTCTTTCCGATGCTGAGTTTGTTTGCTCCCTGTGATGCACCATGGATAAGCACGACTAAACAAATTAGCACTTTTCTGCAGCCAAATTACTACATGCTAACGTTCTAGGCTCCTGGCTAATTGTAACATAGGATAGGATGGGATGGGATAGGATAGGATAGGATAGGATAGGATAGGATAGGATAGGATAGGATAGGATAGGATAGGATAGGATAGGATAGGATAGCTTTATTGTCATTGCATTCCATAAATACAATGAAGTTTTAAAGCTACTCCAGCGCAATGCCCCAAACACCACATCACAATCACACTACAGGGTATTTTAAAATTACAGTAATTATTATAATAATAATAGGACTAAATCACAAATGCCCTATTTGATTCAAGACAATTACTGCCTTGGCAAAGAATCTATTAGTCCTCATTTTAAGACACTTATAACGCCTCCCTGAAATCGAAATATGAATGTCCAGGATGAGAATGGTTTGTGGAGATTTTTAGTGCTCTAGAGAGGAGTCTGGTCTTCGCAATCTCTTCCAAAGAAGAAAGAGAGCAACCGATGATTTTTTGTGCTGTGTTTATAACTCTGGAGCATCTTCTTATCCACTGCAGAGTATCCAGCATACCACACCGTTACACAATATGCCCAAATGCTCTCAATGGTAGAACAGTAAAAAGTAACCAGCAACTTCTCACCCAAACCCACTTTTTTTCAGCAACCTCAGAAAGTGCAGGTGCTGTTGGGCCTTCTTTGCAGTGGCCATAGTGTGGACCAACCAAATAAGGTTGTCGGAAATGTGGGTTCCTAAAAATTTAAAACTATGAACTCTTTCCACACAGTCTCCATTGATATATAGTGGGAGAGGCTCTGCTTTGCATCTTCTGAAGTCTATAATCAATTCTTTGGTCTTTTTGATGTTCAGAGTGAGGTTATGACTCTTATACCACAAGACCAGTCTGAGGACCTCGGACCTATAGGCTGTCTCGTCTCCTCCTGATAAGAGTCCCACCAACGTGGTGTCATCTGCAAATTTTATTATAGAATTGGTGGGATAAGAGGGAGTGCAGTCATAGGTGTAGAGTGAACACAAAAGGGGGCTCCGCACATAGCCCTGTGGAGAGCCAGTGCTGAGAGCAAGAGTGGAGGAAAAATAGCCATACAATAAATAGCCATCACCATACAATAAATAATAAATAAATAATTAAAGTTGCCAACGTTGGACACCCCTGAGCTAGAACTTTGACCTGACCCAAGGATGACTTTTAACCCCCCAATATTCCGAGTTACCTCAATCCATTTCAGGCAACACAAAGGACACAAGCTGGCAATTGCAGACTTCCTTGCAGGCAAAATGAAGAAAAAGACAAAGACCTCCTCCTGATACTTATAAGGGAGATTCAAAAGCATGGTTTTTCTCATAAGGAAACTGGGGAATGAAGGGGAAAGGAACCAGGACTAAAGCATGCAAGAATGTGGAGATTCTATGGGTTCTGTAGTTTTTACAGATTACAGATTAACAAAATTGGAGGGGATTTTGTAGGTCATCTAGTCCAGAGCTTTCAAACTCGAGGCCCAGAGACCGGATCTGGACTGCAAGGTGCTTAGATTTGGCCCGCAGGCCTTCCCTGAAAACAGTGAAGGACTGGCCTGTGGTGCCTCTGCCAGCGAAAATGGAGCTCAGGGAGGCCGTGTAGCAAAGGTTTGTAGAAGGCTGTCGCGGCCCAAAACAGCGCCCAGGAGGGCCGTCGTGGTCAAAAATGGTGCCTCAATGAATGACATTGAGCTGGCCACATTCACCCTGGCCACGTGCACTTGGCCCCCTGAGGTCAAACACAACCCTGATGCAGCCCTCAATGGAATCGAGTTTGACACCCCTCATTTAGTCCAACCCTGATAGTTCTAGCAATGACACCAACTCTCTGGCACAGTTCAATGCCTTATCCTTGGCATTCTCGGAACTAAAGTACTGTGAAATTCCTAACTCCGAATGCATATTTGACTACACAAAGCCAGAGAAATTGAGTCTGTTGACACTTCATGGCCAAGATATTCAATAAAAGACGGGTGGGAAATCAAACATGATCCTTAGTGACAAAATGGACATAGCCAGGCACTTCTCTTAACAGTAGCACTAAACTCATTTAGTGCTTTCTTCTTCAACTTTCTCTCTTCCCACCCACCAGCCTAAGACTCTTTCAGATTACAGGGGTCTCCTCTCCACACATTAATCAGTCCTAAGACCTTACCTAGTCTTAAGAGATCAACTAAGGTGAGTGAAGTACTGCACTTTTTAATAAATGGGAGAATAACTTTGAGAAACTGTAGGAAAAGCAGCCAGGACAACAGTCAAGACAAGAGACAAGAGCTATCTCAACGCCCAGAAGGGAAGAGGGTGTAGAAAGCGCTTCAGATGGAGCTTCCAGGCATTTCCATTGTCTGACTCTAGCTGATCCAACGGAGCTGCGCAGGTCAAGTAGAGTCCACCATCGCCCCACCTACCTGTGTGACTACGTCAGTTAAGCAGCGCTGATTGGGTAACGCTCTTTCCAAGAGGGGAGGGGTGTTGAATATTAATGAAGAGAGGAGTCAAGGAATGAAGGCTTCATTCCGGTCCCCTTTTACAGTGGGAAATAATAGTTTAAATTCATAGGTCTACCTGTTCGTCGGGAAGATTGGTTTGAGCTGTCCGACAGCTCCCTTTAAAAAGGAGAACTGTCAGACAGGCAAGACCCTGGGTGGTACTGATCTACTCAATAAAGAGTTGCATTCACTATTCTCTGTGCCCTGCTTCTTCAAGTTAACAAGAATATTATATTTCCCTAAAAGAGAAACATGTTTCTAAAGACAGATACAAAGCTGAGGCCAGCCTTTAGAAATACAGATTTGGTAATCCATTACTCGCAGCAGCAAGATCTGTAGGATCAACCCTCACTCAAGATCCAAACCAGGAAAGCCTTTAAGACACAATAGGAATTGCCCAACACACTTTGAGGACACAAGCCTCCTCATTACATCATCTCAGACAGTCCAGGCTTCAACCAAACTCCTCAGACAACCTATAAAGTTAGCTATGACCCTTACAACAACCAATAGAATACATACTCTTGCACAGGAACAGGAAGCTCAAGTTCAAAGCCCAAGAGAGGGTATAAAAACCCCTCACTTCCACTCCATGTGGTCAGCTGCCCAGGACCTCAAACCCACGTGGTCCTGTTCACCAATAAACCATCTTTCCAATCAGCCTCCATGTTTGCAGTATCTTTCTCCCCACTTGGAATTGAATCGGATGGATATTGCTTCCAATGATGGCATGCATAATCCTTATCCACCTCTTGACCCAGAAATCTCTGGAAGCCACTGGGACCCTGTTAAGTCCTGAGCATGGGCTCAAGGAACGGAGACGAGACATCGAACGGTGACTTCAACTCTTTATTATGAAATAAGAACAGAGCAAATACTTGGGCGGCAGCAGCTCTTTTATAGAGCTGGCTGCTGTCAAAACAACCAATGATTTGAGTTTACCGCTCTCACAAGCATCCAATCAGAGAGGCCCATTAACAGCCAATCAGACTGGCCAGAAACGACCAATCACGACTTGCAATTCGCGGGCCAATGAGAAGTGCAGGATTACGAGCCTGCTGCAAAGTAAAGCTATTTAGGGTTGTTACTGATGCGTTGGCTTAGTCCATAACACCCCTCCCCCCCAGGTTCCGTCTGAGGGGTGGGGTGACGTATTCTCATAAATAGGCAGGTCACTTCACCTGTCTGCTTGACCTGTGCTGTTCCACCGGTTTCTGTCTTGGCTCTGGTTCCGGTGGGCTGCTACCTGGGCTGGATGGTGAAAACGGTCCCGCTGTTCCTTCGAATGGCTCTGGGCTGTTCTCTCTGTTTCCGCCAGTGCTGTCTTCCAGGTTCCCTGGATCTGTTGCCATTGCAGTGCTGTCACGCGGTGAGGCTACTCCCCGGCTCGGTTCTCCTTCTGGCGGTGAGTATCCCCTGGTTGGTTGTGTAGACTGCTGGGTTTCGATTGTTAAGTCATCTGTTATTTCTTTTTCAGCCTCCTCGATGTTCCTTCCGCCCCCAGTTAGAGATTCAGGGGCTGAGATAGGACTAGGTACTAGTCTGGAACGGAGTTGGTCTATGTGGCATTTCCACATCTTACCATCTGCAGTTTGTAGGCGATAGGATCAGGGTCCTGTAAGTTGCGTTATGGTAGCGGGGACCCACAATGGGTCGCCCAAGAAGTTTTTTGCAAATACGGGGTCACCTTCCTGGAATGCCCGACACTTGCTGCTGGATCCTGGGGGTTGTTCAGGCATGTAATTTGGGTGGAGGCGATCGAGATGCGAGCGAAGTTTCCAGCCCATCAGGAGTTCAGCTGGGGTTCTGTTTGTGGTGCTGTTTGGGGTTATGTGTTGGAGGAGAAGCATCCAGGTTATTTTGTCGTCAATGCCGTGGTCCATTTTGTGCAAAGTCTTTTTTACAAATTGAACCATTCGCTCAGCCCTACCATTGGCCGCAGGGTGAGATGGCAATGTTTAGGCATGGTGGATGCCCCGATCTGCCAGGTACTGTTCGAATGCCAGGGCAGTGAATTGGGGGCCATTATCGGAGACCAGGACATCCGGCAATCCGTGGGTAGCGAATAGCTTATTCAGTTTTTTAGTGACCGCCTCTGTGGTGGTGCTTTTCATCTTGTGGACCTCTAACCCCAGTTAGAACAGGCATTCACTGTTAGGAGGAAAGTGTGCCCTCTTGTGGGTCCTGCAAAATCGATGTGGATACGGGACCAAGGGCCTTGAGGCGTTTCCCACTGAGTTGGGGGAGTTTTTGAAGGAGAAGAGCAAGTCTCCTGGCATTTGCTGCACTTTGCTACCCAGATCTCTATCTGTTGGTCTAACCCAGACCACCATGCGTAACTCCTGGCCAATACCTTTATCCGCATGATGCCTGAATGTCCATCGTGCAACATTTTTAATACCTTATGTTGCAATTTCTCTGGGATTACAACTCTGTCTCCCCACAAGATGCAGCCCTTTTGGGAGAATAGTTCTGTCTGTCGATTTCTGAATGGCTTGAAAGTGTCATTGGGTGCGCTGACCGGCCAACCCTGTTCCACCCAGCTGAGGACTCGTGCCAAAATAGGGTCCTTTTTTGTTTCTGAGGCGATGTCTCGAGCGGTCAGCGGCAGCAATTTAAGGGTTTCGATTTGCAATACGGCTAAGGTTGGAGCTGGGTCCTCTATAATGTCTGGTAATGGAAAGTGGCTCAAAGCATCAGCGTGGGGAATGGTCTTCCCCGGGCAGTGTTGCAATCGGTAATCGCAGGCGGCTAAAAATTCCGACCAATGTGTCATTCTTGGTGATAAGATATGGGGAGTTGGTTTGTTTCCCGCCAAAATACCAAGTAGCGGCTTGTGGTCTGTAATTATGGCAAAGGGTCTCCCATACACATATTCATGGAAACGTTTAATTGCGGATACAATAGCGAGAGCCTCTTTATCAAGTTGACTATAGTTCCTTTCGGTCTTAGACAAGGTTCTTGAAAAGAACGCAATAGGTGCCTCATTCCCATTTGGTAGGACATGGTTTAAAATGGCTCCCACTCCGAATGGTGAGGCATCACAGGTAACCGTTAAGGGTAGAGTCTCATTGTATTGCATTAATACAGCATCGGAGGTTAAGAGGTCTTTTACTTGTTGGAATGCCTGTTCTTCACGCCGTCCCCAGACCCAGGAAGCCTTTTTGTCGAGAAGTCTATGTAGGGGCTCGGCTACAGTCGCCTTCTGGGGCAAGAAGATGTTATAAAAGTTAATGAGTCCCAGGAAGGCTTGGAGCTCTGTCTTATTCCTAGGTCTCGGGGTGTTTTTGATTGCGATTAGTTTTTTTTCGGTGGGGTGGATTCCCTGTCTGTCGAGAAGGTATCCCAGGAACTCCACTCTCTCTGTATAAAGTTGACATTTGTCCCTTTTTACTTTCAGGCCAGCGTCTTTAAATTTCTGAAGAACTTTTCTGAGTCGTTGTACTAATAACTCTTTAGTGGGGGCAGCTATTAAGACGTCGTCAAAATAAGGCACGATGCCTTTTATGCCTTGTAATAAAACTTTGGAAAATGCCGGGCGCCACGCTTACTCCGTATTGGAGTCTATTGCACTTGAAGGCGCCTCTATGTGTAACTGTTGTCTGGGCTTCTGCAGTTGTTGCGTCTACAGGTAGTTGCTGGTACGCCTGAGCTAAGTCCAATTTTGCAAATATTTTTCCGTCACCCAGGGAGTGAAGAAGTTGTTGGACCACCGGTACTGGGTAAGCGCTCTGTTGAAGAGCATGATTTAGGGTGGTCCGGTAATCCCCACAAATTCTTAACGAACCATCTGGCTTCATGGGCGTTACTATTGGAGTTTCCCAGTTGGCGTGGTCAATCGGTTCCAACACGCCCTGGGCTATCAGTTTATCTAGCTGCTCGTCGATCTTCGGCTTGAGGGCAAAAGGCACCCGACGAAGCTTAAGCCGAATGGGAGCTACATCAGGGCTGAGATTAAATGATATAGGGATCCCCTTGTACTTGCCTAATGTTCCTGTGAACATGTCCTGGAATTCCTGGATGAAGGCCTCTTCCCAGTCGTCGCTTCTGGTTTGGTGTATGCCGGCTAGTTCAATCTGGAGTGGAGCGAACCATTGTAACCCTAACAAACTGGGCCGGTCACGAATGATGACAGTCAGGGGAAGCGTCGCGGTGTGGTCCTTGAAGGATACCTGGATGTGGCTGGAACCGACAACTGGAATTCTGTTTCCCTGGTAGTCTTTTAGGATGATTCGTTGAGTGCTGAGGTCCTGGCGGCAGATCAGCTGTTTGAGGGTTTTCCAAGATACCATCGATAGGGATGACCCCGAATCGACTTCCATCACGCACGGTTGATTCTCAATAGTAACTCTTACGTGGATCTTTCTTGCATTGAACGATGAAGCATGGCCGATAATAATGGTTTGGTGTGCCTCTTCTCATCTCGTTGAAGAGGCAGGTGCTCAATTTCTGTAGTAGTAGTGGTTGTTCCATTGGTGGTTCAGGCGGTCCCGATTCTTAGGTGGTTTGCCTGTCTCCCGGCAGAGGTTGTTTTCCCTTCGGTTGGGACTGGACTCTCGCTTGCTTCTACAGACCTTCGCGATGTGGCCTTTTTTCCCCCAGGTACGAGGAATTTACAGTCCGATCGCGGTGGTTTGCCCCACAACCAGCACATTGGCACGGAAGTCTCTGGTTCCTTTGCTCTCGTTCCGAGTGGAGCCGGTTAACTTCCTCTTCGTCACTGTCTGAGGATGACTCGAGGTCTTTGTGGTGGGCGGTAATAGCGTGCTTCTCAATGGCGAGCGGGCTATCATTAGCAAGTTGGCAATGCGGTGCGTTCGCTCAGCGCATTTGAGCGGCTGACTTCCTGGTTGCTTCTGCGGCAATAGCGGTCAGCGATGACATCTGCAAGGCTGATGTCTCCTTTCGCCATGAGTTTACTCTGTACCATGGGTGCATCTAATCCCAGAACTATGCGGTCTCTCAGGGCTTCCTCGAGGTTTGCAACACCACAAAGACCTCCTAGGTTCCGGAGGTCAGCTACGAAATCCCCAACGCTCTTGTTCTTCCGTTGGTCCCTCTGGTAAAACTCGTGTCTTCGTATCAGTGTAGGTACTGCGGGTGTGTAATGGGCCCGGAGGATCAGCGCAAGGTTATCCCCATCCATGGTCTTCACTTCCGCCGGTTTGGCAAGTGCTTTAGCCATTTTGAAAATGGCGGGGCCGCAGTGAGTCAGGAACACCGCTCGTTTCTTGCCAGGCGTAGCATCTTTTAAATTGTTGGTCTCTAGGAACATCTGGAAACTATCTATATACGAGTCCCAGTCTTCAGTTGCTGGGTCAAATGGAGCGGGTGGTATGGCGCTGCTGGTCATTTTGCCGTTTGTTGCGTGCGCTCTTCAGCCATGTGCTCTGTCTTGTTCGATGAGTACTGTCAGCTCAATCGTCTCCATATCCCACCTTTGTCGCCAGTGTTAAGTCCTGAGCATGGGCGCAAGGAATGGAGACAAGACATCAAACGGTGACTTCAACTCTTTATTATGAAATAAGAACAGAGCAAATACTTGGGTAGCAGCAGCTCTTTTATAGAGCTGGCTGCTGTCAAAACAACCAATGATTTGAGTTTACCGCTCTCACAAGCGTCCAATCAGAGAGGCCCGTTAACAGCCAATCAGACTGGCCAGAAACGACCAATCACGACTCGCTATTCGTGGGTCAAGGAGAAGTGCAGGATTACGAGCCTGCTGCAAAGTAAAGCTATTTAGGCTGATGCATGTTCGAAAAAATATTTTCCAGAGTCAGAGAACTTGGGAAGGGCGGGGGGACCCTCTGCTTAGTTCCATGCTCATGTTGGCCAGGGTGCACCAATGCCAAAACCTTGTTCTTGCCAAAGGTCTGCCAAGAATAGGTCAGACTGGATGACTGACTATGTGCAGCAGCCAAAGTTTAAAAAAAGGCACAGGAGGACGCAGAGACAGAAGCTTTGGCAGTACTTGGGAAATCAGTTGGTTCACACTGGTCTGCAAGCAGAGGATATAAATGCACAATATGCCCTGCTGTGATATTTCATTCTCTCCTCCCTCCTCCTCCTCCTCCCCCCACCATCCCAAATTATAAAAAAAGGATTAGTTTCCTTCTGCTTAAAAGGCTGCGGGGTTGCACTCCAGTGCTCAATCACACGGGGGAGGGGGAAATGTGACAGGCACGGGTTCAAAGTATTTCATGCTAAAAAAAGGCTGAGTTGTGGTTAGGACCCCAGGCTGTGGCTGACAGAATCTGTGACTTTGGAACTGCAGGTAAAGAATTGCATGTGTGAAGCCAAACAGCCAGAATAGCTAGAAGGGTGTACATTACAACCTTAGCAACTCGAAGACTTGTGGACTTCAATTCCCAGAATTCCCCAGCCAGCATAGCTGGAAATTGAAGTCCACAAGTGCTGACTAAGGAATTCTGGGAGTTGAAGTCCACAAGTCTTCAAGTTCCTAAGGTTGGACATCCCTGATCTAAAAGTTTTGAACTGACCGAGGATGACAATTTTTCCTCCAAAGTCCCCAGGCACCTCAATCCATTTCGGGCAGCACAAAGGCCATGAGCTGGCAATTGCAGACAAATTCTCAAGTGCTCTGTTTCATTATAGGATGAAGTCAGTCCGGGTATATTTAGCATTACTTTCTCATTTTCCTTGGTGCGGGCCAGGCACCCTGTGCTGAATACCTTCCCGTCTCCATTGCCCTCAAGGGCCAGACTTCGGTTTCAGCTTTGCCAACACAACTGTTTCTGCAGAGGGAACAAGGGGAACTTCTGGAGAGGATCATGAAAGTGGATTTTTGTTTCACTGCAGTGCTTTCTCTTCTGAGCAGGAGGGTTGGCTGGCGGGAGGGGAAGTGGGCGGGGCGGCAATTTTCTGCTGCTCTTCAGCCCAGCTGAAAATCCATTCCTCTCTTTCCCTGCAAGCATGCTTTCCCTTTTTTAGACAGCCGTGTAATTTTGTCTGAATGCATCAGTGCTGCTTTGGGGTTTGCATTATTCTTTTTGTCTTATGTAGGGCTTCTTCAGGAGAAGAACGTGTCTGATTCCCCACTTCACCCAAACACACAGGCTTTCCAGAACAGCATTAGAGCAACAGTTCTTCTGGACAGCATTTCCTCTTGATACCCTCACGTTCACACGCTGCCTTTAACATTATATTCTGAAGGACAAAAAGGCTTCCCTGCACACTGCTAGGATTTAAATAAATCCAGATCCAAGAGATGTTCCAGTAGAAATGTATCTCCCACAGGACAGAAAAAGGGCTCTTTATCTAGCTTTATCAAGGGAATACACTAAATTTATTTACTTATTAATCAAATTTTAAAACTTCATCTCCCTTGCAGAGGGAGTGGCATTCATTTGCAGTGATAAACAAATATAACACAACCATTTAAAAAAAAAACCCAGGGGAGAATCTTTCTTAAGACAGTTCTTGCTAGCTTATATTTTAATCTATGTTGCAATCTTGTTAATAAACAGCTTCCGACTGCAGTTTATTAACATGGCATGTTTAGTTAAACATAATGTTGAAAGTTCCAGCAGTTGGTAGCGTAGTGGCAGCCAAGGCACAGATAAAATCAGTGGACTATTAAGGATGCTATCAGGGAAAAAAAAGCAGATTTGCATAATAGACAGACTTCTGAAAACCTGGTTGCAAATTGCAGTATCTACAATGATCAGAAATAATGTCTGGTTTATTCTTTCCATGTCTATCACTATCCCTTTTCCAAACTGAGCTTTTCCTCCAATTAAGATCCAAATGATTCCATAAATCTTTTTACTCTGCCGACTGACTTCAAACAGAAAATCATCAAGCGAGGAAGGAGTTTACAATTTCCTCTCTATCGCTCTTCCCCAAACTTGCAACTTACTTTCAATGTCCATCTAGCTGGGGTTTTCCTCTTTTAAAAGGTAAGCTAATTTAAGGATACTATAATATCTAGCTCAGCTTTAAATGACAGGACCAGATTCTGCACAGCTGGTACTCTCTATGACAATTCATCCACCTTGGCAACTTTTAAAGATGTGTGGACTTCCACTCTCACAATTCCCCAACAATCCATGAGAAACACGGCTCTATGGGGTACTGGTTAGAGGTTACAGAAACTCAGACTCACCCCAAAGACACTTGATGAAAGGGCTACAGGAGTAAAGAACTATCAAATGTGTTTACACTTATTATGATGAAGATTGTAAATTACTTTATTTTTTTTCCCCATGTTTTACACTCTTTTCCTTCCTCTCTCTGAATTGTATTAGTAGTCATTATTGTCATTAACATATTTAATAAAAATTATATCAATAAAATTGTGGTTTGCTGTGGATTCTACTGCTTGAAAGACAGAACTGGAGACACCCAGTTCATTCTCAGCCAGAGAAACTGATATATGTACATATATGTTTATGTATATGTACTGTATATGGAACATCAACGATGTCAAAATGAAGACACACATGATGTTACCTTGCAAAGGCCACAGTGAATGCACTCAATATGGCACATGTCATTTCTCTCTTTCTGGTGGTGATATGCTACCAGTTTGGCCCAGTTCAGCCAAACTGGTTGTAAAAATAACTACTGGTTAGGCCAAACCAGTAGTAAAAATAACTACTGGTTCGGCCAAACCGGTAGTAAAAATAACTACTGGTTCGGCCAAACTGGTTCTTCCAACAATCAACTGAGAGGATAAAAGAAGATACAAGCCCATAGGTGGGGGGGTCGCCCCTAGCTTTTCATGTCTTTGTCCTTTCTGCTGATTGGCGTGCTAGGGGCACACACATGTGTGTTAGGAGTGCATGCACAATCACCCACCAAGCCGGGAGCAACCAAGGTATGAACCTACTACTGCCCCTTTCCCTCTCCTTGCCGACACCCTCATTCTTCTACCATTTTGCCACATTCTTACCAATGAATTGCTGTTATTGTTGGGAGGTTTTTTGGTATGGAAGCAGGGAGAGATGCCAAAGCTAGGTTTTTGTTTTTTAATGCCTGTTTTTTTTATGACTCAGGACAGAAAGGATGCACCAAACAAAACCAAGGGGTCTAGAATGTTTTGCTACCTAGGACAAATTCTCAGTAGTAACCCTGGTTGTGCAAAGAACATCCTCTCCTGGCTGCCACTTGTGCTGTTTTCTGGGAAGGCTCAAATGACAAGGCTGCAGTGGATAACTGATTACGAAAGCAAAGGTGTTTCTGACTGTGCCAAGAGCAATCCTCTGAGAGCCAAAACCTATCAGAAATTGAAGAACAACAAGATGATGAAAGACACCTGTCTCCATCTTCCTTGGAAAAGACACAGCTGAAAAAGGAACAGATTTGTGCTACTGCTCAGTTACCAGCGGTTTCATAGCAATCATCCTTTTGAAGAAGCAAGTGAATACACATGCTTTATAAATAGTACAGACCTGCAGTGTAGGAAACTTAAGATAAACATAACCCACTCCTAAAACTGAATGTGTTTTGGAGATGAGATCTGTCCATGTATACTCAGCAAGTATTGTGGGGCCCAATTGGCAAAAGAAAGCTCAGGACCATATTGGTTGGAAACATATGGAAGAGGCTTGTGATGGCAGTTTCTATCTTTATATATATATTTCCATTAACTGGGTATTTTTCTCTGGACAAAATTATATGCCAAACTTTTATTACATCTCAGAAACAAAGAAAGACGATATTTCTGTCAACAGAAAAAAATACTCAATTAACAGAAAGTTTCTGAACCGTCAGAAAACTTAGCAATTTTTAGCCTTTTATATACTGCTACAGTCCTTTTTCGCAGATATAAAAAGGTGCACTACAACATCCAACATATGCACATTCTGAGATCAGAGGTGATATTAAGTAGGTTCTGACCAGTTCTGGAGAACCGGTAGTGGAAATTTTGAGTAGTTCGGAGAACTGGCAAATACCATCTCTGACTGGAGATTTTACAGTATCCTTCCCCTGCCATGCCCACCAAGCCACACCCACAGAACCAATAGTAAAAAAAAATTGGAATCCCACCACTGGAAGGGACCCTCCCTAGTTTCTTAGGCTGTAAAGGTGAGGGGGAAGAGATGTACCTCCAGAATGGCAAGATTCTGTTAATAAAGGTAAAGGTTCCCCTCCCACATACGTGCTAGTCGTTCCTGACTCTAGGGGCCGGTGTTCATCTCCGTTACAAAGCCGAAGAGCCAGGGCTGTCCAAAAACGTCTGGCCGCTGCCATCGGAAAGGGACAGAAACGCTTAGCGGCAGCGGCAGCTCATCCAGGGCAAGGGAAAGTGGATCAGTTCTCTGGCATGCATGCTTCTACAGATTACAAAGGAGGTGAGTTCAATAAGACGCTGGCTCCCAGCCCAGCCCGGGCCACACTGGCTCTCGGTATCACCTCCACTCCAGTTTTGACAGGAAACAAAACAAATAACAACAACAACAAAACAGTCCACTAGCAAGGAAAGTCAAAAATTAAAATAACAAGCAAAAACCATGAACTGGAAAAAAAGGGGCGAAAAAATAAAAGTACTAAACTGGCAAACCGGCTAGCTGTCGGCTCAGCGGAGAAGTTCTGAAGTTCTCTGGCATACATGCTTCTACAGATTACAAAGAATACAGACATACTCATACTTGATCTGAAGAGATGGAAGGCCATCTGCTAACCCACACAATTGCTAAGATTGGTCGATGGTTTTGACAGTTGGCCAGACCACAAGTTTAGCCATCATTTAAAACTTGCTCTGGACAATGCTTCCTGCTTACTTATGCAAATGTAATCATATTTTTTTAACTCCTTCCCCTTTAATTGGCTCTTGCTTAGCCTTAACACATACCCAGCTTGAAAAACTATTCATCAAGTTCAGTAGTAAGCACTGCTGTCACAGGAATAAACCTGGAGTATTAGTGTTGGGCTCTGTAATGTATGTGGGAATGACCCTGGGAGACAGAAGGAATGGCCACAGCCTAGGCAACAGTCAGATAAGAGGCAGCTGAGTCTACAAAGAAATGCAGGCATGGTAAACATCTCAGAAGGGACCAGAGGTCATATTCAGTAGGTTGTGACCAGTTCTAGAGAACTGGTAGCGGAAATTTTGAGTAGTTCGGAGAACCGGCAAATCCCACCTCTGACTGGAGATTTTACAGTATCCTTCCCCTGCCACGCCCAAGCCACACCCACAAAAACAGTAGTAAAAAAATTTAAATGCCACCACTGTCTGAGATCAGTATAACCCATAATCGTTTCCTTTTCCTCATATTTTTTTTTCGTAATTGCTGAGTTATCTTTAATTAAAGAACATAACCTGTTATCACTAGAAATACAGTCCTTCCCAAATGAGTATGGGAAATTCTTGTTTATAGACTTTCTGGGAAAAGTTTATTAGAGTTTGTAAACAAGACATGTTAACTCAGCCTTCTGGCATGAAGGACAACACAATGCTTTCATCTATTGTAGGATAAAGCAAAACTCATCTATACACAGAAACTCATTAAATGCACACATCACACCCATAAACCATTTTAGCGCAATACAGGTAGACGTTTTGAGCCCAAGTTTTCTGTTTGCTAAGCAAGACAGTCAATTTTGCTCCATTTTACATTCTTTCCTGCCACTGTTGTTAAGTGAATCAGTGCAGTTGAGATAGCAAGACAATTTGTTAAGTGAATTTGGGTTCCTCATTGATTTTGCTTGTCAGAAGGTCACAAAAGGTGATCACACAACCCTGGGACACTGCAACCAACAACAATGCACACCAGTTACCAAGCATCTGAATTTTGATCACATGACCATGAGGATGCTGTAACAATGTGGAAAATGATCATAAGTCATTGTTTTCAGTGTCAGTATAACTTTGAACAGTCACTAAAACAAATGGTTGTAAGTGGAAGTTTACCTACAGGCAAATCCAGCCACTTGTCCATTCATTGCTGCTAAAAGTAAATTCATTCAGAATTTGTAGAACTTCAGCAAGTTCTGCATGGTGAATCAATTGCTCACAGCCATGTATAAGGAGACTATGAAAATATAGGATAAAGCTGACCTAAGTAAAGGGGCATCTGAACTGAAATAGGCACATCTTTGTTTCTCCACATCTTAGCATTGCATGAAATGAAATATATGGCATTGCGGTAAACTTTTAAGCTTTCTAAATGAAATGTTAATGCAACCAGACTTCTAAATTTATCAGTAGCAAACACCTGTTTTGCTTCTTATTTTATCTGGGTGCTGCCTGAAGAGCCTTTTTACAATATTCCCTGCTGAATATTTTTTTTACATGTTGAACAAGTAAAACCGTTCAGGGAAAATGTTCTCCTTTAGGCCAATAAGCAAGACTTTCCTCAATGGATGTTGTACTTACTTAACCTCTCATTATATACACATTTGAAATTTCCCTAATTAACAAGCTGGCTTCTTTCAGATGGCAGAAGTCGAAAGGCCGTGTTCCTCCTAAACATTCAGAATTACAAAGAGTAGCAATGAACATCCTAACTCACTGCATGAGTCACTGGCATTATTTTCATCCGCCTTCATGAATTTAGCAATTAAAAACTGATGGATGATTGTATCCCCCCAATATTTTTTAGTGTTTGTCATGATGTTCCCAGCCCTAGAATTCTGCTATAACAATGATTAATTGAACTGTTTAACAACACTAAGAGCAGCTGGTTATTTCCCATTCTGCTGAGTGACAGGCTTCAGTCATACTGGGATGAGCTACAGCCGGCTATTTATATTAAAAAAATCAGGTTAAAACCCAGCAAGTAAAGTGAGTGTAAACCTAATATATATATATATATATATATATATATATATATATATATGGATCTTTGGTTATTCGAGTTTTCTCCAGCTCAAATCCCCCAGCAACTAAGACTAACCTGAGCACAACCAAGCCCCCACCTGAACAGAACACGCCTCCAGCCAATCAGAACACAGCCAACCCCCCAACCAATCAGAACACAGCCAACCCCCCAACCAATGAGAACACACCCCCTCCCAATCAGAACACAGCCAAGCCCCCACCCAATCAAGTCACACCCCCATTAGCAGTTAAAAGGAAGAAGCAGCTGCAAGCTCACATCACTCTGAGAAGCACAGAGCTGAAGACCAAGCCTGAAGATGATGAATGAGACTTCATCGAAACGTTGCCTAGATACTTCCAATCTTACGCGGGAGAAAACCCGAATAACCAAAGATCCACATACAAATACCCTCGAGAACCTCAGAAAACAAATATATATATATATACACATACATACATACATATACACACACACACACATACAGAATTTCTGTTGCTAAGTAAGGCGGTTGTTAAGTGAGTCGTGCCCAATGTTGCAACCTTTTTTTGGCACACTCATCAAGCAAATCACTGGAGTTAAGAGAATCACATGGTCATAGAGTGAATCTGGCTTCCTTCAGTGACTTTGCTTGCTGGAAGATCCCCGGGAATGTTGCAGCTGGTGATCACATGAACCTGGGATACTGCTGTCTTTATCAATACATTCTGATTGCCAAACACCCAAATTTTGATCATAAGGCCGTAGTGAGGACCAGTCATAAGTGACTTTTTCAGTACTGTTGTAGCTTCGAATGGCTGCTAAACAAATGGCGTAAATAAAAGACAACTTGCAAATTTTAAAAAAAGTATTGAATTTTATATACTACTCAATCCTCAGAAAAAGCTCCAAGCAGTTTACAAATGCAAAGGGGCAAAATAAGAACAATCACATAACAGACAAGAAGCCAACAATTAAGCATGTTGTTTTTATTGACTAAGAAATAGGTGCCCATATAAATATATTTTGGCTGTGCCTAGTGGAATAAATGGATGGATGGGATAGATGGATGGATGGAGATAGATAGATATAGATAAACCGGTAGATATAGACAGACAGATGTAGAGATACATGTCATCATATATAACATACTTGTATGTCAATCGCTAACTGCAAGAAAGGGGCCACTAACCATCTGACCATAGAGACCTTAGGATTGACAAGTCTGAATATGCCAAGTGAGTTTTCCTTCAATCCTTAATGAAAGAAAAATGTAACCATAAAAAATGAAAAAAGTTCATGAAAAAATTAAATAAACAGCAAAAAATTAAATATGACTTCGATTTTAGATTATTATAAACAGATTAAGCCTCCAGATAAGTTTGGAATAATATTTTTGAATTAGTTATTTAAAAAATCCTTCCTGCAGGAAATAAATATGTTTGGATTATTTGCAAGCCACAATAGAAATTACTGGTAATAATTTTAAAACTGGACACTAGAGGGAACTAAAGATTTCAGTTAAAGAAGAAAAATACACTAGCCTGATTGACAGCTAATTAATTGGGACTTATAAAATGATGAATTATACATTTTAAAAAACTGGATACATTTTAAAAAATGGAATTGGAAAGTAGCACGTGCAATGTCAATTGGGATGCTTGCTTCTATGGATAGACTGTGCCAAAAAATGTTACGTGAGAAATGTGAGATGAGGAATGAGATTTTATCTGAAAATACTGGAATGGCATCAAAAGTGCATCTAAAATAACAGGCTATGAGAACAGAAAAAGATGTCTCATTGGACATACATGAGAAAGTTTTTGATATCTCAAAAATTAAAAAGGAGGAAACTTTCTGTAAGGGCAATGACAAGTTAATGTCCTGCTGGTAGCGAGACTGAGAAATTTCAGTTTTTTAATTCAGGAATTTATCTTGTCCAGTCACACAGTTCTATTTTGGTTTCTCATTACAGCATATGTTAACACAATTCTGCTTTAAAAAATCTAAGTTAAATATGTAAATGGAATGCTAAATTACATTCCTGGAATGGAGGTTGCCATTTTATGAAGAGCTTTGGCTTTACTAAGATTTACATAAATTTCCCCTAAATAGAAACTTATCTTCCTGATGTTAAGGAATGGATCTGAGGCATATGTTTGATATTCATATTTGAAATGTCTTTACATTTTAAAAACGAGAAGAGGCACCGTGCCTTTCTATAGTGTGTGTTATCTAGTAGTAAATTTGTGGACTTTATCAAATCCTGCTCTATTGCCTCCTTCTGGTGTTCTAGCACTCCTAGGTGGGATGAAGTAAGATTGCCAGGACTGTACTGTAATAATATATGCTGGGCAACTTGTATTTGGGTCATCCCTTCAGAGGCATTTCCTTACTAGATTCTTCAAAGTTTTCAATGTCAGAAGTTCTAAAGCATTGCCTTTAGTTGAAAATTTGGGATACATTGAGATGTATAGACTTTATAAAATTTATAAAATTTGCCAAATGTCAGGAATCATAGGTTCTGGATTTTGGACACATTTTGCAAGTTAGCCCATTTCAGGTATCTTGATTTAAAAATTGTTGCCTTATGATGCATTGTTTCACCCAATTAAAGATTGCAGGAACAAGAATTGTTAGCATATAGATTCCCAGCAGGGTCATCCATGACCCAAGAGCCATTCCAGCTGCCTAATAAAAGCAAGCAGGCATTTGTATCAATCAGCAACATTACTGGAAGGAAGCTGCAAGAAGAGAAACGCTTGAGTGACAAAGTCATTATTTCATACATATTTTGATTAGTGGGAATTCAAATGTGACCATTTTGTGGGATTCATTAACCACACTGAAATAAAATTACTAGATTGTTGATACAAGTAGTTTATGGGCCATCAAGTCACTGTCTTCTTCCAAGTCCAGCTTGCTCTTTTTCATAGACTATCACAGGGAACCCATGGCTTGCATGATACTGATCTTTATAAAGTATATTATGACATGTGAATATCTTTTCCAAGGCTTTCGTGGATGCTGTAGCAAGTCTAGTCTGCAAAGTACTTCTTGACTGGTGGTTTGTTTAATTCATTATATTTCTATGTTGCCTATCACACCGACATGACTATGTAGCTTACAATAAAAAGGTTCCTTTATGGTTGACAGTTGATCCTTTAAGATGGAAACTATCCTCCACTTTGGTAGCCTCACTGACAATTTTAAGGCTAATTGTTCTAGCTGTCATCATTCATTTGGTCTTCTTTACACTTTAGTTCCATTTTTCACTGTGCTCTCTAATAGTATCAGTTGAATTAAAGCAGCGCTCTTGTCATTACTAAGTCAGAAGAATACAGGAATTAATGGAATAGCTATTGAAATTGCAAGCAGGAGGAGTAAAATCAGTAGACATTCTAGTCAAATTATGCCAGCAAATCTGGAAAAAGAATCAGTGGCTAACAGATCAGTCTAGAAACTAATATTAAGAGATTTAATGTTGTGCTATTTATCCTACGAGGGATTTCACTGGAGAAAAAAATTATGCTTGGAAGAGTAAGCAGTAAAAGGAACCCAAGACGTCAAAGAAGTGACTTGGCACGATCAAAGCCTACCAGCCAGAGCACAGAAAAATTAGTGCAAGATCAGAAGATGTGGAAAGATCTGGCTCATATAATCACCAAGAGTCGGACAAGAGTGAATGGATTGGTAGCAGCAGCAGCCACAGCAGACAAAGGGAGATGCCAAATGTTTAAGCTAGCTTCAGAAAAGACAAAGAAACAATATGTACTATTGCTGATACACATTTGATAACTAAGAAGGTCAAGGAATTTCAAAAGGAAGGTTGATTCCTAGAACCACGTGAAGCTGAGGAATGCACTTAGGAATCAACTGGATCACGAAAGATATCAGCCCAGAGTTCTCACTTGGTGCATAAAGAACCAATCTCCAAATATTGCATTTTGGACCTATTATGCGAAGACTTGGCTTTCTGTAGAAGCCTACAATGCTATGAAAGATAAAAGGAATGAGCGTATCAGCAAGATGGACAGATCCAATTTGGTGATGTCACACTGCTGGAAAACCTGAAGGGCTAAGTTGGATCTAGCTCAGGGATGTCAAACTTGTGTCGTCACAGCATCATTACGTGACGTATTGTGACTTTTTCCCTTCACTCAACTGGGTGTGAGCGTGGCCAGCACATGACGCATCCTGCCCATGAGTTTGACGACCCCGGTCTAGATCATCCTGGTGCTCACTAGGAGTTGGCACTGAGTTGACGGCACATCATCAGACATGTAATCAATTAAACACTGAATTAATTTTTGATTAAATTTATGTGGAGCTTAATTTTTTTAAAATCTTAATTCTTTTTTGAAATTCCTAATAAATGCAGTTTTAAAAACTATACAATCAGTGGTATATTTAGTTGCTCTTATTCATTTTACATTACATCAATAAAAATTCTAAAACAATTAAAAGACTGTTCTCTGAGTGATCATAGCACAAGAGTTGTTTATTGTTAGCTGAACCAACCATCTCCACTGGACACTTTACAGAAATGTTGGGGTGGAAATTCTATAACGCAACACTGCTCCATCATGTTACAAGATCCTAAGATGAAAAAGGATAAACAATTGGACTAGACAGCCTTTTTCAAATGCTACAGATCACGTTGTTTCAGTATCTAAGATATGAATTTAATTCATAAACACTTGACTCTTCTGACCAAAGCATACTTCAGGTTCATTTCACGGTTTACTATGGCAATAACAAGAACTCCACACAATGAATATGTATCAGTTCAAAAATAAATGTGCAAACTCTGCCCTAAATGGGGTGCAGTGTGTGCATGTAAAAGGGTCTTGCCAATAAAA
This sequence comes from Hydrophis major, assembly GCA_033807585.1. NCBI lineage: Eukaryota > Metazoa > Chordata > Lepidosauria > Squamata > Elapidae > Hydrophis > Hydrophis major. The sequence continues at coordinate 8,234,090 of CM066331.1, forward strand.
TACAGATATAAAGATCTTTCCTCAAAATGTTTTTTTTTAAATCACACAGCACCATTCTACCATATTCAAGCCAGTTTCTCATTTTTATTATAGAAGGCATATAATAAAACTATATTCAAGTCTGTTTCTCATTTTTATTATAGAAGGCATTTTAGGGATTGAGGCTTTAATTTAGTTTCCCAACCTTCTGGAAAGCCTCAGATTGATCAAATAAAGCTCACTAAAATGGAATATGCCCTTTTCAAACAGTCTTGGCTAACCAATTTCAGTGGCAGCATTTCAACTTAAACATTACAGGGGACAAGAAAGAGAAATGCCCCACCCTCGTCTCTGAGGAATTCCCATTAGTCAAAATAGGTGATGCTACTTTGTATCATGACTTGCATACACTGTTAAAAGTAGTTTTATTTATGAGTAGTACAAAGTTGGGAAAAATTATAAAATGTAATTGGCTGCAATTCTAATTAAAATTTAATTTCCTACAGCAATGAGGGATCTGAGTTAAATAGATTGAAAATGGTGTTTTGGATTTGAAATCTTCAGTAAAACCTGACCAAGAGGGAAGTTAAGAGTTTTAACCTCTTCCAGGTATTGCTACTTAAACCTTTTCCACTCAGTTACGTGAGCATCTGTATTTACAACTTGACTCCAGTATGCTATTTTCCATATTACCTTTTAGAGCAGGGGTGTCAAACTCACATTGTCATGGTGGCATCACATGACATAACGGGACTTTTTTCCCCTTCACTAAATCGGGTGTGGGCATGGCCAGGGCGTGACACATCCAGCCTGGGAGGTTGACAGTCCTGGTTTAAAGCAAATTCTGTTGCCTTACCTCCGCACTTAGCCATAAAGAAAGGACAATTACCTGCAAACAGTTAATCTCATTTCTGAGAAGTTTAGCATTAGAGATGTACTAGGCCTAATGATGTCTGAGCATCCTGTAACAAATGACCCACTAAAGTAGGATGAATTTCCTAATAACCTGATGAAATTAGGTAGAAATAAGATGGAATTTTTTAAAAAGTGGATTTTTTAATCAAAGGCATACCTCTGGAAAGTAGTCCATTTCCTTTCCTTTCCATTCTTATAATTAATCCCACCCAAGACTAAAAATGCACTATTGAAACATGGCCCTTTTGGCTCCAAGAATCACCTGCAAACCTTAAAACCCTCTGAAGTATGAAAAAAAGGCCAGAATTCAATTGCACTTTTATTTGATCAGTTTGGGGCTCTCCAGAAGGTTGGGAAACTAAATTATGCCCCCACCCCCTAAAATGTTGCACTCTTCTATAATCAAGGAATAAAAATGAGAAACAGACTTAGATATGGTGCTTTGATGATTTAAAATAAAACATACTAAGACCAACCAGCATAAAATCAAAACTGAGCAGTAACCAGAATTAACAATTTACCTAAGACTAATGTAAATCTCTTAAGCCATTTATAGAAGAAAACCATTAACTTACATGCAGGATTAAACTCAATGAAGAATAGTCTGGCAATGAACCAGTACAGAACCAATTTCCTCACCTGTAAACTATGCATCCCAAAGGGTGCAATTCCTTGCTATGAAGTCATTATTTTTTTGGCACCAACAAAGTGCAAATTGTTAAAAGACTATCTATGAACAGAAAAAGGCTTCAGGAAACTACCCTATAGAATATATTAAAATGAGCAATTACTTAGGATGAAAAAAGGATCAAGCTAAAACCAATAATTGTTCTCACTTGTATTCAATTCTTCCAAAAGTTGGCAAGCTCTTACTCACCAGGCCTCACCTTAAAATCAATTTTGAGTGTCAGGAACATATGAAAATAAAAACAAATACTTTTGTTCAATGATTTATTACAATTTAACCTATCCTTTTTCAAAAGGATTTCGAATAGACTAGTTCTCATCCCATATATCCTTCTATATCTTGGTAAACTGTACTTGAAATCAATATGAGTAAACCTAAACTCACTAAATAATGTGCAGCGATTTCAGCCTGAAACTTTTCAACCTCAACACAAGAGACTTTAACAGTTAAAAGAAAAATAATTATGCTAATTCTGAAAATTCTCAGTCATCTGGTCATAGTTGTCTCAAAGGTGCTTTTTCAAAAGCCAACTGAACTTTGTTTTTCCTTGAAGATGTTTCACTTCTCATCCAAGAAGCATTATCCAGTTTGAGCAGGATAGAGAAGGGTGGAAGGATTGTCAGTAGTTCTGACAGGAACGTGTGGGGAGGAACAGAAGGATCGTTTGCATTCGTCTGGTCGTTATCATTTTTTCTGAGAGGTTGGCACTCAACTCCATTCTGAATTCATCAGGTGGCTTTCAACATAACACTGTTTCTACCTGCTTATAACAAGAATATGGAGCACCTTAAAAGCTAACACTCAAAATCCATGACAGAGTTACAAATATTAAACATTATTACTGAAGCTTAAGTGAGGCTTGCTTTAAAGAGATAGCAGAAAAAGTCTTTATTCATACTAATCTGGAAGCAGGCAGCAGTTTCTAACCACCTGGCCCCATCCCAGAGAAATTAACTGACACAGACAAGCCCTTCCCCACCCTAGAACTTCTGCATTCCAACCAGGCACCAGATTGCTACACCTTGTGAGTTTTCTCTATGAACTAATTCTCCCCCCTTCCCAATTTACTCTGCCTAGACATGAAACAGGTACTGTACAATAATTCGTGTTTTTTTTTAAAGGATGTGTAGCCAGAAGCAATCACCAACCAGTCTTTGCTAACTCGTGTCCTCTTTGCCTTAGGTTCCTTTCCCATGCACCCCTTTCCCCATTTCTTTCCATCCATTTGCCTGCTTCTCGCCTCTTCTTCCTTCTTAATGCCAAGCGACCCGCAGGTCCCCATTTCCCCCGGCCACCCTCGTTTCTTTCACACACACACACACACACACCCCTGCCACTTCTGGTGGCCTCGCCCGCCAACCAAATAATCAACATATTTGACTATCGCCAAAGGCTCGCTGCCCATCAACCGGGCGCTTTTCCAGCCACTTCGCTCCTCAGCGCCAGGCCCCGGCGGTGCGCCCGGCCGACTTCAACCTCAGAGAAGGCCTGTGGACTTAAGTCCACAGGCCTCCGTCCCCTTCCTTCCCCAATCTCGCGCCTTCCAAGCGCATCCTAAAGGCATAGGGGGTGGGATGAAGGGATTATAAAGAATGAGCCACAACCCTCCCCCGCTAGGCCGGACGCCCTCTCTCACGGCATAACCCCCCCCCCACAGATCTGGAAAGGAACGGGAGGGGGGGGAGAGGAGATGAAGAAACTGTCCCATCGCTTCCTCTCCTTGCTGCCCCGCTCCTTTTTTCAATTCTGCCCCGAAGGTTGACCTTCGCCTCTCAAATAAACCCCTCCAGCCAAGCCCCACCCTTGGAGGGAAAAAGACACTCCCTCCTCCCCCCCCCGGTAACCACCAAGATTCACTCATTAAGGGGCTCGGCGGGTTCTGAGGAGGCAGAACTTTTAAAATAAGCTGTCCTATCTTGGGGGGTCTGCCTCACTTTTCAGTCTCAAAGACCCTGTTCCCTCCGCCTTCCCGCCCAGAATTCCCCTCAGGCAGCGAGAGCCACCGCCATTTTTCATTCCCTTTCCCTCCTCCGCCCGCCCGTTTCGTCGCCGAGGCAGGGGCGGCCTAGCAAGCCCCGTTTACGAAGTGGGGGGGCGGGCGGGGGGAAGGAATCAAGCGGGACGTATCCCGTCACCACTGTACTGCTGCAAAATCCTTCCGCGTCTCGCGGCGTAAAGTAGTCCCTCCCACCGGGCTCCGTTCCTTTATGGCTCGAGCCAGCCGTTGTAGTCCGCCTGGAATTGTCCATTCATCTTTCCCTCCCGGCCACCTCCCTTAGCCTGAGAGGCGTTGTTCGATACGAAGGGGAGGGGCGGGGAGGGGGCAGACCTGGACGGGATCCCCCTGCCATTAACTTTATACTCCTCCGCAAGGAGGGCGCGGGAGGGGGAGTAGGAAGGGGAGTAAAAGTAGATCCGGCCAAGGGGGAGGGATATATAAAGCGGGCGCCGCGGAGACGCTGCCTTTTCAGTTGGGGAGAGCGGTAGTAATCGGAACATGTCAGGCGGATCCGCGGATTACAGCAGGTAAATTCTGGCGCGGCCGATGAGAAGACGGCTGGAGAGGTTTTTGAGGGGAAGCTTGTTCAGGGCGAGGGTTGTCAGGGTTGTAGTTTAATGAGGACAAGCGGGGTTCTTGAAGGCGGCCGCCGCGGGGAGGCTCCCTTTCTGGCTGCGTTTCCTCCTCCTCCTCCTGCCCTTGGGATAAGGATAGATCTTCTCCCTCGCCAGTGCCTCAAGCGGCGTGGTCGGGAACTGAGGGAAGAGGTTGAGGGAAAATCCGACCGTTGGTCTCGAGCGTGCAGTAGATGGCCTGCATTGCCCTCCCTTCGAGCGACCACATGGTTTCGTCCAAGTAGCCGGCGCGGAGCCCCCGGTGGGGGGGGGGGAAGCGGCCGGTTCGGACGAGTCCATTTTTGTCCGCGGTTGGAGGGGGAGAAGAAAACAGGGAGGGGCGCGGCTGGTAGGCCTTTGGTTTGCCGGCAGCCTCGTCCGTCACCGGCGTGCGCTCGCTCGGCTTGCGTAAAAGAGACTTCGAGAGGGTGGAGCTCTCGCGAGACTTAGCGGGCTTTTTTGAGGGGCGGGGAGGGGGAGGGGAAGAAAAGGCCCGCAATGGCGCGGAGCTATCGTTCCCTGTCCACGTTTTCCTCCCTAAATTGAAAAAGACGGTCGCCCCTATTGCATACGGGCCTTCTCTCCTTCCCACGTTGAGTTGCCCGTTTTCTTCATTCCACGAATTCTTGTAAGAATCATTTTGGGGTTCCACGTGAACACGGTTGCTTGGGCAACCCAATGAATTATTTTAGCAGGTGGAATCCTAAATTGATTGGATCTGCCATGCTGTGCCCCGATTTAATCGAAGGAAATGATATACATAAAGGATTGGTGTGTTTGCATGCGGGCATCTACTTATTTATTTTGTCAAACTATTATTAGCAGGTATAAATATAAACATAGCTATGAATACATGAAATGGATATATATAAGAAAAATAAAAGCAACAACAGGACAGGGACGATAAGCACATTGGTGCTCTTATGCACAGACCTCTTAGGAAAGGGGTGAGGTTAATAGTGGACAGTCTAAGGTTAAAGATTTTGAGGTTTGGGGAAGAAACCAGAGTCAGGTAGAGAATTCCAAGACCACTCTGTGGCTGAAGTCCTTATTTCCTGCAATCAAGTTTGGTGCGGTTTACCTTGAGTTTGTATCTATTGTGTGCTCTTGTATTTTGATTGAATTATTTGATTAAGCCTACTGTCCATACACAATCCACAGCTATCATTGGCTTGCCATTTCTTGTGTGAGGTGATGAGAGGTCCTTCTTTACCAAAAAGAATAAAAAAAATCAGTAAAATAAAGGGGAAAGTCTCCAGGGTGCTCTTTTCAATAGGCAACTGGACTTTATTGTTTTTCTTCTCATGTTCAGTTCTCCAGAACTGAAAGTCCAGTTGCCTTTTCAAAAAGCACCTTTGGGACAACTATGACTTGGATGACTGAGAAATTCCATAGATGTTGGGGGAAAGTGTATTCTTTCCTAGGACTAGATTTTAAAGGCAAGAGAAATAGATTTGAACACTTTGAAGTGTTTTTGGGGAATACAACAAAATGTAGCCAAATACTGTATGAAGATAACTGCCAAGTATGGTAGAAGCAGAGCAACTAAGCTGGTGGTCTGCTGTATTTAGAACTTTGACTTTCCCAGGGATACTATTGGTATCTGAGGTCAATACAGAACATTTGAAAGCTGCTTTTTTTCTCAAATGAAAGGAGTGATGGCTTCCCAATTGCATGTCATAATGTGATTGAGGCTTAAATATTTCAATGCAGACTGGTTTTCCTAGTTCCAGTGAGACAAAATAAATATAGAATTGCAATAACAATTGCCAGTTGCTATTTTTTGTCATGGGCTATTCTACAGACAACCCAGAGTTGTGAAGATAACATAAAGTAGGGAAGGTACTTTTGAGGGCACAGGTAGTTCATAATTAAATCACTCTAAAGGTTTTAGAGGAGACATATACAGTTGTTTTTCTAAAGGAGGAGTTGACTTACAGTTTGGCCCAAATTTTTTACTGCTAAATGGGTTTTGCCTCGTTTTACAATCTTTCTTGCCACCGTTAAGTGAATCGGTTCAAATTAGTAACATGGTTTAATGGATCTTGCTTCCCCATTACTTTGGTCAGAAGGTAGCAAAGGATGATCACATGACCCCTGGACACTGCAACCATCATAGTTAATTGCCAAGTGTCTGAATTTTGATCACATGGCCATGGAGATGTGGCAATGATTGTGTTGTGATAAGTCACATTTTTCAGCCATTGTAGTTTTGAATGGTCACTAAACAAACTTGTAAACTGAGGACTATGTACATTTTGAGAAATTGTGCATTCCCAATGTACATTACAAGCAAAGTACTACTGATAGTCTTTGACATATGAGCACAATTGAGCCTAAAATTTCCATTGTTATGCAAATCAGTTGTGAGTTTTGCCCCATTTTACAGCCTTTCTTGCCATGGTTAACTGAATCAGTGACAAAATTGTTAAGTGAATCAGGCTTCCCTCATTAATTTGACGTTAGGAGGGTCCCACAAAATAATCATGTTATCCCAAGACACTATAACTCTCAAAAATAGTAGCCAGTTGTCAAGCATTTGAATTTTGATCACATGACCATGGAATGCTGCAAGAGTCATAAGTATGAAAAGGGCTCATAAGTCACTTCTGTGTCTTTGAACAGTTACAAAATGAAGGGTTCTAAGTCCAGGACTGCATGTAGTGTGCTAACACTACAAGTAGATTGATGAGAAACACAAAAGTTCTTCAGTGGAACTACTATTTTCAGGATTTTTAATGGTATCATTTATTCATTGAATTATATTGTTGCCTATTTGCCCACAGTGGCTTGAGGTGGCTTACAGAATGTAAAACCATATTTAAAATTAAAAAAAAAAACTAATCAAGTATAACTAGTATATTGTCATATGAGTGATTTAGTAATGATAGAATCGCAGTACACTTGACTGTTGACTAGATATGGTCAGCTTCCAGATGTGTTATGTTGATAAGAATTCAAGAATACTTAAATTTGGTTAACAATGTGTGCTTTTCTTATTTGATAGAGACCATGGCCCCGAGGGAATGGATCCTGATGGTGTCATTGAGGTTAGTATGTTAGTGATAGCAGGGTGTTTTTTTTTTACAAGCATATGCAGAAAGATGAAGTATATTAAAATTTACTTTTTCTTGCAGAGCAATTGGAATGAAATTGTTGACAATTTCGATGACATGAATTTAAAAGAATCCCTTCTGAGAGGAATTTATGCCTATGGTTTTGAGAAGCCTTCAGCTATCCAGCAACGTGCTATTATTCCATGTATTAAAGGTAAGCCACAGTGTTTTTTTGTTTTTTTTTAATAGCAGACACAAAATTTTGATCTGAACTACTCTGCCTTGGATTGAAATACAATTTATATTTCCTTGTGAAGTGAGATGATGGTATTCCATCTTTCGGGACTGACCTAAAAATGGAGACTATTTGTAACTCTGATCACTTGAAAAGGAACTGTATAGTTTAATTGCAACCTTAATGTGTTGTGTGAGAGCAGTAAATATCTATCCTTTTTTTAGGGTATGATGTGATTGCTCAAGCTCAGTCAGGTACTGGCAAGACAGCCACATTTGCTATTTCAATCCTGCAACAGTTGGAGATTGATCTCAAGGAGACCCAAGCACTAGTATTGGCCCCCACCAGAGAACTGGCTCAACAGGTATCGATAATGTAGTTGAAAAAGCTGCTTACATGTTGCATAGGTTTCAAGTGTCATAACTGAGACGCAGGATTTTTTGCAAGTTTGTAATGACTGCTTGTTGCTTTTGGCTTTATAAATATGGAAAAGATCAAGAGATCAGATGTGACTGAGCAGATAATGGAGTGAAGTGCAGTAACAGCTGTGCAGGAGCTTAAGTGGAAATTGTTAAAACAATACAAAATGCAAACTTCTCAGAGGAAAAGTACTCTTAGAGTGCATGTAGATTCTGCAACATGAAAATACCTGTGTGTATGTAATCAGTTTTTCTCTGTGTGCAAATTGTAATGTCAAGTCTTGAATTCTATTTTGAACTGCGTTTTTGCAGAACTATATTTAAATTTTTATTAAAAATTTTTTTAATTTTTATTGATGTTCAGTAGGCAGTGAACATACCCAAGGAACATTCCTTTCCCTATTTTCCCCACAACAACCTTATGAAGTAAGCTGGACTGAGAGAGACTGACCCAAGGTCATCCAGTGGCTTTCATGGCCAAGCATGGACTTGAACTCTGGGTCTCTTTCTAATCCAGTGCCTTAACAACTAGACCAAACTGGCGCTCTAAATACTATATTCTGGTGTATATAATTTAGATGATTTTGAGGAGATTGAAAGCCAATTTTACAGCACTCCTGTGCTAAGCTTTTGTTTGGGAGAGGAAAGTGTTCATGCAGACTAACCCAAAAAACACTTGCGATGCATCTGAGTATACAGCTAAAATGCAGTTAGATACCTATTCACATTAAGTATGTCCTGCTTAATAGTTATTCCTTGGGGACAAAGCAATAATCCCAAAGTTGTTTTTAGCAGTAAATGGCTTTTTTGATCACGTAAGCTGCATAAGTTGCTATATTATCAACACCCCTGATTTTAGAATGAGGAATATAGAACGTTTCAAGTTTTTAAGTTCAGAATAGGTATCCTGAACTTATTGGAGATACTCAGCAGTAACGTCCAAAATATTTTTCGGAGAGCTCTTAAGTTGAGAATATTTCTGGTGAGGGGCCTGTTTTTGAACTTGAAATGTTTCAGATTTAAATATTTTGTAGACCTCTGCTAGTGTTTATCTAATAAGGAGGAGGGTCAGCTTTATCTTGCTGATTTAACAACTGATAATTCCAAAAGATTACATTGTTTCTGCTTGTCTATAGAGAAGTGCTCCATACTGTTTTTGGCATGGTATCATAATGAGCTTATGGTTCTTGGCTAGCTGTCAGCTTTATTTTATAGAGCCAAAATTCTCTCTTCATGCAGTATCAGTTATGAGTCTACAAATATGATATTTGTGGGTAGAGAAATGTTGTCAAACAGATTGCTCATCAAATATGAGATATGCCTGTAAGTTTTATATTAAGAGCTGTGGTAACGCAGTGGTTAGAATGTAGCATTGCATATTGCAGGTTAAGTCACTGCCGGAAGTCAGATCCTGACCGGCTCAAGGTTGACTCAGTCTTCCAAAGACAGTAAATTGGGGACTTGGATTGTTGGGGCAATGGGCTGACATTGTAAACTGCTTAGAAAGGGCTGTTAAAAGCATTATGAAGTGGTACATAAATCATTCAGTGCTATTACTATATTATGAAACCATTGGGAAACTGGCCAATGGAAAAACGGGAGTAAAATTCTAATTTGGATTTATGTCATTTCAGATCCAGAAAGTTATTTTGGCACTTGGAGATTATATGGGCGCCACTTGTCATGCTTGCATTGGTGGTACAAATGTTCGCAATGAGATGCAGAAGCTCCAAGCAGAGGCTCCCCACATTGTGGTGGGAACTCCTGGGCGTGTATTTGATATGTTAAATAGACGCTATCTGTGTAAGTACTTCAATGCTGATTTAAAATCTCTAGGATTTTAGGCATTGGTTTAAACATTCCTGATTTTTTTACTTTTAGGTAAAAGTAAAATTTTAATAATGCAAAATATTTATAAGAATACTTAGAGTCTGATTTTTTTTTCTTTGTAGCACCTAAATGGATCAAAATGTTTGTCTTGGATGAAGCAGATGAAATGTTAAGCCGGGGGTTTAAGGATCAGATCTATGAAATTTTTCAGAAGTTGAGCACAAACATTCAGGTAAAGTAAAACTTGAGGCAACCATAACATAGGCTGCTGTAATAATGCAGGTAAAGTTACAATGTAGCTGTGAAGTGCTGTGTTGTCGTTCCCCCTGCATAAAACAAAATTGTCTCTATTCTATCTTTGTCTGTTTTGATTTCGTAGCAGACAAAGACGCTTGGTTTCATACATTCGCCTCTTAACCTTTGGGCAGACTAATCCGTTAATTTTCTTGAACCAGGTTGTATTGCTTTCTGCAACTATGCCAATGGATGTGTTAGAAGTGACTAAAAAGTTCATGAGAGACCCTATTCGTATCTTAGTGAAGAAAGAAGAATTGACCCTTGAGGGTATCAAGCAATTCTACATTAATGTGGAAAGAGAGGTAAGGAAGATGATGAACCTATTTGAAGCTAGTTTGACTTCTTGTTACAAGCACTATGCTAAAACTGCACATGTTGGGGTATTTCCTTGGCTTTTGTGGTAATGCTAGCACGGTACACACAAGAAGAAGAAGAAATGCACTAAATCAAGTGTGACTTGGGTGGACCTCTTTCTTAATGTCCAATGTCCTAGTCTGGAGACTTGGTGCAACACTACATAGTGCTTAAAGTTTCATTTTGCACTGTCCTTTTATGTGCTTATGATCGCTTCCTTAACTTTACAGGAATGGAAGCTGGATACCCTGTGTGATTTATATGAAACCTTGACTATTACCCAGGCTGTTATTTTCCTCAATACAAGAAGGAAAGTAGATTGGCTTACAGAGAAAATGCATGCTAGAGACTTCACTGTTTCTGCCCTGGTAAGAATTTATCTGAAAATAGGTTCTATGATACTGTTCAAATGCAAAATGTTGGGACATGCCCCTTATTCCAGTTCCCTGAGCTGTATCAAGGCTGGTATTGAAAAGCTGAGAAAATACTTGTCTACCCCAACCGTACTTCATGAATTTAAATGTAATACATCAGAAGTCATGTGGTGGTTTCATCAGTTGGTTCTTGTTTTAGGAATTGGTCCTCCTCCAGTGAGTGAACACCAGATTCTCTTAAAAATAAAAAAGAAAAAATATTGGATTATGCTTGTATCTACTGACTGTCCTACCTGCTCAATTTCTCTTGTCTAGTCCACAATATAACACAGTAAAAGATGCTAGCCCAGAGGTGGGCAACTATGGCCCCTTTATGACTTGTGGACTTCAACTCCCAAAATTCCTGAGCTAGCATGGCTTGCTCAGGAATTCTGGGAGTTGAAGTCCATAATTCATAAAAGGGCCATAGTTGCCCACCCCTGTGCTAGCCTATTTGAAAAGCCTGTGTTTTTTTTTAATTGACTAGCAAAATTTGAAGCAATAAAAGCTGGTTAACGTTAACTCCCTTTGTGTTATAAAAAAATCTCTACAGCATGGTGACATGGATCAGAAGGAGCGAGATGTTATCATGAGAGAGTTTAGGTCAGGATCAAGCCGTGTCCTGATTACTACTGATTTGCTGGTGAGTTTCAGTAGTCATTGAGCTTAACTGATTTGTTCGATGTGGGTCTTTGTAATCGGAGTTTCCTAAGCTTGTTGGCAAAGCAAATCCATACCATGCTGTGGACTTGCATAACTGCAGTGTGTTACCATATTATCCAGCAGAATTGAGATACCTTGACCTCCAGACTTGAAGTATGCTGTTCAGTGCTTTGTCTTTGTTTTACAGGCTCGTGGCATTGACGTGCAGCAAGTATCTTTGGTTATAAATTACGATCTGCCAACCAATCGTGAAAACTATATTCACAGGTAAGTTGAAGTTTTGAATTTCAATTCTGAAGTCTGAATCTTCACATCTTCAAACCTCCCTTGCTTTCTTGCATTTTTTAACGTGTGTGTTTATTGTGCGCGCGCAGTGTGTTGAGGATGGGAGGGGCAGAGCTTCTTGATTAGCCAATGAAAAAAAACAGTGGGAAAACTTGTTTATTCAATTTTTGATAATTGCTAAAGATATATAAGACTGCTAATTTAATGCTCATAGTCAGATGCTTGAAGTTTGCAAACATGTTTTTAAAGAAGTTGCCATTGTGTATTGTGATTTTAGGAAAACATGTTCAGAGGTTTGTGTTCTCATAAAGTTGTTGTTAGCTTAATATTGGACATTTCTTTGTGCCAATGCCTCCTTTGGTTCCTCTTACAGTGGGATTCTTTCTCTGGTGTCTTCTAGAACTTTAAATTTACCTCCCTAACCTGTTGTCTATCTTAGTGGCTTTGTCCGTAAATGAAGTAAATTGTACCTTATTACTTGATACAAAAAAATACAGGAGTCGCTAGCCCAGTTGATGACGAGATGGTGCTCAGAAACGACGACGTAATTTAGGACGTGGATTCGTAAGCGGCACACTGTTTGCATAAAGAGCGAGTTGGTATTTATATACTTTTCTTTTGTAATGACTGTTGTGAGCTATGTTTGTCTTAAAAAGCTCTTAATGGTTTGACCAGGTAGAAGCAGAAGTTGTGGGTTTGTCAACTTGTAGATCTACTGTGTGCCCTACTGTTTAATTTTTAAGTTGTTTGTTTTGACAGATGGTGATAAGTTTTCCCACTGATGAATAAAAGTTTTTGTCTCTTTGAAAATACAATATTAACTCTTGGCTTTTAAGAACTGCAATTGGAATGAGAGTCTCTCTGATTTAAAATAAGCTTGGTAATTTGGAGGCTGACATCAAGCTCTGTCCGTGTTCAGAAAAAATGGTGTGGGAGAACTTTTTGCCAAAGTTCTCCAAAATAAGGAGCGAATGAGATCAGCAAAAAAATTATTTGGAAGTCACGTTGAATGCAATATCCTGTTTACACCAAAACTGAGAAGCTGTTATGTAATCAAAGTATTAGTCAATATTTGCTATGCTTACTTTTAAAATGCTCGGCCCAACAAAACAGCACAAGAGATTGTAATAACATTAATCTGGCAATGAGTGTCAATACTAGTTTCTGGTTCCCTCACCCCAAAACAGGTTTTGTTATTTGTCAAAAAAAGACTAGAGTAACATTTTATGTCTTTGTTTTGTTTGCAGGATTGGTCGAGGTGGTCGTTTTGGCAGGAAAGGTGTGGCTATAAACTTTGTCACTGAGGAGGACAAGCGGATCCTTCGGGATATTGAGACTTTCTACAATACTGCAGTGGAGGAAATGCCTATGAATGTAGCTGACCTCATTTAATCCCTGGGATGAGATGTTTTTGGAATGCAGTGCTCGCTGTTGCTGACCAGGCGATCCACAACGTGCATTGTGCTTCTTGGGGGATACATTGAATCTTGTCTCAATGCTCATTACGGATCAGAAATACAGATTTTTGATAAGCAAAGCGACATTTTGTCGTGAGCTTTTGTGGGGGAGAGCCATTGGCTTTCTCCTCTTTAGGGTTTAGACTGTTGGGGTCGGGTGGAAAGTCATGGGGTCTGTACATTTTTTCTTTATTAGAAATTTATTTCCTAGTTCTGTAGAAGTGGTAGTGCTAGATGTTCTTTATCATTTAATAATTTACTTATGGACTAAAAGATATAAGTGCTGTATAAAATCAGCCAATTATGTTAAACTAGCATACCTGCCTTTATTGTATGTTATCCTATATTAGAGTAAATTGGAAAGGCCTTTCAGAATGACTAATCTTTTATAAGAACATAAAAATGCATTTTTGTTTGGTATGTATTTATTGAATAAAGTATTTAATTAGTGTTAAGTGTGATCTGGACCCTGTTGCTAAACCCTGCAAGCAATCATTACTATTGTCTTAGATAGGGTTTAGACCCATTAAATTGCCATATTGCACATGTCTTAATGAAGTTTGAATGTTCAATAAAATATTATATATTCACTTCATTGGATGAATTGGATGCTTTTTGGAAATTGGCAGTCCGTTATGGGTTTCCATTTTCAATATACTGCCAGATATGTATCTCCAAGTGTGCCACATTCAGTTATACATAAGTAGCAAATTATTGATTTGTGTTCTACTGTCTGCCTAGTGGAGCTAGTGGTACATATGTAGTCTTTGACTTGTGACTGTTGAGCCCAGAATTACATTCATAAATCATGCCAGTCATTAAGCAGTCATCAAGTGACAGATTTGAATGTATACAAATAGCTGTAAATGCTGGCATAGCAAAGGGTAGACATCAGGATTTCAAAACCAGGTAATAAGTAACTGGGAAGAGGCATCAGTCAAGGACTAACTATACCTAATATTGATTGAATTTAAGGCTTTGCTTTTTCTGCTTAAAAATAAATTACTTCAAATGATTAGAGTTGGAGAAAGCTAAAGACCAAGGTTACTATTACTCTACTAATACAAAAAGTTTGACTTGCCTGAATTGTAAGAGAAATGTATGGAATGCATCTCCAATTTTCATAAACCCAAGAAGCACTTTGAGCAAAAAGTGTATTTAAGTTAGTGGAAAACTATTGGCCAGGTTGCCAATTTACAATTTTTCCTATTTTGCCGTATTTTATCACTATGTTCTAATGAAAGATGTTTAAAAGCTTGCCAGATTGCTGAAATGTTATTAGCTATAAAATTGGGTTCAATGTTTAACATGGAGTTTATTTAGTTAAAAACTTAATGAGCTAATTTTTTTTCAAAGTTAACCTAAATTTCAAATGATCAGAAGCATGCCTTTACAACTACTGGCCCTATCCTTTTTGTGCTGGAATATGGTGAGCTCAGTGGGAGCAGGGCTGTGAAATCTCCGATTTTACGCGGAATTCCGATTTTTTCCCTCAAACACCAATCTACATTTTCCGCGTTTTTTTTCCCCCATCGGATCGAGATCCGAGAGTCGGAAATTCGCTCTTCAGAAAAGCGGAACACTTCAGTTCTCAGCTCCTGCCTATTGGTATTTGGGCCGCCTTTGCTGCGATCAGCTCGCGCTTGCTCAAGCTCCCGCTTCGCCTTCACGAGAGCGTCCCCGGGGCTACGGCTAGGGCCTCCTATATGCAGCCGTGTCCATCGGCGGTCTGCGTTCTAGCGCTTCGGGTACTCTGGCATTCGTTCATGTAAAGACCGATAACCGGAGTCTGAGCGGTGATGTTGGTTGTGTTTCTCTCGTGTGTGGTGGAATTTTTTAGATTGACCCTATGGAATTTTATTAATTATTTTCGATTTATTTTTGATCTACTGAGCTATAATTTTTGAATCCTGTTTAACTTAAAAACAGGTATCATGCAGCCGTGTCCATCGGCGGTCTGCGTTCTAGCGCTTCGGGTACTCCGGCATTCGTTCATGTAAAGATCGATAACCGGAGTCTGAGCGGTGATGTTGGTTGTGTTTCTCTCGTGTGTGGTGGAATTTTTTAGATTGACCCTATGGAATTTTATTAATTATTTTCGATTTATTTTTGATCTACTGAGCTATAATTTTTGAATCCTGTTTAACTTAAAAACAGGTATCAGGCAGTGAGGCAGCAGATTGGCATGTATTGCAAACGGATTCACCTACTGTATATTTTATACATGGACAATTGAATTTGCAGATTTGAATTCACAAACACTTTTTGAACTGTTATACATGACTGTATAGAATTGGATTTCACTGTAAAGTTGAGAGTTGCCTGGTGTTTTTTTCAACCTGTTACCAGCAAATGCCAGTTGCCAGGCAGCAGATTATTTAGAAGTGTTTTTTACAGTGGTTGTCCCAGATGCAAAGATTCAAGCCTCAGGTACTAAGGTATGGAAAAAGTAAAGTGTTTATTCTCAAAAACAGCAGTTTAACTGGTTCAGTTGACAGGCTCCACTCTGGAAGACCAAGAAAGTCAACAAAATAGCAAGATCGGGCTCTGCAATACATTTTGATGGCTGACAGGAAGTTCACCTCACCTCAGATTGTAAGAATTTGAGGTGAAACGTGTAAAAGTGCACAAGCACAGTGCATCGCAGACTGCTTGCCAGAGGGCTCAGGCTGCAGGGTTTGAAGTAAACCTTTGCTCACAGATGCTCACCATTCTCTTCCACATGTGTGGGTCAAGAAGTATACCAAGTGGGCCAATGTCATCTTCAGTGATGAGAGCAATTTCTACTTGACTGGGAATCAGTGCAATAAGTATGTCAGAAGATTTCCAGCTGAAGAATTTAGGCCATACTGCCTGAATCTGAAGCACCCATTGCATGTGATGGTCTGGAGCTGTATCGCTGCTTTTGGTATTGGTGGGATACAAGTTGTTCAGGGAATCATGAATTCCAAGCAGTTATGTTGAAGTCCTGGAAAAGACCATGCTCCCTTCAGCTCAGCAACTTGTAGAGAAGGATTTTTACTTCCAGGATGACAACGCTCCTTGTCATAGAGCCAAGTCCGTCCAGCAGTGGATGAAGCATGGTGTTCGACTCTTGGATTGGCAGCTCAGAGCCCAGATTTGAACCCAATGGAGAACTTGTGGGCCAAAATTGGTTACGAAATATATATATCTGAAGACCAAGCAGGAGCTGATTGAATCCATTATTGCAGCCCGGCACCACATTGTCACCAAAGATCACGTGCAAAGCTTATACAGTCTATGCTGAAATGATGCTGCTTGGTAATAAGCAATAAGGGCTGGCTGATTTCATATTGTATAACCATGATTGGTTACCTAAACAGTCCTTTTCAGGGCCACAAACAATAAAAATGTTAACAAAATACCAGCATCAGCCTTAGTAATTGCAACATGTATGCCACTGGGTATGAATCAATTAATCTGTTTTCATAGGCATTGTAAGCATGCAAGAAAATTCACAATCCCCATCCAAACAGCACCAAATTGCAAAAAGCTTATGCTTTTCACTTAAAAACCTAGTATTTGAATATAATAATAGCAGTTAGCATAAAATATAAAATCAATGGCCTATCCAAAAAATGTCAAAGCGTGCAGGACTTTCACACAGCTGTAGTTTGCATTGATTTGATTTTTTAAGGTGGGCAACTGCAAACAAAACTGAAGTGTTGACGATACTGTGAAACAAGTTTGTATTCTGGATACAGAAAAGAATTTGCTAAGAAAATGAGAAATCAAGCGTTATGGAGGAGGATGTGTACCAACAAAGCCCAGCTATGTTTAGCTCTGTGGTTGAGTTTTGGCAAAACTAGAGATTCTGTCATTCAGGTCATCCTTCCAAGTGTGTTTTTTCAGGAGCCACTTGGAGTTTTTTCTTTTGAAGACTTGAGAAAGTTCACTTCTCATCCAAGAAGCTTCTTCAGCTGTTGACAGGATAAAGGGGAATGGAAGGATTTATATTCCTTGCAGACAGCTGGTCATTTGCATCCTTTTGGAGCAGGAGTGAGAAAACTCCGAAAAATGTCACTGAGGGCTGTATCAGGACTGTGGTTGAGTGTGTGGCCAATGGGAGCGTGGCCAGCTTGACACCACTCCCCATTGCTGGCACGTTTCCTCTTCGTGTTGAGTAGACTGGGCCAAAGTTAGGATGGCCTTGCAGGCCAGATCTGACCATGGCCCTTGTGTTTTGACACCTGTTTTAGACTCATTGAAGCACTTGGTTTATCTGTGTCCTCGGGATCATCTGAGTAGTGCTTCTGAATAAAATCTGAAGAGATGCCTTGAGGATGACTAGTACACAACTAGTGCTTTCTACTTAATATGAATTTTGTCATGCCCGTTAGAATCTGACCCTGAGGAGGAACAGCGACAGGGAGTAGGAGTGTGGCTCCTGATGTGGAGGAAACTGGGGAAGGGCACAGGCTGGCTGGGCATTCAAAGGAAGACCCAGACCCATCCTCTCTTCATCCTAGGGCACACAGGGAGGAGGGGATAAGGGAGAAATGTGAATAGTGTGGTCTATGGGAGAGGAAAGGGCCTTGATCCCCTTCATGGGCTGCAGCAGTGAGGACTATTTAAAAGGACAAACTGCGCATGGACCAGTGCTGGAAGCAAAGTGTGAACATATTTCCAGTCTTATCAGTTCTTATCCGATTTCTGGTGTCCTTTCCAGTGTGTGTATTTTGATATCTGTGGACTTCTTCAAGCCCTTATCCTGCCTTGTCTCAGTAATTGCTTCAGTGTGGTTTGTGTTGTTTTTTTTATTTATAATTTATATGTATTTTGAGTTTGAAGGGAAGTTCTTCCTTTTCGCAACTGTTTGTGGAGGAGTTTTTTCTCCAGTCAATTATTGGATCTTTAAAGCCAAGTTGAAGGAATTAAAGGGACTTCACCTGTTTTTGTTATTTGTTGCTTTTGTAACCCACCCTGGGTCATCACAGATTTAAACCTACCTTGCATCTTCCATTCTCTTACATCTGTCATAAATCTTCTTGTGTTGTCTAAAACAAGTTAGGTATATTTAAATATTTTATGATCTGGAGCATTTGTTAATTTCTTTCACATCTTAAAGACTACTAAAAACAAAACTTAAATGCTGTTTTTCAATTTCAAAAAATGATTTAAAAATTTTTTAAAAAGTATTTACCAATTTTATTAGATAGCCTCAGATTTAAAGTTAAGGCTTTAGGATTAGGTTTTATAGGAACCATTGTGTGATGTAGCATCACAGAAAATGTCCTAAGCCAGCAATTCCCATAGCATGGGGACTCCTAAAGATCCAGTCAAATATTTTAAGTTTGTCAATTAATATTGTCAATATCAAATATCAATATAATCCACATAAATAATTTTAATAATATAAAGGGGACCTGTAGCAAAAATGTTTGAAATCTGCCCTAATCTAAAGCCATATATTCTTAGTGTATCCAATTGTGTTTGTGCAAGTGTGTGCTTTTAAGTCAATGTTGACTCAGACCAAGTACAGTATCCCTGGGAAGAAGTCAGTAGTAGTTTGCCAATTCCTAGGGCTGTGTGTGTGTGTGACTGGCCCAAAGTCACTTGGCTGGCTTTGTGCCTAAGGTGAGACTAGAACTCATAGTCTCCCAGGTTAATCTAGGCTAATGCCTTTAGTCACTATATCAAAGCTGGCTCTATTGTAACAATAAGATCTCTAACCGTAGCTTCTATTTTAACACAGAATTCCCCAACCTTTCTGGGTTGGCAGCCTGGCGTGAGGGGGGGTGGAGAAGAGGGGATGGTTGTGTGAGGCGCATATCTTCATTTGTATGAGCGGCAGATTCGCATGCCGACCACTCACACCAGCACCTGCCACTTGTGTAAGTTGGGCTACCTGTACACACAATTGCAAATAGGACACGGCCTGGTAGTGGGCTGCAGCACATAGCTTGGGGACCCTTGTTTTAACATACTATGTGAACACCCTGATTGCAAGGAGGCTTGTATAATGCATGTATGTACAGCAGAAAAAAGCTTCGATTCTTCCCTGCCTCAGTAGCTTGGACCTGAACCAAAAAAGTGGAAATGAAAATGAAAAGATGAAAATTCAAGCAAAGTCTATATTTACAGAACAGTTTGCAAACAGTGTGCCAAAACCGTAGAGAAAAGATCTGTAAGAGCCATCAAAAGGCCACTTGTCCCCTACAGTTAGCTATTCTGAATTAGCTGCTGCATCATGACTGCACAGACACTGATCAGCTGCAAGAACTCATCAGAACCATCTGCCAAGCACGTGTCTGCTTCCTGCAAAACAAAACAAAATATTCAAGATTTGCCAAGTTTGGTAACAATCATACTTGGCATCAAGCAAAAAAAATAGATACATTTCCTGTTCCTTTGCAAAATATGTATCAAACTTTTTTTATTCTAGGGGAGAATGAAATTAAACTGCCTGTCTAATATTCATTAATATACAGGAAGTCCTTGTTTAACAACTACTCATTCGGCAACCTTGTAACATACCAAATCTGAAAACTACTGAAACATTTTTAGCCATTTTTCAGGCAATTATTCTTTTAGTTGCTAGCACAGAAAAATCTGCCTGCCCAGCCTTTTCCAACTTATACCCTCCAGATTTGGTTAGGTTATTTTATATTATACCTACTAAAATTTCCAGCTAACATGGAAGGGTCTAAAACAACTCACCACTGTCAGCTCGCCACAGAACAAGGGTTACACTAATATTGAAGAAATAACCAACTAGAATCAGTAAAGATGCCAAAGAAAGGACAAAATAAAATGAATGACAAAAATAAAATATTTGAAAAAATTATTTAAATATTGAATTGTCGAATTGTCCCACAGCGAGTTGTCCCACCGTAAGTTGGCTGTGGTAGATCGGCCATAGAAAGTTGACCGTGACGATTTGTCTCATTCTGACATGGAAATGGCCCATTGCATCTGGAGACACCAGGCAGAAGATGGATGAACTATCTACTATCTTTCATTTCACCTTTCTATGCAAGAATATTAACTTAGATTAGATATTTGTCTAAATGCATAGATACATTATGCTTCTCAGTATTTTTTTTGATCTTGTAACTACCAAGTAGAAAAAAAGAGAGCACAGGAAAATTGGTGAAGTTGCAACCACCACAGAACAATTTGTGAAACTTTACCATACTGATTCTTTATGATTCTATTTACTTCTATTGATATATCACACTTAAAAACCACCCATCTCTGTCTTACTGTGTGTGACTTCTAAAATACAACTTCCCACAAGTTCTTAATGTTTCATATTCATTTTCAACCTTAATGTTTCATATTCATTTTCATTAGCCTCTGATAGAGCTTGAATGCAAGTACTTAACACTTACAGCAAATTTCTCTACAATTACAGATTTCTGCTTGTCATTGAGGTCTTCTTTGTCAACGATGATATCATGAAGCTGATTTATCAGTTGAGTAGCTGCATAGCCTTCACTGATCACATTCTATAGGCAAGACAGAGAAGAACAAATAAGGACTAGTATTAAAATAGCTAGATGTTAGTATTGATTTAAGATTAAATAGTTTAATATTATTGATTTAAAACCTCGTGAAAATACTTCCGGTCCTATACAGTGAGGCGGCCCTTGGTGGTCTCTGAGCTTGGTTGTTTTCTTACAGACTTTTCATTACCCAAACTGAGTCAGATCATCCGTGCTAGTAAGAAGTGAGGTTTGCTCTCAGTTTATATTCCTGTCAATGTTGATTGGAGTGGTGTTGGTGGTTCTTTGGTTAGGGTTAGGCTGTTTGTTTGTTTGTTTGTTGCAATTTGGCTGTTTATTGTTGGCTTGTTTGGCAATTCCTTGATTGGAATATTGTTTACTTGATGTTAATCTATGCTCATCTGGGTGCTAATTGATGGTCCTACATAGTATAAATCCAGAAGATACTAAGTTCAATTATTAATTCCTTACTAAGATAAAGCTGCCCGTGGACCTGATTGAAATATTACAAATGAACATTATACAGAAGTTGAAACTGAGCAACAGCCAGTGAAATAGATCATTTCATTAAACTCTCTGCCTCCCAGAGATCATTTGAGGTGGCAAGGCAGTCAATACTTGGGATTTTATTCATTTACTCAGCCCTCAAGTTCCTAAATGCCAACTTGATTCCTTCTTGTGCTAATGGAATGTTGCATCTCCATGCTGGTTTTACCAAGTCAACTGAGAGCTCAACTCAGCAGAGTACCGCTTACCTGTCTGCATTCCAGGAAGAGCCAAGCAATGCCAGCATCCCCAAAATCCAGGGGTAGAGATAGCAAAGTTCTACTCTGCCGCAAGAAGACCCAGTCAGCGGTCATTCTTCTGCATTCTTTCCCCCTAAAGAGATCCACCTTTGCCAGTGTGCCTTGCTCATCCCACTGAAGCCAGAGTCAGTCTTTTTTTGGAAAAACAAAGCTTGCTAGCCAGTGTGGCCACCTCTTCTGGCATCCACCCAAATCAGAAGCAACAAATCAGAAGCCTAGGGCACCCAGAAGTAACAAATTAAACGTTAATGACAGTTTTACAAAGTTTGCTTTTAAAATAGAGCAGCAAACATTCCATTGGGTGATTTGATGGTCCCGACAATGGGAAATGATTTTATATTGTTCAACACTACCATTGCACTATTGTTTAATAAGAATATTTAAGAATAAATCAGATAATTGGATTAGTAACATCTGAGTTGGCCGGAAGCTTACTTGGCAGGAATAGACAGACGTGAAGGTGTTTCTGGCACTGCTCTGTGAACAAAGTACTAAGAAGGTACCAATCTTGTAACATTAACTGTTAAAGGAGACTCTACAGGGAAGCTTTTCCCTTTCAGTTTAACAATCTGCAGACAAGCAGGAATATGGACACTTTATCTATTTTTAAAGTGGAATTTAAATCTTTCTCAATGTTCCTGCAGAGACTGAGGGATTGCTCCTGCAAACAGAGGAACAATTTATTCTAGTGATGAATTTGCTTAGCTCCAAGGCAGCTCACTGCTTATTCTTACAGTGTGTGAAAAACTGCTACCACTGCCAACATAATTACAGAATCTGAGACAACAATGATGCAAAGAGGGAGGGGGGTGTCAAGACTTCCAACGATATATGGAAACTAAATTGCTCCCATAACAATATAAAATCTGCTTGGGGGGGGGGGGATTCACAAATTCTTGTTGAAAGCAGGAATCTTATCTGCACCATCTCAGAAAATACCTGTTTAGCAAAAATCATTTCTCTTCCTCCTCCCTTTGACCTACATGAGCTATACAGCTATTTTGAGCCTGTGGATTTTATATCAAATTTTGAATACGCAATAAAGCTAACAGAGGCACTGCAATGGGGGGGGGGGGGGGGGGGGTTATGTTTGCTCATTCATAAAATGTGTGTTGTAAAACATACCACCTGTCACAACTACCCATTTCTCAGAAAACAAATTCCTGAAGCTTTATAAAAAAAAAAATTCCGTAAATATGGGTCCAAGGCAGAGATGAATCTCCAAAATGCAATGCTACCCCTTTGAACATAGGTTCCTATTCCAAAATCCCATTTCACAATATAGTAAATGGATGAACACAAAACAGATTTGTCCAAGAAACTAAATATATGCTTCAACTTCCAGAATTATCCAGCCAGCACAGCTGCTGGAGCACAATCCTGGAAAAGGCCAATTTGGTTTAGGAGACTGATAGGGGCTACATGTACAGTACACATAATACACATCCTCCCAAGCAGTTTCCCCTCTGGTTCTAAAGTTGTTTATAACCTTATGACTCACCTAACAATTCACTCACACGTACATTTTACACAGAGGAAAAAAAAGTCCAAGCCAATCTTGGTTACAGAGACACATACAAAGCCAAAGTATCAGCTAGCTCTGAGAGAAAGAGAAAATAGAGACACCTATTTTTGTTTTATCATAGCTCCTTAAAGTAGAAATCTGTAAGAGGGAAACATGGAGCACAACACATAAAGTGTCCCAATTTTCATGTACTTTTAGTGCCCACCACCTTTAATTGTTCAAAAAGATATACTGAAGCTGAACATTAAATTAGCTGAAAATAACATTACCTTACTGTACAAAATGAGTTAGATAGTTAATTAACTCTAGGGAGTTTACTTCTCTTAGGAGCACTTTTCTACCTAAGGTCATAAGTCAAATAAATGTCAGGCAGTTCATGTTACATTGACACAAGATTAGCTTAAAGGCAGGCAGTTTTTAGTTTCAGTGTGATTGCGCAATTGTACTATGTACCACCTACCAGCATAGAAAAGAGCGTCCTATAATATAAAATCCTACTTGCTATATATCTCATTCAAATCTTAAGGAACACACCTTTGTTACAGCTTCCAGCTTTTCAAAAGAGCCACTCTGACAGGCACTCAGCAGTCCATCCAATATTTCTTTGGGGACAACCTAGAATGTAAAGTCATAGAAATAAAGCATAGATACATTGTCCATCTCCTATCGCACAAAACCTTTTCTTTTTAGATAAATCACCATGACTATAAGAAAATACAGATAGACAGACAAAAATCCTTAGGTCACAAGCAGTATATAGTCTTTTCAGCGCAGGTTTTTCCAAAAATGAGAAATGCAGCAGCATTCTTGACTTTGCATACATGTATGTCCATCACCCTATTCCCTTTTAGGGTAAGCAATGTTAGGCAGAAGTGGGAAAGAATTAACAGCAAGACAAAGAAAGTAAAGGCATGAGCTAAGAGAAAAAGAAAAGGAAATCATGTTAAATCTGCTTTATACCAAACCATTCGTTATATCTATCCATATTTTTTTATTCTTCATCCTTGCTTCCAGCATACCCACAGACCACTTTATCCGGCCTTCTGTTCTTGGTTACTCACATTTGTATTCAATTCACATACATTCATCACATAGCCATACTTGACCCTGCATCATCTAGCTTGCACTACGCCAATATTTGTAACATTTATTCAATTTCATCTTCAGCCTACCAAGATCATTCCTATACAGCAGGGCTGTTAAGCTCGCAGCCTATGGCCCAAATACATCATGCACTGGCCACGCCCACGCCCAGTTTAGCAAAGGGAGGAAAAGGTGTGATATGTGACATGACACTGAGAGTTTGACACCCTTGCTATACAGGTATTCCTCAGTTGAAAAAAATGACCAGCACATTCGAACCGAGGTGGCACAGCGATTAGAATGCAGCATTGCAGGGTAATTCTGCTGACTTCCAAGAGTTAGATCTTGACCAGCTCAAGGCTGACTCAGCCTTCCATCCTTCTGAGGTCGGTTAAATGAGGATCCAAATTGTCGGGGACAATAGGCTGAGTCTATAAACTGCTTAGAGAGGGCTGTAAAGCACTGTGAAGCGATATATAAGTCTAAGTGCTATTGCTATTCTGTTACAATGATGCTGAACAAGTGGTGCTCACAACTGGTCCTTGAATTTCTGTGTATCCTGGCACCCTTACAGCCGTTTAATTGTGATCAGGCAACTGCTCACAATTATGACAGTTGAAAGTGTCACATGGTAAGTAATCACCAATTGCAAGTTTTCCTGCCACAAACAAAATCAATGGGGAAGCTGGCAGGGAAGATTGCAAGTCACTCTGGTAAGTCTTCTGTAGCTGGAAGCAGCCACTCACAGCCTGCAGCCCTTGGCACCCCCTATCAGCAACTGAAGTATCAGCAACCGAAGCCTCGCCCCAGTGCACTGCCCTGCATTCACACCATACTGATCGCCATACACCCCTAAGCAATTTTCTCTATATCCACATGACTGGAAATATAAAAAAGAGCCGGCTTGAAGCAATAAACATTAAATGGGAAATACAAGTGATAAATCAAAAGAATGACCGAGGAAATGATTTTTTTTTATATAAAGCCTTGAAGAAATTGATGTGATAGGACAAAGAAGAACTGAAGAGAAATCCAATCCCAATATTTGACTGAATTAAGGATTAAGCCTGTTTCAAATAAAAGAATATTCAATATTTATTCCTATTAAAAGCAGGAAATCATTTCTTTATGTATTTTTCTTTTTCTTTATTCTATATTCTTCTTTCTTGCATTTTTTCCTATTCTCTTCTTTTTCTCTAAGTTTAGTTCACATTTTTACAACTATCGTTAAAATTCTTGATACAAATTATAGCAAGAGAAAATGTTTTCTCTTCCACACAAAACTCTCAGAACATTATTCTAGGCAGGTCTTTAAAAATATGTGTGCAACTTTTGAAGGTATGTCTTTAATGAAAAAAACATCTCAATTTTGAATCATCACTTTTTACGACAGCAAATATATCATCTCAAAACAAGGCTTACCCCTGCAATTTCAATTACAATTTTCTCTGTCACTTCTTTTCCGCCTGTCAGTCGTGTAGCACTCTGAAGAAGTGTAATTGCTTTCCTCAAATCTCCTTCTGCCACATGAACAAGGTAATCGATTGCCTTTTATTTAAGATAGAAGAAACACAAAAGAAATTGCATGCAGAAAACGAAAACAATGAATACCATTTTGCAAAGGACCCTTTTATCATCTTACACTAAATTTGCAGCTTGTTAATAGCCTGTGATGGAACCAGGATGGAAGTGGAGCTCCCATGGCTATTCTCCTTGAGCTCTAACAGCTTTTGAAATTGCCAATCATGCTCAAAAGGCCAGGGGTTAGGAATAAACCAAGATTTCCTTTAAATAAACCAACTATCCTTTGGGGATAGTTTCAGTCTGTCAGGTGGGACTGTTAAAGTTGTCTGGAGGTTGTGCAGGTTTGGTGGAGGAGGAACCATCAACTTAATCCTACCAAGACTGAGTGACTGTGGAAGTTTGGGCCATCTAGATTTGGGGATATTCTATCTTTAACTTTGGATTGCAAAACAAATCCACATTCGAAAGTGATACACACTTCAGGAGCCTTCCCACACTCTCAGCTCCTGCTCAATCAGCAGGGGGCAGCTATGCCAGGGAAGGCCTTTGCCCAGCTTCATCTGATACACTTATGTTGTCCTTTCCAAAATCAAGAGACCCTTCAGTCAGTCACTTGTGCCCTGGTCAACCGTTTGATTATTGCAATGCACTCTGCAGGGGACTGTGCTTCAAGATCACCTGGAAGCTTCAATCAGGCCTAGAATGAAGCCACATAGGCAGTGATGGACGTATTTCAGTCTGCCCGTGTGATACTTCTTCTTTGTGAGATGCACTGGCTGCCTGGTTTGCTCCTAGGTGCAATTCTAAGTGCTGGTTATGACCTATAAAAATCCTACACGGAATAGGGGCTGGTTACTTTAGGAATTGCCTATTTCCTGTGATGTCAGCCTGCCTGGTTGATTCCAACAGTTGGCATCCTCCAGATTCCTTTGAGAAACAATCCTGAAAGGGTGCCTTCTCTGACTCAGTGTTTGCCCACTGAAGGGAGGTCTGTCTGAGATCCAAGTGCTTGTCACCCTGATGGCATTCTGGTGGGTTTTAAAAGACTTGGCTGATGTCCCAGGCTTTTGCCTAAGTGGTTGGAGTCCCTTTTTGGGTATGTGATGTGTTTGTTTGACTGGATTTTTCATCAATTTATTGCTGTTTTTAATCTGGATTGTATATTTGTTGTTTTTATGTGGGAAAGGGAAGAGAGGAGAAGAAAGGGAGGGAGGAAGGCAGGAAGGAAGGAAAGAGGGAAAGAAAGAGAGAAAGAAAGGTTTCATTCGTAGTGAGCCGTAGGCAGTTCAATCCACATTAGCATGCATTATGCTTTTCTTCTGGAGACATGTGACACTTCTATTGAACTTTGATGATTGGAATGCAAGGTCCAAATTGTAGGACTATTTATGTACAATCTCCTAGTATTACATTTAAGTTCATCTTCCCAATCCTGGCAATTTGGAGTTAATATCAATAAAATTAGAAATACAATTTTGGAAGGACTGCTCTAAGTCTAATCTACCTCTATTCCTTACAAAAGACATAATCCTGTCTCAGGCTCTCAAATGAAGGAACACACAATTAAACTTTATAGGCTGTATTTAACAGAGTAGAGGTTTCTTTTCCCTTGTCCAAGCAGATTTTCCAGTTCTGTGCTACAGAACGAAGCTGTGTGCAGAAACCTTCAGGGGGAGGGGGAAGGAGACAAGGAATTCCATTCACAAATGTTACCTCTTTTACAGGCAAAAAAAGCATTGAAGCATTGTGAACCTTTTGTTCACAATATTGTAACAAATAATTTTATAGTTAATTGACAGGTTACCTGATTGCTGATCATCACATTTTCCTTTTCAGCAATATCTAGAAGTCTCTGATGTTGGATTTTGTCGGAAAGTGGCTTGAAACGAAATTTGGAGCATCGAGATGTAATTGGTTCAATGATTCTATCAAAGACAGGAAGAGAAGCTCAGTAACCAGAGGAAACAGAACACTTTCTGTTCTTATTTTCTTGCAACATAGTTTCTTTCCACAGCATATGAAGGTAAAGGTTTCCTGTTCAGTGGTGTCTGGTGTTCATCTGTTTCTTAGTTAAGGGAGCCAGCATTGCCCAAAGATATTTATTATGGTTGTGTGGCCAGCATGGCTGTATGCCAAAGGCGCACAGAACACTGTTTATTTTCCTACCAAAGTGGTACCTATTTATCTACTTACATTTGCTTGTTCTCAAACTGCTAGGTTGGCAGGATATACATTTTCACATATTAGCATTGTACTATCATACACATTTTTCTCCATAAATAGAACATAATTGTCTTTAAAAGACAAATACATTCTTTGATTTCTTAGACAGATATTTTAACAAACAGAGCTAGCCAAATATAGACTCAGAATTTATGCGTGGTCAGACTTGGTTGTTATCTGGATAGGAAAACACCAGGAAATCCCAGGGCTGAAGCTAGAGTTGGAAGCTGAAAAATAAGCATCCCCCCTCAAAAAAGGCTGAGTTATAAAAACATGTATAACATTCCCCAGAAAATCTCAGCAATATGCCCACAATGTTACCAAGGGGAGAATGGAGATGTATACAAAGGCGTATTTACCTAATGCATTTTTCCTAAGAGTAAATAAATATAAATGCACGCTGTAGTTCATACGCACCGGCTAATGTAATTACAGATAAGGCAGAATCGTGTAGTCTTAGATTCCTTCTCCATGGTGCGCCTTAAAGCTGCTTGAGCTGCCGAGGTCATAGAATCTGCCTCATCCAGGATTATGATCTTAAAAGGTGGACATGGTTTGCCGCTGAACACAAACAATCACAAAAGCACGTGTGAGCCATTTATGGTGCTAGCACTGCTTTCAATAATCTACTGGTGAACAAATTCTGGTGCAAATCTTGTATACCATTCAAAATCTACAGTGAGAAAAATTCTAAATTGGAACTGTCCCCATTCTGTCACCCAACTTAACTAAATACTGTTGCACTACGTGGAACTGTCTCACTGTTATTCAACAAGCCGCATTATTTTCTGCTAGACTTATTTCCCATGGATTTCTTTATGGAAAGTGTTGGTATTCGCACACTGAAGGTTTTTTTGTGATTTTCCCCAAATTTGTCCATAGTTAGCAAGGCCTTTTAGGAGTTAGGTTTAAGGCCAACAACTGATCGTTGAGCTTTACAGAAGCTTGGCATCAATTTCAGCTATAAAACCCTTGGATTGTTCCGTTCCCCCCATTTTAGAGAGGAATTTAAGAATCCAAAAGAATGTGATTTTACCTAAAGTAGTTATTTGTCCCTAAATCCCAGGAAAAAAAGGGGGAAAAAACGGGCAGAAAAAAACAGGCCAAATCAACTCATGCTTTTCCTAAACTCTGCTTTAAATTTTTCAATACATGAGCTCCATATGGCTTTTATATCTTTCGTTTCTGTCTACAGAATATTTAAAGGAGAATTGATACATTAATCTATTTCTTATCATAATCTGATCAATAGAGAGAGAAGTTACTCAAAGGGATAGTTGAAGCTGCTATTTTAATTAAATGGAGGAACCAATTTAAGTATCTTAATATATTACATTTCATTTCGGTGCCTACATATGTTCTATCGGAGGATCTAGCAAAGGTATGTACAGTTGGCAAATGATAAATTCCCCTGAGATTATAGTAAAGTTTGGATGACTCACTAAGGCATCATCTCAGAGCCTCATAGTGCAGTGCTGACTCGTAGTTTATTTTAGCATTACAAAGCAACTCATGTTAACCTGAAACAGAGAGAAATACTATCCGAGAGAGCTTACTCTGAACGATTTCCCGATACTGTTAACTGGGCAAAAGTCTTGACTTTCTCTCGAATGACTTGTATTCCACGTTCATCAGATGCATTTAATTCAAGGACTCTCTGCCGGAACAATTCAGGACTGTTCACAACAAAAGAAATATAAACACTTTTTAATAAACATCTTAGGCAGAACTTTTGAATTTTTATAAAGTCAACTGCTATAGTACCTTGTCTGTTGAAGAGTACAGGGATATAGCTTTTAGTTAAATATCAATTTAAGCTGAATAGAGAGGAGGGAATGAAGAAAAAATGTGAAGTGAAGATTGTCCAATTTTTATTCTCTTTAGGGGAAAGAGAGAGAATCTGACTTTCAAGATTCGTTACTGCATGATATAATAATAATAAAATAGAGTAACTAATAGAAAATGAAGAAGCTAAATTGCTCTGGGACTTTAGAATTCAGAGAGACAGGTACCTGCCACATAATACTCCAACTGTCCATAGGAAAGAAAAAAAACACCTGGATAGTGGATGTGGCAGTACCTGGAGAAAGCAGAATAGGAAAAAAAAGAAGATAATAAAATACAAAGACCTGCAAATAGAAATAGAATGTGGCAAAGGATGTACCAATAGTAATAGGCACCCTGGGTGCAATCCCCAAAACATCTGACTTGAACACCATCGGCATTGACAAAATCACCATCAATCAATTACAAAAGGCAATTCTACTCACAACAGCTTATCCTGTGATGATACTTTTAACACCATGAAACATCCACATCAGCCTATCTCAGGTCATTGGGAAGGATTCGGTAGGTGGATAAAAATGCCAAATCTAGTTTGAACATCTGTCTGAGATGAACCATAACAACAGAGTTCCAGTGTTCATGCACTGCATCCCCATGATGGTTGCAGTGTCTTGGGAGTCATGTGAGCCCCTTTTGTGACCTTCTGAGAAGCAAAGTCAATAAGGAAGCCAGATTCACTGAACAACTGTGGCAGGAAAGGTTGTAAAAGGGGGCAAAACTCAACCAATGTCTCACTTAGCAACAAAAATCTTGGGCTCAACTGTGGTCATAAGTTGAGGACACCCTGTAGTTTTGGGTTACTTCTGAGCCAACTTAATGCCTAGAGATAACCAAGGGTTCTGTAGACACCAGTCTTGATGCTCCCCTGATTTTATTTAAAACACACTAAGAATGGATCCTGATCAGAATAAAGAATAAAATAGATACTGTATATTTGTAAGGCTGATTGTTGGAATCTTTAATGAAAATAATACACAGGGGAACCATTGCTCCCCAAATAAAGGATCAAACTCAAGCCTAATCTAAATTTCTGACAATGCTTTGGGAATCCATACAGTCTTTGTGAGATTTACAAAATAAAACAGGGATGTTTTTTTGGAAATGCGCCCTAGGAAAAAAGATGGAGGTGATAGAGATCATCCTGGTGGACTAGAGAAGCTGGTGAGAAGCAATCTGATCATTCTGCTTTCTGATAAAAGCAGAATTCCCTATGTCCAGCAAGGCAGTTATTTCACAAGGGTGCTAAAATAGGGCCTCAAAATTCCAAATCTGCCCACTATTGTAACTTGCAGCATTGCATTTAGTCTTACCTATCAAATTCACACTCCCTTGTCTGTACCTGAAACAGGACAGACAAACCTATTTTGGACTACATCTCCCATTTTCCCTGGAGATTTGTCACATAGGTTGGGACTGATGATACTGGAATCTAAAATAATGTGCTGTAGCTTTCCTATCGCTGTCCTAGGTATTGTATTTGCATCCATGTCCACATTTAGGAATTTTTCATTCTTCAGCTAGCCAACAATCAGCCTTACAAATATACAGTATCTATTTTATTCTTTATTCTGATCAGGATCCATTCTTAGTGTGTTTTAAAATTTCAAGAAGTGCATGCCAGAAACATTAATGAGTAGAACAACACATGGATAGACTCAAATTCAATTTCACTGAACTTCATATTACCCAAAGAGTTCTCTAGCTGCTGCCAAAATAGTAGATGTTTTCCCAGTTCCAGGAGGGCCATAGAACAAGAGGTTGGGAAGCTGTAACAGAAAGAAATTTAAAGAATATGACAATATATTTAGTAAATACCTATTTTCCTATTTTTCAAACAACCACAAGAAGTGTAAAAACATTAGAAAGAAAAAAAATCTCCACAATGCTGTTGCTATATCTACTACTCATTCACAGCCTCACGCATTCTTTAATACCCAACAAGCTATGTTCTAACCTTACTGAAAAGAAAGGCCCAGTGGGTTCGACAAAACTTAATTCCAGGGAAATGTATAAAAGAATTGCAGAATGAATGGCCATGTTTTAAACAAGGCTGCTTAAATGACCCATCTATGGTATTTTATTCTTTCCAACAATAAAATTAATGTACCTGCAGGCAGTTTATTCGATTCAGAAAAGGTTAGAAATACATGGAAATTAACAAATTAAAATTCACGGTAAATACATGGTAAAACTATGTTAGAACTGTGGAAACTACATAGAAAGCACATCCAACAAAATAGAGGTGCAGTTATTCAAACATATCTAAATATTGAAAGCAAGGCATTCAAGACGATGGTGAAGACTCAAATATAATGTAGGTGCATGTTCTGTGAGCGTATCTGCTCAAAGAAAGACCACTAAACACACACCTATACTATCTATATTGTATCAAGAGGACCTTTCAAAACCTCACCATGTTAACAAAAAAGACAAAAAAAAACCATATTAGTACAGGGGTCCCCAACCCCTGGTCCATGGACCGGCAACAGTTTGCAGCATGCCAGAAACCGGACCATACAAACAAGCAAAGCCCCATCCACGGGATGCAGCCAGCACACAAAACCATCCCCCCCACCCCCACCCGGTCCATGGAAAAATTCTCTCCACAGAACCAGTCCCTGGTGCCTTAGTATTTTGTAGAAGATACTGGAACCAGAAATCCTTCAACATGCAGAACAAGTTGTTTAGTTGTTTTTTAATCTCAGCCAATAAGGCTTAATTTTCAAACAATGAATCTTCCTAAATATTATTTGGTTAGTTACAAGAAAAATAAAAAATGAAATCTAATTATAAATGAATGAATATTTTTCCCATTTAGCCGGCAGATGTGGTAATATTTAAATCCAATTTTATAAGTATCCAAGAAGCAGGCTTAAAAAGGACCAGCCAGTCAGCTTACATTATACAAGGAGACAAATTCAAAAGAGAAGCAACAGCATTTTTTAAAAAATATTGATATATATAATTTATAATTACTTTCCTAAGCTGCTATGTAAAGAACTAGTAAAAACCATAAAGAGGGACATGACATCATTAACAGCTGAAGCTATAATCCATTCTATTAAAGTAGATTACAACGTATAGTTAAAAAATTTTAGGTGCTGCAAATTTTAATATCTTGCAATATGAAAACCCAATATGTAAACCAAGCTTTTAAAAAGTACAGTAGTCCTTGACTTAAAGTGTTCGTTGAGTGACCAAAGTTACAACAGCATTGGAAAAAGTGAGTTAAGACCATTTTTCGTACTTGCAACCCCTTTGCAGCATCCCCATGGTCACATGATTAAAATTCAGACACTTGCCGCATATCTACAACAGTTGCAGTGTCCCAGAGTCATTTGGTCCCCTTTTGTGACCTTCTGACAAACAAAGTCAAAGGGAAAGCCAGAGTCACTTCACAACTGTGTTACTAACTTAACAACTGCAGTGACTCACTTAATAACTGTGGCAAGAAAGTTCATAACATGGGACAAAACTTACTTAACAACTACCTTGCTTAGCAACAGAAATTTTGGGTTCCATTGTGGTCGTAAGTCAAGGACTACCTGTACTATCAATGGCACATGCAATATCAATTGCAGTGTTACTATGATAAAAACTAGATACTGCTTTAATATTCAGGAAGCTGATTCCTTCATTCACAATAAGAATCTTTCAACAGTTAAGGGTATGCTTGATTTTGATAAAACAATAAGAGCTGGCAATAGTACAAATTTTTCCAATCCTCATTTAATTTCCACAAGAAATAATAATTTTAATAACTACAGCACTCACATCAACTCCCTGTAAGGATTTCTTCAGTACTGCCACAACTTCCTCTTGAAATGCAACTTCATCCATACATTTTGGACGGCTAGATATTTAAAAATGAACGCTGCATTAAATGCTGTACTCTTTAAAACACTCTTTAAAAATCAAAATGAATATTATGATTAGTTATCTTCATTGCTCCATCCCTGGAGGTTTTCAAGAAGAGATTAGACAGCCATTTGTCTGAAATGGTATAGGATCTCCTGCTTGAACAGGGGGTTAGACTAGAAGATCTCCAATGTCCCTTCCAATTCTGTTATTCTTTATATCAAAGAGCTTTCCACATCTTTTATTGCTTAGAAGTCTGAGCATGTAGCTGCCACTATAACAGGATCTAAATTCCAACCATTAGTTATCTTAATAAGATGAAGGCAATCAAAGATAAATTATTCAAAGAAAAAAAATTAAAATTATACAAATATATAGCTATTGTGTTATAATATGCATAATCGTATCATTTATCCTTCACACTGTGAAAAAAAAACCAGGTATCAGCAAAATGCTGCCTCATGGGGAGGCTGGGTTAGTCTCCATATCATCAGATAAAGGATTAACTTCAATACTGACTGAGCTTCCATATAATCTTTTCCAATCTCCTTAGATGGTCCAGTGAGCACATATGGTAATGTCATTTCAGGTAATCACTGAAGTAATGCACAAGTCTAAATATGTTATAAAAAACTAGGTGATGAAGTGAAACAGAACATTGTACTGAACTGGCTCTGTTTCAGGGCTTATATTTTCTGTTGAACATTGGAAATAAATACACAAAAAGCACTGTAATGGATCATTGTAGACTCTCTACTCCGCTGTGTATCGATTCCTTCCTTATCTATCTTAGTTAATTTTAATGTTAATATTTCTTGTTTTAAGGTTTTATATATCATTTTTATCTTGTAAGCCATCTAGAATCGCTTGATGGTGAGATGAGCGGCATATAAATTTAATAAATAAATTCCCCTAAAAATACAAACATGGACCAAAAATACTTTGGACTAGCATGAATATATTTATCAGTAAGTATGTAAGTAAGTCCAACTAAATGCAGAAGATCCATCAAGGAGAGGATCAACCAAGGACAGAAAAAGCAGAAAGATCTGGTAGTTACAATCAGAAAGCTAATTTGAAACATCCTCATTCCCCAGCAGTTCAAGTCTGTACATTCATCCTCAGCAATTACATTACTCAGATTTCAAACCAGAGCAACTCTCTTACTATTTTTCGACCCAAGGAATGGGTCTGAGTTTCTTGCTCTCTCCACTGCTTCCTGCAGTTGCAGCAGCTCCCCGTTCTTTTGTAGAGAGAGGTTTAGCAGAGACTGGACCTTTCAGAAATGCCTGCATTGTTGTTCTTCTTCACATTAGCAACCTGTAGAGGGAGGAACGGGAAAGGAAACCTGTGTTACTGTTTGTCTTGAAAAATTATAGTAACAGTAGTCTTCGACTTCCAATCACAATTGGGACCAGAATTTCCATTGCTAAAAGCAAGGCACTGTTTAAATAAGTCACACTTGATTTTACAACTTTTGTTATAATTGTTAAGAATCATTGCAGTTAAACAAATCACAGTCATTAAGCAAATCCAGCTTCCCCCCTTGACTTTGCTTGTTGGAAGCTTGCAAATGGAAATCATCTGATCCTGGAATGGTGCAACCATCATAATACATATATACTGGTTGCTCATCTCCCAAATTTTCATATGATCATGGGGATGATGTAACATTTGTAAGTATGAGGACTGGTCATAAATCATTTTTTCAGGGCTGTTGTAACTTCAAATGGTTATTAAACTAATGGTTTTTAAGTCTAGGACTACCTGCATTACAATTGTACCTATAACACAACAGTTCCATTTTACTCAGTGTACTCATCAACTGTCTAGGGCAGGGGTCTCCAACCTTGGCTCCTGGAAGCCTGGCGGACTTCAACTCCCAGAGTTCCACAGCCAGCAAAGCTGGCTGTGGAATTCTGGGAGTTGAAGTCCGCCAGGCTTCCAGGAGCCAAGGTTGGAGACCCCTGGTCTAGGGGAATCACATTCATTATTTAGCAACAGATATTAGAGACTACTACTCTATATACCAGAGATCTTCAAACTTGGCAACTTTAAGACTTGTAGACTTGAACTCCCAGAATTCTCCAGCCAGCACAGCATAGTCTTAAAGTTGCCAAGTTTGGGGGGCCCTGCTATATACTAATACACATTTAGAGAATAGAGGGCCATGCATTTAATAGCCAATTACCATCACACACTAACCTGAGAACATTTAAAGAAAAATACATAGAACCCCAAAAGATCAAGCTAAAGACATCTGTAATTCAACCAGCTTGCTTTCATTTGATCCAAATATATAGTAGGTAAACCTTCTTGTGTTTAGTAGCCAAAAATAAAATATATGGTAACACTTTTTCTGACAATTAACAAATGTTATTGACAAACATCAGGGGGTTTGGGGGCGGGGAATGGGAATTGCAGCTCACTTCATCAGATGGAATGACTAAACTCATATAGGGTTTAAATGAGGAAGTGGGAAAAGAGAAATTGCTGACAGATGCAGATTTCATGTGAGACAGATCTGAAGTACCTTATCCAGAACTATCACAACACATTAAAACATCCATTGTGTTGAAGCGAGCTGAAATCTTATGAGTTCAACAACCTCTCACTCCTTTATGCAGTCAAAGTGTCCTTTTTCCAAAATGGTCGCTTGGGCTCTGCACCAGGACGGACTTCAGGGGGTAAAAGCAAACCAAATGAAGTTATTTGGGAGCAATTACCTCTACCTGTACACCCACGCAGCTCACATAAAGTCAGTCAAAAAAGATGCTATCAGCTATCAGCCTATCTCAAAGGTGCTTTTTTTTTTTTTTTTTTCAAAAGGCAATTTGACTTTCTGTTTTTTCTTTTGAAGATGTTTCGCTTCTCATCCAAGAAGCTTCTTCAGCTCTAGATGAGAAGCAAAACATCTTCAAAAGAAAAAACAGAAAGTCCAGTTGCCTCTTGAACAAAAAGCACCTTTGGGACAACCATGACCTGGATGACTGAGAATCTCCAGACATTCTGGTCTCTGGTTCCTAACAGAACAGTCTTCTTAGAATAGAATAACAGTGTTAGATGGGACCTTGGAGGTCTTCTAGTCCAACCCCCTGCTCAGGCAGGAAACCCTACACCATTTCAGACAAATGGGTTATCCAATCTCTTCTTTAAAACTTTCAGTACCCACAACTTTTGGAGGCAAATTGTTCCACTGATTAATTGTTCTGTCAGAAAATTTCTCCTGATTTCTAGGTTTGTTCTCTCCTTGATCAGTTTGCATCCATTGCTCCTTCTTTCATTCTTTCCCTCAGTCAAAGGCCCTGTTCACACAACAGGCCAGCGGGCTTGAACACTTCGTGGCCTTCTTCTTCTAACCACTTGTGTGAACCAGCTTCCCCACCATTAAGCCTTCGCAGAAATCCCTCCCGTTGCACCCTGAACACGTGTGTATCGTGTCGTGTGAACGAGTCCTTCTTCCAGAGGCGCCCAACTTCCCTGGAAAGACAAAAGGGGCGGGACGGGGGCGGAGCCACCGTAAAAAAAAAAAAAACCAGGCCTAGAGACAGAGAGCGGCCGAGTCCACAACGGTGGGCCCGTTTTCTAGTTTCAAATACACGCGGGGAAGACAGAAGACCGAGTCCCATCATCCCCAGCCGTTTCCCGAGGAGCACTTCTGAAATGTTGGCGGGTTCCCCCTCAGCGCGCCCCTTACCTTTCAATTCCCGCCAAAACTAGTCTTTATTACCCCGCCCCAAAGGCGGGGCTACCTCCGGAAGGATATGAGGCGCTCTAGGGGAGCTAGCGTACCATAGAGAACGCACACTGTGCTCAGGGCCGAAATCAGAAACTAGCGTCGTGACGAATCACGCCATGAATTATTTCATCTCCTGCACTGACGTCACCTAAGGGAAAAAAAACAAGCCCATTTACAAGTAATGCGCATGTGGAGAACTGCGGCTCCTCTCTCTCTCTCTCTCTCACCCCCCCCACCTTAGGACACAGGTGCGAGTCAGCAAAGGTCATATGGGAGAGTTGCGCAAGCGCACCTTCGTCTCCGGCGGCTTGTATTAGTGATGTCAGGCTTCCCGCTTAAAAAAGAAAAGGAAAAACGCAGGTGCGCAAGCGTACTTGGGCTTTCGGGGTGTGGCTTCCACCATTCCCAAGAAGTGTGACGTTAATTTGGATATCTGTCAGAAGTCAAGTGTGCAGTTTCTAAGGAAACTAGCACAAATATATACAATAACCATATACACCCACACATGTCATAAATCAAACCCAATATCACTGGAAGCCTCTGCTATAGCTTTCTATGAAATTGTACATTATAAATTAATACTCATTTAAGCACCACTTGATTTAATTTATTAGTAAATAAAGTATCTCGATTCATTTATTTACCAAGACCAATGGATGCAAAATGACTTTGACTCCAAAATATTCCTCAAAGATACATTGATTTTATACTGGTTTTATATTGTATATATTATACTAAAAATTAGATAAAGGCCTTAGGGCTATACATCCAGCATGATGAATTTGAATACCGTTAACCTTGCCTTTTGTAACTTGACATGCCCTAATTTATGTGTTTTTATGTATATCTTTTGTTGTTGTGCCCGACCCATCGCGACAATGTTCCTCCAGGCCTTCCTGTCCACTACCATCTTCTGGAGTCCATTTAAGCTCATGCTGACTGCTTCAGTGACTCCATCCAGCCACCACATTCTCTGTCGTCCCCTTCTGCTATTGCCCTCAATCTTTCATATCATATATGTGTATATGTATATATTTACATATATGTGTGTGTATGCATATTATATATGTATGTGTGTGTATGTGTGTGAGTGTGAGTGTGTGTGTGTGTAAAGGGAATTTCACGAAGGCAGTCGTGTCACAAAAAACAGGAAAAGCCCAAGGGGAACATCAGGTCAACCAGAAAACAAATTTACATAGGAAAAGGAATCAAATAAAAAGAATTAAAGAATCCCTATAGACAAAAGCCTAAGTAATTAAGAAAACTAGACAAATAGGAAAAGCAAAAAAAGATAATTTAGAAAACCCTTACAAACACAGGACATACCAAATAAACAAAACAAACAGACAAAAGACACAAAATATAAATTACAAAAGGGACAGACAGGAGATTGCCACAGAAAAAATATGAAAAACTATCTTAAAGCTAAAAGAGATTACAGAAAACCAATAATACAATCTGGCCATCCCGCGGAGTTTGTCCTCTGGCTGAAATAAAGACAAACTCAAATAGGATTTGAAACATTAGCCACAAATACAAACACTCACACAAAATCAACTTACAAAGGGAGAAAAGGATATAAAAAATCAGGGACTTACCATAAGAAGCTAGCTAGCCTAGGAACGCAGACTTCTCGCTGTTCTCCGTCTTCCTGAAAAATAAAAAGATCCAGCTTTCAAGCAGTATCCTTGCGCTGGAGTTCTCCCAGCAGGAAAATCGAATCCTTAAAAGAAAGGCATTTTGACACCTTTCAACATGCATATACATATACATATACATATACATATACATGTACATGTACATGTACATGTACATGTACATGTACATGTACATGTACATGTACATATACATATACATATACATATACATATACATATACATATACATATACATATATATATATGTTTTCTTAAATTTTCGTGGGTACTTACATGTATGGCATTCAGCTTTGTTCAGGTATTTTCCCACGTCATTTTAGTTGTGCTTTTAAAGTTGTAGCAACGTTTCGGCAGAATCTCATCTGCCATCATCAGGCTTCTGTATTGTGTTCGTCTATATATATATTGTAGATTTTCATGGGTACAGGTATGTAGGTCTAGGTGTGTTCGGGTCTTTTCCCGTGTAAAATTAGGAGTATCTTGGCGACGTTTCGGCAAAGTCCCACTCACCATCTTCAGGCTGGTGCTTTCGGCTTCGTGCCAGTGCAAGCAGTGTGTGATTGGAGCTACCGTTTCTCTCTATATATTGGTAGGGTGCTGGGCTGGTTGGCTGCGCTGCTGCCTCTTGATTGGTTGATGGAGTTGATGTTGGTATAATGGGTTGTATGTTGGGCGTGCGAGTTCTTTTGTTGTGGTATCCTGGGTCCTCTGTTGTAATCTCCTGGGTCGTTTGTGTTTTGATCTCTTTTCCATTAGCCTCCTGTGTAGTAATGGCTTGGGTAATGGGTTGTGTGATGACCTTGTGAGATTTATTGCTGTGGTATCCTTGGTCTTGTGCTGTGATATCCTGGGTCATTTACTGTGTTGCAACTTCCTGAGTTCTTGTGGTGTAATTTCCTGAGTTTTCTGATGTGATGTCCTAAGCAGGTGGCTGTGATGTAGCATTCTGGGTTTTAGTCTAGCTTCAAGTTTGGGGTCTGGGTCTGTGTTCTTGGCATGTGTCAGCTTGTTTGGTTTTGGGATTGGGGGGTGTTTGTCAATAACACATGAAAGTCACAGGTCATACCATCGACTTCAATGACACCAAAACCCTAGCCACTATAGAAAACCCCAGCTACAGAATTATCAGAGAAGCCATAGAAAGCATGAATAGAAGAGATGACTCCATCAGACTGTCAATTACCTGGAAGCCTGCACTCACAAACAAAAAAATCTCCACACCACAAGCCAAACAAACAGCTGGGCACAAACAGAACCCCCTGATACCTCCAGCCCAAACACACCCCAGCCAGCCACCCAGATGAAACCTAGCTTCCTAATAAATGATAGCCGGCCATTTACCCAAAGCCAAGCTGCACTAAAAGCCTCCAATACACGAAACACAATATTGCCAGATAATCAAGACAAAAAAAAACAAAAAACACTACAAAACAGACAGAAGATATTAGAAACACCAATCAAGCAGAACACAGCAAACTCCAAGACCAATAGACACAGACCAAGACTCCCAACCAGTCAGGATGAAGAAAAAACCTTTCTAACAAAGCACGAGACTAGCACCAAATTTAAAACAGAAACGGCTGTGAAAGCCTGAT
The DNA here is from genome assembly GCA_033807585.1 of Hydrophis major. NCBI lineage: Eukaryota > Metazoa > Chordata > Lepidosauria > Squamata > Elapidae > Hydrophis > Hydrophis major. The sequence continues at coordinate 8,274,619 of CM066331.1, forward strand.
ACACAGACGAACACTATACAGAAGCCTGATGATGGCAGATGAGATTCTGCCGAAACGTTGCTACAACTTTAAAAGCACAACTATAATGATGTGGGAAAATATCCAAACAAAGCTGAATACCATACATATAAATACCTGTGAAAACTTAAGAAAACTGTGTATATATTATACACAGGGGTGGAATGCTACTGGTTCTGCCCGATTCTAAAGAACCAGTAGCTCTGAAGAGCAGCAGACACTAAACCGGTTCTGTGTTTACTGCTGTTTGGTCCACCCGCCTGCCTGGGCTCTTACCTGTCCTTTACTTCCTGCTTTCTCAACCTCAGCTGCTATGCGTGGCTATGCATGGTTGAAAAAGCAGGAAAAAAGAGGCTTTTTAAATGCGCTTTTCAGTTGTCCAGCGGCACAATTTAAGGTTTTTTTTATACATGCACGCAATGTGCAAAACATAGTCACTGAACCGGTGGTAACACTGGCTGAAATATATGATTATACATATATTTATGTGTATGTATGTATGTGTGTGTTTATATATATGTATGTATGCATGTATGTATGCATATAAAAACTACATTTACAAACTATATACAAACCTATTAAATAAATTGTTCGTTTATGATTGGGCATACTGGGCAAACTCAGAAAATGGATTAGTCCAATAATCCAACAAAGCAATATACAATATATAAAATACAATGTTAATATTGAAATGATAAAAACAATATTGACAAAACAAAACAGTCAAATTGAAATTAAAAACAGCAATAATTGGTTAAACGTTGTACAAAGGGGATTCACCTTAAGTGGTTTCTGGGACATTAAAAGGAATGATACAAGGCCATAATTCCAAGAGAAGTTGGCCAGAGCAGTACCATAGCTTTAAGATTTGTGGATTTAATTCCCCAGAAATTTTACTCCCACACATCTTAAAGCTGCTGAAATTGAGAAAAACTGACAGAAAAACTTTCCTGGAGAAAAGAAACTGGATGGCAGCCTTTTAGACCAATTGCAGTTTTTGAGTAGTCTTCAAAGGAAGACTCGTGGAGAATGCATTGCAGTTGTCTAGCAGATAAAATGATAAAAAAAGATATCTGTCCTTAGAAATGAATAATGTCAGCAATAGATTTTCCTTGGCATTCCCACCACACTGTTGGAACCACAGATGTCAAAATTCTTTATATCCTAGCTTGGAATTTGTGTAGCCCTGGCACTTATGTCTAAAGTGTCAGGTCTGGAGGCACTCAAGAAAGACTCAATCAAAAGATTTTAAACTACTCTGCTAGCTGGCAGGTTACCTGAACAGGTTCTGTAAATGAAATGTTTTGCACCTGTATTACTGAGCAAACAAGCAAAAGTGCAATCCCACAATTCAACCAGACAATAGAAGTATTGTTGGAAAAGGAACTCTATGATTGCACAAAGTTGACCCCAGACTGAGTGTCTATAGCAACAACAGTTTATCAAAAGCAGCCTGCAAACTCAAATAACATCATTTCTGAAAAAGAAAAGCTGTAATTCAGTTTGGGGCAATTTGAAATGTTTTTATTCCTTTTATTGGAGAAAAGGGCAGTTTTCTGTATTGAATTATGCCATCATATGTAAAGGGCAAGAAAAGCTCAGTGTTATTTATACCGTTCTAGTTTTTGAAAACTGACGTCCCTAAAATTTTGCTTTATTTTACAAATTTTGCTTTATTTTAAAATTTTACATTATCAAACCTAGGTGGACCCTTTTTATCATTACAACTTAATCCAGGGGTTTTCCAGTTCTTCTGAAATTATACTTTTTGTTGACTAGTTATAACATTAAACAGTTACATTAAATTGACCAATTAAATCATTCCTAGTATGATAAAGCTTCAATGGAGAGGGGCAAAGTCGTCTGTTAAAAGTCATTTATTACATGATAGGACCCAATTTTATTCTGCTTTGGTCAGGTTTTAAATGCCAAGTTCACATCAGGAAGGACTCCCTCCCTTGCTTCCAACTACATCATGTGGCAACCATCATGTGGTTTTAAATGCCAAGTTCACATCAGGAAGGACTTCCTCCCTTGCTTCCAGCTACATCATGTGGCAATCTCTTTCTTCTTATATGGTCTCCCAGTGGCAGCTGTAATAGGAGTCAAAATAGTCAGTTTTCACAATATTTTATGGCATACTTAGCTTCAATGCACAATTCAAGCAATTTTATGTGCATTAACTTCTCAGAATTATAGTTAATATTGATATTAACTTTTCTTTATCTGTAATGGTTTAAGTTGACACTTCATAGTTTTAATAGTAAGTATTGTATAAATACTGCTACACCTAGCTAATGTTGGAGGAGGAGGAGGAGGAGAAGAAGGAGAAAGAGAAGTAATAAAAACAACAAAGGTTTATAGGCAATATTAACTATGTTTTCCTTCAAATAGAGCCCTACAGCTATTTAAAAATAGCCCTCTTTCATTTAAAAAAAATTATTTAGCCCCTTTCATTCCACAAGACATTTTACACAATTCCATTATTACAGGAATAGAAGGGTTTTTATTAAAGCTTGGTTGATTCTGTTGGCATTGGTAGTATTAAAAAGTGGACATTGTAATAGGCCTATAATATGAGTGCATATATGCATGTAGTTCAACTGCAGCAGATGATCTGAAATATGTTTTTATTACAATATTCACTTTATAACGGAAACGGATGATATGTAGGTTACTGGAACAGCTAGTGAAATGGGAAGGCAAAGCAGAATTGATTAGAACAGATTATTTAAATAAATATGTATTACATATTTATAGAGTGCTCAGGATTTGTTTTCCAGGCTGCATGAAAACTACAGAAACTTCTTGGACAGACTGGAAATCTTGTAGGGTTGTTTTTTTTCTGAAAGAAGAAAATAAATTTATTAAGTTTGGAGCATGGGTGCGAATGATGGAGACGAGCCGGTAGAAACAGTGAACTTCAAACTCTTTATTTACATATTGTGACAGCTCAACTCAAGGGCTGCTATATCCTTACTTATATAGGCAACTCATTAACTATTCAACCAATAGCAAACCTGGAGCGCTAGCTCCGTTAACCAATTGGAATGGCCTGTTAATGGCCAATCGGATGCTCCTGAACAGGCCAATCCAATCCTGCTATTAACAGCCAATCAGAAGTGCAGGGCCAGAACCCTGCACTAGACTTCAAGCTCAATGATAACTTTATTGGTATTATGCATTCACAACACCCCTTTCCCCCGGCTTCTGCCCACGGGGCGCGGTTACATAGTCCTTAAGGTAGGACGGTTGTTTTACTAATCTTTTCGATTTTCGCAAAGTGCCTGGTGGTTGGCTGCACTCTTGCTGAGGTAGATCGTTGTTTAGCGGTAGGGGTGCCTCTGGTTCCGAGTTCACGTTCTCGTTCTCATCAATATCACTGGCCATTTCCTGAGGTGCATCCACTCCGGTCCCTGGTTCCTGTTCCTGTGTTTCAGTTCCATTATCAGTCTCTTCGAAAAGCTTTCCCTCTAATAGTAATTCGCTTTCCTCTGTATCTCCCCCCCCCTCAGTTTGGTCAAAAGGGAGTTCGGAAGTGCGAGGTGGTAGCCGCGATCGTAGCTGATCTATGTGGCGCTTCCAAAGTCTATGTCAGGGCACTGAACGAGGTATGATCTTGGGCCAGTTACGCGGATCACGGTCGCCTCTACCCACAGCGGATCGCCCGATAAGTTTTTAGCAAATACTAGATCACCTACCTGGAAGATACAGCATCGGCTGCTGGATCTGAGTGGCTTTTCAGGTTCGTAGGCTGGCTGTAACCGATTGAGGTGGGAGCGGAGCTTTCGTCCCATTAGCAGTTCGGCAGGCGTTTTGTTGGTGACTCTGTGAGGTGTGATGTGCTGCAGGAAAAGGATCCGATTGATTTTTTCGTCGATGTTGTCGTAGTCGATCTTTTGGAGAGTCTTTTTGACGAATTGAACCATGTGCTCAGCCCTACCGTTGGCAGCAGGGTGCGCAGGCGAAGTGAGCGCATGTCGAATACCACGGTCAGCCAAGTACTGCTCAAAAGGTAGCGCGGTAAATTGGGGCCCGTTGTCGGATACCAGGATGTCTGGTAATCCGTGGGTTGCAAAAAGTCTTTTGATGACTGCGTCAGTGGTTGTGCTGCTCATTCAGTGAATCTCAAGCCGATTCGAGTAGGCGTCGATGGTTAACAGAAATGTGTGGCCTTTGGTCGGCCCAGCAAAGTCCAGATGGATTCGGGACCAGGGTCCCTGCGGCGTCTCCCATTCGGTCGGGGTTGCCTTTGGTGGAGCGTTGCTTACTTCTTGGCATCTCTTGCAAGTTTTAACCCATGATTCGATTTGTCTATCGATGCCTGGCCACCACGCGTAGCTTCGTGCGAGGCCCTTCATGCGCACGATGCCAGGGTGGCCATCGTGCAAGGTTCTTAGCAGAGTTTGTTGGAGTTGTTTTGGGATAACGACTCTATCGCCCCAGATGACACAGCCCTTCTGCGAGAACAACTCTGTTTGACGACTTTTGAATGGTGCGAAGCCGTCTGGTACTTGGTCCAATGACCATCCGCGTTCCACCCACGTGAGGACTCGCAACAAGATAGGGTCGTGTTTTGTTTCTCTCGCGATGTCACGGGCAGTCAATGGTGGCGTGTGGAGTGTCTCGATCTGCAATGCTGTCATCGTTGGTGCAGGATCGTTGATAGTTTCAGGGAGCGGAGTACGGCTCAGCGTGTCGGCGTTGGGAATGGCTTTACCGGGACGATATTGTAGCCAATAATTGTAGGCAGCCAAGAATTCTGACCAGCGGGTCATTCTGGGAGAAAGTATGCAGCGAGTTGGCTTGTCCCCAGTGATGATCCCTAGAAATGGTTTGTGGTCAGTTACAATGGTGAAAACCTGGCCGTACACATACTCATGAAATCTTTTAACTGCTGATACAATCACCAGGGCTTCCTTATCGATTTGGCTGTAATTTCGCTTGGTTTTCGAGAGTGTCTTTGAGAAGTAAGCAACGGGGCTTCGTTACCGTTAGGTAACACATGGCTCAAAATGGCGCCCACTCCAAAAGGCAATGCATCACAGGTTATGTTTATTGGCAAAGTCTCATTGTACTGCATCAGCATGGTGTCTGAAGTCAGTAGTTTTTTTACATTACGGAATGCCTGCCCTTCTTTGTGACCCCATACCCAGATTGCTTTTTTATCTAAAAGACGATGTAACGGTTCAGCGACAGTCACCTTGTGCAGCAAGAATATATTATAGAAATTGATGAGGCCTAGGAACGCCGGGAGGTCGGTCTTGTTCTGGGGCCTGGGAGCGTTCTTTATTGCTCTTAATTTACTATCAGTAGGGTGAATACCCTGACTGTCAATTAGGTACCCTAAGAATTCAACACGATCGGTACACATTTTGCATTTATTTTTTTTGATTTTCAGGCCTGCTTCCTGAAATTTTCGTAATACCAATCTTAAACATGCCCGCAAGATTTTTTGAGTGGGGGCAGCAATAAGCACATCGTCGAAATAGGGGACAACGCCCTTGATCCCCTGCAATAGTCTCTCCATTGGGCTCTGAAAGATCCCTGGGGCTACACTGACTCCGAATTGAAGCCGCGTACACTTAAAGGCACCTCGGTGTGTTATGATAGTCTGTGCCTGTGCCGTTTTTTCGTCAACCGGCAATTGCTGATAAGCCTGAGCTAAGTCTAGTTTAGCGAAGACTTTTCCGCCCCCCAGGGAATGGAGGAGGTGCTGTACCACCAGCACCGGATATGGGTTCTGTTGCAGGGCATGGTTTAGGGTGGCTTGGTAGTCCCCGCAAATTCTAATGGAGCCGTCCGGCTTAATGGGTGTCACAATCGGCGTTTCCCAAGGGGAGTGATCCGTTGGCTTTAAAACTCCCTGGGCAATCAACTTATCAAGCTGCTCGTCGATTTTTGGTTTTAGAGCGAACGGAACTTGACGAGGCTTAAGGCGGATGGGAGCTATCTTTGGATTAAGGCTAAAGGATATCGGGATCCCCTTGTACTCGCCTAGCTTTTCCTCGAAGACGTCCTTGAATTCGTGTGCGAGGTCTTCCTCCCAGTCACTGCCGCCGATTCGATTAATGCCTGCCACTTCGATGCCGAGTGGTGTGAACCACTGTAGGCCCAACAGGCTAGGCCTGTCCTTATCGATCACCGTCAGGGGTAAGTACGCCGTGCGGTTCTTGAATGTAACTCGGACTCGACTGGAACCTGCAACTGGAATTCGGTTCCCCTGGTAGTCTTTTAGCATGAGCCGTTGGAATTGGAGGTCTTGGCACCAGATGATGGGGATGAGTTGCTTGAGGGTCTTCCATGAGACCATCGAAAGAGACGATCCCGAGTCTACTTCTATCTGGCAGGGCCGATTTTCAATGTTCACGTTGACCTGAATTTTCTGAGCGTCTAATGAAGAGGCATGGCCAATAGTGATTGTTTGGTGAGCCTCTTCTCGTCTCGCTTGACGATTCATGGGTCGGTTTCCGTAGGAGTGGTTTACTGGTTCTTACCTTACAGGGTGATTCCCTGTCGATTGGCGGAGATTGGTTCCTTTCGAGGTCTGGCTAGGTCCGAGGAGGCTTCTGCAGACCCGTCCGATGTGGCCTCGTTTTCCGCACTCGTGGCAGAGTGCATCGCGGAATTTGCAATCGGAGCGAAAATGGTTGGCTCCGCAGCCCGTACAAGGTTGCTGGGACTTCGGGTGTCGTTCCCGATCGGACCGTAGGCGATGGGCCTCTTCTTCATCGCTGTCTGACGACGAAGAGAGGTCCTCATGGTGGGCCGTGGAGAGCTGCCCTTCTGCGTGAGGTAAAATTTCGCTGGCTGGTTGGTGGTTTTGAGTGCGATTTCGGTGTAGTTGGGCAGCCGACTTCTTGGTTGCCTCCGCTGCTATAGCTTCAGCTATGGCGTCTTTAAGGGTGATGTCGCCCTTTGCCATTATTTTGCTCTGTACATTTAGAGCGTCTAGCCCGAGGACTAGTCTGTCTCTCAAGGCCTCTTCCAGGTCGGTGAATTCGCAAAGGCCTCCCAAGTTCCGAAGGTCTGCAATGAAATCGGCGACACTTTCTCCTTTCTGCTGGTTCCGTTGATAGAACTCGTGTTTTCTTACGAGCGTTGGAACGGTGGGTGCATAGTGGGCCCTTAGTAGTGGTTCGAGGACGTCCCAGTCCATGGCCTTCACTTCAGCCAGTTTCACTGATGCCTTAGCCATCTTGAATACTGTTGGCCCACAGTGCATCAGGAATACCGCCCATTTCTTTCCAGCTGTGGCATCCTTTAGATTATTCGTTTCCAAAAACATTTGGAAACGATCCATGTAAGACTCCCAGTCCTCTTGAGCTGGATCGAATGGAGCGGGTGGTATTGCGCCGCCGGACATGGTTTCGCCGTTGTGCTCTTCCATCACGTGCTTAGTTGGCTCTGATGTCATCTAATCCCATCTTCGTCGCCAGTGTTAAGTTTGGAGCATGGGTGCGAATGATGGAGACGAGCCGGTAGAAACAGTGAACTTCAAACTCTTTATTTACATATTGTGACAGCTCAACTCAAGGGCTGCTATATCCTTACTTATATAGGCAACTCATTAACTATTCAACCAATAGCAAACCTGGAGCGCTAGCTCTGTTATCCAATGGGAATGGCCTGTTAATGGCCAATCGGATGCTCCTGAACGAGCCAATCCGATCCTGCCATTAACAGCCAATCAGAAGTGCAGGGCCAGAACCCTGCACTAGACTTCAAGCTCAATGATAACTTTATTGGTATTATGCATTCACAGCAAAATTGAATTCAGGATTTTTGGATTTGAGGATTAAGAAAGATGTGGAATATATAGGGGGTGAGGGTATTTGTAAAATAGATGGGAGAGGAACAATAGGAATGTAATTATCAAGAACAAAGGAGAAATTTCCTGACAGAACAATTAATCAGTGAAACAACTAGCCTAATGGAGGTTTTTAAGAAGAGATTGGACACCATTTGTCTGAAAGAGTATAGGATTTCCTGCTTAAGCAGGGGTTTGGACTAGAAGACCTCCAAGATCCCTTCCAACTCTGTTATTCTGTTGAAAAGAAAGCTAGAAATGTATTTCTTAAATTTAGTTTCCTTTTTCTTTTTTTTCTTGCTTTTTTTTCTTTTCTTTTCCATTTGATTTATTTTTTACCATATGAAAACTCTTAATAAATATAAATAAAAGGATTTGTTTGACTGTGTGATGTCCTTAATGTCAGAAGGATTTTTTTTCTTGGAAATATTTTTTTCTTGGAACTAAAGTATGTGTGGATTTTAAAATGTTAATTAAGTACATTTCACCCTCTCTGCTGAATTAAGAACGGTTGTAAATATTGAATGCATCCCCTTAACCCCATTCTAATCCTTGTACCATAATCTTATAAGTCATTTTTCCTTGGGTTTGAAAGGTTGAGGTCAAAAGTAATAAATCTTGCTTTCTCATTAAGATTTTTGTAGTAATAATGTCTGCTACACTAGTGCAGTGTATAATGGTTTTATTATGACATTATTGATTTATTTCTCTTTGTAATTCTGTTAAACTAATATACCAGCTGGCCTCCAAACTGATAACAGAACAATGATATCCATTTGATTACCTAGTAAGACATCTGTAGATCCCCAAGAGATCAATTGATCAGCAGCTAGGCTATATCCAGTGCAAACTTTCTTCTGGACATCTGTAATCTCCACTATCTTCTCTAATGTAGTTTCTCCTTTGGGTGTTGTTCTCCCATTTTAAAGATTTGTGCTTTTTCTCAATTTCTAGAAATGGCAACCAGCCATTCAACAGTTGGTTTTATTCTTAAATCAGGATTTCCTTTGTATCGCAGGGAGCACCAATATGTATAAAGTTACTACGTTTGTCCAAAGAATCAGACATGAATCAGTCTCACAAAATATGATTACTTTGCTGTAACACTATGTTCTGTTTACATATCATCCTTGATTTAGCTATCACCAGAAGTGACAATGGCACAGAAAAAATGATTTACAATTGGTCCTCACCTTTATGATCATTGCAGTATCCCATAGTGATGTGATTAGAATTTGGGTGCTTGACAACCAACATGTATTTACAATGATTGCAGAGTACTGGGGTTATGTGATTGCCAAAGGAGACCTTCCTGGTCAGTTTCCAAAAGCAAAGTCAATGGGGGATGCTTAATGACCACAATATTAACAATTGAAGTTGTTGCGAATGCATGATACCAATAAAGTTATCATTGAGCTTGAAGTCTAGCGCAGGGTTCTGGCCCTGCACTTCTGATTGGCTGTTAATGACGGGATCGGATTGGCCCATTCAGGAGCATCCGATTGGCCATTAACAGGCCATTCCCATTGGTTAAGTAGTTAATGAGTTGCCTATATAAGTAAGGCTAGAGCAGCCCTTGGGCTGAGCTGTCACAATATGTAAATAAAGAGTTTGAAGTTCACTGTTTCTACCGGCTCGTCTCCATCATTCGCACCCATGCTCCAAACTTAACACTGGCAACGAGGATGGGATTGGAAGACATCAGAGCCAACTAAGCACGTGACTGAAGCGCACAATGGCGAAACCATGTCCGGCAGTACAATACCACCCGCTCCATTCGATCAAGAGGACTGGGAGTCTTACATGGATCGTTTCCAAATGTTTTTGGAAACTAATAATCAAAAGGATGCCACGGCTGGAAAGAAATGGGTGGTATTCCTGACACACTGCGGGCCAACAGTATTCAAGATGGCCAAGGCATTAGCGAAACCGGCTGAAGTGAAGTTCATGGACTGGGTACTAAGGGCCCACTATGCACCCACCATTCCAACGCTCGTAAGACAACACGAGTTCTATCAACGGAACCAGCGGAAAGGAGAAAGCGTCGCCGATTTCATTGCAGACCTTCGGAACTTGGGAGGCCTTTGCGAATTCACCGACCTGGAGGAGGCCTTGAGAGACAGAGTAGTCCTCGGGCTAGACGCTCTAAATGTACAGAGCAAAATAATGGCAAAGGGCAAAATCACGCTTAAAGACGCCATAGCTGAAGCTATAGCAGCGGAGGCAACCAAGAAGTCGGCTGCCCAACTACGCAGAAATTGCACTCAAAACCACCAACCAGCCGGCGAAATTTCACCTAACGCAGAAGGGCAGCTTTCCACGGCTCACCATGAGGACCTCTCTTCGTCGTCAGACAGCGACAAAGAAGAGGTCCATCGCCTGCAGACCGATCGGGAATGACACCCGAAGTCCCAGCAACCCTGTACGGGCTGCGGGGCCAACCATTTTTACTCTGACTGCAAATTCTGCAACACACTCTGCCACGAATGCAGGAAACGAGGCCACATCGGACGGGTCTGCAGAAGCCTCCTCGGACCCAACCAGACCTCGAAAGGAACCAATCTCTGCCAATCGACAGGGAATCGCCCTGTAAGGCAAGAACCAGTAAACCACTCCTATGGAAACCGACCCGTGAATCGTCAAGCGAGACGAGAAGAGGCTCACCAAACACTCACTATTGGCCATGCCTCTTCATTAGACGCTCAGAAAATTCGGGTCAACGTGAACATTGAAAATCGGCCCTGCCAGATAGAAGTAGACTCGGGATCGTCTCTTTCGATGGTCTCATGGAAGACCCTCAAGCAACTCATCCCCATCATCTGGCGCCAAGACCTTCAATTCCAACGGCTCGTGCTAAAAGACTACCAGGGGAACCGAATTCCAGTTGCAGGTTCCAGTCGACGCCGGGCTACATTCAAGAACTGCACGGCGTACTTACCCCTGACGGTGATCGATAAGGACAGGCCTAGCCTGTTGGGCCTACAGTGGTTCGCACCACTCGGCATCGAAGTAGCAGGCATTAATCGAATCGGTGGCAGTGACTGGGAGGAAGACCTCGCCCACAAATTCAAGGACGTCTTCGAGGAAAAGCTAGGCGAGTACAAGGGGATCCTGATATCCTTTAGCCTTAATCCAAAGATAGCTCCCATCCGCCTTAAGCCTCATCGAGTTTCGTTCGCTCTAAAACCGAAAATCAACGAGCAGCTTGATAAGTTGATTGCCCAGGGAGTTTTAAAGCCAACGGATCACTCCCCTTGGGAAACGCCGATTGTGACACCCATTAAGCCGGACGGCTCCATTAGAATTTGCGGGGACTACCGAGCCACCCTAAACCACGCCCTGCAACAGAACCCATATCCGGTGCTGGTGGTACAGCATCTCCTCCATTCCCTGGGGGGCGGAAAAGTCTTCGCTAAACTAGACTTAGCTCAGGCTTATCAGCAATTGCCGGTTGACGAAAAAACGGCACAGGCACAGACTATCGTAACACACCGAGGTGCCTTTAAGTGTACGCGGCTTCAATTCGGAGTCAGTGTAGCCCCAGGGATCTTTCAGAGCCCAATGGAGAGACTATTGCAGGGGATCAAGGGCGTTGTCCCCTATTTCGACGATGTGCTTATTGCTGCCCCCACTCAAAATATCTTGCGGGAGCGTTTAAGATTGGTATTACGAAAATTTCAGGAAGCAGGCCTGAAAGTCAAAAAAAATAAATGCAAAATGTGTACCGATCATGTTGAATTCTTAGGGTACCTAATTGACAGTCAGGGTATTCACCCTACTGATAGTAAATTAAGAGCAATAAAGAACGCTCCCAGGCCCCAGAACAAGACCGACTTCCAGGCGTTCTTAGGCCTCATCAACTTCTATAATGTATTCTTGCCGCACAAGGCGACTGTCGCTGAACCGTTACATCGCCTTTTGGATAAAAAAGCAAGCTGGGTATGGGGTCAAAAAGAAGAGCAGGCGTTCCGTAATGTAAAAAAACTACTGACTTCGGACACCATGCTGATGCAGTACAATGAGACTTTGCCAATAAACATAACCTGTGATGCATCAGCTTTTGGAGTGGGCGCCATTTTGAGCCATGTGTTACCTAACGGTAACGAAGCCCCTGTTGCTTACTTCTCAAAGACGCTCTCGAAAACCGAGCGAAATTGCAGCCAAATCGATAAGGAAGCCCTGGTGATTGTATCAGCAGTTAAAAGATTCCATGAGTATGTGTACGGCCGGGTTTTCACCATTGTAACTGACCACAAACCATTGCTGGGGATCATTGCAGGGGAGAAGCCAACTCCCTACATACTTTCTCCCAGAATGACCCGCTGGTCAGAATTCTTGGCTGCCTACAATTATTGGCTACAATATCGTCCCGGTAAAGCCATTCCCCACACCGACGCGCTGAGCCGTACACCGCTTCCTGAAACCATCAACGATCCTGCACCAACGATGACAGCGTTGCATATCGATACACTCCACACGCTGCCATTGACTGCCCGTGACATCGCGAGAGAAACAAAACACGAGCCTATCTTGGTGCGAGTCCTCACGTGGGTGGAACGCGGATGGTCATTGGACCAAGTACCAGACGGCTTCGCACCATTCAAAAGTCGTCAGAGTTGTTCTCGCAGAAGGGCTGTGTCATCTGGGGCGATAGAGTCGTTATCCCAAAACAACTCCAACAAACTCTGCTAAGAACCTTGCACGATGGCCACCCTGGCATCGTGCGCATGAAGGGCCTCGCAGGAAGCTATGCGTGGTGGCCAGGCATCGATAGACAAATTGAATCATGGGTTAAAACTTGCAAGAGATGCCAAGAAGTAAACAACGCTCCACCAAAGGCAACCCCGACCGAATGGGAGACGCCGCAGGGACCCTGGTCCCGAATCCATCTGGACTTTGCTGGGCCGACCAAAGGCCACACATTTCTGTTAACCGTCGACGCCTACTCGAATCGGCTCAAGATTCACCAAATGAGCAGCACAACCACTGACGCAGCACAACCACTGACGCAGTCATCAAAAGACTTTTTGCAAGCTACGGATTACCAGACGTCCTGGTATCCGACAATGGGCCCCAATTTACCGCGCTACCTTTCGAGCAGTACTTGGCTGACCGTGGTATTCGACATGCGCTCACTTCGCCTGCGCACCCTGCTGCCAACGGTAGGGCTGAGCGCATGGTTCAATTCGTCAAAAAGACTCTCCAAAAGATCGACTACGACAACATCGACGAAAAAATCAATCGGATCCTTTTCCTGCAGCACATCACACCTCACAGCGTCACCAACAAAACGCCTGCCGAACTGCTAATGGGACGAAAGCTCCGCTTCCACCTCGATCAGTTACACCCAGCCTACGAACCTGAAAAGCCACTCGGATTCAGCAGCCGATGCTGTACCTTCCAGGTTGGTGATCTAGTATTCGCTAAAAACTTATCAGGCGATCCGCTGTGGGTAGTGGCGACCGTGATCCTTGTAACCGGCCCAAGATCATACCTCGTTCAGTGCCCTGACATAGACTTTGGAAGCGCCACATAGATCAGCTACGATCGCGGCTACCACCTCGCACTTCCGAACTCCCTTTTGACCAAACTGAGGGGGGGGGCAGATACAGAGGAAAGCGAATTACTATTAGAGGGAAAGCTTTTCGAAGAGACTGATAATGGAACTGAAACGCAGGAATAGGAACCAGGGACCGGAGTGAATGCACCTCAGGAAATGGCCAGTGATATTGATGACAACGAGAACGCGAACTCGGAACCAGAGGCACCCCTACCACTAAACAACGGTCTACCTCAGCAAGAGTGCAGCCAACCGCCAGTCACCTTGCGAAAATCGAAAAGACTAGTAAAACAACCGTCCTACCTTAAGGACTATGTAACCATGCCCCGTGGGCAGAAGCCGGGGGAAAGGGGTGTTGTGAATGCATGATACCAATAAAGTTATCATTGAGCTTGAAGTCTAGTGCAGGGTTCTGGCCCTGCACTTCTGATTGGCTGTTAATGATAGGATTGGATTGGCCCATTCAGGAGCATCCGATTGGCCATTAACAGGCCATTCCCATTGGTTAACGGAGCTAGCGCTCCAGGTTCGTTATTGGTTAAGTAGTTAATGAGTTGCCTATATAAGTAAGGCTTTGGGCTTTGAGCAGCCCTTGGGCTGAGCTGTCACAATATGTAAATAAAGAGTTTGAAGTTCACTGTTTCTACCGGCTCGTCTCCATCATTCGCACCCATGCTCCAAACTTAACAGAAGTGATTTTCTTAGCAACAATAGCAAAAAAATTTCAGGCACGACTTACTCAACAACTGCCTTGACAAGCAATGGGAATTCTGATTCCAGTTGAGGTTGTAAGTCCAGGGCTACTTTTATATAGTTCATGTTTTCAATGTGTTGTGATTCATCATGGCCTCCTTGATGTGTTGAGATTACAACTTCCAGAATTCCTTGTTAATATTGCTGGAGGAGTTATCGGAGCTGTGGTCCAAGATGACTGCTAGACACCAGACTGCAGAGACTGATGGATTGTATATTCAGGAAGGAGCAATAGGTTTTGTGCTGCTCAGTTAAGAAAAGTCCAATTTCCAAACTCTTCCTGTTTGTTTTGACTTAAGATAGGGAGATGAAAAATTTGTTTGGATGGTTTTTTTCTGCAGGTTACAGGAGAACCAAGGAATCCCTACCACAACCAGAAATTTTGCTGTATCATATTACTTCCTTGACATAAATCCAGAAGGAAGCAATGATTTTACCAGCAAAACACTGTAGATCAGAGTGGGAACCTAAAACACTTTCATCCTATGATCTTCATAAAACAATAGGTTGCTCCCCTGCTTTCTGAATAAGTGGGAAAACAGATGTCAGGTGGAGGAATACTGGAATACATGCATTACCAGGAATCAGAAGCTCGGCAAAGCCCTATTGGATGGTTGTCATTCAGCAACATTTTGAAGATCACAAATTTTCCTCCTGTCTAGAAGAAAAATAGGAAAGTCACCAATTGCATTTGTCACACAGAGTCACATGATTGTAAGCCAGAGATTTTTAAACATATCATGCGGCCACCATTTTGACTGTCTTGTCCATACCTCATGGACACCTCTGTATATAGAGCAATTATTGCCTTTCTTATTATACACAGTCATTACCACATTTCAGCTCCAACCTTTAGAAGGAGGGGATAAATTCATTGTCAGAAAGATCTGTCTCTGTATTAAAAACAATACCATAAACAAGATGGTCACTAGATTCCTCAATAGTTCTCAGGATGCTTGGTCTAAAGCAGGGATGTAGTCTTTGTAGCCAGAAAGTTGTCAGGCTGGGTGTGTGGAATAAAAAGGACTTTGCATTAGGGTGCAGTCATCCATCCAAAACAGGTATGTGAATTGCTTTGAATTTCTCCAGCTTTAGAAAAACAGTTACAGGATTTAATCCTTGTTATTGCTGATGGTGCATTTCCTACCAGGATGTGTTTCCTGTATCATGATTGTATATTTTGTATAATGATTTTGTTTTCATTTTCAGGAATAATTGTAAATCATAAATTGAAAGTAGAGGCAGGATTTTTTTGCATCCCACAGATAATTGCTAAAATTGGGGGGGCGGGGATCATAAGCCTTTAAGAAGGGGATACAGAGATGGTATTCAGCAGGTTCTGACCAGTTCTGGAGAACCGATAGCAGAAATTTTGAGTAGTTTGGAGAACCAGCAAATACCTCCTCTGACTGGAGATTTTACAATATCCTTCCCCTGCCACACCCACCAAGCCATGCCCACAGAACCGGTAGTAAAAAAAATTGAATCCCACCACTGATCGAAATAGTGGTCAGGGTTATGGGATAAAAAGCTGCCCCCTTTTAGCATCTTCATTCTTGATGGTATTTGATTGTGCAGCCAGGGCCACCATCCTGAATTTTTAACAAAACTAGCCCCCATCCACCAAATATTCTTCAAGATAACAAGAAGGAAAAGAACAATATTTATTGGGCAAAAGAGAGAGAATTCTCTGCCCTTTGTAAACTCATATTTTACTTGATATCTTCTCCTTTATAAGCAGTGCAGTAATTAATATGTGTATACTGATAGGATGTGTTCTGATTCTGTGTCTGTGAAGTAGCTTAAATTTAACATGAGGCCACCAAATGTCTTTTATCAAGAAAATAAATGCTCAGAGCTGTTTAAACTTAAACAGTATAGAAATATCAGATGGATGGATGGATGGATGGGTAGAATAACTGAATTATAGACAGATACAGAATGATTAAATTATAGAATGATTGATAGCTAGATAGCAATGACAAAGATTGAATGACTGAATGATAGAATCACAGTATAGAATGATAGACAGAATGATTGAATGACAAATAAATGATTGAATAGAATTACAGTTAGAAGGAATGGTTGAATGAATTGAATTCTTTATTGTCATTGTACACACAGTATACATACAACGAAATTCACATAACACCCAGAGACCAGACTCAACATGCACACACCCATGACAATCCCTAAACACCTCCCCACCCACCAAAATTCCCCGCCTCCTAAAAACACACAAGCATCCACACAACAGACCAAGTATACTGTCCACCAACTCACTGATGGTGTATTTAAGTTCATTGTCATGTGCAATTATAGCTCTGGGATAAAAACTATTCAGAAAACATGTGGTCCAAGTTTTAATTGTTCTGTAGCTTCTGCCAGAAGGCAATAGTTCACAAAGATTGTGAGCAGGATGGGAAGAGTCTCTGAGAATCTTGTGCAACTTCCTCAAACAGATGCAAAGATGTCATCCAGGGCTGATAGTTGGAGCCCAATGATATTCTGGGCAGTTTTAATGATTCTCTGTAGAGCTTTTTTGTCCACTACAGAGCTGCTCCCATACCATACAAGAATACAGTAGGTCAGAACACTCTTAATGGTGCTGCGGTAGCAGGACAGAAGTAGATGCTGAGATAGATTTATCTTCCTCAGCATTCTCAGGAAGTACAGCCTCTTCTGTGACTTCTTTACAACCATGTTAGCATTCATAGTCCATGAGAGATCCCCTGAGATATAAGTACCTAGAAATTTAAATCTACCAACCCTCCTCACCATTTATGTACAATGGTAAATGTACATCTCTCTTCTTCCTGAAGACAATTATAAGTCCTTTACTTTTTTTGGTGTTAAGTGTAGGATTATTTTGCTTACACCATAGTGTCAGCCCTTGTACTTCCTTTCTATAAGCAGGCTCATTGTTCTTATTAATGAGCCCCACTACTGCCGTGTCATCCACAAATTTAATCATTGTGTTGGTGTTATACAATGGGGTACAGTCATGCGTGTACAAAGAATAAAGGAAGGGGGGCTCCTGTGCTTAATATCGGAGTAGAAGAATGGTGAGATCCCATCCCTACTGACTGTGGCCTATCTGTCAGAAAATCCTTCTGACAGAATGAATGAAAAGATAGATAGGTAGGTAGGTAGGTAAATAGATAGACCTAGACACATAGAAAGAAATAGAGATAGATGATTGATGATTGATGCATAGATATAGATAGATAGATAAGATAAGATAAGATAAACAGGCTAATAGAGTTGGAAGGGACTTGGGAGGTCTTCTAGTCTAACCCCCTGCTTAGGCAGGAAACCTATACCATTTTAGGCAAATAGCCTTCCAATCTCCTTTTAAAAAGATAGATAAGATAAGATAAGATAATAGATAGATAGATAGATAGATAGATAGATAGATAGATAGATAGATAGATAGATCGACCGACCTAAGGTTGCTTTCTTGGGCACCTTTTTGTCAGACCTGGGTCCATCCAATTTCTTCTCCCTCCTGCCCCTCCCCTTGATAGATAAAATAATGAATGAACGGTAGACCTAATTACTAAATTTCAGAATGATTGAATGCTAGATATAATGACAGTCAGACAGGGTAGCCTCTATCGTCCTTCCCATTGTTTTGGATGTCTACAACTCCCATCATCCCCAAACGCCAGCTCCATCGTCATTACGGACCCAGGTACTGAGCCAACTGCCTATTTTTCCATGCCCGCCACGTCTCTCAGGAAAACCCATTTGCAGCGTCTTCACACAAGTCGGCCAACCTGGCCACAACCACCGCCGTTCGTTGAAAGCCAAAAAGGAGGAGTGGCGGGCGTGAGGGAGAGAGGGAGAAGGAACCGGGTCTGAGGGAGAGGGGGGGGGGAAAGATGCCCAGAAAACATCCTTAGGGACCAATTTCTATTTTCAAAAAATAAAAATAAATAAAAAGGCGGGGGGGGGGCGAGCCTTGCTTCCCCGCAGCTGGGAATGGTTTCTCCTGGGTTAGGCGCGGGGAGACCCCTGGGTACATTCCGCTTGTTTCAGCCAGAGCGAGCCAAAGAGCGGAGCGGAGGAGCAATGCGGGCGCCGAGCAAGCAGCCGCCGCCGTCGCCGCCGGCCCAGTAGCAAGCCGGGATTTGGGATTTGGGACCGACTGACCGGGGGGGGGGGGCAGGGGGCGTCCAAAATGCAGGGCGGCTCTGGCAACGACCTTGCCGGCGGACGGGCGACCGAGCATCGCCGCGGGGAACGTTGTACGAGAGCCGGCCGTGCTAAGTAAAAAGGCAGGTGCGATCCCGGCAGGCTTTTTTTTTTTTTTTTTTGTCGCGGTGGGAGTGGCAGCGGCATTGTCCCCGCGGCGGAGCTGCCTCCCTCTCCGGCAGGCGTCTTTGGAGGAAAGGTGCGGGCTCGGTCCGGAGGCTGCGCCGTCGGTTCCCCGGTGCGTGAAATGCTGGTCTGGCTGAAAGAAGAAGAGATGTCGCATCGGGAACTCAGCCAGCGCCTGGCAACGGTCATCACCCATGTGGGTAAGGAGGGCATCGCTTGGCGTCGCCTGGGCTGCCTTCTCCACCCGTTGGGCCTTCTGCCCGTTTGGTGCGGGGTGGCGGGGTGGGGAGAGAAATCGCCACCCTCTCGGCTTGGGTGATGCCCGGAAGGTTTTGTATGTCAATGTTACGGATGGGGGTGGGGGGGGTGGGATGGAGAGAGCTGGGGAGGAAGGAAATCATATATATATGTGTGTGTGTGTGTGTGTGTGTGTGTGTGTGTAATTTCCGTCCTCCCCAGCCGATAGATTATCTATCCCTATATATTTCTCTATCTCTATCTCTATATAACTATATGATTTCCCCCCTTTATTCCTCTCTCCCTCCCCCTTTATCTATCTATAAAATTTATTAAGGGGGGAAGATATATACTGCATATATGTGTGTGTGTGTGTATATATATATATATATATATATGCAATATATATATATATATATATATATATATGCAGTATATATATATATATATATATATGCAGTATATATATATATATGCAGTATATATATATATATATATATGCAGTATATATATATATATATGCAGTATATATATATATATATATGCAGTATATATATATATATGCAGTATATATATATATAAAACTATGACGTGGGAAAATACCCAAACAAAGCTGAATGCCATACATGTAAGTACCCGCGAAAACTTAAGAAAACACACACACACACACACACACACACACACACACACATATATATATATATATATATATATATATATATATATATATACATACACACACACACTGCAAAGCAGAGATTTCCATTTTTCTGCTATTTTTATTTATTTATATCTATTTATTGAGTTGCAATTGAGTCATGATTTCTCTCCAGGGGTTCTCAGTAAGCTTAGGATGCTGTTGGATTTTTAATGTGTGTGTATCTGTGGCTTTTTTTTTTTTTTTTAAACTATCCAAGAGGAATTCCTGTTCTCCCTGGTTTTGAATGAAATCGCCTCCCTGGTTGCCCTTTGGCTGATAGTTCCAAAACAGCTGAAGGAGGAGAAGAGGGAGGTTAAAAAAAGAAAAAAAAAAAAGCCACTCAGTGGCTCCCAACTTCCCACAGGTGAGCCTTTCCACCATCCATGCCAGGTCTGCAATGGGAGCAGGAATCGTCAGGCTTTTGGCTTGGTCCCGATCAGTCTTTAATCCCACTCAGAGCACTGAATGGAGGGGGGGGGGAGGATACTTTTGCTGGGGAAGCTGCTTAGTAAAGCTGCTGGCTCATTGAAAAGACAGCTGTGCCATGGGTGGTATCTTAAAAGAACTGCCAGAAGAGGCGGTATAAATGTGTGTGTGTTTGCTTGCGGCTCCACTAAGTGCATAAAATGAGCGGGGTGGGGCTTGTCAGAAATTAACATCCTTTGCTAATTCCATGATTTGGTTAAAATGTTTCTGCTGGAGAGGGGTGTTTCCCAACCTTGGTGACTTTAAAGACCCGTGGACTTCAACTCCCAGAATTCCCCAGTCAGCATGCTGCCTGGAGAATGCTGGGAGTTGAAGTCCAAGGGTCTTAAAGTCGCTGAGGTCAAGAAACACTGCTGTAGAGAATGTTCTTTGTCCTTACTGCTGCTGTAGATTGCTAAACTGCTCCCCCTGGGTATGTGGCAAATTGTTATAGAGCAGGCGATGATGGAAGCCTCAATTGAAGATCAAGGTTTAATGACAGAAGGCGTTTCTTGCAGGCCAGAATTAAAAAAAAAAGTCAGTCCCAGGTGGAACTTCAGCTGTACCATCAGAGTCACAAACTTGATTTTCTTTTTTACCATGCTCTGCTCGCAGGCCTGTGTCACTGCAAGCTTGAAAGATCCTAGATTGTCACTTATTAATCTCTCTAAATAGGCAGCTAAATAGAATGACTGTTCTCATTTATTTTCTCTTAAGGCAATGTTAAGGCAACCTTGGCAATTTTAAGATGCACTAACTCCCACACCTTTCCACCTGGGGAATTCTGGCAGTGGAAGAATCTTAAAACTTGCCAACGTTGCATCTTAAAATTGCCAAGATTGAGAAATATTTCCTAAGGTGAAGCTTTTTTTTTTTTTGTGGCACGCTTGATTGTGATGACTTCCATCTATTTTCTTAGCTGCAGTAAGGAAGTGGGTGGTTGCTGCCTCCTTTCAGAATATTGGTTTGATTTCTATTCTTAGCTTTACCGCTCATGGATTTCCTGGTGGTGTCCCATTACATCAGTAACTTTAAGATATGTGAACTTCAACTCCCAGAATTCCTTGGCCAAAATGCCAGTTGAGGAATTCTGGGAATTGAACTCCATATATATCTTAAAGCTGTTGAGCTTAAGACACACTGTTCTGGACCAATAGCAGGAATGGTCTCTCACACACACACACACACAAATACAGAGAGAGAACTGTGAACTGTGATGACAAGTGTTGTGGTTGGTGCCTTGGATTTTGACACCTCCAGAAAATAGAGGAAGAAAAATAGCATTGATCGTGCTGTGAAATTCAGTCAGGGGATCCCAATGTGGCAGGAAAGTTTTAATGATCAAAGTCTTTTCCGGGATATTCTTGGTGGAATGAAAACAAAAAGTCAAGACTTTCTAAACAGTAATTAATATTGATGGGATATTTTTTTTTGATTTATATATCCAATGCTCTTTAAGTCAGGGGTGCCAAAGTCGATTTTACTGAGTGCTGCTTCAGGGTTGTGTTTGACCTCGGAGGGCTGGGTGTGTGTGTGTGTGTGGAGTGGGTGTGGCCAGCTCAATGTCACTTGTGTTAGGGGCACCTGTGGTGAAAGGGAAAATGGGCTCACGAACTCCATTTTCGGCTGTGACGGCTTCCTGCAACCCTCTGCCAGTGAAAACACAGCTTGGGAGGGCCACGGGCACGGTTTTTGGTGGCCGAGGCATCACGGGCCGGTTCTTTGCTGTTTTCAGGGTGGCCCCTGGGCCTTGAATTTGATACCCCTGTTCTAGGCTATCAAACAATAGTTTGTGGATAATGTTTAATTCATACTGTATTGGTATCATTACATCAAAACAAAATGATGCCTCAAAATTTACAAGATAATAAAAAGAACAGAGAAAATTAAAAGGAGATACAAATGTTAGAGACAGTCACAAGAGCAAAACCTGTACACACACAGATTGAAAAAGAGGGCGAGGCTTTCATTGTTCTATGGTAGTCGCTATCTTGGTTTCTTTCTTTACCCTTGTTTGGTGGACACCCTGTTGCTAGCTAAGCTATGACCTTCTACTTTGCTTGGAGTCAGTGGCAAAGCATAATTTTTTGAGGTAACCTAGACCAGGAGTACCCAACCCACCAGTCCATGGATCGACACCGGTCCCTGGCATGCCAGAAACTGGGCCGTACAAACAAGTAAAGCCCCATCCGTGGGATGCAGGATGCAAATAAAACCACGCCCCCTCTGGTCTGCAGAAAAAACCTCTCTCCCCAGTCCCTGGTGCCCCAAAAGTTGGGAGCCTCTGATCTAGACTGCCCTGACAAAAAAGAGGTTAGAACACAGCATTGCAAGTAAACTCTGCCCATAGCCAGGAGTTCAATGCTGACCAGCTCAAGGTTGGTTCAGACTTCTGAGGCCGCTAAAATGAGGACCCAGGTATGCTGCCATGATAAACTTCTCTGAGCGTACTGTAATGCGCTATGGGGAGGTACAGGAAACCCTCAATGTACAACCACAGTAATCCCCAAATTTCTGTTGCAAAGCGAGACATTTGTTTGGTGAATTTTGCCCCATTTTTCCACCCCTTTCCTGCCACTGTTGTTAAATGAAGCACTGCTGTTATTAAGTTAGTAACACGGTTGTTCAGTGAAAGCCTGCTTGCCCATTGACTTAGCTTGTCAGAAGGTTGCAAAAGGGAATCATCACACGACCCTGGGACGCTGCAGCCATCCTAAGTATGAATCAAGCACCTGAATTTTGGTCACGTGACCATGTCTGTCTGTATATAAGTCGTTGCTATTCTATACAATGCAGATACTGAACCGTTTTGGCTTTGCTTGCATCAAATGTCCTTCTTTGCATGGGCTTAATCCCCATAACATTTAAAAAAGAACAACTTTACCCCTCCTGACAATTTAAGGCTCAACTCCCTCTTTTCACTAAGTGTAAAAAGTAATCATTTCTATTAACATGTTTCTCTTGTGACAACTTTTGTAAAAAGTTGCTCCAGAAATAAAGGGAAAGATTATTACAGGGATAATAAATTCAAGAGCTCACAGCTGGCTTTGTGGAGGGTTTCTTGGAGATTATCTGGTTTCCCCACCCTGAATACTGTTGAATTTTGGGGCACTCTAATAGAGGTAATCCTCCAAAATCAAATCTGTGGGTATCGGCATATTTATAAATTCAAGCAAGAAGGTTTTTCCACTTCAGGAATGGTGGAAATGAGATACCAAATGAACATCTAAGCACCTTTGTGGTGAGTTCAACCATGAAAAGAAGGACTAGGGGTGACATGATAGTGTTCCAATATCTCAGGGGCTGCCACAAAGAAGAGGGAGTCAATTCATTCTCCAAAGCACCTAAAGGCAGGATAAGAAGCAATGGGTGGAAACTAATCAAGGAGGGAAGCAACCTTAGAACTAAGGAGGAATTTCCTGACAGTTGGAAGAATTAATCAGTGGAACAACTTGCCTCCAGAAGTTGTGAATGCTCCAACACTGGATGTTTTAAAGAAGAGATTGGATAACCATTTGTCTGAAATTGTATAGGATTTCCTGCCTAGGCAGGGGGTTGGACTAGAAGACCTCCAAGGTCCCTTCCAACTCTTTCCATTCCATTCCATTCCCTATTCCATTCCATTTTCTATTCTATTCTATTCTATTCTATTCTATTCTGTTCTGTTCTGTTCTGTTCTGTTCTGTTCTGTTCTGTTCTGTTCTGTTCTGTTCTGTTCGAAAAGAGGAAATACACATCTGAAATTCCTGGATATTTTCTTGTATTATGCTCATTCCATCTTTCTTCCAAATGGGAGAGCATTTGATTTCCTTTCCCCCTCTCTCTCTCTTGCCAATGAGGTCAGGGTGGCAATTTACTGGGGAATATCACATAGCTGGATTCTAGCCACTGCTGACTGATACAGTTTGGGCCTAATTAGGTTAAATTAGCTTGGAGTTTTGTTGGAAAAGTCTGGTCGTGCAGTTCCTAGGAGAGGCGTTTCTGTCTTACGTTTCTCTTAAAAGTTAATGTGGTCACCCATTCCTCTCAAAGAGTTGCTTTGTCTGAGAGAGGCCTCCATCCAAATGTGATTTGTAAATAATCAGTACGAATAAGAATAATGATAAGTAAATTAAAAACAGAGTGTTGCAAGCAAAGGAAGGCCACTGATATCTCTCTGTAAAGGCTGTTTCTTTTCCCTTGTGACAGGGAATTCTCAATTTACAATTGAGCTCAAGATTTTTGTAGTTAAGCAAGTTAAATGAATTTTCCCCCTTTTTACATTTCTTGCCCCAGTTGTTAAGTGGATCACTACAGTTGTTACATTAGTAACACTATTGGAGTTAAGTGAATAACACTGGCAAAAGATGCAATACCTTATATATCTATATAAAAGCGAAATAACACTCGCGCATCATCACAAAATCTCTAGAACCTTAAAGCCTACAAACTTGAAATTTGCCACGTATGTTCCTCTTGGCTTCTAGGTGCTCACTAAGAAAGGATTTTTCGAAATGATCATCAGAGCATTAGTATTTCCTATATTATTATTAACACGCTCTGATGCTGAGGAGTTCTACTCCCACTCCCCACCTGAAAAGAAGTCTGTTCCAAATGCAAAACACAAGCAGAGGAGAGGAGTTTCAGTTTTAGTTTTACTTTCACAGCAGCAAGCAGCTTTAGTACAAAACAGTTGAGCTAAGCCACGCCCAAGCTCCTTGCTGTCTCCTTCTTGCTCATACAGCAAATACTGTTTCAGTTTCCAAAGAGCCCTCAACTCTCTCACATTGACAGGACACTAGCCAGATGAATACCGATGGATGCTGGTTGGCAGAGGCAGAATTTTTTCCTCTTATTTTTCTCCCCAAAAACTAAACCCGGCAACATAGTTTCCAGCCTGGGAGGAAGAGGCTGGAAACAACATGGAGGCTGATTGGAAAGAAAAGTTGGTTTATTGATGAAGCAGAACTAGCAACAATATGTTGTTCTGGGACAGCTGACAAAACGGTTGAATGAGTGGATGGATCTTTATAGGTTTCTGTGAAGTTTGAACTGTTTGGGGGAGGAGGTGCAATGAAGGGGGTTCTGAAAGGGTGTTGGGCAATTCCTATTGTGGTTAATGGCTTTTGTCCTGTGTTGGATCTTGGGTGAGGAGCTGCTTGTTCAAATCCTACCATTCTGCTTTGGTTAGCTGTCAAACTTTGCCACAGGGAGTTTTGAAATATCCTGTCTTGAATGGGCTTCTGCTGGCAGTATTTGCTTTGCTTATGAATGGAGCCATCTAGATAGTGGTCCGCTTCTTTCAATAAGCTCTTTATCACTTTAACTGCTGGCATTTGCTGTGGGCTATTAAGAAAGACTTGGGGGCTGCTTTCTGCCTCTCAAAACATGTTTCTCCATTTCTCCTTTAGGGGACTATAATATTCTGCCATTTTTAATATTTCCCAAAGTATTTAATTCTTCTGGGGGGGGGTGTGGCTTCCCCTAATGCCCTCCTCCCTTCTTTCTATTAAGTAACGATCATATCGCATTTCTTCCTAACTTCTAGACTTCTAGGTCTTTTTTTTAAATCCCCAAATTTCCAAGTCAACATTTTGATCTCCATACAACGTTTCCAGGTGGTTTGTTTTTTTTTCCTTCACCCAGGTACAATGGCTGAAGCTGGGTTTTGTTTTCATCTTCTGCATGCCTTCCTAGGACTCTTATTCCTTTATCTGCCGCGGCAGCACTCTATCTGGAGAAAAACAAAAAACCCAGTGGAGATATATTCTTTTAGAATTTAATTGAGCAAGGAAAGACAAGTAGATTGAGTGAGTGGTTGATGGTAAAAGAACAAAAAAAAAGACAAATTTATTTTATAAGTCCTGTTCGTAAATCAGCATTTCTCAACCTTAGCAACTGTAAGATGCATGGATTTTAACTCCTAGAATTCTGAGAGTTGAATTCCTCCTGTTCCGAACTAAGCAAACTCTTTAGCTTGCAATTCTAATAGTTTTCCTTCCACGACAGGCTCGTAAACCTGCACTTTTGATTGGCCCGCTGATAGCGGATCGTGATTGGTCGTTGTTGGCTGATCTGATTGGCTGATAGCGGGTCGCCGCTGATTGGACGCTCCCAGAGTGGCAAACTCAAATCATTGGGTGTTGTGACAGCAGCCAGCTCTATAAAAGGAGCTGCTGCTGCCCTAGTATTTTGCACTGTTCTGAAGTCACTAATAAAGAGTCACTATTCGATGCCTTGTCTCCGTTCTTTGCGCCCACTCTCCCAGATCTAACACTGGCGACGAGGATGGGATGCGGAGATGATAGAGCTGACTGAACGCTCATTGAATGCTAACAGAGCACGTGGCTGAGGGCGCACCAGTAATGGCAGAATGACCAGCAGCGCTATACCACCCGCTCCATTTGATTTGACTAACGAAGACTGGGACTCGTATATGGATCGGTTTCAGATGTTCCTGGAAACCAACAACCTGAAGGATGCTATGCCTGGCAAGAAACGGGCTGTATTTCTGACCCATTGTGGGCCCGCCGTTTTTAAGATGGCAAAGGCACTCGCAAAACCAGTTGAAGTCAAGACGATGGATTGGGACAACCTTGCCCCAATCCTCCGGGTCCATTATACCCCAGCGGTGCCAACACTCATCAGGAGACACGAGTTTTACCAGAGGGACCAACAGGAAAGCGAGAGTGTTGGAGACTTCATCGCGGACCTCAGAAAACTGGGGGGACTCTGTGGCTTCGCAAATCTTGAAGAAGCCATGAGAGATCGAATTGTTTTGGGTCTAAGAGACCCCACAACCCAGAGCAAGATTATGGCGAAGGGGGACATCGGCTTCGCAGATGTCATCGCCGATGCTACTGCAGCAGAAGCAACCAGGAAGTCGGCAGCTCAAATGCGCTGAGCAAACGGACCGTACCGCCAACTCACCAGTGACACTACTTCCCTTTCCAAGAGGCACACAACGACCACCCACCATGAAGACCTCGAATCCTCATCAGAAAGCGAGGAAGAGGAGGTCAACAGACTCAGGTCAGAATGCGATCAGCGAGATCAACGGAATCATAAGCCCTCGTATCAGTGTGCTGGATGCGGGGGAAACCACCCGCGATCAGACTGCAAATTCCTAGACGCCCTCTGCCATTCCTATGGAAAGAGGGGCCACATTGCAAAGGTCTGTAGAAGCAAGCGAGGGTCCAGCCCAAACCGAAGAGAAAATAATTTCCGGCAGACAACAGGCACCCCACCAGTAAATCGGGACCGCCCAAGCAACCAATGGAACCACTACTACAGAAATCAAGCACCAGCCACTTCTACCAGACGAGAAGAGGCACACCAAACCATCACCATTGGCCACGCTTCATCCCTTGATGCCAGAAAAATCCGAGTAAAGGTCACCATTGAGAATCGACCATGCATTATGGAAGTCGACTCTGGGTCTTCCCTATCAATGGTTTCCTGGAAAACCCTCAAACAGCTGATCCCTGACATCCGTCGCCAGGACCTCAGCACTCAGAGAATTATATTAAAAGACTACCAAGGAAATAGGATCCCAGTCACCGGTTCCAGCCACGTCCAAGTCTCCAAAGACCACACCGCAACCCTTCCTCTTACCGTCATCGATAAAGATCGACCCAGCTTACTAGGCTTGCAGTGGTTCGCGCCACTAGGAATCGAATTGGCGGGCATCAACCAGACCGAAGGCGATGACTGGGAAGTGGCCCTTGTCCAGGAATTCCAGGAAGTTTTCACTGAGAAGCTAGGCAAGTAGAAGGGATCCCCCATATCATTTAATCTCTGCCCTGATATTGTGCTCATTCGCCTTAAGCCTCGTCGAGTGCCCTTTGCACTCAAACCAAAGTTTGATGAACAATTGGACAAATTAATAGCCCAGGGCGTGTTGAAACCGATTGACCACGCCCGATGGGAGACCCCAATTGTAACCCCCATAAAACCTGACGGATCTTTGAGAATTTGTGGGGATTACAAGGCCACCCTAAACCACGCACTTCAGCAGAGCGCTTACCCCGTGCCTGTAGTCCAACACCTCCTTCACTCCCTTGGGGGCAGAAAAATATTCACAAAATTGGACCTAGCCCAGGCATACCAGCAGCTGCCCGTAGATGCAGAGACCGCAGAAGCCCAAACTATAGTCACGCACAGAGGTGCGTTCAAATGTAATAGACTCCAATTCGGAGTGAGCGTAGCACCTGGTATCTTCCAAAGTCTGATGGAGAGATTGCTACAAGGCATAAAAGGGGTCGTGCTATATTTCGATGATGTCTTGATAGCCGCCTCCATAGAAATCTACTAGAAAAGCGACTAAGAATGGTCCTCCAAAAATTTAAAGACGCTGGCCTGAAGGTCAAGAAGGACAAGTGCCAATTATGTACTGAGAGGGTTGAATTCCTTGGTTACCTTCTTGACAAACAGGGAATTCACCCTACTGAGAAAAAATTGGCTGCAATAAAAAACGCCCCGAGACCTAGAAACAAAACAGATGTCCAAGCCTTCCTGGGACTCATTAACTTTTATAACATCTTCCTACCCCAGAAGGCGACTGTTGCTGAATCCCTGCATAGGCTCCTCGACAAGAAAGCTTCCTGGGTCTGGGGACATCGAGAAGAGCGAGCTTTTCAGCGAGTAAAAGACCTTTTAACATCAGATGCTGTATTGATACAATATAATGAGACTTTACCCTTAACTGTCACCTGTGACGCCTCACCGTTTGGAGTAGGAGCCATCCTGAGCCACGTCCTGCCAAACAGTACTGAGGCGCCCATTGCATTTTTTTCTAGAACTTTATCTAAAACTGAGAGAAACTATAGCCAACTAGATAAAGAGGCTCTCGCTATTGTGTCTGCGATCAAGCGATTCCATGAGTATGTATATGGAAGATCCTTTTCTATAATCACCTGTCACAAATCATTACTTGGTATCTTGGTGGGGGATAAACCAACTCCCCAACATCTTATCGCCAAGAATGACACGCTGGTCAGAGTTTCTAGCCGCATACAATTACTAACTGCGACACTGACCGGGGAAAGCCATTCTCCACGCTGACGCCCTGAGCCACTCTCCGCTACCAGAAGTCCTGGACAACCCAGCTCCAACCCTAGCTACACTACAAATTGAGACACTTCCTTCACCACCATTGACTGCACAAGACATCTCATCCGAAACAAGGAAGGACCCTTGTTTGGCACGAGTCCTCAGCTGGGTGGAAAGAGGTTGGCCTGACAACGAACTCAATGACACCTTCAAGCCTTTCAAACACAGGCAGACAGAACTTTTCTCCCAAAAAGGATGTGTTTTATGGGGAGACAGAGTCGTCATCCCAGGAAGACTGCAGCATAAGGTCCTAAAACTATTGCATGATGGACATCCGGGCATTGTGCGAATGAAGGCACCAGCAAGGAGCTACGCTTGGTGGCCAGGTATCGATAAGCAAATAGAAACCTGGCTCGCCACCTGCAACAAGTGCCAGGAAACTCGCTCAGCTCCACCAAAAGCACCACCAACTGAATGGGAAGCACCCTGAGGTCCCTGGTCCCATATCCACATCGATTTTGCGGGACCCACCAAGGGGCATACATTTCTCATAACAGTGGATGCCTATTCCAACTGGCTTGAGGTCCACAAAATGAAGAGCACCACCACAGAGGCAGTCATTAAAAAACTAAACAGACTATTTGCTACACACGGCTTGCCAGATGTCTTGGTTTCAGACAATGGCCCACAATTCACCTCCTTGGCATTTGAACAGTACCTAGCAGACCGGGGGATACATCATGCTTTAACATCGCCGGCTCACCCTGCAGCCAACAGTAGGGCTGAACGAATGGTCCAGTTCATAAAGAAAACCTTACACAAGATGGAACAGGGAACATCTACGACAAGGTGACCAGGATGCTTCTCCTCCAACATATTACTCCAAACAGCACCACAAACAAAACCCCAGCTGAAGTCCTGATGGGCAGGAAACTTCGATCACATCTTGACCGACTACACCCTGCCTACATGCCGGAAAAGCTTCTGGGTTCCAGTAGCAAGTATCGCACATTCAAGGTAGGCGACCCGGTTTTTGCAAAAAACTTTACCGGTGACCAATTGTGGGTCCCCACTACCATAACTCAACTTATGGGTCCCCGTTCCTACCGTTTACAACTGCTGATGGGAGACTGTGGAAGCGCCACATCGACCAGCTACACTCCAGGCTGGCACCTACCCCCTTCACAAGCCCTGAACTCCAAACCAGGGGGGGGGGAAATCGAGGGGGCTGAAAATGAACTAGTACCCAACCCAGTACTTGAAACCCAGCAATCAGCGTGACCAAACCTGGAATATTCACCTTCCGAAGAAGAGCCGGGGCAGATGGTCATCTCTCCACGAAGCAGCACGGCGGCATCAGCAAACCCAGAGAATCCAGATGACAGCCTTGACGGGAGTAGAGATGACAACCCCGAGTCACCCAACGGAGAAGCCAGATCACCATTGAGTTCAACAAACAGCCCACCAGAACCAGAGTCCAGGCAAAGACTGGTGGAGCAACGTAGATCAGGTAGACAGGTGAGATGACCTGCCTACCTGCGAGAATACATCACCCCACCCTTGAGACGGAACTTAGGAGAGAGGGGTGTTCCGAACTAAGCAAATTCATTAGCTTGCAATTCTAATAGTTTTCCTTCCACGACAGGCTCGTAAACCTGCACTTCTGATTGGCCCGCTGATAGCGGATCGTGATTGGTCGTTGTTGGCTGATCTGATTGGCTGATAGCGGGTCGCCACCGATTGGACGCTCCCAGTGTGGCAAACTCAAATCATTGGTTATTGTGACAGCAGCCAGCTTTATAAAAGGAGCTGCTGCTGCCCCAGTATTTTGCTCTGTTCTGAAGTCACCAATAAAGAGTTGGAGTCACTATTCGATGCCTCGTTTCCGTTCTTTGCGCCCACTCTCCCAGATCTAACACCTCCCATCTCACAGGTGCTAAGGCTGAGAGACACTCAACATAGATAAATGCACAGATGACAATACTCCACTCATGAGTACTTCATCAAAACTTTTAATATTGTTAGATGTCAAAGCAAAATCGTCCTTTCAGCAAATTATACAAGAACCAGCAAGGGGGTGGGGAATAGAATAATTCTTCTGTAAAACATTACCTGAAGCAAAAGCTGAAGGGGGATACTATTTGATGGCAAAGCAGCATGTTTAACCTAGCAATATGGAATGGAACCCTTTTCAATAAAAAAAGGTTAACACTAAAAATTCAAATAAATGGCTCATAGTTGTAACTGGTTCAAAATGGTTCGTAGCATAATTCAAACAACCAATATTGAATAAAAACATGAAGAAAAATAAAATAAAAACCACAGTTGTATCAGGAATGTTTGAGCACATTTCTAAGAAAAAAGATTAGACAAAATTTGTTTGGAAAGGGCAAATCTTTCTTGCTTTCTGCTATTATTCCAACTACTTCTGAATATTTGGGCAGAATAGGAAATACAAATAACCACTAACAAATGTCACTAACCACTGTCAAGCTTTTTCTCAGCTTCAGGCCATGAGCTAGGTGCAAAAAAAAAACACCCACCACCACCACATTTGTATTCAGTCTCTTCCCAAGCTATTTGGTTACATTATTTGTCAACCATAAAGGGAATTACTATTACCGCATCAGCATTGAAAGGGTTGGAGGAATTATATTGTCACAGCTTCCTCGTTAGATTATTTTGCCTTGTTGGGGTTTTCAGCAATTAGTTGCAAGTAGAATTTAAACAGTGGTTCTTCGGGGACTTAATATTGTGCAGTTTTATCCAACCCACCTCAAACAAAAACCTTATTGGAAACTTCATTCAACAAAGTTCCATTGCAACTTTAATTCAAAGCTTCCTTCTTCTGATACTTTTGATACATTATCTAACATAGATTTTCAAAGCAGTAAATATTTCCTTTGTTTTATCCAGACAAGGTAGAAAATGAAGAGAGATCTGTAAAAAGGTGACTCAAAAAGTTATTTAGCAGTGGTAGGGTTCCATTTTTTTTACAACCAGTTCTGCGCGCATGGCTTGGTGGGCGTGACAGGAAGGATACTATAAAATCTTCATTCCTTCTCCAATCCTGGGGGAAGGTTATCACGGGTTCTCTGAACGACTCAAAATTTCCGCTACTGGTTCTCCAGAACTGGTCAGAACCTTCTGAGAACCACCTCTGGTATTAAGTAGTGACCCTAGTGATCACAGGTTTAGGTAAACCAAAGATGCTTTTTCAGGAGGCAAGTGGACTTACTTTTTTTTTCCTTTGAAAACATTTCACTTCAAGGGTTAGCTACATATATGGTTGCTGCACATTAGACTACTATGATGTT
Source organism: Hydrophis major (assembly GCA_033807585.1). Taxonomy (NCBI): domain Eukaryota; kingdom Metazoa; phylum Chordata; class Lepidosauria; order Squamata; family Elapidae; genus Hydrophis; species Hydrophis major. The sequence continues at coordinate 8,306,832 of CM066331.1, forward strand.
AAGTGCTATTTGGAACTTGTATTTTGATTTCTATCTTTCTATTTTCTGGCTTGGAGTTGCAGTAAATAGCATTTGCAAGAAAATATTGTGATTGATAGAGAGCATGTGGGGTATACTGGAAGACATCCAAAGTGGTAGCTGATGTGTAACTGAAGCAGACAAGGGTAGATTTTCATCAGCACCATGATCTGCAGCTATGGAATAAATTAAATAGCATTTTTCTTTCCGTCTCTCTCTCTCCCTCCCCGCTCTGTGTCTCTCTCCCTTTCCCCCTCCTTCCCTCTCTGTCTCACTCTATATTTCTGTCTGTCTCTCTCCTGTCTCCCTCCCTCCTGTCTCTCTCCCCCTTGCCCCTCTGTCTGTCTCCCCCTCCCTCTCCCACCCTCCCCCTCTCACTCTGTTTCTGTCTCCCTCCCTGTCTATGTCTCCCCCTCCCTTCCCCTCTCTGTCTCTATGTTTCTCTCCATCCCCCCATGTTTCTCCCTCCCTCTCTCTCCCACCCTCCCTCTCTGCCTCCCTCTCTATTTCTGTCTCCCTCCTGTCTCCTTCTCTCCCTCTGTCTCTCTCTCTTCCCCTCCCTCTGTCTGTCCCTCCCTCCCTCTCTCTTCCACCCTGCTCCTCTGTTTCACTTTCTGTTTCTGTCTCTCTCTTTCCTGCCTGTCTCCCTCCTTCCCTCTGTCTCTCTCTCCTTCCCCTCCCATCTGTCTGTCCCTCCCACCTCTGTTTCACTCTGTGTCTGTCTGTCCCTCTCTCCTCCCCTCTCAATATATATATTTGATCACATAATTTCTTGGGCTATTTCTTCCTGTCTTATTCTTTCGTCTGTTACCATGGTCAATTCGGCTGAGAATGTTTTATTACAAGGGTCCTGTAAACAATTTTCGTATGTGGGGAGTACGTTGCAAAGTTGGCAGTGAATGCAGCTCATACAGGTAGCCCCCGCCTTATGATCACACCTGAGCCCCAAATTTCTTTTGCTAAAGTTTTGCCCCAAGTTTACTACATTTCTTGCCACAATTGTTAAGCGAATCACTGTACTTGTTAAGTGAACTGCAAGACTGTTAAATGAATCTGAGGTCTCTGTTGACTCTGCTTGTCTGAAGGATCATGTAACCCTGGGACATTGAAACCGTCATAAATAGGAGCCAGGTGCCAAGCATCTGAATTTTGATCACGTGACCCTGGGGAATGCTGCAACGATCGTAAGCGTGAAAAACATTCATAAGTCACTTTCTTCAGTGCCATTGTGACTTTGAACAATCACTAAATCAGGGGTCCCCAAACTTGGCGACTTTAAGACTTGTGGACTTCAACCCCCAGAATTCCTCAGCCAGCTCTGGCTAAGGAATTCATGGAGTTGCCAAGTGTGGAGACCTCTGGACTAAATGAATGATTGTAAATCAAGGGCTACCTCTGTGTGGGGAGGTACATTTTACCATTGCACTGTTACCTATCTCAGTTGAGTCATAGCTTTGATAAATAAGCTCTTATCTGTCCAAGACAGGATGAAAATGCATTCATGTGAAAACTTTATTCCGAATTTATTTAATACATGTTCCTGTCCTTTGTCTGGACCACTCTCACCTGCAATTTAACTAATTTTCAAGAGTCATATACCGTCTCTTCTGAATTCCCACATTTGCTCAGTGACAGATTCAACCATGAATCATGATTTATCTGTATCAGCTTAGTAGAGGCTAGGAAAAGGACACTTTTTATGGTGGTGGAAATGGTTCCTTTCCAAAGCCTTTTACAAGCCCATATATCTTAAAGGCTGTCAAAGCCTACTCTTCCTCTGGTTATTACATGATTGCTTTTTATTTCATGGGGACAGGAAGGCTATTAATTGACTGCAATTTTTTTGCTTGTTATTGATCTCTTAGCACCTGGCTCATATTGCAGGATAATCTGGTAAATGTTTAGCTGGTAGATTGCCATGAAATTCCAGGACTATAGGCTAACCTGGAAATAATGTAAAAATAAAATCCCAGAAATGGTGAACAAGAAAAACAACAGCAACAACCCTCAATGCTTTAATAAAGTTTCCAGATGCTGAGCTTGATTATGGGAATGCTGCAACAGTCTTTAAGTGTGAAAAATGTGTTGGAAGAAATGTCCAGCTGTGTTCAGTTCCAAGTGGAGAGAAAGACACTGGAAACATGGAGGCTGATTGGAAAGATGGTTTAATGGTGAAGCAGAACCAGGGGTGGGATTCTGCAGGTTTGCACCTATTCTCTAGAACCGGTTATTAACATTCTAAGCAATTCGGAGAACTGGTTGTTAGAAGAAATTACTGGACTAATCCTGTTGGGAAGGCAGGAAGGAAACATTCTGGTGTTGCTTACAGAAACTGCCTCTCCGTTAACCCTTATGACATTCTTGGCAGGACTAGACTTCCTGTCTCAGGAACGTCTCTGGAGTTTTTTTCCCCTCCTTTGCTGGTACTTTGCTTGTGTGGAGTGACCATTCAAAGTTACAATGGCACTGAAAAAAGTGACATGACCATTTTTCACACTTACGACTGTTTCAGCAATCCAGAGTCACAAGAGGCCAGGCGAGGAGATGCATGCCTCGATGTGAGTGATGTTGAGTTGGCCACACCTAGCAGTCACATTGCCACCAAGCCACGCCCACCAACTAAGCCACGCCCACAGAACTGGTTGTTAAAATAATTGAATCCCATCCCTGAGCAGAACCATCAAGCAGGTGTGATTCTGGGTAGTTGACCACATGGAGGAGAGAGAGAAAAAGAGATTTATACCTTCTCTTGGGCCTTGCCCTTGAGCTTCCTGTTCCTGTGCAAGAAATGTTTTCTATTGGTTGCTGTAGTCACACTCCCATTTGGAGTCATGTTTGTCTGAATCAAGTTTGGTGGAACCTTGGGCTGATGTAATATCCCCAGATGCCCTATAGTGAGCTCTGCTGCTAAATAGGTAGAGGGCTAATCCTATTATGTCCTGAGGGTGAAGGTCTTTGTCTTGTAGATAGGCTGGCACCAAAATATCTGCTGGGGGCAGGGAGCTGAGGCCGAGTTTCTGTTTACTTTAAGATTTTTATTTCTTTTTTAGGGGAAATATTCTGCCTTTTTAACATTTCCTAGAATATTTCATTCTCCTAGGAGAGGGGTGATCTGCTAACTTTCTACAAACGGTTGTAAGTCACTTTTTTCAACAACTTCAAAATGGTCACTAAAGAATGGTTGTAAGTCAAGGACTACTTGTACTTGTATGTTATGGCTTTAAAAAAAAAACCAGATCACAATAAAATGATTTGGATTGGTCTATCACTGGTGGCACAGCAACTAGCCAATAGGCACCCCTCCCCCAAAGGTTTAATTTCCCCAATTCAACCACATTATTTTGAAAACCTAAACAGAAACACATTCTCTCTCGGGACTGTTCAGTACAGGCTAGAAAGCATTATGCCCCTGTCTGCAGAGCAGTAAATCTTAAATATATATATCAATGTTGTGTTTTCCTGTACTGGAAAGCTTGCATGGGTTGTGCCAAAGGGCTTCCTCTGTTGCTTAATATTTTGTTTCCTTCCTGTTATGCTTTTACGTGAGAATTACAGGCATCTGTCATGATTAGCAGCCATAATTTGCATTAGGAATGTAAGCTGAACCACTTTGTTAATGGTGCTGCATTGTATACAGCCGGATATGCCCAGGTCAGCTTGGATATTGTTTTATGCAGTTTTTTTCTACCCAATATACCAAATTAAAGCTGGGTTGGATGGGAAAAGCAAAACACAGTCACAATTCAATCAGTTATTCCAGCTTAATGACCCAGTTGTGCCTTTGGCTATTGAATCTCCAGCCATTTGCATTAGGATTATGGGTCTTTCCCCACTACTACTATTTAACCTCATTTTATTCCCAGGTCAAGAAGAAGACAGTCATAAGTGGTCTTCAGCTGGTCAGAGATTAAAATTACATTTAATAATAGTAAATAATATTCTAATATATTAAACTGGTATGAGCCAACTCCGGAAGGCTCACGGCAACCAAAAACAGGAATTGCAATTGTGGGGAAAAAATATCCATCTGGTTCAGTTCCAAGCCGGGAGAAAGACAAAATGGAGGCTGATTGGAAAGAGGGTTTAAAGATAAAGCAGAACCATATGTGGCTCTGGGCAGCTGACTGCATGGAGTTGAGAGTGGAGGGGTTTTTATACCTTCTCTTGGGCTTTGGACTTGAGCTTTGTGTTCCTGTGCAAGAACATGTGTTCTGTTGGCTGTCGTCAGAGTCCCGTGGGGCCATGTAGGGGTTATGAAGGGGTCATAGCTGGCTCTATAGGCAAAGCACCATTCCCAGGTGTTTGTCTGAGCTCCCAGGTTTGGTTGACCTTTGGACTGCTCTGAGATGATGCAATGACTGAAATATCCTTAGGAGATCGTGCAATGTAATGAGCTCTGTGTCTTCTTCTAAATGGTAGTGGGTTAATCCTATTATGTCCTGAAGGATCATGTCCCATTCTTCTTAATCCCATCATCCTGGAGCTGAAGGTCTTTTGTTTTGTAGATAGGCTGGCCCAATCTTTCTTAATGGGCACAAAATATGTGCTGTGGGGTGCTATTAAGAGTGAGTCTGCTTTCTGCCTCTAAAAAAACATGTTTATTTTTCATTTAGGGAAATATAATACTCTTTTTAATATTCCTCAAAATGTTTCCTTCTTCTAGGAAGGGGGGTGCTTCCCTCACAATTGAAATTGAGTCTAGTGAGGGTGTTGAAGTGTGTTGGGGGTGTTTGTCACATTTCTCTCTAGAAAAAGTACAGAGAGGAGCAACCAGGATAATTAGGGGACTGGAGACTAAAACATATGAAGGATGGTTACAGGAACTGGGCATGGCTAGTCTAGTGAAGAGAAGGACCAGGGGATACAGGAGAGCAGTCTTCCAATATTTGAGGGGCTGCCACAGAGAGGAGAAAGGGGTCAAGCTATTTTCGAAAGCTCCTGTAAGCCAGACAAGGAATAATGAATGGAAACAGAACAAGGAGAAATTTAACCTGGAAATAAGAAGAAACTTTCTGACAGTGAGAACAACCAACCAATGGAACAGCTTTTGCCTTAGGAAGTTGTGGGAACTTCATCACTTGAGACTTTCGAGAAGAGATTGGACTGCCATTATCAGGAATGATGCAGGGTCTCCCACTTGGGGAGGGGGTTGGACTAAATGACCTACAAGGTCCTTTCCAACACTGATTTTCTGTTTATCTGTTTATCTCTCTGACCATTACTGCTTGTGCTGCTCATTGGGCCTGCTGAAGCAACTGTACAGCCCCATGTACAGAACATTACAGTAGTCAAGTTGAAAAGTGCGCTTGGATTGCAACCGAAGCAAGCATGTGAAGCTTCATTTCCACATGCATGGGATTTAGGTTGCACATGCAAAACCATTTGCCCGACTGATGCCGAAACTGCCAAGGCCACTACTCTGGGCACTGGTCCGTTTAACCCAAAAAGGTTGGGGACCCCTGGACTAGGGTGTGTGTTGGTCTGAAGGCCAATCTGATCTGCGAAAAAATGCAACTGATGTACCAGACAGAGTTGTTTCACACCTTATTTTGGCATCATTCCAAGGGTGGCTTCAAAATGAGAAAAATCCGCTGGAGTCGTCACCCCTTTAGAGGATGAAGGACTCAGGAGACAGTTAGCGTCTGTGAACATTGATGCAGGATAGGCATCAGCCGTGGAGAAAATAAATGCTATGCCAGTTTAATTTAAGAAAGCATCAGATTTGAGAAAGCTCGCAATTTTCTCTACTTTCCTTTCAACGAACAAATAAAATACGGTATCCATTTCAATGCAGGAAGTCTAGCATCCTGTGAGTTTTAAAAGCAGAGGTCCCCAACTTCTGGTCTGTCAACTGGCACCAGGCATCTCTGAAACTGGGCTGTGCAAACAATCAAAACTCCATCGTTGGGATGCAGGCAGAATGCTAAACCACAATCCCTCTGGTCCACTGAAAAATCTCTCTCCATGGAACCACTTCCTGGTTCCCCTACAGTTTGGGAGCCACTATTTTAAAGGATGGGTTTTTCCTTTTAAGGGCACAAACATCCCAAAATTTACAGTCTTGTTCAACGAGGTTCTCCTAGATATCTCTGAGTGAAGATAAATCCACTTCATGAAATGCAAATCCAAGATTTAAAGCCCCCCCCCCCAAGATAACACCAAATGAAAATCATAAAGTAGCAGTGGGAAAATCATGGCAGAAACATTACTATATCAGCACATCTACCTCAAGTATGCCTCAACTTGTTATTTCAATGAGTTTAAGAATCTTGAGGGTTTTTTTTTTAATCATCAAAAAGCCAAAGGATGAAATATTTTAAACCAGGCATCTGAATAGGAACCAGATGACAATTTCTCCAACACAGATCACTCCCAATCGGGCTCAGTTGTGGTAGTGGAAAAACAAAGTGATGGTGATTCTTAACCCTTTCTTTGAAATTGGGTAAAACTCTGTATCATCGCTTTACCTTGTCCTGAAGATCCCAACCTGAACTTTCCACACACAGGTAGCCTTTGACTTACAACCAAAATTGAGCCCAGAATTTCTGCTCCTCAGTGAGACATTGGTTAAGTGAGTTTTGCCCCATTTTACGACTTTCTTTGCCACAGTTGTTAAATGAATCAGTGCAGTTGTCAAGTTAGCCACACGGTTGTTAAGTGAATTTGGCTTCCCCCATTGACTTGGCTTGTCAGAAGATTGCAACATGACTCCCAAGATGCTGCAACCATCATAAATATGAGTCAGTTGTCAAAGGTCTGAATTTTGATCACGTGACCATGGGGATGCCCTGCCGCAAAGGTTTTAAGTGCAGTTGAAAAAGTCACAAGCAACTTTTTTTCAGTGCCACTGTACATTTGAATGATTGCTAAACAAATTGTTGCGACTCGAGAATTATCTGTATGTGAAGCTTAGTACATTAAAGTTTTTTCTGAGTGGCAGATAAAATGGCGAAACTTGAAGAACTCAGGTGTTTGTCGTCTCTTTCTATCAAATGTATCATTTGACTTCGGAATTCTGAGAGGTGAAATCCACAGTTCGTAAAAGGGCCATAGTTCCCCACTTCTGCTCTAAGACTAAGCCATGGGCATGGAGAAGACCTCAGCATTTTCAGACAAGACTCAGTGCTTGCAGAAGTGCACAAAAATATTTTAAGAGTAGAATGATTACAAATAGAATAGTATAACAGAGTTGGAAGGGACCTTGGAGGTCTTCTAGTCCAGCAGTCGCCAACCGGTGGGCCGTGATAAAAACCCCCCCTTAGGACTGAAGGTTCTATTATTCAGTGCAGACTCACGGCAAGCAAATTTTATGTGACAGACTGAGCTAGCTGATGGCAGATAGATAGATCACTGAATGATTCTGTGAGCAACTCAATCTGCCTGCCTGCTTTGCCTGATTTTGGATAAAAGTTGCTCTCTTTTTTTTATAAAAAATTCAATGTTTACATACATGGTGTGTTGTGAGTTAATTTTGTGAGTTTGCTTGCAAGCAAATTTTATGTGACAGACTGAGCTAGCCAATCACGGATAAATAGATCTCTGAATGAATCTGTGATTCTGTGAGCAAATCAATGTGCCTGCCTGCTTTGCCTGATTTGGGGTAAGAGTTACTCTTTTTTTAAATAAAAAAATCAATATTTATATCAATATTTATAATATTTACATACAAGCCATGCCCAGCCAGTCACATGACCACCAAGCCACACCCACAAATTAGGCCACGCGCACAGAACCAGTTATGGTCCCTGTGATTTAAAATTATGAGTTTGGTGGTCCCTGAGGTCCAAAAGGTTGGTGACCCCTGTTCTAGTCCAAACCCGAAACCATTTCAGACAAATGGTTTTCCAATCTCTTCTTAAAAACTTCCAGTGTTGGAGCATTCACAACTTCTGGAGGCAAGTAGTTCCACAGATTAATTGTTCTAACTGTCAGGAAATTTCTCCTTAGTTCTAGATTGTTTCTCTCCTTGATTCGTTTCCATCTGTTTCTTCTTGTCCTGCCCTCAGGTCCTTTGGAGAATAGATTGAGCCTCTCTTCTTTTTGGCAATTCCTGAGATATTAGAACACTGCCATCATGTTTCCCCTAGTCCTCCTTTTCATTAAACTACATATATCCAATTCCAGCAACTGTTCTTCATATGTTTTAGCCTCCAGTCCCCTAATCATCTTTGTTGCTCTTCTCTGCACTTTTTCTGGAGTCTCAACATCTTGTTTTACATCGTGGTGACCAAAACTGGATGCAGTATTCCAAACGTGGCCTTACCAAGACATTATAAAGACTTCACATGATCTTGATTCTATCCCTCTGTTTATGCAGCCTAGGACTGAGTTGGCTTTTTTGGCAGCTGCAAGACACAGCTGACTCCTATTTAAATGGTTGCCCACTAGGACTCCAAGACCCCTCTCACAGTTTCTGCTTACTATTACTACCTGTGGTTAGTGAAGATTAAGCATCAGTGGACAAGGAACATGGGATGCTGTGTGTTGATAGGTGGAAGATGGAATGGAGTCATTTGAAAGAAGGGCTGGCTGGCACCTGGAGTAGGAAGACTCAGTTTTCTGACATCTTATAAGTAGTCCTTGACTGACAACAGTTCATTTAGTGACCAGTCAAGGTTACAATGACACTGAAAAAAGTGATTTATGAATATTTTTCACATTTATGACCAATACAGCAGCTTCATGGTCACTTGTTCAAAATTCAGACGTTGGGAACTGACTCATATTTATGATGGTTGCAGTGTCCTGTGGTCATGGGATCACCTTTTGTGACATTCTCACAGTCAACGGGGAAGTCAGATTCACTTAATAATCGAGTTACTAACATAACAACTGCAGTGATTCACTTAACCACTAGATCAAGAAAGATCGTAAAATGGGGGACAACTCAACAAATGCCTCAGCAACATAAATTTTGAGCTCAATTGTCATAAGTTGAGGACTATTTGTATTGCAACTCCCAATTGTAGGTTTCATTTTTACATATTTAAACACCCAGATATTCATTGTCTGGGTATTTAAATATAATGTCAGCCTACCATCTATTGCGGAAGTCTCACTGTGTTGCTTAAAATACAAGTTGGAAAAAATTTATTGGGTTTGCCATCTACTTTACTGGAACAGCTCTGGCTGTATTGTCTTCACTTTAATTGTTCTTTTGCTGATAAAAAAAAAAAACCTATTTCAAGTTCAAAGCAGAGCTATACATGTCTTCTCCCTGGAATTTTGATGTTGAGACCTGTTACATTTCTAATGCCATTGATGTCCTGTCTAAGATGGATCAGTATTTATATTTTTATGCCAAAGCTGACAAGGAAGTCCTGGCCTTTTGTTTAAAAAGATCTTCCTGATCTTTCAAAACATAGAAGGAGGAAATTATGCTGGGTCAGAAAGAGGCCTTCAATCACACGTCATCGCGATAAAAGAAATGTATGCTGAGTGCAGCAGCGGCTGGGAGCAAACATGGGTTTATCTTGTGTTGACTTTGCTTATCTGTGTTCCTGGCATCTTCTTAACCATGTTGAGTTATTGCTGTGCCTTCACATCTGGAATTCTTGCTCCTGCCTTATCAGACTAATTACCTCATTTTGCCTTGATTGGACTTGTAGTTACAGTTTTTGTTGACCACGTTTTGGACTTCATTCTCTGTAGTCAAAGGCTGTTCCTGGGAGAGTTTTTCTCCAGCTAGAAGGTAGCCAGGACTTTGGGGGCTAATAAGTTGGAGCTAATAAAGGGACTCTTACTGATTATCTGATTGTGTTGCCTTTGTGCCATGCCCCGGATCATCACACTACCTGTATATCTATATAGGTAGACTGTATCATTATTGTACACATCTTACAATCAAGAAGGGTTTCCTTATATTTAGAGGAAATCTACATAGGTAGATTTAGCTACATAGGTAACTACAACAAATATATGGTCCTATTTTATCTAGAAAATACATCATCTTCATCATCCTCATCCTCATCTCCTTCCTCTTTATATATGGTTATATCTCTCCATTTTTATTTTCGCAAAGGGTGATCACATGACCCCTGGACACTGCAACCATCATAAATATATGCCAGTTGTCAAGCAGCTGAATTTTGATCACATGACCACAAGGATGCTATAATAGTGAAATTGTGTGAAAAACAATCCAAAGTCACTTTTTTCAATGGTGTTGTAACTTCGCTCACTAAACAAATGGTTGTAAGTTGAGAACTACCCGTATACAATGCAGTCATTGCGATAATGTGGTTTACATAATCTGGGCATGTAATTTGAACTCACCCATGGCTACTTCAATCAATCATGGCTGATTAACCTGGCTTAGAGTAAGAGGGTTAGGGTCAATTAGCTACTGGAATAATATGTGGGAATCTTTGGGAGTCAAGAGGAACTTGTTGTTATTGTAGCTGAACAATAAAGCTGGGGTGTAGTACTCATGGTTATTCTCCTTGTTTGGATTATCTTGAAGAGTTGACATGAATCTCACAAAACTGAAAATCTGGTCCTCAGTGGAACTGCATCTACAAGGAGGGAAGTGTGCAGTAGGGTACGCCAAGGCGCTCATCTAGTTTTGGCCACCATTATGTAAACAAAAAGATGTTGAGACTTTAGAAAGGGTGCAGAGAAAAGCAACAAAGATGATTAGGGGGCTGGAAGCTAAAACATGTGTAGAAGAGTTGCTGGAATTTAGCATGTCTAATTTAATGAAAAGAAGGACTAGGGGTGACATGATAGCAGTGTTCCAATAAGAGGTTGCCACAAAGAAGAAGGGCTCAATCTATTCTCACAAAACCTGAAGGTAAGAAAGGAAGCAATAGATGGAAATCAATCAAGGAGAGAAGCAATCTAAAACCAAGGACGAATATCATGACATAACAATTAATCTGGACTTGCCTCCCGAAGTTGTGGATGCTCCAACATTGGAGGTTTTTAAAAAGAGATTGGACAGCCATTTGTCTGAAATGATATAGGACAGGGGTCTTCAAACTTGACAGCTTTAAGACTCCCTCCAGTCATGTTAGCTCAGGAATTCTGGGAGATGAAGTCCACAAGTCTTAAACTTGCCAAGTTTGAAGACCCTTGGTATAGGGTTTCCTGCCTGAGCAGGGGTTGGACTAGAAGACCTCCAAAGTCCCTTCCAACTCTGTAATTCTCCACCTTTCCTTTTACTTTTCAGAAAACTGAAGAGGATCCCTTCTAAAAGCCTTCCCACTCCTCCTTTCCTTCTGTGAGCTGACTTTCTAGTTGTTCAGCATGCAGCTGTCCCCCAAGGTCATTCCCACAAGCTACACCTGAGAAGATCCTCTTTTTAGTGCTAATAACAACCCTTTATTTGCATGAAGTAAAGGGTGGGGTGAGAGAGTTCAACTTGCTTCCTCCTCTTGGTGGTACCGACCAATCAAAAAATAACCTACTATGATTTGAATAACCCCGCCTCTTCATTTTGCATAGTTCTTCAAGGTAGCTCGGGCATAATGCAATATTCAAATCTGCGTGGAAATTTGCATCAGCTATTCTGATTATTTTCAAAAAGCTCAAAGCTTTTACCGCTCACAAGAAAATGAACAAATTGGTGAACGTCCTTTCTTGGCAAAAGATAATCCCAGCCGGAATGGGCATTACAGAAAGGGAGGAAAAAAAAGGCATGTTTTGTGCAGGAAAAAGAAACATCATAATTTGTCATCCCTTTGGCTGAGATTAGCATTTTTAAAAAGTGGATTCTGTACAGTACTGCACCGCAAACTCAGTGAAGTAAAGGAGAGAAGGAAGAAAAAAAAAACCCCCATATTGGTATTAAAAGCAGATGGGAGGGAAGAAAGACAGTCAATAAACCCATAATGATCTGGACCAATAGCACTGGGAGATTTCTGCAAAGTACAATGACCTCCAATGAACTTAAGCCAGATAAATCACCTCAAGAACAGAGAGCTTACATGAGTAAAAGCCCGCAGCGGTGGGAGAAGCAGCATTATAAAGAGGTGTAGGATTCACACTTCCTTGGGGACCTTCAATGGATTCCCGATGCGAGCAATGCAGAAAATACGTTTGGGAGAGCCGTCCTTTTTCCCTCGTCCGAATAACAGAAGGAGAAATGAAGTCCTATTATACTTTCTTAAGAAAGTGTGCAGAACTGGAGGAGATGGCCCAGACAGGTATGCCGAAATCTCTCTTGCCATCACAAATCTCTTCTCCGGGATCAAAATTCTCCGGGAACGAAATTTTAAAGCGAGTTTCCCCCCCCCCCCCCTTTACGTGGAAAAAGAGAGAGTGGGGAGAATCAGGTATTGTTTAAATGTCAAAGAAAGGGATGTTGAATAATTGTGTCGGGAGTGGTTCTGCTGTGTTGCATCTGAATTACTCTGTTAGCGGGTTTGGGGATTTTGCAATCCCATTGATCCCGAAAGCTTGGAAGGAACAAATTAGAAATCTCAAATCAAAACGAAGGCTAGGGAGAACGAATAACTGATTAAAGATTGCAAACGGTGGTTTGTAGGATACTGCAAGAAATAAACTTACCTTTTCTTGAGGGACAACCCAGGGCTTAGTTGTTCATCCCCAAGCTCAATTCCTCTCTTACAGAATTGGTATCAGAATAACAGAGTTGTAAGGGACCTTGGAGGTCTTCTAGTCTAACCTCCTGCCTGAGGAGAAGACCCTATATCATTTCAGATAAATCTCTTGTTAAAAAACCTCCAGTGATGGAACTTCTGGAGGCAGACTGTTCCATTGAACAATTGTTCTTCACTGTCAGGACATTTCTCTTCAGCTGTAGGTTGCTTCTCCCCTTCATTGGTTTCCATTCATTGCTTCTTGTCCTGCTTTCAGGTGCTTTGAAGAATAGGTTGACACACACACATACACACACCCCAGCCCTCCTGTGTTAAAACACTGCTCTCAGTGCTTTCGTAAAACAAGACATATCCAGTCCCTGCAGCTGTTCTTCATAGGTTTTAGCCTTCAGTCTTCTAATTGGAATTAGCAATTAGAGTTAGAAGGAATCTTGGAATTGTTCTTCTTCGCACTCTTTCCAGAGCCTCAACATTAAAAAAAAAAAAAAAAAAAATCTGGCAACCAAAATTGAATAGAATAGTTGCCGTCATGTGACGTATCGCAATGTTTTTTTTTCCCTCCGCAGAGCTGGGGTGGGCGTGGCCTGCGCTTGACTCATCCAGCCTGCGGGCCACCAGTTTGACACCCCTGATCTAGAAAGCCCTGAATGGCTTTATGCTAGGATCTTATTCCTGAGAAAAATCTAAGAGACATTAAGTTTTAGACACTGTCTTCTACTGTGTTAGTCCAAATGCTTTGGTATCCCTTGTCTCCAGAGAGTCATCTTGGCACCTGCCCTGTTGGAATTTTGGAAGGGCTGTCAAGGCGGTTTCATTTGAACAGGCTTTGGAGAAATGATTAGATCAAGTGCAGTTTTTATGCCAGCCAAGGAATGAGACTTGGGATGAAATGTATGTTCCAAAGTTGGGACGTGAATTCCACTCTAATCGTACTTGTATCTGATGTGGTAATGCAAGTACAAAAGGGAGGGAATTGTAGTATGATTGACATTTTGTCAATTTTGTGGTTACATTTAACTAGATTTTGTTTTAATATGCTGCCTGTAATTTTTATGTTTTCATATTGCTGTATTTATGGATCTGAGATTGTTGTATGTCACTGAATTTCTGCTGATTGATGTTTATTGGGATTAATTTATCGGAAGCATAAACTTCCCAGAGTCATTTGGTTGAATTTGGAGATTGTAGAAAATCAAATGGATGGATGGATGGATAGAATTAGAATTCTTTTATTGGCCAAGTGTGATTGGACATACAAGGAATTTGTCTTGGTGCAAATGCTCTCAGTATACTTTTAAAAAAAAGATACATTCGTCAAGAGTCAAGAATCATAAGGTACAACACTTAATACTACTCATAGGGTACAATAAGCAATCCAATCATACTAGGAAACAGTCCATATAGATTGTAAGGATCCAAGCAACAAAGTTAGAGTCATACAGTCACAAGTGGGAGGGGATGGGTGATAAGGAGTGATGAGAAGATTAACTAATAGTAGTGCAGACTTTGTAAATAGTTGAACAGTGTTGAGGGAATTGGATGTAATATTCCACGTATGTTGTTACCAGGGCGCTATAAAGTCATGCTAACACTTCACGTGTTTTTGATTCTTTCCTTCTGTTAATTCAGCCTTGGACTGCATTGGTTCTTTTGGTGGCTACAACACACCGTTGGCCCATATTTAACTGTTTGTCCACTAGGACTCCTAGATCTCTTTAGAAAACTAGTTGTTCACTTCTTTGTATGTATAGTAGTAGGGAAGAGTAGGTAGGAAACTTTATTTAGCTTCAGCCAATCACCATCTGTGACTGCAGTTGGACCAGGATGTTTAGCGATTCATGTCATTGACTGCTGACATTTACAGGTAGTTCTCGACTTATAACCACAATTGACCCCAACATTTATGTCGCTAAGTGAGACATTTGTGAAGTGAATTTTGGACCATTTTATTACCTTCCTTGCCTCGGTTGTTATGTGAATCGTTGCAGTTGTTAAGTTATTAGATGGCTTGTTACGTGAATGTGGCTTCCGCATTGGCTTTCCTTGCCAGAAGGTCTTGCCGAGGTGATCATATGACCCTGGGACACTGCAACCGTCATAAATCTGAACCAGTTGCCAAACATCTGAATTTTGATCACGTGACCCTGGGATTGTTGTAATGGTCGAAGTGAAAAACCATCATAGGTCACTTTTGAGGACCCAGATTGTTGCGGTATATTAGTGCTATTGCTATGGCTATTTTAGTGTCACTAAATAAGCCATTGTAAGTTGAAGACTACTTGTGTTCTTTGTGGGCCTACTTTTGAAGTCCATCTGGAAGCTGTAATTAACACAGAACCCAGCAGTCAGATTACTACCAAGAAGAACCGTCCATTGTAGGATAAGTGGAACCTATCGTGGTAGGATTTAGGGGGTGGGTGAGTTGGCTACCTATAAAGTTCTGGGCCCAGTTCAAAGAGTTGAGTATTATCAGGGGTGGGATTCAATTTTTTTAACAACCGGTTCTGTGGGTGTGGCTAAGTTGGCAGGCATGGCTTGATAGTCATGTTATTGGCTGGGCGTGGCCAATTCAATATCACTCACATCGAGGCATGCATCTCCTCGCCTGGCCTCTCGTGACTGTGGGGATGCTGCAACAGTCATAAGTGTGAAAAATGGTCATAAGTCACTTTTTTCAGTGCCATTGTAACTTTGAATGGTCACTCCACACAAGCAAAGTACCAGCAAAGGAGGGGAAAAAACACTCCAGAGACGTTCCTGAGACAGGAAGTCTAGTCCTGCCAAGAATGTAATAAAGGTTAACGGAGAGGCAGTTTCTGTAAGCAACACCAGAATGTTTCCTTCCTGCCTTCCTTACAGGATTAGGCCAGTAATTTCTTCTAACAACCAGTTCTCCGAACTGTTTAGAATGTAAACAAGTGGTTCTAGTGAATAGGTGTGAACTGGTAGGATCCTACCCCTGAGTATTTTCTATAACAGTGATGGCAAACCTTTTTTTGTCATCGCATGCTGAAAGTGTGCATGTGTGTGCGAGAGAGCACGCGCTTGTGCCTGCACCATAATGCAATGCACAGGTGACCCCCCCACTTGCTCCCCCGCCCCCCCAGTGCATGTGCATAGGACCCCCGCACTCCCCCCACCCCACCCCTGCTCATGCGCACACATCTCATGAATGTGACCTGTTCTCCCACACACACATGCGTGGCAGATACTCAAAAATCAGCTGGCTGGCGGGAGGCGTGCACCCACGTGCAGTGGAACTGAGCTTGCGTGCCCGCAGTGATTGCTCTGTGTGCCACTTCCGGCATGTATGCCATAGGTTCACCCTCACGGATCTGTAAGATTGCAAAAGGGGTGGCTCTACTCAAATTGATTCCCCCCAGCCTATAAGGGGGGGAAATCATGGTCTTCCAAGTACATATAATGGCCTGTGGGAATATCCTTGGGAGATAGGCAGGGGTGAGCTGCTACCGGTTCGGCCGAACCGGAAGTTAATTTTACATCAGGTTCTCTGAACCGGTAGTTGGAACGAGTAGCTGGCTCTGCCCTCCAACCCCTCTCAGGAGTGTCCATGTGGCCCATTTGGATCCCAAGTAAGTGCAGGGCCTGTACGGAGGCTCAGGGAGGGTGAAAACTGGGCCTCCTGGAGGCTCCAGAAGGCTGAAAACGGGCCCGTTTCCAGCTTCCGTAGCCTGGGGAGGCTTTTGACCCTGCCAGAGGTTCGAGGAAGGCTTCCGAAGCCCAGGGAGGGTGAAAACGCCTCCTCCCCGCCGTGGTGCAGGTGGTCAACTAAGCCACGCCCACCATGGCCATGCCCACCCAGCAACCAGACAGAGAACCGGTTGCTAAATTTTTTTGAAGCCCACCCTGGAGACAGTAGGACAAAGAGCTGTAGCTGAGTAGACAGATAAGAGACGTCTTGGCCCACAGAAGGAATAGAGATGTGGGAAGCATCTCAGAAAGGACTCTCCTTAGTCTTCTGGAAAATAAAGGCAAGTGGAAATCGATACACTTTCAGACTTACAAGACGCTGGCTACTATAACCTCACAATAAAGGTAGTGTCAGTACTAAAGGTATGATTTCTTATCTGGCCTACCTTGGAGGGTTGATAGTACAAGAGGTGAAAGAGATACGAGTATCTCCCTTGACCAGAATTTACCTCAAAATTTCATTGCTGAGTGAAACAATGGTTAGGTGAATTTTGCCCCATTTCATGACAGTTGTTAAATGAATCACTGCAGTTGCTAAGTTGGTAGCTTCATGGCTGTTAAGTGAATCTGACTTCCCCATTGGCTTTGCTTGTCAGAAAGTCACAAAAGCAGAATCACATGATCCCAGAACACTCGTCATAAATACATGCCTATTGCCCAGGGTCCAAATTTTGATCACTTCATCATGGGGATTTTGCAATGGTCGTCAGTGTGAAAAACAGTCATAAGTCACTTATATCGGTGCCATTGTAACCCCTCATCCTAGACATAAACTGTTTCAACTCCTTCCCTCAAAACAACACTATAGAGCACTGCACACCAGAACAACCAGACACAAGAACAATTTTTTCCCAAAGGCCAGCACTCTGCTATACAAATAATTCCCTCAACACTGTTCAACTATTACAAAGTCTGCATTACTATTACTGTTAATCTTCTCATCACTCCTTATCACCCATCCCCTCCCACTTGTGACTGTATGACTGTAACTTCGCTTGTATCCTTATGATTTATATTGACTGTTTCCTAGTAACAGTGATGATTTGATTGCTTATTGTACCCTGTGACTATCATTAAGTGTTGAACCTCATGATTCTTGACTCTTGATAAATGTATCTTTTCTTTTATGTACACTGAGAGCATATGCACCAAGACAAATTCCTTGTGTGTCCAATCACATTTGGCCAATAAAGAATTTTATTGATTCTATCTATTGAACAGTGACTAAATGAAAGGTTATAAATCAAGGATTACTTGTGTGGACTAGGTGGCCACCTGCTTTGTGGTTCCCCAAAATTGAGGAATATGCATGCTAACCCAGAGTTGAGGTCAGACACATGCCACAGTTGCTAGCTGGGGAATTCTGGGAATTGAAGTCCATACAGCTTGTAGTTGCCAAGGTTGAGAAACATTGTTCTAGTTGTTTTTCTGTGCATCACATGTGCAACACACCCAAAAAGCACTCAGATCTTCAGAATAATAGAATAGAATAACTTTATTTGTCACTTTGAATATATACTAATTGGCATACACTAAAATGAAATGTCATTGTGTACAGCTCTCAAAGGGTCACCCCCTCCAATATACACTACATAAACATGACAAAATAATAAATAAATACAAAAGTATGCATATACTCATATATATGACACAGAGAAGCAAGACAGTCTAGTTCAGATGTATACATGTACATATCAAGAAAAATGAACCTTGCAAGTTTACCAGATTGATGGCGTAGGGTACAAAGCTGTTATAGAATCTGGTAGTCCTGCTAGAAATACTTCGAAACCTCCTCCGAGAGAAACAGAAACAGACCACGAAGTGGGTGTGCGAGGTCTCTAACAATGTTTTGAGCTCTAAGCACATAGTGCTTATAAGCAGTATTCTAAATGACAGGAAACAAGTTTCCTGTAATCTTCTCAGCTGTCCTCACCACTCTCTGTAGGGACTTTCTCTCCGAGGCACTGCTGCCATCAAACCAAACAAGGATGCAGTTTGTTAAAACGCTCTCGATTGTGCCTCTGTCAAAAGAGGCCAGGACAGAAGGAGAAAGATGCAATGTACTCATCGCCATTCTGACTTTTTTGACCATATCCTGAAAATATCCTGATATGTTTCCATCTATAAAGCTCATAAACACATGGGTGTCTCATTTTCATATACAATCTACATCAATATTTGGGCAGCTCATTTTTCATCCCTTTTTATTTCCAGACACAGAATACTTTCTTGCTTGAAATCCTTTCTTAGTCTGGCTGCTTCTATTTTTATGTAATGTAGTGCTAGAAGTCCATGCTCACACACAAAAAAAGCCTGCATATATATGAATACTTTTGAAAAGACCTGTTTTTGCTGAGTGAGAAGTTAACATGAAGAAACTAATGAACGTTCTTTATTCATTTTGTACCCTTGTAGACCTTGATTAATCTCCAAAAGACTACATAATTAATAATAATTTGATTTGGTTAATAAATAATAGACTGAGCAGAGTTGAACCTGATTAATATCTGGGAGATAATTAGGAAAATTCAGGACTATGGAGAACAGTGCAAAGTTGGGAAAAAATGTAATGGAAGAAAGCATATTCACTTTTATATTATTATTTCCCTGTTCATGAAAATACCAGGATTTGAGTCCATCTCAAAGAGAGCATCCTTTTTTCTACCTTATAGTGTTAGAATTTGAGACTGGGGTGTATAGGTAGGTCTCAATTTACAACAGTTCGTTTAGTGACCAAAGTTACAATGGCACTGAATAAAATGACTTATGGCCATTTCTCACACTTATGGCCATTGTAGCATCCCCATGGTATTGTGATCAAAATTCAGATCTTGGCAACTGACTCATAATTATGATGGTTGCACTGTCCCGGGACAATGTGATCCCCTTTTGTGACCTTTTGATAAGCAAAAGCAATGGGGAAGCCAGACTTACTTTACAACCGGGTAACTAACTTAACTACAATGATTCACTTAACAATTGTGGCAAGGAAGGTTGTAAAATGGGACAAAATCAAAGGTGGCATTCACCAGGTTCTGACCAGTTCTGGAGAACTGGTAGCGGAAATTTTGAGTAGTTTGGAGAACCAGTAAATACCACCTCTGACTGGCCTCGTTCCCACCTATTCTTTGCCTCCCATTGAGTCCCAGCTGATCGGCTGGATCTTCTTTGGTTGCCTTGCACAGGAGAATGGAGCAGGAAAGCAGGTTAGTGGGGTGCGGAGGGAATTCAGATTTTGCAGTATCCTTCCCCTGCCATGCCCATCAAGCCACGGCGACAAAACCAGTAGTAAAAAAAAAATTCCCACCACTGGGCAAAATTCACTTAACTGACTTGCTTAGCAACAAATTTTGGGCTCAGTTGGGTTTGTAAGTTGAGGGCTATCTATACTCTTTAAAGGACAAACAGTGGGCTATTTATCAATATCTTCCCAGCCTCCTACATGGAAAAAAAAATATAAAATGCAGAGGGGCTCTTCAGAGTGTCTCAAACGTGACAACTTTAAGACATGTAGACTTCAACCCCCTCCAAACTCCCCAGCCAGCCCGAAAGAAATAAAATTAAGGAAAATATCTGAGAATGTAATCTTGGTCTCAACATATAAACTTTGCAGATCTCTATTTCAAGATCTGTACTGGAATTAAATGAAGTCAATGCAAGCCCATTAACTAAAAATATCGGCTCCTTTAATGCTTAGCAGTGCGTTGTAAATACAATTTAAAATTCTTTTAGCGCTGTGGCAGCTGCTCATGTGAAAAACATTTGCATGTAAATAGGGGACAAGCTGAGAAGGATGAAGAGAAGTAGATGAGCTGCAAGTAGAGAGACGGAAACTGGCTTGGGAATACTATTAATGAAAACAAAAAAATTGGAATACTGTTCGATAGCAAGGTCAGCACGAGCTGGAAGGATATTGTGCTTCAAAAAGGGCAAATGTATTTTTGGGCTGTGTCAGCAGAAGCATCCTTTCTAAATTTGCAAGATTTTTTCTATTTTGATTAAGCCTTACCTGATGTACCATATTAAGAGCAACTGAGTTCTCTTCGCTGATGATGTAAAGCTATTCAACACCACACCAAATATTGCTACCCTTCAAAAAGACCTCGACTATGTTTCAGAATGGTCAAACAAATGGCAACTTCAAATCTCAACAAATAAATGCTCTATCTTACATATTGGCAAAAAAAATCAGAAAATAAAATACAAGCTGAATAGTCAAGACCTTGTTGATGATCCAAACTCTGTCAAGGACCTTGGCGTACTCATCTCTAATGATCTAAGTGCTAGAGCCCACTGTAACTACACAGCCAAAAAGGCATTAAGAGTTGTTAACCTAATTCTATGTAGCTTTTTCTCTGGTAATATCACACTACTAGCTAGAGCATACAAATCATTTGCTAGACCAATACTCGAATACAGCTCATCAGTCTGGAACCCACATTATGTATCTGATATTAACACAATTGAGAAAGTCCAGAAATATTTCACAAGAAGAGTTCTCCACTCCTCTACTCATTGCAGAATACCTTATGCCACCAGACTTCAAATTCTAGACCTAGAAAATCTAGAACTACACAGCCTTCGGTCCGATCTAAGTATAGTATATAAAATCATACATTGCAATGTCCTACCTGTCAACGAATACTTCAGCTTCAACCATAACAATACAAGAGCATACAATAGATACAAACTCAAGGTAAACCGCTCCAAACTTGATTGCAGGAAATATGACTTCAGCAACAGAGTGGTCAATGTCTGGCACACTCTACCTGACTGTGGTTTCTTCCCCAAACCCCAAAAACTTTAACCTCAGACTGTCTACTATTGACGTCACCCCTTTCCTAAGAGGTCTGCAGGGGGCATGCATAAGCGTACCTACGTGCCTACCATCCCTGTCCTATTGTTTCTTCTTTATTTTTCTTATATGTATCCATTTCATGTATTCATAACTATGTTTATACTTATACCTATTATCTGAGCGATAGACAAATCGGATAAATAAATAAAAAATTAAAAAA
Source organism: Hydrophis major (assembly GCA_033807585.1). Taxonomy (NCBI): domain Eukaryota; kingdom Metazoa; phylum Chordata; class Lepidosauria; order Squamata; family Elapidae; genus Hydrophis; species Hydrophis major. The sequence goes on from CM066331.1 coordinate 8,328,142, forward strand.
AATACCTCAAGTCCCATATCTGGTTCTGAGGATGATTTTTGAAGAGAATTCAGAGAAACATGAGGCATTCTGAGAAGGAAAATGAACATCATTGGTGACTGGGAACTAAGCCCCATGAAGAGAGTTGGGTAGGGTTAACCTTGAGAAGAAATGACTGATGGAAGAGAAGATGCCATAGCTGAAGAATGTGAAAAGATCAGTGTCCTGGGATTTAGAACTGATCTCAAGGAAGATATGAAAGAACTGTTAGATTTGGAGAAAAGATTATGCAGGCCAGAAATCAAAGGGAGCATGAGAAAGAAACTTAAAATAATATAGGATGGGACAAGATCATGTGAACGGTTAATATCATTTTATAATGCCTTGACCAAACTTGAAAGACTGCATCCAACTTTGGTTGCCACGATATAAAAAATAGGTTGAAACTCCAGAAAGAGTGCAAAGAGCAACAAAGATGATTAGGGGACTGGAAATTAAAACATATGAAGAATAGTTGCAGGAACTAGGTATGCCGAGTTTAATGAAAGAAGGACTAGGGGTGACATGATAGCAGTGTTCCAGTATTTGAAGGGCTGCCACAAACAAGAGGGAGTCAATCTATTCTCCAAGCACCTGAAGACAGAACAAGAAGCAATGGATGGAAACTAACCAAGGAGTGAAGCAACCTAGAACTAAGATGAACTTTCTTGACAGAACAATCAACCGATGGAACAACTTGCCTTCAGAAATTGTGAATGACTGAAGGCTTTTAAGAAGAGACTGGACAACCATAGGTCAGAAATGGTATAATGTGTCCTGTGTGAGAAGGAGATGGGACTACAAGGTCCCTTCCAACGCTATTATTTTATCAGCCTTGAGAAAAAAAATGACTGATGGAAGAGAAGGTGAGAATTTGAAAAGATCCATATTGAGGGATTTAGAACTGACCTCGAAAGAACCGTTAAGGAGATTTTTTTGAGTAAAGATAACACAGGCCAGAAATCAAAGGGAACAGGAGAAAGAAACTCAAAATAATATATGATAGGACAGAGAAGAGCTTTCAGAATTCTATTCTTATAAACTTATAATGTTATTATAAACATTAACCAAAAAAATAAACCAGGTTTTGAAGGCTTTTTGAATGCCCAAGTGAGAGGATATGGTCAGAAGAATAATTTGGGGTTTCAACTTGAGCCAGAAAGTTGCACAAAAATAAATAAAAATGAAATGTAGAAAGCTGTGAGGAAAGGAGAAATGTATATTCCACAAGCAAAGGGTGCTTTGGGTGCAGCTGCAGAGAAATGGGGTACAGCAACATAGTTTTATCGTTGTGCTGGGTGTGGAAGTGCATGTATTGCTGATTTTAGGGTGACACTTGAGAGGCATGTATGTGTATGTAGGTACATATCATCTATAATGTTTATTCTTGTGAACATGCAGTTCTGCAGGGAGAACAATCTAACTATGTTTACTAACAACCTCCTTTGATATGTGGATTAGGCCTGGGTAACTTATTTGGATGTTTGAGGAAATTTGAGTAAACAATCTCCCCCCCCCCCCCCGTTTGCTATTTTTACTTGATTAACTTAGTTTCAGCTTGGCTATCAATTATCTAGTGGAGACGCTGATTTTCAATCCATTGTGGATTCTATTGATATTTTAAGGGAAGATGGAAAGAGTATAAAGAATAAAATGTGTTTTGTTATAACAGTTCCCACAATACCATTGGTATCAAAGGTGATAGTTAGCCAGTTCTGACCAGTTCTGGAGAACCGGTAGTGGCAATTTTGAGTAATTCAGAGAACTGGCAAGTACCACTTCTGACTGGCCCCGCTCCCATCTATTCTCTGTCTCCCGAGTCCCAGCTGATTGGCTGGGTCTTCTTTTGTTGCCCTGCACAGGAGAACGGAGCTGGAAAGCAGGTTAGTGGGGTGGGGAGGGAATGGGGATTTTACAGTATCCTTCCCCTGGGGTTGGGTGGAAATGGAGATTTTGCAGTATATCCTTCCACTGCCATGCCACACCACGCCCACCAAGCCATGCCCACAGAACCGGTAGTAAAAAAAATTGAACACCACTGTTAGGGATAACATTGGTTACCTAACTTAGTTTGGGTAAAAAATAATATATAAACTATGTTAGTGAGTTTAAGTGTATGTATCACTTTAACTGTTAAAACATGTATTATGGGTGCGGTTGTAAAATCACCATAAGAGGGAGCAAGAGAGCTCACTGTCTGCTGGTTTTTACTGGATAGCTGACAATGTTAGATTGATGGTGATAACTGCGTGTTTTCCCTGCTGTTGCTGAAACGAAGAAAAGGGGTTTGATTTTCTTCATATCTCTGACTGCAAAAGAGATATATTGCTGGACTGATTATTTGTAAATTTACTGACCTCTATTTTCGACACTGGACTTTGCAACTGATTGATCCCTGGATGGACTGAACTAGTTTATGATATATGGACTGTTTTGACTATGCTATAACTCTTGCTGGAATAAAAAACTATTTAACTGACACAGTGTATCTGTCTTACTGAGTGTAAATTACAACAACGTTTATCTCACATCATTTGCCTGCCTGCAAGACTGCCGTTGCACGTTCTGCTAGGGTGTGTATCCCTAACAACCACCACTGATCGGTATCTCTAGGGAGATGGTGTTCCAGAGGATCTGCTTTCAGTTCCTAGTCTGATAAGGATTTTGTAAACAGCCACCTGCAAACTGTTTTATCATCAGTGGAGAGACTCTCTGATTTATAGAAAAGCAGAAAAATGGAAAATAATAGAGACTGCACTCCAATATGTTGGTTGCAGATGATAAACAGTTCAGTAACTGGGATTCCTATAATGGATTCCCTTTCTTTGTAATAAATTGTGTTAAAGAGATACTTTGAGAAGGGTACTTGGAACGGGAATTATTTTTGGTTTATGTAGAGCAGGGGTGTCAAACTCATTGTCACATGACCTGTGATAAACCGGGTGTGGGAGTGGCTAGTGCATGACACATCAGACCTGTGGGCTGGGTGTTTGACAGTCTGATGTAGAGGAAAAGGATTTGTCAGCCCTTCAAGACAGTCTCGTTAAAAAGCACACCCAAGAATACTAGCTCTATCTTTATTATAAGGTTATATTGACAGAATCAAGGGGATATGCGGTGGCTCAGTGGCTAAGATGCTGAGCTTGTCGATCTTTCAGATTGGTAGTTCGGCGGTTCGAATCCCCAGCGCCGCATAACGGAGTGAGCTCCCGTTACTTGTCCCAGCTTCTGCCAACTTAGCAGTTTGAAAGCCGGTAAAAACGCAAGGAGAAAAATAGGGACCACTTTGGTGGGAAGGTAACAGTGTTCCGTGCGCTTTCGGCGTTTAGTCATGCCGGCCACATGACCACAGAGACGTTTTTGGACAGCCCTGGCTCTTCGGCTTTGTAACAGAGATGAACACTGGCCCCTAGAGTCAGGAACGACAAGCATGTATGTGGGAGGGGAACCTTTACCTTTATTAACAGAATCTTGCAATTCTGGAAGTACATCTCTTCCCTCTCACCTTTACAGCCTAAGAAACTAGGGAGGATCTCTTCCAGTGGTGGGATTCAAATTTTTTTACTATTGGTTCTGTGGGTGTGGCTTGGTGGGCGTGGCAGGGGAAGGATACTGTAAAATCTCCAGTCAGAGGTGGGATTTGCCGGATCTCCGAACTACTCAAAATTTCCACTACCGATTCTCCAGAACTGGTCAGAACCTACTGAATATGACCTCTGGTCCCTTCTGAGATGTTTACCATGCCTGCATTTCTTTGTAGACTCAGCTGCCTCTTATCTGACTGTTGCCTAGGCTGTGGCCATTCCTTCTGTCTCCCAGGGTCATTCCCACATACATTACAGAGCCCAACACTAATACTCCAGGTTTATTCCTGTGACGGCAGTGCTTACTACTGAACTGATGAATAGTTTTTCAAGCTGGGTGTGTGTTAAGGCTAAGCAAGAGCCAATTAAAGGGGAAGGAGTAAAAAAAAAAAGATTGCATTTGCATAGGTAAGCAGGAAGCATTGTCCAGAGGAAGTTTTAAATGATGGCTAAACTTGTGATCTGGTCAATTGTCAAAACCATCGACCAATCTTAGCAATTGTGTGGGTTAGCAGATGTCCTTCCATCTCTTCAGATCAAGTATGAGTATGTCTGCATTCTCTGTAATCTGTAGAAGCATGTATGCCAGAGAACTTCAGAACTTCTCCGCTGAGCCGACAGCTAGCCGGTTTGCCGGTTTAGCACTTTCATTTTTTCGCCCCTTTTTTTCCAGTTCATGGTTTTTGCTTGTTATTTTAATTTTCGACTTTCCTTGCTAGTGGACTGTTTTTTGTTTTTGTTGTTGTTGTTATTTGTTTTGTTTCCTGTCAAAACTGGAGTGGGGGTGACCCTGAGAGCCCGTGTGGCCCGGGCTGGGGTGGGAGCTGGTGTCTTATTGAACTCGCCTCCTCCTGATCCACTTTCCCTTGCCCTGGATGAGCTGCAGCTTCCGCTAAACGCTTCTGTCTCTTTCCGGCGGCAGTGGCCATTTATTTCGTTCGGGGGCAATCTTGCAGTTCGTCTCCAGGATTGTCCCTTGTGGTGGTGGGGTTCTGACCTTCGGGATTAAATCCTGACCCCCCATCCAGTCCCCAGAGCACTGTGGCAGCTGCGAGACGCTTAAGTCTGCCTGACAGTTGCGGTGCAGCCAGTGCCAGGCTCGCAAGCCTCTGCCCTATCAGGGCTTGCTGCAATTCAAAGAGGCAGCCATTTTTCCCCCCTTGACTTGGCTTTTGAATTGCGGAGCTGGGCTGAGCTCACCACTTTGGGTCGCACTAGCCTCCTGAAGTGGGGACAGCTACTGTGGCTGTAACTGACAGCTTAGGCTGATTTTTTAAATTATTTTTATTCTTACTCCTTTCTCCCTTTCTCTACCCCTGTCAAGTGACAGTTATTTTTGGCGGGCTCAAAGATGGCCCCCAAGGGAGCTGATCAAGAATTGTCATTTCCTCAGCAGGGTAGAGAGAAGGCTGTAAAGGGATCCCCTAAGCCCAGTGTCAGGTAGTGCTCCATTCAAAATTCAAGAAAGAAATACTTAGACTCCTTAAATTAGAGAAAAGATATCTTTTACTGAAAATGAAGTGGTAGCAACCATAGAATTCTGAATCTGAGGAATTAGGCATGCAAATCACATATACAAAGTGATGGAAATGTTCCCACCCCCAATAGTTCAAATGATTCTTCCAATTAAAAGTTGTGAATATGACCATGTGAACATCCTCAGGTGGTGATGAGGCCTCTGTCCGTTGACCTTGGCATATTTTGATAAAGGTTTGCAGCTGCGCAGAGAAAAGAAAGCTAAGCGAGAAATAGAAACCTAAGCAAGAATTTATACTCCCCCCTCCTCATTTTATACAACACTAGAATGTAACACCTCCAACTCGCTTCCCAGATTTTACCCCCTCTTCCCCCCGTTACTTATGGCAGCCAAAAGATGCAAAGCAATAGTAGAAGATCTTGAAGGATGACACCCAGGTCTGCTGGCCTTGAGGCAGCAGCCAGGTCTCTAGCCCCTAAGAGATCCCCTAGGGCTGAGGATAGACAGGCCAGGCGTAGACAAAAGGCCATAGACAAACAGTTTGACAGGGCAGTGAGAGATTCCAGGACGGCTGAATACAGAGCCACCCCTCAAACTTTGCCTCCTCAAGATGACAGGCAGCCAGACCAACTGGCAGATAGGCAGTATATGACTGCCTGGTCTCCTGGGGGCTCAAGTACCCACGATTTGCAGGGTAGCCTCCAAATCAGGGCTGAGACCTCTCACAATTTTTCTGAGCCGCCTCAGGAGATCTTGATGGTGCCACCTGCAGACTAAGTCTCCAGGGGGGCCAGACCTGTACCTTTACACCTATAGCAGCTGGCTTACGGCCGGAGGAGACCCAGATGCAAGAAATGCCATCCTTCATGAGAGCCTGGATATCCCAGACAATAAGACAGGAATTGCTGGCAGAGGTCAACCAGCTGCGCCATGGCAAAACATATGATTTCTTGCAGTATTATTTAGCTATAGATCAGTCTGTGCAGATGAATAATTTAATCAAGTGTCTTAAGGGAGAGAAATATTGAAAATGAGTAGTCTGACATTGAACAAAATAATCATTAGAGATTGTTGTTAAAGACTTCAGACAAGCATTTCTTTTGTATTTAAGACAAATAAATATTGTAATGTAATCAGCAATAAAAGGAGCTTTATTCGTGTCTTTTTATGCTAGACAAAAAAACAGGAAGAATTTTATGTTTGAAAAATTCAATCTCCAGTCCTTTCCTCAGGCTTCAGTGCCTTTGTCTGAAACTTCCTCTCATTTTGCTTCATTCCCACAAAAGATGAAAGGGTTTAGAAGGCTAAATTCCACACAAATAAAAGTATCCATCATAATCACATAATCTAAATTATAAATAAATATGGCATGTCAGAGATCAGTCAGCATTTTAAAAAACAAAAGTGGGCGGGCATATTTAAAATGTTGCCTTTGGACATTAATGTATAAATATGTATTTTGTCATTAAAAAACTTCTGTTGCAATACCACAAAAAGAAAAAAAATCTTCCTTAAATAAGATAAAAATCTAAAATTATTATATTATTAATGAAAGGAAAAATAACCTGGCCCTTTTCCATGGTACACTACATTTCCACAGCTGAGGATTTATTTTAAGAGGAAAATAACACTATTTCATCACTGTATATTTTGAAACTGCACTCCCAAGAAAGGTGTTTGTAAGTTTTTTAGCAGGCTTATCTAGCTCTTTATTTGCATTTAATACAGGTAGTCCACAATTTAAGACCACAATTGTGCCCAAAATTTCTGTTGCTAAATGAGACAATTGTAACTTTTGCTCCATTTTCTGACCTTTCTTGCCACAGTTGTTAAGTGAATTACTGCAGTTGTTAAGTTACGAACACCATTGTTAAGCAAATCTGGCTCCTCCCATTGATTTTGCTTGTCAGAAGGTCACAAAAAAGCGATCACGTGATCCAGGGACACTGCAACCATCACAAATATGAGTCAGTTTGCCCAGCATCTGAATTTCGATCATGTGACCATGGACATGCTACATGGGTCATACATGTGAAAAACGGTCATAAGTCACCTTTTTTCAGTGCCATTATAACTGTGGACGATCACTAAATGCAGGGGTCCCCAACCACTGGGCCCCGGACCGGTACTGGTCCATGGATCATTTTGTACCGGGCCGCAAAGAATGAAAGTAGGGCCTACTTTGCTTGGGCGCTGCCATCTTGTTTTGACGGCACTTGAGAAAGTGCTTCCGCGTGAGCTTGTCGGTCGTCGGCTGGAAAGCGGCGTTTGGGTGCTGAAGGAATCCTTGTGCCTTAGTTTCGTCGAAGAGGGGGCGGCGGCTTCGAACGAAGAACCGTCCGGATGGTGGTGGAGTCTCGCGTTACTCAGGAGGAGATTAAGAAAGAGCCCAAAAAGACCATCGACCGTGAGAAAGTACAAAGAAGGAGTTGAAGGTGGCGGGGAGAAGTGGGGGACGACTGGCTGGCCAGTCGCTTGGCTCGCCTTGCCTTGGTTGTGCATGCTGATGCCAGTACTGGTCCATGGATCATTTTGTACCAGGCCACAAAGAATGAATAATCATGAAACTGGTCCCTGGTCCAAAAAAGATTGGGGACCACTGACTAAATGGACTGTTGTAAGTCGAGGACTACTTGTATTGGAAACACTATCTGGGATAATTGGTATTTAGCCATCATAGAAAATTTGGGCTTGTCACTCTCTTGTCTACTCCCCCATCCCACCACCAGACCCCAAGCATTAGCTGAACTGAGATGTCTCTCATGAGTTTGAGGGACCACCACAGAGCAATTCTAGAGACAATTGTTAGTTCAACCTTCCCAGCTTAGTACTCAGATGTTGGTTTTACGATTCCTTGAATACCAACCCAACATATTTGAGGATAAGTGACGTGGTGGCTCAATGACTAAGATGCTGAGCTTGTCAATCAGAAAGATCAGCAGTTCGGCGGTTCGAATCCCTAGCGCCACATAACAGAGTGAGCTCCTGTTTCTTGTCCCAGCTTCTGCCAATCTAACAGTTCGAAAGCATGTAAAAATGCAAGTAGAAAAATGGGGACCCCTTTGGTGGGAAGGGAACAGCGTTCCATGCACCTTCGGGCATTTAGTCATGACGGCCACATGACCATGGAGACGTCTTCGGACAGTGCTGGCTCTTCAGCTTTGTAACGGAGATGAGCACCATCCCCTAGAGCCGGAGAACCTTTACCTATATTTGAAGAACAAACTTTGAGAGCTCCATATGTGACTGCTTGACTCTGAACAAACATTTCCAGAAAGCTTGTGAGAGGAATGGAAAGCAGAATTGGCAGAAAGAGGAGGATTCATTTGGTAGGTTATCTCACAAATGGCAGCTTAGCCCAGTTGAGGAAAACCCTAGAAAGAAGATGTTTCAAATAGTTCACCGTTCCTTAAAATCTATGTAAATAAATACCTTCAGAGACTTCACTCCATGAATTTATTCTAATTCTCCTTCCAAATTCTGTATTTACTGCAAAGTAGCATTAAAGATGCATTATATTGAAACCAGTGTATGTTCTGGCTTCTTTAATCATGCCCAGCTGAGTGAGACTTTACCTTGAGATCTCTCCAGAAGGATAAGTGGTTTCATCTCTGGATCTAGACCAGGGGTGTCAAACTCACGGTGTCACGGCAGCATTACATGATGTATTGGAATTTCCCCCCCCCTTTGCTAAACCAGGCGGGAGCATTTCCAGCGTGTGACACATCCAACTCGCAGGCCACGAGTTTGACGGCCCTGATCTAGGCTATCGTGAGCAAATTATAAGGAACTCGGTTGATGGTAGAACAATGGATGGAAATGGAACAAGGAGAGGTTTAACCTGAAAATAAGGAGAAACTTTCTAACAGTGAGAACAATCAACCCATGGAACAGAAGTTGCCCTCGGAAGTTGTGGGAGCGCCATCACTTGAGACTTTCAAGAAGAGATTGGACTGCCATTTGTCAGAAATGTTGTACGGTCTCCCGCTTGGGTGGGGGGTTGGACTAAATGACCTACAAGGTCCCTTCCAACTCTGATTATCTGTTTGATCTGTTTGATGTTGTTGAACTCTCTTCCAACATCAGCAGCAGGTAAATATATATAAGTCCAGCCTGAATAGTCCTGTGATGTAGATAACAAACAGGTCATGACATGAGAAATTTATTCTGATGCTTTATAGGAAAACTTTGTTGTCTGAGGAAATCTTTATATTGGGAAAAGTGGAAAGGAAGAAAAGAGGACAAGCAGTAGCCAAATAGAGTTGCCTCAATAGCAGAAGATCTGAAAGATCAAACTGGAGGCAGATCTTTCATGAAGAAAATCTATCTACAGTATGGGGACTCCAAACGTCAACGCTATCTCAATGGCACATGAGAAATTTAAGTAATACTGTGATGTCTCTTGATCTCGTTTTCTCAGACAATTTTTCCAGATTCTCTTTATTGAAAAACTCCCAAAACCTTCATGGGATATTTCAGTTCGTTCTAGTTGTCATCCAAGGCTTTCTTTTTCATTTTTGTCTAAATAGAAGTCTCTTACACTCTCGATATTTCTTTCATGTCAGTCAACCATCTTACTGACTCACTTCAATGACCTCCTTGAGCAGGTTCTGCTGAGTCAGCTTAGGTGACAGGGATTTTGCTGGTGACTAATGGAAAACGGGAAGTCATCAGTATCTGTGCTACTGCATTTCTCTGTGGTAAAATGTTACTATCTTTTTTTTTATAAAAAATCATTAGACACCAGCAATACAAGATTTTGTTTGTTTCAGTCCTGTATTTCCCATTGCCCTTTTTCAGTCAAATGGAAAATTCTGTTCTCAATCCTTGATTTCATGCGCAGATATTCCTCAAGATTTGATCTGAGGTCCATGGTTGCTTTCTTGTGTACTTCGTTATTGTTGTTTTAAACATTTAGTTGTGTCCTACTCTTGATGACTTTGTAGGCAAGTACTCTCCATGGCAAGCACAGCTTCTTTCAATGGTTGTATGTTCAACTTTGCAACAGATTTGATGTTATCAAGCCAGCATGTTCTTTGCGTGCCCTTTCTAGCAACATTGCCTTCTCCAAAGAATTTGCACATGTGACATGGCCAAAGTAAATCAAATGTAAATCAAATTTTAGCTTCTAAAATCACGTGTCTGGTTTTAGTTACTCTGGCTGTTCATGGTATATATACAATGATTGTCATTTTTAATGACATGCAGGTGCTATTCACAATTTCCAATCCAGGTGTGTTTCTTTCCTCTGATTTGAGATAATGCAGCATGTTTTCTCTGGATCAGCCGTCTTATACAATAGAATAGAACAGAATTTTTTATTGGCCAAATGTGATTGGACACATAAGGAATTTGTCTTGGTGTAAATACATAAAAGTATACATAAAAGAAAAGATACATTCGTCAAGAGTCGAGAATCATAAGGTACAACACTTAATGTTAGTCATAGGGTACAATAAGCAATCAAATCATACTAGGAATTATTTGGGATTTCAGGTTGAATGGACAAGGCCAGACATATTGTCTTTCATCCTGATTGCTCTTTCTCTTCTTCTTCTGTTGTTGTTGTTGTTGCTATTGTTGTTGCTGCTGCTGCTGCTGTTGTTGTTGTTGTTATTATTATTTATCCAGGACATTTCTAGCAAGCCTTAAAGATCAGAAACATTCTTTAAATGACTCCTATTTCTTTCTATTCCAGTTTATTTCTTTCAGTCCTTTAATTGGCTGGGGCTATGGTTGGGGCTATGGTAGCATTACCAGTTCAAACAGGTTTTTAAATATATATTTTTACTAACTACATGTAAAAACAAAAAGGAATACACAAAATTATTAAAAGGGGAAAAAGATTCACTTAACAACATGTTACTAACTTAATTACAGTGATTCACTTAGCAATTGTGACAAGAAAAGTCACAGTAAAATGAGGCAAAACTCGTTTAACAAATATCTTGCTTAGCAACAGAAATTTTGGATTCAATTGTGGTCATAAATTGAGGACTATCAGTATTGATATTAGTTTATATAGAGTTGTGACTTTTATTGTCTTGCATTTTCTGCATTTATTTACAATTGCACGCCATATGAACATACCACTAATAAATATTATCTCAAGTACGTTAAAACAAGTTACATGTGCTCTTTTAGATCTAAACATCCAAAAAATTGTATGCCATTTATAAATTTTGATCCTGCCAGCAAGGCTTTGAAAATCAAAATGCATAACTATGGGTACTTATTCTGTGGCTGAACTGGTTGTAAAATTAAATCCCTCATTAGTGTCAAAACAATTAAAATGTAACAGATTGGTTTGTCCATTGTAAAGTTCAAATATAGTCTGTATTCACAGAGTATCTTTAACTTAAAAAACAAAAAGCTTATTTGTTTTGTTTTTTAATCCACAATTGTGAAGCAAATTAATTCCATTTAAGTCAGAGTACTGTTTCCAATGTTTTAAATAAATCAGAAGTTTAATGTAATATTTTGAGCACAGTTATTAGAATTTTGTATTTTGAACCAGTTTCTATTTTCAAAGAAAGAGACCATTTCTGTTTAAATTTATTTATTTATTTTATGTTGCCACCTATTCACCCATGGTGAGTCGAGGCAGTTTACAGAATGAAAAACCATATTTAAAACAAAAAAAATAAAAAACGATAAAAACTAACAAAAAGAACCAAATAAATTAATAAAGCACAATAGAACAAAATCTGGAAAAAAAAAAAATCAATTAAAAGAAGAAGAAAAGCACAGAATTAATGCATGTAAGCCATGTTCTAACATTTATTAGGGATTAAACTCTACTGGAAAAACATGAATAAAAGTTATTTAGGATTGCATTGCTGGTAAGTGGTTCCTTCTTGATTTTTCTGTTTGAAAGAAGGAAAACAAAAATTCTCACCCCAGACAGACACCCATGAGAATTGACTCAGACGCTGAAGGATTATGGAAAGGTAATCCTGGAATTACCTTTCAGATAATGGAAAAAGTGGAAAGGTTTGGAAAAAGTGAAGCCATTTTTTTCCCACAAATGCATGAGCTAAGCTGAAACCAATTCAACCGCTGGCACGGATAAGTTAAAAAAAAAATCTTTTGCTGAGGGGAAGGTCAAAGCCAGAAATCCTGAAAAGTTTAGACCCGTGAGTTTTGCACCATAACTTAACCAGGCTGGAACATTTTTGAGGTCCAATAGGTGGACAATGAATTCCTACTGGTCTCGCTCTTTATAATTGAGCAAATAGACATTACTGATTTTATGTGTGCTTGCTGATATCCAAACTCAGAGATGGCCCATGGGGCTGGCCTGATGTTCAGTGAAATATTTCTTCTTTTTACTGTCTCTTCATAATCATTAATCCCTAACTTTCTGCCAATACTTGGACATGATTCCACTTTCGCTGGCATACATCTGGAATTTAGACCCAAAGGTCATGGTATTTTCTCACCAATTATCATAATCAATCAGAATAGAGCTGGAAGGGACCTTTGAGGTCTTCTAGTCCAGCCCTCTGCTCAAGCAGGAGATCCTATACCATTTCAGACAAGTGACTGTGCAGTTTCTTCTTAAAAACCTCCAGTGATGAAGCACCCACAACTTCTGAAGGCAAGCTGTTCCACTGGTTAATTGTTCACACTGTTAGCAAGTTTCTCCTTAATTCCGGGTTGCTTCTCTCCTTGATTTGTTTCCATCTGTTGTTTCTTGTTCTGCCCTCAGGTACTTTGGGAATAAAAATTGACCCCCTCCTCTTTGTGGTAGCCTCTCAAATACTGGAATACTATTATCATGTCCTCCCTAGTCCTTTTTTTCTCTAGACTAGAGAAAATCATCATCGTTATGAATGAATGTAAAATGGCTGCCAATTATTAGGTGCAAAGAATCAGAACCATTTGTAAGGTTGTAGCATAGAATATTTTTTCAAGCCTATGTGCAAGAATCTGGTCAACTAAAGTTTAACACTTAATTGGCACCTGATAAGGACCAATGACGTTCAAAAGGGGTTGGACTTGGAGTGCTTGTGGGAATGCAAGAATTCTAAACTGATGATACACTTAACTCCACCTCCCAGCTCTGCCTGCTCTTTTCCTACACCAATAGGTAAATGGAGACCATCATAAACTGATGAAGGGGTCTCAATGCACAGTGTTGCTACAAATCGTACTGGTGATACAATTACCTTATTTGCCGGTGTATAAGATGACTTTTTTGCCCTGAAAAAGTGCCTCCAAGTGGGGGGGTCGTCTTATACGCCGGGTGGTCTTATACGCCGGCAAATAGTAATTGGGAAGCACTGCGGCTGCCTGTGGCCGAGGCACTTTTGTGCACCGTGGAAACGAATCCCGTGAAGCCGAAAGGAGCAGCCAGCCTTCAGGCTGATGTAGGCGGGCCTCCTCCTCCCAGCTCCCAAGGAAACAAGGCGCTCAGCGGCCTCCGCTCGCACCGCCCAGGGGCTCCGCTCGCACCGCCCAGGCTCCACTCAGGTATCCGGCTGGGGCTGTCAGGAGTTGTTACCGCTGGCGCGGCTCTGCGCGGCTCCAGTCCCGCGTTGCCTCTGGAAGGGAAAGGCAAAACCAGGAGCCGCTGCTGCCATTGCAAAACGCCGCCGTGGCTCTTCCTTTTTGCCTTTCCCTTCCCAAGGCAATGCGGGACTGGAGCCGCGCGGAGCCGCGCCAGCAGTAACAACTCCTGACAGCCCCAGCCGGATACCTGAGCGGAGGCCGGGCGGTGCGAGCGGAGGCCGCTGAGCACCTCATTTCCTTGGGAGCTGGGAGAAGGAGGCCCGCCTACATCGGCCTGAAGGCTGGCTGCTCCTTTCGGCTTCACGGGATTCGTTTCCACGGTGCACAAAAGTGCCTCAAAAAAAAAAAGAAAAGAAAAGTGCAAAAGTGGAAGGTGTGCGGAAGAGGGGGTAGTCTTATATGGCGAGTATATAACAAACTCTATATTTTGAGTGGAAATGTTGGAGGGTCGTCTTATACGCCCAGTCGTCTTATACGCTGGCAAATATGGTACCATAGAGATGCAAATCTAGCTCACAAAATACTGCTTTTGCCAATAGTTTCTGTATGTTTCATTTACTTAGTTATTCTAGGATTTTGTATCCCACCTTTTGTATTTTTTATAGATATAACTTAAGTCTGTGAATATATCTAATCTTCCTTTCTCTTGCTATTTTCCCCAACTATAATATAATCCTATGAGGTGAATTGGGCTGAGAAAGAATAACTGGCTCAAAGTCATTCAGCTGGTTTTCATGCCTAAGGCGGGACCAGAACTCACAGTCTCCTGTTAATTGACCCCAAATCATCCAACTGGCTTTCATTGCTAAAGTGGGATTAAAACCAGTGGTGGGTTTCAAAAAAATTTTTCCTACCCATTTGGAGAGCTTGTTTTGCGTGTTCAGGGCTCAAACACACCACCCTCTGTATCAACACTGTTGAGCTGTGCAGGCGTGCCTAATGCGCGTTTTGTGTGTATGTGCCAAATACCTGCTTTGCACGTGCATGCACTGGGCTCAGAGACCGTCCTCTGTATCAATGCTGGTGAGCTGTGCTGTTTTTTAGCTCAGCTGAGGCGCGGCAAGCCATTCTGCCACACGAATCGGCTGAACTAATAAACAACAAAATATAGGAGAGGTAAGAGCAGGGGCAGGTGGGCAGGGCCAGCCAGAGGTGGTAATTGCCGGTTCTCCGAACCAGTCAAAATTGTTGCTGCTGGTCCACCAGAACCGGTCCAAACCGGCTGAATACCACTTCTGACTAGAACTCACGGTCTCCTGATTTCTAGTCTGGCGTGTTGATCACCATGTTTTCTTTGGATTACAATATTTATCATCTTAATCACCTTTCTCTAGGTTAATGGAGGTTTTAGAAGCCCCACTAGGTAAAACAAACCAGGAAAACTCCAGAGAAAGGCTAAAGGTAATTTATTGAGATTGGCTATCATAGCACAATTTTTGAAGTCTGATCATGCTGTAGCTCCTTCTCCTTCTTCGTATATGCCATCGAATTAGGGAGACGCTTGTTGATCCACTTCCAAATGTTACCTTGTAGTCCTGGACTATCGTCTGGGTCACGGTTCCTGCATGATCTCTGTGAACATCTTCTTTACTCTTTACAGATTTAGAATTGTAGCCAACTAATGTTGATGGCACCAGGTAATATTGGAAATCTAAACAGATTGGGCCTGGTTAGAACATGTGTTCCTTGGTTTTCCCTTTGATCCAGTGTGACATACCAGTCCATTTGTTGGTATGATGGCTACTACCAGGAACATGTACCAATAATCACTTATTTTTGGCCAACAACAAACCCCAGAAAGTGCCTTCATTCTGCAATTTAAGATTCCATCGAGACAGAGGAGGAGGAGGAAGGGGAGGAAGAGGAAGATCTCCCTCCCTCCCTCTGTCTGTCTCTCTGTCTCTCTCTGTCTCTCTGCTAGATGAGTTAGGGCTGGAATCTCTGTCCTGGGAGTACATGAAACCCAGATCCAGATTAAACTATTACATGCAGAGGATTTGCTTTATGATTTAAGGAAAATCCCATCACTGGATTAGCTGATGTCCCTGTATGCAAAGTAGGTCATGTTTCCTTATCACTTATTTCCACTCCCAAGCTCTGCAGAGAAGGTGTCCTTGTCACCTGACTGTCTTCATTTGAGAAAATAATATTCAGCTTTGCCTGGAAGAAGAATCAAGCAACTATTTTCCCACAAGCAGGCAATCCCCATAGCGATTCCACAGCCTTTCCTGTCACTCCTGGGCCTGAATTCACACAATGCTTTCCTCGTGACTGATATAGAATTGAGTACAGGTAGCCCTTGAGTGAGGACATGGTGGCTCAGTGGCTAAGACGCTGAGCTTGTTGATCAGAAAGGTCGGCAGTTCGGCGGTTCGAATCCCTAGCACCGCATAATGGAATGAGCTCCCCGTTACTTGTCCCAGCTTCTGCCAATCTAGCAGTTCGAAAGCATGTAAAAATGCAAATAGAAAAATAGGGACCACTTGGGTGGGAAGGGAACAGCGTTCCGTGGGCCTTCGGCATTTAATCATGCCGGCCACATGACCATGGAGATGTCTTCAGACAGTGCCGGCTCTTCAGCTTTGTAACTGAGATAACCACCACATCTTAGAGCTGGAAACAACTAGCATGTGTGTGTGAGGGGAACCTTTACCTTTACCTTGAGTTATGACCGAGTGACGTGGTGGCCTAGTGGTGAAGACGCTCACCACCCACTTGGAAGGTTGAAAGTTCAGTCATAGGTAGTGGCTGTTGTTTCTCTCTCCTAGGGCACAAAGGAAAGCTATCTGCTGTGAACTCTGTATAGGCGTCAGGAAGGGTATACAGCCAGTAAACTCTCAGTTCCATTCAGTCACCCCAACCCAAAGGGACTACAGGATCGTAAAAATAAAAATAAAAAATTTGACCATAATAGAACCTGCCCATCACAGTCCTAAGCTGTAATGTTTATAAAGCAGTTCACCTATGTGACAAACTCAATTTTTATGATCTTTTTTGCAACATTTGTTAAGCAAATGCCATGGTTGTTGAGTGTTAAAGGTTCACCCTTGGCCAGTTTTTCTGAAAAGTGGAAGTAAGTATCAGTTTTCAACAAGACGGTTGCAAAATGTGGTCACATGACCTCAAGAGGCTGCAAATAGCTTTAACTGTGGGCTGGTTTCCAAGCTCCTGGAATGCGGTCATGTGACTATGGAGGTGGCTGTCAGAACTTTGGAACTGGGTCGTAAGCAGTCGTGAATCGAGGACTATCTGTAGACTTCCATTTGCTGTGGGAGTCAAACCAGCATGTTAAGCCAAATTTAAAATTTATTTCTTTGGATATATCATGGTATGCGAAGGGACAAATGGCATTTTCTTAACCTAGGTGGGAAAAAAACAACTGAATGAAAAACTGATGGTGACCTTCCACCGCTGCACCATAGAGAGTATCTTAACTTACTGCACCTCTCACCGTGGCAGATAGGAAAGCACTTCAGAGGGTTAACCTCATTGCCCAGAAGATCATTGGTTGCCCTCTCCCCTCTTTGGAAGAGCTTTATAGCTCCCGCTGCCTTAAGAAAGTTCAAAACATTCTCAAAGATCCATCTCATCCTGGGCATCCTTTGTTTGAACTATTACCATCTGGCAGTCTACACAGGATAATAAAAACAAGGACAAATAGGCTGAAAAACAGCTTCCACTCCAGGGCAGTAACTCTATTAAATTCTACTTTATAGTGCAATATTAATGCAATATCAGGGGTTTTCAATTCAGTGTATAGAATGTGAGGACTGTGTATTTGTGCTTATTTTCATAGTCATGATGTATACTAAAGATGGTATTTAATTTTGTTGTACGAAGTGCAATGACAATAACGTAAAATAAATGTGTGAATACAGTAGTTTATAGGATGCCATAGGTTCCTTTGGTTTGGCAAAATGAGCAGGATGGATCAAAAAATCAAAATACACTATACATTTGTAAAATGGAGGCAGGGCTTCAATCATGCAGTGTGACCTTCAGCTTGCTTTTTTTTTTTACGCACACACAACATACACACATATATATAAAATCCGTGAACTAACCAGTCCCTTGCCTTGCTTAGAATCCTTCTGCTACCCGAGTTCAATACAATTTTATTTTCTTCCAGTAGGGGAAAAATACATTTAACTGAAAAGCCATCTAGGCTGAAAGCAAATTCAGAGCCTCTGTCATGGTTTCTATTTTTACAAATGCATTATGCATTTTTTATTTTAGAAACTGAGAATTGTATATCAGCATCCCTGGAGCTTGCTTAGAGGAAGAAGAGTAGAAAGCAAGCTCATCACTTTTTTTTTTTTTAGGTCAAATGGATGTTTGGTGATTAGCTATGCCCATTAAGGCCACTATTCTGGGAAAGTGCAACTCAGAATGGCCATCTGTAAAAACACCCTCTAGGGATAGAATCAAGATCACGTGAAGGGTTAGTGCCATTTTATAATGCCCTGGTAAGAACAAACTTGGGATACTACATCCAGTTTGGTCACCACAATATAAAAAAGATGTTGAGACTCTGGAAAGAGTGCAGAGAAGAGCAACAAAGATAATTAGGGGACTGGAGGCTAAAACATAGGAAGAATGGTTACAGGAATTGGGTGTGTCTAGTTTGATGAAAAGAAGGACTAGGGGAGACATGATAACAGCGTTCCAATATCTCAGGGGCTGACACAAAGAAGAGGGAGTCAAGCTATTCTCCAAAGCACCTGAAAGCAGGACAAGAAGCAATGGATGGAAACTAATCAAGGAGAGAAGCAACTTAGAACTAAGAAGAAATTTCTTGACAGAACAATTAACCAGTGGAACAACTTGCCCCCAGAGGTTGTGAATGCTCCAACGCTGGAAGTTTTTAAAAAAATTGTCGTGTCCGCAAAAAGATGATCAGAGTCGGTGACTTTCATTCAAAGCTCTTTATTAACAATGGGAGAACCGAACCGGCGAAAGGCAAAAAGCCCGCGGCTTTTATACCTTTCACAGCGGCGGCCGCGGCCAATGGCAGCGATTCAAGTCTCCCGCTCTTGGTTTGCACCAATCGCGGGAGACTTCAATCGGGCCAATCAGCGCGGCTCGCCTGGCCAATCAGAAATCCCCGCGCCTTAGCCAATCAAGGCTCGGGGATTTCGAGTATACCAATTCAAGACATAACACCCCTCCCCTCTTGGTATGGTCCATCACGTGGTGTAGTCACGCAGGTAGGCGAGGCTCCGTCGAGTCCTAGTTGACCTGCGCAACTCACTTGCTTGCTGTAACTCGGCCGGAGCGGTCATCTTTTTGGCTGCTCCTGCCTCTGTGCGAACCGGCTGGATGATCGGGCCGGTTCTTTCGCCGTGGCTCCCGCCTGGGCCTACCGGGTCGGTTGAGTCACGGATTTCGCTGCTCCCGCTTGGCTTCTCCGAGTC
Organism: Hydrophis major; assembly: GCA_033807585.1. NCBI lineage: Eukaryota > Metazoa > Chordata > Lepidosauria > Squamata > Elapidae > Hydrophis > Hydrophis major. The sequence continues at coordinate 8,347,149 of CM066331.1, forward strand.
GGTAGAGCTGGCCAGACTGCTCTTCTCCGGAGGGGACTCGCGATGGCTGTGTTCCGGTGAGTATTTCTGTTTTATTTTTTCCTGCGATTGTCTTTCCGGGTATTCCCTCCCCCCTTGGTTCGTGTCTTGGGGGTTGAGGTCAGTCGCCGTTCGTGACCTGAGCTGGTCGATATGTCGCTTCCAGGCTCGCCCATCGATGGTTTGGAGCCGGTACGACCGTGGACCAGTGACTTGAGTTATGACGGCTGGGATCCATAGGGGGTCCCCCGTCATGTTTTTTGCATAGACTAAGTCACCTGGGTTAAATGTCCGGTACCTGGAGCTGGAGTCTGGGGGCCGCTCCGGGTTATAAGTCGGGTGCAGTCTGTCGAGTGGGGACCTCAGCTTTCTGCCCATCAGAAGCTCTGCAGGACTCTTGTTGGTTGTAGTATTGGGAGTGATGTGCTGTATGAAGAGCAGTCGGTTGATTTTGTCGCTGATCTCCCCGTGGTCCATTTTCCGGAGGGTCTTTTTCGTAAACTGGACCATCCGTTCCGCCCTACCGTTCGCCGCCGGATGCGCCGGTGCTGTTAATGCGTGGCGGATACCCCTTTCTGCCAGGAACCGTTCAAAATCGATGGAAGTGAACTGGGGCCCGTTGTCCGAGACGACGACGTCTGGGAGGCCGTGTGTGGAAAACAGTTTACACAGTTCTTTTACGACGGCCTCTGTGGTAGTGGACTTCATGTCGCTAACTTCCAACCAATTGGAGTACGCGTCAACCGTGATTAAAAAAGTATGTCCATTTGTGGGGCCAGCAAAGTCAAGATGGATTCTGGACCAGGGCCCCCGTGGTGTTTCCCAGTCCCGGATAGGTGCTGCGGGTGGGCTGGATCTGGTCTCCTGGCACCGGTGGCATTTGGCGACCCATGCCTCAATTTGTTTGTCCATTCCTGGCCACCAAGCATAACTTCTGGCCAGGGCTTTAGTCCTGACGATGCCAGGATGACCCTCATGTAGCATCTCCAAGACCCTTTCTTGCAATCTGTCCGGAATTACCACCCGGTCACCCCATAGGATACACCCTCTCAGTAGTGAAAGTTCAGTCTGGCGCTGGCGGAATGTTTTAAAAGTCTCGTCATTGTCTTTTTCCGGCCAGCCTTTTTCTAACCAGTGTAAGATTCGCGCCAGACGCCTGTCCTTAATGGTTTCTCTGGCAATGTCAGATGCGGTAATAGGTAAGCTCTCGATACTTAGGGTGTTTGTTGTTGGTGCTGGGTCAGGTTCAGTGACAGGTAGAGGCGAGCAGCTTAAAGCGTCCGCGTGCGAAATTTTCTTACCTGGCTTGTGTAACAGTTCGTAACTGTAGGCTGCCAGGAATTCAGACCATCTTGTCATCCGGGGTGACAAGATGTTTGGCGTGGCTCGGTTTCCGGCGAGGATGCCCAGCAATGGCTTGTGATCCGTCACGATGGTGAACGGGCGGCCATACAGGTATTCGTGAAAACGTTTAACGGCGGCAACTATAGCCAAAGCTTCTTTGTCCAGCTGGCTATAGTTCCGCTCCGGTTTGGTCAGAGTCCTGGAGAAAAAAGCGATGGGTGCTTCTCTCTGGTCTGGGAGGGTGTGGCTGAGGACAGCGCCGACGCCGAAGGGTGATGCGTCGCAAGTGACAGCTAAGGGCAAGGTCTCACTGAATTGCATCAGGACAGCGTCAGAGGTGAGGAGGTCTTTGGTTCTTTGAAAAGCGGCTTGTTCTCGTCTCCCCCAAGTCCAGGCTGCCCTCTTGTCTAGGAGTCTATGTAAAGGCTCCGCCGCCGTTGCCTTTTGAGGTAGGAAAACATTATAAAAATTTAGTAAGCCTAGGAACGCTTGTAGTTCCGTTTTGGACTTTGGGGTGGGGGCTTCCTTGATGGCTTTTACTTTTTTAGTCATAGGGTGAATGCCATGCTGGTCTAGGAGATAGCCCAAAAACTCTACTTGCTTTGTACATAGTTTGCATTTTTCTCGTTTGATTTTAAGTCCTGTTTCTTTAATTTTGTTAAGACTTGTCTGAGTCTGTTTTCTAATTCGGCTTCGTTTGGCGCTGCTACTAATACGTCATCAAAATAGGGCACCACCCCCTTGATGCCCTGTAGCAAACGTTCCATCAGGCTTTGAAAGATGCCTGGTGCTACGCTGACTCCAAATTGGAGCCGATTACACTTGAAAGCCCCCCGATGAGTCACTATTGTTTGGGCTTCCGCCGTTTTCTCGTCCACAGGTAGCTGCTGATAAGCCTGGGCGAGGTCGAGCTTGGCAAAGACTTTGCCCCCTCCTAGTGAGTGCAGTAAATGTTGCACTATTGGGACTGGGTAGGCGCTTTGTTGCAATGCGCAATTTAGGGTGGCCTTATAGTCCCCGCAGATTCTCACGGACCCGTCTGGCTTTACTGGGGTCACTATAGGGGTTTCCCATCTGGCATGGTCTATCGGCTGCAATACCCCTTGTTTGACGAGCTTGTCGAGCTGCTCGTCAATTTTAGGTCTTAATGCAAATGGTACCCTTCTAGGTTTAAGCCGCTTAGGGGGAACCCTTGGGTCTAGGTCAAACGAGATAAGGGGCCCCTGGTACTTGCCCAAGCCTCCATCGAACACCTCCTGGAACTCCTGGGCTAGCCGCTGTTCCCAAGCTTCGATGGTGACTTGGTTGACACCTGTCAGCGCGATGTTAAGCGGGGCGAACCATTGTAAACCCAGTAGGCTTGGGCGGTCGCGATCGACGATTGTGAGTGGCAGTTGTTCGGTGTGGCCTTTGTAAGTTATATTGAAGTTCTTGGTGCCCACTACGGGAACGCGATTCCCTTGGTAGTCTTTAATGATGACTTTTTGGGCATGCACGTTTCTCTTTTGCAGTGTAGGCACCAGTCTTTTGATTTCGCGCCATGCAATCATGGAAAGGTAGGACCCGGAGTCCACTTCCATTTTGCATGGCTGGCCTTCGATATGGACTTCTACGTGTACCTTTCTGGCGCCGTCGGAGATGGCGTGGCCGATGGTCACCGTCTGGTGGGTTTCTTCTTTTCGCCGACCGTCGCCGCTTCTTTGAGATCGTTGAGTGCGGTCCCACCGACCGTCTGGCTGACGCTCTCTGGTTCTGGGCGGGGAGTTTTCTCTCCGTCTATCGTGCTGTTCCCATTTGGGCGGGCTGCGGGTCTTCTTTTGGCGGCAAACTCGGGCGATGTGACCCCGTCGTTCACAATGCCTACAGATAGAGTCAAAAAATCGGCATTCTGACCTGGGGTGATCGCCGCCGCACCCGGCACAGTTGGTCCTCGACCTGCGACCTTTTCGGCTTCGTTGATCGCCGCGTCCCGTCTGCACTCGGTGTATGTCCTCCTCGTCTTCTGACGTGCTGGAGTTTGATTGGTATTCCCCGTAGTGTGCGGTTGCTTCGTTTCTTGTGTCGGCCGACCTTGCCGGGTTGTTGTTTCCGCCCTTCGCGTCAGATCTTCGCATGCTGTCTGCCGACGTGCGGGTCGCTTCAGCGGCTGCGGCTTGCTGTAAGGGCATCGGCTAGGCTGATGTTGCCCTTGGCCATAAGTCGGCTCTGGAGTGTAGGATCCCATAAACCGAGTACGAAGCGGTCTCTTATGAGACTGTTCAGACCTTCGAATTCACAGAGTCCTCCTAGGCGCCGTAGTTCTGCGACGAAATCGCTCAATTTTTCGTCTGGTTTCTGGTTTCGGCGGTAGAACTCGTTGCGCCGTATCAGGATGGGGACTTTGGGGGCGTAATGGCACCGCAATATGGGTTCAAGGACGTCCCAGTCCATGGCGGTTGCGTCTGCCGGTTTGGCCAAGGCTTTGGCCATCTGGAAAACCTCTGGTCCGCAGTGCGTAAGAAAGACGGCGCGTTTTAGCGGGGCCGGGGCGTCCTTCATTCCGGCGCATTCCAGGTACATCCGGAACCGATCCGAGTATGATTCCCAATCCTCGGTGGCGGGGTTGAACGGGGCGGGTGGTGCTATCTTCGCCATCTCTGCGCTGGAGCTGGTTCTTGGGTGGATACGGGGTTCGGTTCAGGGGCGAGATCCCATCCTCGTCGCCAGTGTCGTGTCCGCAAAAAGATGATCAGAGTCGGTGACTTTCATTCAAAGCTCTTTATTAACAATGGGAGAACCGAACCGGCGAAAGGCAAAAAGCCCGCGGCTTTTATACCTTTCGCAGCGGCGGCCGCGGCCAATGGCAGCGATTCAAGTCTCCCGCTCTTGGTTTGCACCAATCGCGGGAGACTTCAATCGGGCCAATCAGCGCGGCTCGCCTGGCCAATCAGAAATCCCCGCGCCTTAGCCAATCAAGGCTCGGGGATTTCGAGTATACCAATTCAAGACATAACAAAAATGTTAGATAACCATTTGTCTGAAGTGGTGTAGGGTTTCCTACCTAGGCAGTGGATTGGACTAGAAGACCTCCAAGGTCCCTTCCAACTCTGTTATTCTGGTGCTCTCAAAGCTCCAGTGGGCCTCAAATGGTTATTACCTTTGGGTTAACTCTTCTGCAATGCATCATTCAGTGCAAAATGGTGTGCATATTGGAATGCATAACAACTTTGGGAACCTGGGAGTTAGGGAATAGGATCATTACAAGAAAAATGCCTGAGTCTAGGACAGAGGAGAAATGTGAATGAAATCCAGAATGATTCTGCCTTAATTAGATTAGGTATAAATTGATCTCCATGGAAAATAATCTAAGTAATTGCTAAGAGTCCACAACGACTTGATGGCTCGTAATCAGCAAGTTGATCTGGAGAACTTTAAATCAGGGGTGTCCAACCTTGGCAACTTTAAGACTGTGGACTTCAACTCCCAGAATTCCCCAGCCAGCATGAGGAATTCTGGGAGTTGCAGTCCACAAGTCTTAAAGCTGACAAGGTTGGACACCCCTGATTTAAATCTTTTGTTACTTTCCTCTGCCAACCATATTCCACAAAAATGCAAATAGTTTTGGCTCCTTTGGCAATCTGAGACCTGTAAAACTGAAATTTCGATGATTTGTTTTGATTTGTGGCTTCTTTCTGTAACTGTGAAAAGCTGGGGGGAGAAACAGGAAGCAGGACTACCATAGAGGGTAAGATATTTCCCCCACTTAGAGCCCTGAAGGGGATGACAGATTCACATAGTGTAAAGAAGAGAATTTCTATGCTGCTGTGATAATAGTTGTCAAGAGACCAGAATCATTAAATGATTCAGATCAGACGTGGTATTCTACCTTCAAGTCAGAGGTGGTATTCAGCAGGTTTTGACCAGTTCTGGAGAACCGGTAGCGGAAATTTAGAGTAGTTCAAAGAACCAGCAAATACCACCTCTGACTGGCCCCTCCCCCATTTATTCTCCATCTCCTGAGTCCCAGCTGATTGGCTGGGTCTTCTTTTGTTGCCCTACACAGAACGGAGCTGGAAAGCAGGTTAGTGGGGTGGGGAGGGAATGGAGATTTTGCAGAATCCTTCCCCTGCCACGCCCACCAAGCCACGCCCACAGAACCAGTAGTAAAAAAAATTGAATCCCACCACCAGTGTTGCCAGACGTACGATAATTATCGTATTTGTACGATAATTTGGCCCTCTGTACGATGTACGATCAATAATTCCCAAAAAGGTCAAATGTACGATAATTTTACAGTTTGGCAATTTAAGAAGATAGTTGGCCTACTTTGACCCTTTTTTGTGCCTCGTGACTGTACTTTTCGTGGGTTCATGCAACTTCATGAGTCTAGATCATGTGTGTGTGCGTACGCGCGTGTAGTTTGTGCATACGTGATACACGCTCGCTCACGAGCTACGTACAAGTACGAGTACGAGTCGAGTCAGCTAGTCGTCGCGCGCGTCAGGCCCATTGAGGTAGTTTATTGCTGATCATAAGTTTTGCGGGATCGTATCTTGTGGCTTCATGCCTTCAGTTCGGACATTTTCCACATGGATATATGCCTACAGTTGGTACTTCCTGTGAGATATAGAGTTTGCTATATGTACGATAATTTTCTCAAAAAAACCGATAATTTGGAGTCTCGGGTACGATAATTTTACATTTTGAATCTGGCAACGCTGCCCACCACTGAGTCAGATGCTGAAGACCAAGTCAGGATGGGCAGAAAGCTTGTCAGTAAATGTAATCACTGGGTGGGTATAAAATCCCCTTAAGCCTTAAGCAGCGGCTTGGACTAGAAGACCTCCGAGGTTCTTTCCAGCCCTATGATTCTATACAGTCAAGTCCTCGACTTACAACAATCCATTTACTGACCATTCAAAGTTACAACCACAGTAAAAAAAGGTGACTTATGACCATGTTTCAAACTTACGACCCTTGCAGCATCCCCACGGTCACGAGATTTACATTCGGATGTTGTGACAGCTGGGTTCATATTTACGATGGTTACAGTGTCCCCTTTTCGCGACCTTCAGATAAATTTCCCCTGTAGGTAAACCAGATTTAGTTAACAACCGTGTTCCTAACTTAACAGCTGCAACTATTCACTTAACAAACATGGCAAGAAAAATCGTACAATGGAGACAAACACACTTAACAGATTTCTCCCTTAACCACAGAAATGTCAGGCTCAAATTGTGGTTGTTAAGTCGAGGACCACGTGTATTCTATGATTCAGGCTTGCTGGAGCAACTTCCACCATGGCAGTTCCTCGAAATGTCAGAATTGCCGGATTAAATTTATAACCTAGCTCGGAGGAAGTGGTCTGAATTTACACTTTCAGGTCACTGGCACAGATGCATAAATTCAGTGTGAGTCCATTCACGATTGTTTGGCGGATTAGGTCAATGGGAGAGCAAAGGAGAGATTTAGAGATCAGGTTAAACAATTGGCACTTTTTCAAGTTCTCAAGCAGACATTCAAAGCTTCCCTCTAACCGAGAGATGAGAAATAAAGAGTTGTAAATTCAGGGCAGCTTTGCCACAGCCAAATGAAAAACCAACATTGGCCAGATACACGCAATATAATACACTGTAAATCTGGATTTAAAGAAGACAAGTTGCTGTGTTTATATAACACGCCTGCCACCAAGGAAATAAATCTCAGGATGGCTGTTATCGGTCATAAATTATCCAGGCGCATTTTAGCACAATGTTACACGTTGCTGTGACTCTGCTCAGAACCATCTAAAGCTGTGTTTTGTCAACCTTGTATGCTGGCTGGGGAATTCTGGGAGATGAAGTCCAGATATCTTAAAGTTGCTTAGGTTGACAAACACTTGATCTAAAGAACAGGGCTGTAGCAATTGAATACAAGTAGCCCTCAACTTACTGTCAGGGTTCCCAGGGATGCTCTAATTAATTAATGAGCCTCGAGCCAAGTTTCAAAAGAAATCCAATTATTTATTAGAACATGTAGGCACTTTTCCCAAGTGTAGTCGGCTCTGTCCTACGTAATTTACTGTTCACCTATGACCCTGTTTTCCCCCTCCTCCCAAGTGTGTCATAAATCACATTCTCCAACTAAGCACTTTCGCAGGCTGTGGAAGATACTCCTCTCCAGCTGGGCTTGGTAACTTATCTCCCTGCTTCTCCTTCTTACGGCAACTCGAGAGCAAGCCAGGAATGCTTTACAAGATGACACAACAGTTCATTTATTGACCATTCAAAGTTACAACGGCACTGGAAAAAAAGTGACTCCATGACCATTTTTCACACTTACGACCTTTGTAGCCGCCCCATGATCTTATGGTCAAAATTCAGATGCTTGGCAACTGGTCCAGACTTATGACCATTGCAGTGTCCTAGGGGTCATGGGATCACCTTTTTTTGGAACCTTTGGACAAGCAAAGTGCAAAGGGTAGGTAGATCCTCTTAATAACTGTGGTACTAACTTATGAAATACAATGATTCACTTAACAATTGTGTGCGAGGAAGTTCGTATAATGGGGTAAAACTCACTTAACAAATGTCTCACTGAACAAAAGAAATGTTGGGCTCAGTTGTGATTGTAAGTCGGGGACTACCTGTATTGTAACAGTAATAGCACTTAGACTTATATACTGCTTCACAGTGCTTCACAGCCTTCCCTAAGTGGTTTACAGAGTCAGCACATTTGCCTCCAACAACCTGGGTCCTCATTTTACCCACCTCGGAAGGATGGAAGGTTGAGTCAACCTTGAGCCGGCCAGGATCGAATTCCTGGCAGTGGGCAGAGTTTGCCTTGCAATTCTGCATTCTAACCACTGCGCTACCACAGCTCCTTATAATATACACCATACAATACTCATAAGATAAATTAATTTCAGTTGCAGGGTGGGTGCTGAGTTCTTGTAGAACTAAAATACAAATTTAAATCAGTGTTTCTCAACCTGAGAATTTAAGCTATGTGGAACTTCAACTCCCAGAAATTGCCATCTGGCATGGTGGCTTGAAAATTCTGGGAGTTGAAGTCCATACATCTTATAATTTGCTGAGATTGAGAAAACTAATTGAAAATGTAAATCACTTTGTTTTTTACTGAGACATTCGATCCGAACCCAGGCTCTGGAAGTTGCTTTCTTTCTGCCAAAATAATTATCTTTCTGTAATTTAAGCATTTATCATCATGCAAAACTTTTCCTGTTTCTGAGCTTTTCTGCTGATATTTCCGATTATTTGTTGTGACGTTTTATTATTATTATTAAAGATGTTTCTTTGTATACATTCTTTCGGCGGATACAGTTGCAGAAAACCGTGACCCTGATTTTCAGCTCTGTCCGATTTTATTGCAGATCCCGCCTCAGCTGTTTTAGTCCCCAGGGGCTGCAGTAGAAGATAAGTAATTGAGTTGGAAATGGGCTTTTTCAAATGTAGATCACACACGTTTGGCACGTGTGCCTCACTGAACCAGTTGTTACACCAGTTGAATCGCACCACTGGTCATAGCTCACTTATTTCAGTGTTGTTGTAACTTTGAATGGTCACTAAACGAAAGGCTATAAGTCAAGGACTATCTGTATCCCTTTTGTCCTTTTTCCACTGCAGAAGCTCTATGGGTGGAGAGGGATGAGTTTTGTCATTCTCTAAACTCCTACATTCTTTGGAATAGGCATTAGGGATGAATGCATTTAATGCCCAATTGAAGTACTATCATAATATTTTCATAGATTTCCGGAAAAAAAACCTCAGCATGTCTGTTGTTGCCTGGATGAGGTCCAGCTCAACACAGACAGGGCTGTTTCACAGAACTGGGATACCCTTTGCTTAGAAAAGTTGTTTTATTTTTTTATTGATTGATTTGATTTGTCAATCGCTTACAAGATAATAGGTATAAGTATAAACAAGAGTAAAAATACAGGAAATAGGTATGAATAAATGGGGACAATAAGACAGGGATGGTAGGAACAATTGTATGTTTATGCTTAGAGACCCTTACAGACCGCTCAGGAATGGTGTGAGGTCAATAGTGGTTAGTTTAAGGGTAAAGGAGTGGGGTTTTGAGGATATAACAATAGAGTCAGGTAGTGCATTCCAGGCATTGACCACTCTGTTGCTAAAGTCATACTTTCTGCAATCAAGTTTGGAATGGTTTACATTGAGTTTGTGTCTGTTGTGTGCTCTTGTATTGTTGCAGTTGAAGCTGAAATAGTCATTGACTGGTAGGACCTTGTAGCGGATAATTTTGTGTGCTACGCTTAAGTCCAATCATAGGTGGCGTAGTTCAAGGTTGTCCAAGTTTTGGGCTGGAAGGTCACCCCACTGGGCACTTTTGAGGCTTGACTTATGATTTGTTCTGCACAACTGCATAGGCAAGACACAGAGAAATGAAAGTAAAGATGCCACTTCTTTGTCGACAAGATTTTGCATGCCAGGGTAGTGTAAGAATGAAGAGCTTGGAAATCATCTGACAAAGCCAGAGGCAAAAACATGACCAAAACTGTTAATAAACTAGGATTTCACATCTGAATATCTGCTTTGTGTGGCTGGGTTATGGCGTAATAATTCCTCCTTCTGTCTCTCTCTTCCCTTCTTGTTCAGATGAAATAATGCAACAGGAGATCAGGCCTGTCACGGCGGTGGAGATCATTGAACAACTGCACCGACAATTTGCTATTTTGTCAGGTAAGATCTGGGGCCGGCTTCACTGGTCTTTCATATTTCCCACCTTTTTCTGGACAGTTAAAACCAGGGGAGGGCCCCCCAAATTTATTTATTTATTTGATTTGTCAATCGCTTACAAGATAATAATAGGTATAAGTATAAACATAGTTATGAATACATGAAATGGATACAGAAAGAAAAATAAAGCAGAAACAATAGGACAGGGATGGTAGGCACGTTGGTGCACTTATGTACGGCCCCTACAGACCTCTTAGGAAAGTGGGGAGGTCAATAGTAGAGAGTTTAAGAGTCTAAGTCTAAGTTTTTGGGTTTGGGTCAATAGTAGAGAGTCTAAGAGTCTAAGTCTAAGTTTTTGGGTTTGGGGAAGAAACTACAAAGTCAGGTAGAGGATTCCAGACATTGACCATTCTGTTGCTGAAGTCGTATTTCCTGCAATCAAGTTTGGTGCAGTTAACCTTGAGTTTGTATCTATTTTGTGCTCTTGTGTTGTTATGGTTGAAGCTGAAGTATAAATTTTAGCAAAGGGTTCTCTGCTGGCTGGGCGTGGCCTAGTTGTTCTCCTGCACCACAGCGAGGGGAAGGCGTTTTTGCCCTCCCCAGGCTCCGGAGGCTCTCTGGAAGCCGGCCCATTTCCAGCCTTGCCAAACTTCCGGGAAGTCCGTTTTTCGCCCTCCCCAAGACACCACGCAGGCCCTGCACTTACCTGCATCCAAAATGGGTCACATGGGGACTCCTGGGATGGGAGAGGCAGGTGGGCAGGGCCAACCAGGAGTGGGATTTGGGGGTTCTCCGAACTGCGTTAGAATCTTAGCTAGGGGCTCTCCTGAACCCCTGCGAATCCTCAGCAGCCCGTCCCTGGTTAGAGCAATTAATCCTCCAGAAATTGTGGGTGCTTCAACAAGTGGATGTTTTTAAAGAAGAGACTGGGCAACTATTTGTCTGAAGTTGTATAAAGTTTTCTGCTTGAGCAGGGGGTTGGACTAGATGACCTCCAAGACCCCTTCCCAACTCTGTTATTCTGTTACAACTTCCCTTCTGTCCTTTTGCAAATGATGGGCGCCGTCTCTCCAGATTTCCCTTCCCCACCGTGAACAAGTCTCACGAACAGTTAACTGCCGTGTGCAGATAAAACAAAATCCAGAGTTTTCTCTTTTTGAAGAGGTTCTTCTGCTTCTTAAGTCTGGAGGCATCTCTTTGAAAGCTGTTCAAACAGAGCTTAAACATCATGGACCTTTGTCCCCTCGAGGCAATCTGATACACCTGACTCATCATGCAGGACCACAGAATGCAGTGTGTGCCTTCGCCCAGCCCATTTAATTCTCACAACTTATTTTTGTTAATGAGCTGTTTGGATTTGCTCAACACGTTAAATGAGAAACTAAATCAAACTGGCCAAAGAGCAAGATCCAACTTGAAAATAAGGAAATAAGGAAGAATTTCCTGACAGGGAGAACAGTTAACCCATGGAGAACAGTTTGCCTTCAGAAATTGTGCATGCCATGCCTGGAGGTTGTTGTTGTTGTTTTTTGTTTTTTTAAAGTTATCCAATATGGTATAAGGACTCCTGCCTTGAGCTCCAAGATCCTTTCCAGATCTATGATTCTAGGTAGGGCTCTAAACTTTAATCTTTTTAGATTTCAACTTGGTTAAAAGTACCACTGCATGATTCCTTTTCAGAAAAGCAGCGTTGTGTTATATCCTCTAGTCTAGATAAATGATTTGTGTATGTGTAGGAGGGGTGTCTTTAAATTTTTTTGAATAAGAAGGCTGGTTGGGACTTATTTCAGTTAGAAATTCAGTTTGGCCAAACCAGTATCATCTGCAGGAGACCGAATGACAAAAAACAACATCATGTTGTTGTGACGGACAAAACCCTGCCTTTTTTGTACGTACATTGTGATGTGGGAAAGAGTTTGCAATTTTAAAGTATCTTAGGTATGTCGGCTGAGCAAGCACAAAGCAAAATAGAATACAGGCAGATGGTATTTTTAACCAAAAGCTGCATTTTGGCCTCCAAAACCAACTATATCATTGCAATCCTTTCTTATCAACGTTTCAGAAATCAATGCTTCCTCCTTCCTTCCTTCCTTCCTTCCTTCCTTCTTTCCTTCCTTCCTTCCTTCCTTCCTTCCTTCCTTCTTTCCTTCCTTCCTTCCTTCCTTCCTTCCTTCCTTCCTTCCTTCCTTCCTTCCTTCTTTCCTTCCTTCCTTCCTTCCTTCTTTCCTTCCTTCCTTCCTTCCTTCCTTCCTTCCTTCCTTCCTTCCTTCCTTCCTTCTTTCCTTCCTTCCTTCTTTCCTTCCTTCCTTCCTTCCTTCCTTCCTTCCTTCCTTCCTTCCTTCTTTCCTTCCTTCCTTCCTTCCTTCCTTCTTTCCTTCCTTCCTTCCTTCTTTCCTTCCTTCCTTCCTTCCTTCCTTCCTTCCTTCCTTCCTTCCTTCCTTCTTTCCTTCCTTCCTTCCTTCCTTCCTTCCTTCCTTCCTTCCTTCCTTCCTTCCTTCTTTCCTTCCTTCCTTCCTTCCTTCCTTCCTTCCTTCCTTCCTTCCTTCCTTCCTTCCTTCCTTCCTTCCTTCCTTCCTGGTGCAGATCCAGAAATGCAAAAAATGGTTCCTTTTAGTTCCATCTAAATAGGAAAAGCATTAACATTTCTCCCAAAAGCTGTCACCAGCCCTGTTTACATACATACATCATATATATTTTATTTTTATCCCACCTATATTGCTTATAAGTAACTCAAGGCCGCAGATATACACACTCCTTCGTCTTTGTATTTTTCCCACAACAACCCTTTGAGGTAGGTTGAGCTAAGTGTGAGCACCTGGCCCAAAGTCACCCAGCCTATTTTCATGCCTAAGGCTGGACTAGAACTCACAGTCTCCTGCTGATTGGCCCTAAGTCACCTACATGGCTTTCATGAGTAAGGTGGAGCTAGAACTCACACCCTCCTGGTGACTGGCCCAAAGTCACCTCACAGTTTTGTGGTGATTGGCACAGAGTCACCCAGCCGGCTTTCATGCGTAAGGCAGGATTGGAACTCATAGCCAGAAGCTTAACCAAAATGGCTGTACATATGCCATTAAATAGCACAATAGTGAAAATCTACAAAGATTGAGAGTCCATTTCTCTCTTTTTGGGAGGTGGGGGAGGATTTTTGACTTTAAATAGCAAACACGTTGTATAAACGTTTAGCAGGCAAAGCTACTTTCCCAAAGCTACAGGCAGTCCTCAACTTACAAGGGTTCATTTAGTAACAGTTCAAAGTTACAACGGGGTTGAAAAAAGTGACTTGTGATCATTTTTCAAACTTACGACCGTTGCAGTATCCTCACGGCCATGTGATCAAAATTCAGACGCTTGGCGACCTCTGACTCACGTTTATGATGGTTGCATTGTCCCGGGGTCATGTGATCACTTTCTGCGACCTTCTGACAAGCAAAGTCACTGGGCAAGCCAGATTCACTTAACAACGGTGTTACTAATTTAATGTCAGTGCTTCACTTAACAATGGTGGCACTAAAAGTCGTAAAATGGGGCAAAAGTCACTTAACAAATGTTTCCCTTAACCATCGAAATGCTGGATTTAACTGTGGTCGTAAGTTGGGGACTATATGTACTTTATGCAACCTTGTTTACTAACCGCATACAGGGCTAACTAACAAGAATGGAGGAAAACCTTGTTTATTTTAACACATTTTTTTCTGCAGAGTAATGAGTCTTACATCTGTTATGATATTAAATAATCTCTTTCTTTTGGGGGTCTTTTGCACAGAGGGCCATCAATTTAAGGGACATGTCACTGCTTATAAAAATGCAGTGGTTTCAAAAGCTTTCTTCCCAAACTGGAGGCTACTTTTCCAAAAAATGGAAACTGCTTTTGCAAATCGACTTGGATAAATCCATGGGAATTAGCATGTCAGACAGTCTGCTTACCGTCTTTTGTTAATGGAAAGAGTGTTTTTTTTAAAAAAAAAGAAAGTGAAATTGAAGCTTTTCGTGGCGTCTGTTAAACAGATGTACATCGTTGCAGTTTTCCGATAATGGAGAATTTTGTGGGGATTTGCATAAGCTCAACCCCATAAATCCTGTGGCCCGTCTCGTTATATTAATTTTCCTGGAATCATTACGGGTAGTCTTCATTTAATGACCAGCGGATTAGTGACTATTTGAAGTTGTGAAGGACCTATTCCCCCCCCCAAAATACTTAGGATTTATGATGGCTACAATCCCTCCCCCCATTGCGGTCACTGTATTTCAGGTGCTTGCCTGGCCTTTATGTCCAGTTGTAGTATGACTGTAATTCATGATGGTTTTGTAATGGGTTTTTTGGCCATTTTCCAGCCAAACAACCACTAACATGGATTCTCTTAATGTCCATGATAACGGATAACAGATAATCAGAGTTGGAAGGGACCCTAAAGGTCATCTAGTCCAACCCCCCACCCAAGCGGGAGACCCAACACCATTTCTAACAGATGGAAGTCCAATATCTTCTTGAAAGTCTCAAGTGATGGCGCTCCCACAACTTCTGAAGGCAACTTCTGTTCCATTGGTTGATTGTTCTCACTGTCAGAAAGTTTCTCCTTATTTCCAGGTTGAATCTCTCCTTGTTCAGTTTCTATCCATTATTCCTTGTCTGGCCTTCGGGTGCTTTGGAAAATAGCTTGACGCCCCTTCCTCTCTGTGGCAGCCCCTCAAATATTGGAAGACTGCTATCCTGTCTCCCCTGGTCCTTCTCTTCCCTAGACTAGCCAAGCCCAGTTCCTGCAACCGTTCTTCATATGTTTTAGCCTCCAGTCCCCTAATCATCCTGCTTATTTTTCTCTGCACTTTTTCTAGAGTCTCAGTATCTTTTTTACAGTGTGGTGGCCAAAACTGGATGCAAGTACTCTAGGTGTGGTCTTACTAAGGCTTTATAGAGTGGTATTAGTGCCTCACTTGATATGGATTGTATCCCTCTGTTAATGCAATTTAGGATTGCATTGGCTTTTTTGGCTGCTGCTGGATACATGGATTCTCTTAACATCCATGACATTTGCTTAATAATCTCCATGTTCACTTAACAACCTTGGTATTTGCTTAATAATCACAAAGTTGTAAAACTGGGTACAGTCCAGCAGTGGGATCCTACCTTTTCCACTACTGGTTCAGTGATGGTGCATGCATGCACACACACACACCTAGCAGCTTTCCCCACACCAGCTGAGGCCTGTCGTGCCAATCAGCTGAGAGGATAAAGAAGAGAGAAGCAAAGGGATTGGTGGGAGGGCCGATCCTGTACTTTTTTTTCTCCTCAGCTGATCTTTTTTTTTTTTTTTACAACCGGTTCTGGTAGCATACCACCACTGGTCCAGTCCTATGAGTGCCTCGATTTATGTCCATCATGACTTACAACAGATATTCCAGGCTCTATTACGGTTGCAAGTTGAAGGACTACCTATATTGGGTACCTTTTCCTCTTGTTAATTGAAACAGATGCAGAATGTCTGGAGTTAACCTGTTTATTTGATGAATAAAATATATGCTTAGATACCTCAACCCTAGCTTGGCTTCTAAGTGCTTACATGGACCAGCTGATGTTTTCCTCTTGGTAATAATTTGAAATGAGTTTGCCTATCCTTCATCAAGAGCAAGGCTCTTCCAACTTGGCAAGTTTAAGACTTGTGGACTTCAACTCCCAGAATTCCCAAGCTAACATGACTGGAGGAGGAATTCTGGGAGTTGAAGTCCACAAGTCTTAAACTTGCCAAGTTTGAAGACTCCTGATCAAGAGATTCTCAGACTAACCTACTGATTTTAGAATTTCCCAGGTGTCTCTTATCTACATCCTGATCATGTTCAACCCTGCTTATTTTCTTGGAGATCAATCAAGGCTGACTAAATACTGCCACCTACTGTTTCATTTGGGTGTTATAGCAGCTATAGTTCCCATAAAGAGTCTTAGGCTCTTTTGGATTGTTCTGAATGATTGATATTTTTTTCACAGTAGGTGAACTATAATTCAGAAATCATTTTTCTGAATTATGATATTATTATACTAGCAAATATATTATACTAACAAACGTGGTATTTGATCGCACAAATGATGTGGAGCTGGCCACGCCCACCCCAGCCCCCTAAGGTCAACCTGATGCGGCCCCCAATGAAATCGAATTTGACACCCCTAATCCAGATCACACAGATTAGGTACTTCCAGATTGAAGTCTCTTTCGAAGTACAAATGTTGTGTTGTTATTTCAACTTCCTTCTGCTAAGAAATGTTCTTTGACAAAGAAGAAAAGGCAAATGTGTTGGGAAAACAAGAGGATTACAGGTAGTTCTCAACTTACAACAGTTCATTTAGTGACCAAAGTTACAGGGACACTAAAAAAAGGTGACTTATGACCACTTTTCACACCTACGACCGTTGCAGTATCCCCATGGTCGTTGTGATCAAAGCTCAAGACACTTGGCAACTGATTCATACTTACGATAGTTTCAGTGTCCTTGGGTCACGTCATCCCCTTTTGCTACCATCTGACAAGCGAAGTCAATGGGCAAGCCAGATTCACTTAACAACGTTGTTACTAATTTAACAACTGCAGTGATTCACTTAGCAACTGTGGCTAGAAAGGTTGTAAAATGGGGCAAAATTCACTTAAGAAACCTTTCACTTAGCCACAGAAATGCTGGACTCAATTGTGGTCGTAAGTCTTACCTGTAAATTATAAGAACAAGTTCACCCTGAGCAAAGGAGGGTTTAAAAAAATCTGAATTGAAGGCATCTCAAGAGACCCGTGAATGCGAACCTAGGGCATTTGTCCCGGCACGTGAGCTTCAGGCAAACCTACCCCACTGCACATGCGCGTGCCTCACAGCTGATTTTCAGCCGGTTTGAGGCCTTTTTTAGCCTCCCAGAGGCTTCAGGAAGGCTTCTGTAGGCTTTTTCAGACCGAAAACTAGGCCCGGTTTTTTCACTTCCTGTTTTTCCAGAAATACCGGAAGTGATGAAATGGGCCTATTTAGAGTCGGTTTTCACCAGTTGTGCCAATATGAAGGATCCAATAAATCATTTCTTGACATATACCTGCCTTGGAGTTCTGCTTTCTTTGGGTGCATTACTTGGAATGTTGCCACACACTGGTTGTTAAGTGAGACACACTTGATTTCTTGCCACAATTGTTAAACAAATAACTGGAGTTGTTAAGTGAGTCACATGGCTGTCAAGCGAAGCCAGCTTCCCCTGTTGACTTTGCTTGTTGGAAGCTTGGCTGGGAAAGTCGTAGATAGCAGTCATGAGATTCTGGGATGCTGACACCATTGTAAATACATGCCAGTTGCCAGGAACCTGAATTTTGGTTATGTGACCATGGGAATGCTATGACAATCTGGTTGTAAGTCGCTTTTTCCAGGGCCATTGCAATTTTAAATGGCACTAAAAATTGTTATTAAGTCAAGGACTATCTGTATCTACTTTCATATACTCATCCATCCCAATACAACTATATATTATACATTGTGTAGGTTAAGATTATTTTGACATCCCTCAAAGACTCCTGGAAACTAGTTTGATAAGGATCTTAAGTGGAAATTTTTGATTTGAATGAAAACCTTGGAGAAAAGAATCAGCAATGAAACCAGTTTGTTTATTGCAATAGCACTTAGATTTACCATGTTTCTCCAAAAATAAGACTGGGTCTGTTAGGGATACACACCCTAGCAGAATGTGCAACGGCAGTCTAGCAGGCAGGCAAATGATGTGAGATAAACGTTGTTGTAGTTTACACTCAGTAAGACAGATACACTGTGCCAGTTAAATAGTTTTTTTTATTCCAGCAAGAGTTATAGCATAGTCAAAAAAAGTCCATATGTCATAAACTAGTTCAGTCCATCCAGGGATTAATCAGTTGCAAAGTCCAGTGTTGAAAATAGAGGTCAGTAAACTTACAAATAATCAGTCCATCAATATATCTCTTTTGCAGTCAGAGATATGAAGAAAATCAAACCCCTTTTCTTCATTTCAGCAACAGCAGAGAAACACACAGTTATCACCATCAATCCAACATTGTCAGCTATCCAGTAAAAGCCAGCAAACAGTGAGCTCTCTTGCTCCCTTTTATGGTGATTTTACAACCGCACCCAAAATACATGTTTTGCAGTTAAAGTGATACACACACTTAAACTCACTAACATAGTTTATATATTATTTTTACCCAAACCAAGTTAGGTAACCAAAGTTATCCCTGACAGGGTCTTCTATTAATTTTTGCTCCAAAAGATACATTAGGGCTTATTTTCCAGTTAGGTCTTATTTTAGGAAAATACGGGCCTAAATATCTGGCTGATCTTAACTGGGTCTTATTTTTGGGGAAACACAAAATATGAGCCTCTGTGATGCAGTGGTTAGAAAACAGTAGTGCAAGATACTTCTGCAGCCAGCTGCCTGCAATTTGGCAGTTTGAATCTTCCCAGGCTCAAGGTTGACTCAGCCTTCCATCCTTCCGAGGTGGATAAAATGAGGACCCAAATTGTTGGGGGAAATATGCTGACTCTATAAAACCACTTAGAGAGGGCTGTAAAGCACTATGAAGCGGTATATAAGTCTAGGTCTTATTGCTATATATTGCACCATAGTGCTTTGAAGCCCTCTCTAAGTAGTTTATAGAGTCAACCTATTGCCGCCAACAATCTGGGTCCTCATTTTACTGACCTCAAAAGGATGGAAGGCTGAGTCAACTTTGAGCTGGTCAGGATCAAACTCCTGGCAGTGGGATCACAGCTCTGCTATTGTTTATACACATTGATGAAGTGCCTTCTATGCAGCGGTGATATGTTACAGATTCAGCCCAGTTGGGCCAAACCTTCGGTGGAACAGGTAGTAAAAAAAAGCCTCCAGTACCGAACCAATAGTGGAACAGGTAGGATCCCAGTGTTCCTTCCATGTAGTCCTAGCAATACTTCAAGAAAGATTTGCTCCATAATTGTCCTTAACCTGGTCTTTCAGCTGTTCTGGTGGCACACCCATCACCACCGTAACCAGTGGTGGGATTCAAATAATTTAACAACCGGTTCTCTGCCCTAATGATTCTTCCAACAACCAGTTCACCAAACTGCTCAGAAAGCTAACAACCGGTTCTCCCAAAGTGGTGCGAGCTGGCTGAATCCTACCACTGACCGTAACCCTCTAGGTTGGTGCTGATTGTCCTCTTCTTCTCTTTCCTTTCACCTTTCCTAGCCTCAGAGCCTTCTCCAGAAAGTTGTATCTTCCCATGAGGTACCCAGAGTATAATCCTGGTCATTTGTACGCCAAGTTAAGAACTGCAAACTGACTTATTTGAAGTTCCTTTGGTTTCTTCTCTTGACCGCCCAACTTAGCGCTACACAGATACCTCAGACTTCATTTTCCAGAATTCCCCATCCTGGTGACTTAAAGCCCATCTGAATCCAAGGTGCTTTTCAAAATGGCAAGTGGATTTCCTTGGTTATTATTTTGTTTTTTTTGTCTTTGAAAATGTTTTGATTCTCATCCAAGAAGCTTCTTCAGATCTGCCAAGAAAATCCATTTGCTGTTTGGAAAAAGCACCTTTGGAACAATCGTGACCTGGATCTCCATAGATAACCCATCTGAATCTTGCCAGTTGGAGAAAGGAGAAATATCAGCAGTTTCAGGCAGCTGCTCAGCACAAAGCTATTCTACGATTATTGCTATCTTTGGTTATCCGACTTGACTCTCCTATAAACACCAGAGGCATCAGCTCTGCACTGCAGGATTATTAGAAAGGGAGGTTACATAACCACAGCCTGAAAGGAAAACCTCAAATTAGTACAATTACGTTTCATAACTAGGTTATTCATGTTTCCTATCGTTGCTCACCCATAACCACTCAAATTGCAGACGTCATCAGTGCAACTCCAAATTCTCAGTATTGGCTTGCTTAACTGGTGCCTGTACAGAAACTCCATTCTTGCTCTCTGTATGTCATCACAAGTCTTTTGCAACTTCCAGTAAATTCTTCACCTCACACACCACCTATTCTTTTTAGAGCATCTTCATTGTCTACCCAGTTTTGAGCTGATCCTATTTAAATATCCTGTTACTTCTCTCTGCTGACCATAAACATCTCCCCCCCCCGCCAAAAAAAAATACAAAATCGTCCTGGCTCCCTTGGCAGTCTGAGACTTGTAAAACTTAACTTTCGGTGACTTGCTTTGGTTTGTGGCTTCTATCTATAACTGTGAAGAGTTGGAGGAGAAACATGAAGCAGGCCTAGATTTAAAATCTAGATTTAAAATAGTGGTCCCTGGGATTTAAAATTATGAGTTGGGTGGTCCCTGAGGTCCAAAAGGTTGCCAGGGTTCGGCAACCTTTTGGATCTCAGGGACCACCAAACTCATAATTTTAAATCCCAGGGACCACTAACTGGTTCTGTGGGCGTGGCCTTATTTGTGGGTGTGGCTTGGTGGTCATGTGAACAGCTGGGCATGGCTTGTATGTAAATATTATAAATTTTTATATAAATATTGATTTTTTTATAAAAAAAGAGCAACTTTTACCCAAAATCAGGCTAAGCAGGCAGGCAGATTGAGTTGCTCACAAAAATCATTCAGTGATCTATCTATCTGCCATCGGCTAGCTCAGTTTCTCGTTTGCTTGCCATGAGTCTGCACTCAATAATAGAACCTTTAGTCCTAAGGGAGGTTCGGCTGTGCTTAAAAGCAGAGCCGAAGAGCTAAAGACTAGTTAGAAAGCAAGAAATCCAACCATTTCCTGCTTCCTAGCTAATCTAAATCTCCCCACACAGCAGAACAGATGATGGTCGGAAAAAGAAAAAATAGCAATTTAGCAGACAAGTTTACTGGGTAAGGAGTGAGTGGGCGGGAGGGTTCCCATGGGCCATGTGGGCTGTGCAGCCTTGTGTTTCTGCGCAGCCTGGATTAATTGCTTTGGGGGGCTGCTCTGGGGATGAGATTTCTCTGCGGCTCACCAAAATTTTCTCACGGCCCACCAGTTGGCGACCGCTGCCCTAGAGGGTAAGATAAATCCACCTGCCCATCCCCTGCCTTTAGGGTCCTGAATGGGATGGCAGCAAGGGTGGGATTCTTTCAGTTCAGACTGGTTCAAGCAAAGATACATCTGGTTTGCCAAACCAGTATTTCAACCGAGCGCCTGGCCCCACCTGCCCCTCTCCTCTCATGAATCTCCACACAATGAGGGTAAGTGCAGAGTTCGTGTGGGGGCTCTGGGTGGGGGGGAAATGAGCCTTCTGGAAGTCCAGAAATGTGCCTGTTTCAAGCTTCCAGTGGGCCTTCAAAGCCTGGAGGAGGCCATTTTTTCCTTCTCAGATGCCTGGGGGAGGCCTCCGGATCCTTGGGAGGGTAAAAAAACGGCCTCCTGGAAGTACCGGAAGCTGCAAAACGGGCCTGTTTCCGGCTTCTGGTGGGCCCTCTAGAGCCCAGGGGAGGCCGTTTTCACAAGTGGTGGGATTCAAAAAATGTTTCCTACCGGTTGTGTGAACGTGGCTTGGTGGGCATGGCCATGTGACTGGGTGGGTGTGGCTTTTTTTGCAGCCCCCACCCATTTTTGGGAGCTTCTTAGCTACAGAGGAGCCCCTGGCTTTTTTTTTTTTTTTTGCTCCCCTAATGCTCCTCTGAGGCTCAGGAAGAAAAGGAACAGAGCATGGGAGAGGTACGCAGCACCCCTCCAAGCTCTGTTTTGGGAGCTTCCTAGCCTCAGAGAAGCCTCTGGGGGGTGTTTTTGCTCCCTGAATGCTCCTCTGGGGCTCAGGAAGAAAAGGAACAGAGCATGGGTGGGACACGCAGCACCCCTCCAAATCTGTTTTGGGAGCTTCCTAGCCTCAGAGAAGCCTCAGGGGGGGAGCGTTTTTGCTCCCCTAAGGCTCCTCTGGGGCTCTGGAAGGCAAAAAATGGAGGGGGGCTGAGCTCCTCCCTCCATTTTTTTTTGTCTTCCTGGGCCTCAGCAAGGGGAATCCCGGAACAGCTGATCTTATCTACAGCTGATTATCGGGAGGGAAAAAAAAATACCTTAGGCGAATGTCAGGCAGGCGGGCAGGGTGAGTGAACATCGGGCGGGAGGGTGACCGGGTGGGGGGACGTGGCCAGCCAGAACTTACTACCGGTTCGGCGACCCATGCCAAATTCTTGCTACCGGTTCGCCCGATCCGGTGTGAACCGGCTGAATACCACCACTGGTTTTCGCCCTTCTAGAGGCCTGGAAGAGGCCTCCGGACCTTTGGGAAGGCAAAAATGGCCTCCCCCTCCTCTAGAGGCCCACCGGAAGCTGGAAACAGGAAGTTCCAGTAGGCTAAGCTCACCACAACCACTCCCACCCAGCAACCAGGAACAGTGCTGCCAACTCTCACGCAATCAGAGTGAGACTCACGCAATTCAACCAATTTTGACTGTCTCACTCTGATAAACAAAATCTCACGCTAAAGGCCCGAGAGATCTTCCTTGCAATGGGAATTCCGGCCTCGAATAAAGGCGCGCTTGTGGAATAAGACCCCCTCCACCCCAAATTTTATTTCTAATTCATCTTAGATTTGCAATTTAAAGCAGGCTAATCCGCTTGCAAATTTGCTGAAGAACGGCGGGTTTAACAGAAAGAAACTCCCCTCCCCGTCTCTTTCCCCCGCGGCCACACCTCTCTAGCAAACTAATCTGAATTTTAATCCTTCAAAAACCGTAGCTCCTTGCCTCTAATTTTGCTTTAGATGTGATTTTTCAGGGGATCGGTGGCTCCGAGCAGCCGCTCGCCTCGCCGATAAAAATATATTTGTTTTTCGATTGTACTAAGGGCATTGGTGAAGTGTTCCCTGGTTTATTTTTCCTTTTGCCCTTTTTATGCAAGCTGCATCAGCTATTCAAAAGTTAGAATGGAATAGAATTGGAATGAAACTGGAATGGAATGGAATAAATTGGAATGGAACTGGAATAGAACAGAACAGAAAACTATTG
This sequence comes from Hydrophis major, assembly GCA_033807585.1. Classification (NCBI taxonomy): domain Eukaryota; kingdom Metazoa; phylum Chordata; class Lepidosauria; order Squamata; family Elapidae; genus Hydrophis; species Hydrophis major. Next base: position 8,370,137 of record CM066331.1, read on the forward strand.
TCACTTTAAATGTACACTAATCAGCATACATTAAAACAAAATTTCGTTGCATTCAGTTCTCAAAATATAACCATTACGCATATACCCGCATATACCCACATACACATACATATATGACAAAGAAACATCACAGTCCATTTCAAATAATTACCCAATTATTTTTTCAAACCTTTTATGAAACTAAAAGGCCTATGCTATGTCTCATTGGTTTTCATAGTCAAGTTCCCTCACTGAAGAAAAATGTGTTTTTGTAATATGTGTCCTCATTTTTTTTCTTATGCCTATGGGTTAAAATGTATGTATGTATGTATATGTCCAAATCATGACTAAAGTATGCATCAGATTGCACCATTTAAAATGTAAAATTGTCAAAGCTCCCTACCGTGGGAGGGGGGACACCCCCCTTCCACACCATCCCCCCCTTGGTCGCTTCGCTCCCTCGGGCTTGGTCGCTCCGCTCCCTCGCAGTGTCTCACTCCGAACTATCACTCAAGGTTGGCAGCCCTGCAGGAAGCGAAACAGTTGCTGGGATTTTAGAATCCCACCCCTGGATGGCAGATTTACAAGGGGGGAAAGGAGAGAATCGCTATGCTGCTGTGACAACAGTTGTTAAAAGACCAGAATCATTAAATTGGTGGTCCCCAACCTTTCTGGCTTTGCAGACGACGAGAGGGGGGAGGAGAGGAAATGGTTCTGTGGGAGCACACATATGTGCAGCTCCATTTGTGTGAGGGAGACATGCACTCACATGTGTGTGCGAAGTTCCATTTGTGCTATTTGATTGCAAATGAGCCATGGCCTAGTACCAGGCCGCAGCCTGGGGCTCGGGGACCCCTGCATTAAATGATTCAGATGCAGAAGACCTCGTCAGGTTGGGTTAGAAAGCTGGCAGTTTAATGGGATCCCTGGGTGGGTATAAAACATCCCGCCTTGAGCAGGGGGTTGGACTAGAAGATCTCGGAGGTTCCTTCCAGCCATAGGATTCCATGTTCTATTTAGCCGGCTCCACTGTTTGCCTCCTTAGTTTGAAACGGAAGTGCTCATAATGCATTTAAGTTGGAAAGGAAACAATAACACCACTGAATGTAGATGTTGCTGCAAAGTTGAACAACAATTGTGACTGCAGGAATAAGAAATCAAATGCTGTACAGGTGGTCCTCGACTTAACGATCGGCACTGAGCCCAAAATTTCTGTCACTAAGCAAGACGGTTGTTAAGTGAATTTTGCCCCATTTTACGACCTTTCTTGCCACAGTTATTAAGTATATCATTGCAGTGGTTAATATGGTAATGCAATTAAGAGAATCGTTGTAGCTGTTAAGTTAGTAACCCATTGTTAAGTGAATCTGGCTTCCCCAATGATTTTGCTTGTCAGAAGGTCACAAAAGCAGATCACACTGCAACTGTCATAAATATGAACCATTGCCAAGTGGCTGAATTTTGATCATGTGACCACACGGATGCTGCAACAGTTGTTAAGTGTGAAAAATGGACATAAGTCGGGGCCTTTGGTGCTATCTGAGCTTGCTTGTTTTCTTGCAGATCTTTCATTACTCAAACTAGGTAAACATCATCCGTGCTAGTACATCACTACATCACTAGCATGGATGGTGTTACCTAGATGGGTAATGAAACGTCTGCAAGAAAACAAGAATGCTCAGAGAGCACCAAGGACCCCTCATTTCAACCCTGAACTTCAAATATTCTCCTTTACTGGTCATAAGTCACTTTTTCAATGCCACTGTTAACTTCAAAGGTACCTGTAGCTACCAAAGTTCTAATAAGTCGTGTGTAGATGCACCATGGGGATTTTCTCTTATCAATGTTCTTTGGGGTTGCTGTTTTTTTGCCTACTGAGGTCCAATTTCTCTTGCAGGTGGAAGAGGCAAAGATGGGGCACCGATCATTACCTTCCCCGAATATCCAGGTTTCAGTGAGATCCCCGATGAAGATTTTCTGAATGTTGTCACCTATTTAACTAGCATTCCCAGGTAAGTCTTCAACTATGGCAAGCTTTGATTTGGTTCTGAACCTAGATTACTTCACTCCTTTCTCCCCCCCCCCCAGGGTAAGATCAAATAGCATTATTTTCATCCCTTCCAAATTTTGGAATAATCTTTCTCTGATCCCTCCCCGATGTATATTCTCTCCAGATTCAAATGCTTGCAGGTGGATACCCTGGTTTATCCGGGCCCTGGCCTGCGTTACATCTTATTTATCATTTTTGTATGCTATTCATCTCTTGGGTCTAACATCCATACATCATAGATATATAAGTGTATAAATAGCACCCCTCTTATTTATGAAAGCAGAATCAATAATCTGAATAGTTTATATTCAAGATGACATTTCTGTATCAATTCCAGGATACTGCCCTTTCAAACATAAGTGGAAATGAAAGCTTTATTTTATCATTTGGACTTCAGAAAAATTAAGAGTGGTTGTTTATGAAGACATATTTCTGCAAGTTTCTACTCTTACAGATAGTCCTTGACTTACTTGTAAGAGATGTCTGAGGGAGGGGTTAAGCATGTCATCAGTCATGCGTCCCTGCACACCCACAACAGATCTAAGTCTAATCCACCTTGAATGCCTTTCTTAATTCCCACTAATTCCCCTTGATCATTAGTAGGCCAGATTCTTGTAGAGAACTTAAGTTTGCAATAAATCTTTATACTTATTTGAATTACCTGAATCACCTGATTTCCCCAGAGCTTGACATTTACAACCACAATTGAGCCTCAAAATTTCCATTGTTGAATGAACTTTGCCCCATTTTACAACCTTCCTTGCCATAGTCATTAAGTGAATCACTGCAGTTGATAAGTTAGTATCACAGTTATTAAATGAATCTGGCTTCCCCATTGATTATGCCTGTCAGATCACAGAAGGTGAGTACATGCCAATAGCCAGTGTCCAAACTTTGATCAGGTGACCACGGGGATGCTGCAAGGATCACCTTTTTCAGTGCTGTTGTAACTTCCAATGGTCACTAAACAAATGGTTGTAAGACGAGGACTACCTGTACAAGACGAATGTCAGCCACAAAGGATCAGGACCATCCATGAAGTTGTATCACACAAGAATCTAGTCAAGTAAAGTTCAACACTAAATTGACACTAGATAAGGATCAGTAGAATTCAGAAGGAGTTGGACTTGGAGCGCTTATGGCAACGTATTGATTCTAAGCTGATGATACACTTAACACCGCCTCTGGGGTCTGCCTGCTTTTTTGTGCAACCTCTGATTTCCCCCTTCACCAAAATTTCATCATCTTCCTCCAAGCATTCTGACCTTTGCTCAGTATGTCCCAAGAACGTATGAGGTTTCCACTAGCAGATCAATAGAGAAGTATAGAAATTGGCCTCCCATCTCCAACCTTAGCACATTCCAATGTTATCCTAAATGCTGATGCCACTACGAAAGAAACTCAGCAAAATCCTGGCTCACGTTACTCAATAAGAGTTTAAATTTCAGGAAGTATCTTCCTTTAGCATAATGAAAGGCTTGGGCAGGAAACCCAATCCAGGACAATGACAATGACGAAAAGCAGGATGAAGTATATCAGACCTTGATAAAATAAAAATAATTATTTCAAGGCCCTGCAGGTGCCAAGTTGGAAAATGTAATGTTCCCTTACAACATCAGTGGTTGTGTAACATCTTATGATCTACTGACCACAAAGGGGAAGTGTAAGATGGTTAAGAATATTCGGTGTATTTTCTCCCACATTTATCTAAGAAATTACTCATCTTAAATGCTCATTTTTCCCCCAGCAACATACCTACAGAGCACGTCTTCCTGGTAGGATGCAATTGTTAGACTTTGCCTATCTCTTTGGTTATGGTTTCCTGTAGCTTTCCAATTGCATAACTTGGCTCCTTGATTATTACTCTGATCAGACCCAATACATAATTCTCCAAAATACCGTATTTTGGGGACTATAAGATGCCCTTTTCTCCCCAAAAAAATGGATGGAAATGTCTGTGCATCTTATAGAGCAGTGGCCCCCAACCTTTTCTGTGCCAAGGCCCGGTACTGGCATCACAAATTGATCCGCGGCCCGGTATCAGCATTAGCACGCATGACAAGGCAAGGCGAGCCGAGCGACCAGCCAGCCAGCTGTCCCCCACTTCTCCCCGCCACCTTCAACTCCTCCTTTGTACCTTTTTTGTGCTTTCTTAATCTCCTCCACCATCAGGATGGCTCTTCGTTTGAAGCCGCCCCCCTCCCCTTCGATGAAACTAAGGCGTGAGGATTCCTTCAGGACCCAAATGCTGCTTTCAAACCGGAAAAGCTCACCCGGAAGCACTTTCTCATCGAAACAAGATGGCGGCACCCAACAAACTGGCGGCCCGGTAGAAAATGATCCACGGACCAGTACCGGTCCAGGGCCCGGTGGTTGGGGACCCCTGTTATAGAGAGAATACGGGCTTGCTTTTGGCCTCCCAAACCCTGCGCAGATCCTGTTTTTGGCCACCCCCAATGCCAGGAAGGGCAAAAATGGGACTCGCAGAGGCCTCCAGGGCCCCTTTTGGGCTGCAGAAGAGGATTTGGGAGGCCAGAAACAAGCCCATTTTTGGCCTGCAGAGTGCTTCTGGTCACTACCAGGAAGGGCAAAAACGGGATGCGCGGAGGCAAAAAACTAATTTTCCCCCTTGTTTTCCTCCTCTAAACCTGGGTGCGTCTTATAGTCCAGTGCATCTTATAGTCCATAAAATATGGTACCTCAGAATTATAGTTCTAGATACGCAGAAATATAGTGTAGAAACTTATTACTTTTTTCATGAACTTAAAGTGAATAACTTGCTTCTGTATTTATGTGCAGAATATCATGCTTCTTTTAAATGTTTTCTAACATAAAGGAAATGTTTAAAGATATGCATGTACATAAAGATATACAAGTAGTCTTCAACTTACAACTGCTCATTTAGTGATTGTTCGAAGTTACACCAGCACTGAAAAAAAGTGACTTATGACCATTTTTCACACTTACAACCATTGCAGCATCCCCATGGTCACGTGATCAAAACTGAGACCCTTGGCAATTAACTCATATTTATGATAGTTTCAGTATTGTGAGGACACCTTTTATAATGTTCTGACAAGCAAAGGCAATGGGGAAGCCAGTGAACAACCATGTTACTAACTTAACTGTTTAATTACTGTTTAATTTAATTTAATTACTTTCCTACACTGTTTTCTTTCTTAAAATCCTGTTCCAACCTGTTTCCAATTATAAGTTTAATAAATTATTTTATATTGGTTGGTTGCAGTCAGTCAGATGTTTAGATTGCATTTGGGGAAAAGTCCACAGAGCTTCTCAGTCATCCAAGTCATGGTTGTCCCAAAGGTGCTGTTTTCCGGAGGCAAATGGACTTTCTGTTTTTTTCTTTCTTTTGAAGGCATTTCGCTTCTCTTTCAAGAAGTTTCTTGAGCTCTGCCAGCACAGTGGGGAATGGAAATGCTTCAACGATCCTCTAAAAGCAAGGGTCTTGAAACTGGACAGCTTGAAGACTTGTGAACTTCAACTCCCAGAATTCCTGAGCTAACACGACAGGAAGAGGAATTCTGGGAGTTGAACTCCACAAGTCTTCAAGCTGTCCAGTTTGAAGACCCCTGTTTAAAAGGATGGAAATGACCATCTGTCTGCAAGGAATATAAATCTTTCCAGTCCCCACTATCCTGTCAGAGCTGAAGAAGCTTCTTGGATAAGAAGCGAAACTTCTTCAAAAGAAATACAAGGAAGTCGAGTTGCCTCCTGAAAAAGCACCTTTGGGACATTGGATTTGGCATTTTGATCTACCTGTCGAGACTTTGCCAAGGGTCTGGGATAGCCAGATGTGGATGTTTGATTATCTTAAAGGAATCTTAGCAGGATGTAAGCTGTTTTGAGTAAAGCTGCCTTTCGCAATCGACCAATGGTGATTTTGTCAATGCTGAAGGTGTGGCTGGCTCAGGAATTTTGGGAATTGAAATCCACAAATCATAAAAGGACCATGATTCCCCACTCCCATCTAGGAAGTTGAATAATGCATTTGCCTTATGGAAGGAAGGGTCTTATTACATGTAAGAATAATGTCTTGCTACGGGAGCAGAATCTGTTACCCGGGGAAGTGACAATCTCTCTTTTATTGGAGGTGTTGAGGCTGGACAGCTATCAATGGAGGATGTTTTAATTTGGGGGTTGGATGTAATAGCTTAAATGCCCCCCTTCCAATTCTATGGTTTTCTGCACACATTTTCATGCTTACTGGGAAGAAAATACCCCTTTGTTCCAAGGGCTTTGTGTCCATTTTTGCTGCACTCAGTACAAATAGGAAACAATCCCAGGCTGGCTATCCCTATTTATTTTCTGTGCCAAATGTTGCTCTCCATCCGTTATTCACCTTATAATCTTTTCTCTCTGATTTCTAAAATAAGGCCTTGAAAACAGTCATCTAGAAACAATAAACGGTAAGAAGGCCAACTCTTCTGCAAGCTAATGTAGAATGTGGTTCTTTCTGTGTAGGGCAGATGTTGAATTAAAATCGTAACAGCAGCAAAATCTTTCCTATTGTGAAATTCAGCAAAAAAAAAAAAAGTGAGCACCTTGATCTATAAGACAGTGATGGAAACTGCTAGTCAATAGATCAGGAACACAGGCAAAAAGCTGTGTTCACATAATAGGTTTAACCTGGTTTAACTTAATAGCCCATGTTCACTTTCTATTGTTTGTACTATACTGGGAATCTTGAACACATCAGCTGATCTGAATTCATGCAGTGTGCTGAGTTATACAAAACAGGATTCACATGTTAACCAAAAAAAAGCCTGGATTAGATTAGTGGGTCTCAACCACGGCAATTTTAAGGTGTGGATTTTAACTTCTAGAATTCCCCAACAAGCATTCTAAGAGTTGAGGTCCATTCTGGGAGTTGAAGTCCACTGACTTCAAGTATTTTGGCTAGGGAATTCTGGGAGTTGAAGTCCAGCCATCTTCAAGACACAGATAATCAGAGTTGGAAGGGACTTCCGGTTTTGCGTGGCTTCGGCAGCAGCAGGAATTTGCTTGTCTGCAATTCCTGCTGTGCTTGCTGCCAAGGTGCCCCCGATCCAAATGGGTCTGGGGGATATGGCTGCCCTGTAGAGGCAGCCGAAGAGAGAGGGGATCCGGACAGGGGTTTGGGGGTGTCGCAGACCCCCTCCCCAGCCGGAAAACCCCCTTTTTCCCAAGGTGGTAGAGTGGCGGTCAGTGATGGCCGCCACAAAGAAGCCTGCAGCCGGATAAGATTTGTGCTGGAGGTTGCAGGAGGAAGTGAAAATTTGGCTGAGCCGAGACAATTACAACTCTTAATTACCCTGGAAACTGAACTGTTTGAATTGCCTGAGGATACATTGTTTCCCAAAGAAGACTGGAAAGCTGCGGTTAAAGCTGTTAAGGGGAAAATTTTTTTTTCTTAACTCTCCCTCCCCATAGAAATAGCAGACGGAGATCTGGAAAATCTACTTGGGCACGGAAGGTAACTCAATTTGAAATTTAAAGCCAAGGGATAAAGGATTTCTGGACATTGGATTTAAAAAAAAACCAACTTAAAATTGATATGGTTTGCTTTGTGACTTTGAGATCTTTGTGAAATTTTGTTTTTTAAAAAAAGGGACTAAAGACATTAGGGTTGCATTAAAAAAGAAAGAAAGAAAAAATGGCATTATCTTTTGAAGGACTACAAATGGAATTTAAAAAACTGAAAAACGAAGATAAGGGCTTGTTTGGATCTATCTTCGCTTTTTGGAAATGGCGATTTCTACCTACCAAGAAATACTACAGGAAGGCTGGGATGAAGGAGAAGAAGCCATCTTTAATGGACAAACACACTTAGTGGAGGAAGAAAAGCAGAAGGGGGGCAAGGAAAAGATGAACTTAAAACTTAAAAAAGCAACCAAGAAAAAGGAAATGAAAAAGCGATATGATGTCAGAAAGCAACAGAAAAGAGAAATACAACAGAGAGGGAAGATTAAGAGAGTGAAATTGGAGAGATGGGGGGAGGTCAAAAAGTTAGAATGGAGAAGAAAGAAAGGGGGAAAGGAAAGAGAAGTCATAAAGGCTTTAAACAAGATGCAAAAAAATGTTTTTTTTTCAGAGATAAGGGGTGAGATAATCTTTTTTTAAAAATGATTCTGCAAAAGTACATAAGAATGCATTGTAGACATTAGTATTTGAAGTTGAGTTAGAAAATTAGACTATTATATGATTTTAAAATGTATTAAAGCAAAGTCATGATTTATAGAGTTTAATTTCTTATGAAATAGTATCTTTATTGTTTAGGAATTAATAATAGAATTTAATTTCTTATGAAACATTATTTTTACTATATTATAAATTTAATATTTATTTTTTACTTGTTTTTAGTTTTATTATTACTTATTAAACTCAATATTATTTGTTTGTTTTACTATTTTGAAATGTAATATCTTGAATGTATGGAGCAGAATCAGCATGGAAAATATGTATTATTTTAAGTATTATTTAGGGGGAAGATAAAAAGTTGTCATACTTCAATCTGGGTTTACAGGAGAAATATTGTATTAGATAGAAAGGATAAGTAGGTGATTGAAAGAAAACAGACCAAAGGTGCAAATATAATTATTTAATTGAGATGGAATGAATAAAATAGAATTAAAAGAATGAGTAGGAGAGAGAAAATATATGGAAAATAGAGAATGTTAAATAAGATATGAGATAGTATATTAAGTGAGTATAAATTTTGATTGATGTCTGTACAAAAAGAGTTAACTCGGGGTAAGCCGCCTTCCAAAAAGAAGTTTTATGTATTTATGTTTTGTGTAATGTTTGTTTAAGTCTGACAGGATGTGGAAGAATACTAATGAAAATATATTCAATGAGTATATGTTTTTAAGACAGAAGAAATATGACTAAATAGAACGAAAGGGAGTAATAAAGAAAAGTTTTGAAAAGATATGAAGTTGATTAGATAAGATAAATATATACATAGAAGTGTGATAATTTGGAATTATCTTCTTTTTAAATAAGATGGTTTATTTGTTTCTTCTAGAAAAGATATTTTATGTTACCACATCCTATGTTTTGTTTGTGTGTGTTAAAAAAAATTAATAAAGTTTGTTATAAAAAAAAATCAGAGTTGGAAGGGACCTTGTAGGTCATCTAGTCCAACCCCCTGCCCAAGCAGGAGACCCTTCACTATTTCTGACAAATGGCAGTCCAATCTCTTCTTGAAAGTCTCAAGTGATGGCGCTCCCACAACTTCCGATTCCATTGGTTGATTGTTCTCACTGTCAGAAAGTTTCTCCTTGTTTCCAGGTTAAATCTCTCCTTGTTCCTTTTCCATCCATTATTCCTTCTCTGGCGTTCAGGAGCGTTGGAAAATAGTTTGACCCCTCCTCTCTGTGGCAGCCACTCAGATATCAGAACCCTGCTATCCTGTCTCCCCTGGTCCTTCTCTTTATAGACTAGCCAGGCCCAGTTCCTGCAACCATTCGTTGTATGTTTTAGCCTCCAAGTCCCCTAATCATCCTGGTTGCTCTTCTCTGCACTTTTTCTAGAGCCTCAACATCTTTTTTATAATGTGGTGAACAAAACTGGATGCAGTACTCTAGGTGTGGTCTTACTAAGGCTTCATAGAGTGGTATTAGTACTTGATCTTCACTGTATCCCTCTGTTAATGCAACTTAGGATTGCATTAGCTTTTTGGGCTGCTGCTGCACACTGCTGGCTCCTATTTAGCTGGTTGTCCACTAAGACTCCAAGATCCCTCTCACAGTTACTGCTATTGAGCCTGGTTTCACCCAGTCTATATGTGTACTTTTGGTTTTTCTTGCCTAACTGTAAGCATACTGGCTGGGGAGTTCTGGGATTTGAAATACACATATCTTGAAGCATACTGGTTCGGGAATTCTGGGAATTGAAGTCCTAACGTATATCAACTACTAAAGAGTTCTGGGAGTTAAAGTCCACACATCTTAGTTACCAAGGTTGAAACACACTGGATTAGACTATCTCCTATTAATCATTCCATCTTTTTCTATTTTATGATTCTATGACTCTGAGTCCCAGATCACCTCCACAGTTCTGTTTTGTTTAATTTTTTGCATATATTTTGCAAAAAAAATGTCGGAAGGTTAAACTGGTGACATATAGCAAAGACAAAACTGCAGGATCCTTTTTATTTCTGAAAATGCCCTTGGACCACAAATGGTGCCCCTAAAAGACAAAGGGCTAAGAACTTTTTCTGGTAGTTTTAGCCTCTTGGAATTTAGGCCTCTTGAGTTCTCAGTTATCCTCCTCAGTTGGCAATCAGTAAAAACAGCCATCCACATTACAAGTACCAAGGACAGCACAGGTAGTTCTCACCTTACAGTTCATTTAGTGACCATTTAAAGTTACAACAGCACTGAAAAAAGGAACTAACCATTTTTCACACTTACAACCATCGCAACATCCAAATTCAGATGATCCAAATTCAGACACTTGACAACTGACTCATATTTTTGACGGTTGTTCCCTCTTAGAATCATGTGGTCCACTTTGGTGACCTTCTGACCAGCAAAGTCAATGGAGAAGCCAGAGTCACTGAACTGGGTTACTAACTTAGTAACTTAACAACTGTGGCAAGGCCATAAATTCACTTAACTGTGGGAAGAAAGGTCATAAAATGGACAAAACTCACTGAAGAAATACTTCACATAGCAACAGACATTTTGGGCTCACTTGTAAGTCTGAGATTTCCTGTATGGTATACAGATACAGCTGAAGAGAGTTGGAAGGGACCTTGGAGGTCATCTAGTCCCACCCCACACCCAAGCAGGAGACCCTACACCATTTATGACAGATAGCAGTCAAGTGTCCCTTTGAAAGCCTCCAATGATGAAGCGCTCACAACCTCTGAAGGCAACTTCTGTTCCATGGGTTGATTGTTCTCACTGTCAGAAAATTTCTCCTTGTTTCCAGGTTGAATCTCTCCTTGATCAGTTTCCGTCCATTATTCCTTTGTCCCAGCCTTCAGGGGCCTTGGAAAATAGCTTGATCCCTTCCACTCTGTGGGAGCCCCTCAAATATTGGAACACTGCTATCCTGTCTCCCCCCTTCCTTCTACATAGCAACATTTTGGGGCCCCTTGTAAATCAGGGGTTTGCTATACAAGAGAGATAATCTCAAGTTTTTAGTAACATTAAAAAAAAAGTGGGGGAGGGGAGCTCTCTTCCAAATGCAGGAGGGGCTGATGACTTGAACTTGTGAAAAGAGGTCCCGGGTTTAGCTCCCAGCACAGAAGCCAAGTCCCCTTGAACAATTCTGCAGTCATTCATCCATAATGCTCAGATGTTTCTCGGATTTCCTATTTCTCAACCTAAGTGTAACTTTTTTTTTTAATTAAAAAAAAGAGGCCCAGCCTCCACCAGGGAATCTTTTTTTTTTTTCCAGATTTTTTCAAATCAGATTTATTTTTTTTTGGGGGGGGGGGGGAGGGGGAAGCTTGTCCTCACCTGGCCTCATTGCTTTGCCTGCCCCCCCCCCCCCCGTCCCGGGGGCTCCAACGATTTGCGTTTGGCCAGCCTGAAGACCTTGCAAATTATTCCCAAACTCGTCCGGTTGCTGCCATTCGGTGGAAAAAAAAAGCTGCAATCCATCAGAAGCGATTTTAGGGGAGAAGGAGGGGGACGTTTTAAACTATCCGCCTTGGAGGGGGGAGGAAGCGATGCCAGGGAGGAAACGCGGCATGCATGCCACTCGCTGCCCGTGCCCCTTTGCCCTGGCTGGGAGCAACTCGGAGCAACGTGTCGCCGCCGCCGCCGACCGGGCATCTTTGCTGCAGTAACGTAGCCGGGAACGACCGGAGGAGCTGCTGCCGATGCTGCTGCTGCCGTTTCTTTGCATTTCCCAATTATTACTTCCTCTGGTTATTTTGCAGTCTGGAGGCTGCCAGCATCGGCTTCATCACCATCATCGACAGACGGCGGGACAAATGGAGCGCGGTCAAGGCATCGCTCACCCGAATCGCAGTAAGTGTGCCAATCCCACGGTTTTTTTTTTTCTTCCTTTTTTTTTAGTGTGTGAGTGCGTGTGTTGTTGTTGTTGCACCGCGTGGCTTATTGCAAAACTCCTGCGGCAAATCTCCCTGCCTGCTTGCCCTCCAGATGCTGCCCCCCCCCCCGTTGCATGCTCGCATGGGCCCCGCCTGACTTTTCTGCAAAAAACAAACAAAACCAACCAGCCCCCGCATTTCCAATAGGCAAGCTGCAGCCTTGCCAAGCCGCTCCGACCGTGTATTGAGAGCCTGAGCAGCCTCGGGAGAAATTGAGGGAGGGACCTGGGAGGGAGTTGCACGACCGTTGCATTTTGCAGATTGGGAGGAGGGGGGACCCCCCACTTCTCTTGCCTGTGAGAACCATGGGTTTTCTTCTACCACGACCCACCCCCACCGTTGGATTGCACGGCCAAGCCGAAGGGGCAAGGGGAGGGTTGTTGAACCCACTTCCCGCTTTTGCTGCTTTGGAAAGATTCCCACGGCCCCGCGCGTGCACGGAGCTGCTGCTGGGTCTCTCCCTCCCCCACTCCCAAAGGGGCTAGACCGCAGGGGTCTCCAACCTTGGCCAGAGTTGGGAGTTGAAGTCCGCCAGGCTTCCAGGAGCCAAGGTTGGAGACCCCCTGGGCTAGAGAAACGGGGACCCGTGGCGTCTTCTCTCCGGAGCCTCTCTCAAAAAAAAGGGGCCGGCCGCTCGGGCAAGGTGGGGGGGGGGGGTTCCCTCTCTTTCTTCTGCAAATGACCTGCTCGGATTGGCGAAGATGCGCGGAAATATAAATAGCCTTGCCCCTAAGGCGGTATTTATGCAATGCTTTTTGAAGGGCACTCTTCCGAAGGACGAGGCGGCCCCGCTTCAATGGAAAAAGCAGGCGCGTTACTTTGCTTGGGTCTGCCTGCATGCCCTAAGCAATGACATAGTGTTTGCAAATTAACAGATGAACAGAGTTGGAAGGGACCTTGTAGGTCATCTAGTCCAACCCCCGCCCCCCCCCCCCAACCAGGAGACCCTACACCATTTCTGACAAATGGCAGTCCAGTCTCTTCTTGAAAGCTTCCAGTGATGGTGGTCCCACAACTTCCGAAGGCAGCTTCTGTTCCATGGGTTGATTGTTCTCACTGCCAGAAAATGTCTCCTTATTTCCAGGCTGAATCTCTCCTTTGTCAGTTACCATCCATTATTCCTTGTCTGGCCTTCAGGTGCCTTGGAGAATAGCTTGGCGCTCTCCTCTCTGTGGCAGCCCCTCAAATATTGGAACACTGCTCTCATGTCTCCCCTAACCCAAATCATCATGGTTTGGTTTGCACAGCTTAAACCGATGTAGCAGTTTTGAAACAGTGTGAACTGGTTCCTGGTTAGCTGAAATTCAGGCCGGAATTTTTACCTGATGTTTTCTTGGGCATGAATCAATCTAGGAATAAGGAATATAAGCCTTATCTATATTGCTTTCTCTGGTACAAATCAAAGAAAGGTGCAAATTAAATAACACAGCAGTACTGATAAATTTGCCAAGAGCAGAAGCAGCCAGTGCATTTGTGAGTAAATAAGAGTAGTGGGGGGAAAACGTTTATCAGCCACTACTGAGTGCAAAGGAACCATAAGGAGGGTGAGTTTGGAAATATTTTTCTTTTCCTTCTGGGAAGCAGGCAGGAAGTCTTGGGTGGTTTTGTAAAGCTATAAGTCAACATCAAACGGAGTTAGGAATCTCAGAACAAGGCTGACCTAAATAAGTTCCATTTGTTTAAACAGCACCAAATCTCACTGTCAACCACATTCTGTTTCTCTACCTCCCTCTCTTCCTCCACCTTCTCATTTTTCCCTCTTTCCCTCCTCTCCCATCTCCTATTCTTCCCCTCCCCTTTCCCCCCCATACTCTCCCACCTCCCACTCTTTTCTCCCTCTCCCTCTCCCCCTCCTTCTCCCTTTTCCCATCTCTCATCCTTTCCTGCTCTCTATCTCCCCTTTACCTCAATCTCCCTCTCTCTCTGTCTCCCTCTCCTCTTTTCCTCTCCCTCTCTCCTTTCCTTCTCCCCTCTCTTCACCCCCATATTTCTTCTTTTTTCCATCTCCTTTCCCTCCCTCTCACCCCATCCTCTCCCCCCTCCTTTACCTCTCCATCTTTCCCTCCCTCTCTCTCTCCTCCCCTCGCCCTTTCTCTCCCTTTACTTCTCTCTCTCTCTCTTTCTTTCTTTCTGCTTCCCTCCATTTCTCCTCTCCCCGTCATCTTTCTCTCTCTCCCTTTCCCACCTCCCTCTCTGTTTTTTTTCCATCTCTCACCTTCCCTATCTCCCTGTTTTCCTTTCCCCTTCTCTCCAGGGGTGGGATTCTACTTGGTCGCACCAGTTCTACAGAACTGGTTGTTACGATTCTGCACAGTTCAGAGAAAATCACAAATCACACCATTGGCTGGCCCCACCCTGCCCTGCCTACTCACTCTTTACCTGGCATGCGTGCCATCCAACTTGCCTGCTAAGTTGCTATTTTTCCTTTTTTTTTTTCACCGCCCATCAGCTGTTTTGACTATCAGCTGTGCTGGGAGATTTAGATTAGCTAGAAAGCAGGGAATTGTTGGATTTCTTGCTTTCTAGCTAATCTAAAAGCAGAGCTGAACCTTCCTAACTTCTATTTTTCAGTGCAGACTCAGGTAGCAGATTGCAGAAAGAAATTCCTTCTCTGAAGGAATCTATGATTCTGTGAGCAACTCAATCTGCCTGCCTGCTTTGTCTGATTTTGGGTAAAAGTTGCTCTTTTTTAAATAAAAAATTCAATATTTACCTAAATATTTACAATATTTACATACAAGCCACCCCCAGCCAGTCACGTGACCATTAAGCCACACCCACAAATTAGACTATGCCCACAGAACTGGCTGTTAAGAAATTTGAATCCCACCACTGCTTCTCTATTGCTCATCCTCTAATCAATACATGATTTACTACTACAACTCTAACAGTTTACTCTCTGGCCCATGCTCTCACCACTTCACCTGACAATCTGCCCCACTGAGTGACAGCTTGTATAGTCGAGACGTTTCTCCCGAAGGCTAGCTTCAGTTCAGGTCCTTGTAGCTTTAACCACCTGATTCTGTTTTTTTTTTCCTTTCCTTTTATTATTTCTCCTCATTTTATGACAGTACTGTAAAAATTTCATTATAACTCTCAGAAACACCAGAGGTTGACCTTCAGCTTGTGCATCCTGTCTTATGCCTTTAATCTCAACAGTGGTTGATTCAGTTTTGGTTTGTCTTATGGATTTTATGTTCTGATAAAAAAAACCGGTTCCCAACAACTGATGGAAAAGGTTCACGAGAAGTGTATCAAATAAACAATTAAAAAGTCCGAATCGTGAGTGAGGAAAATCCACCTTCCTCACGTTCAGCTTTAAAAATCTGTCAGAGGTTTATACTGAAAGTGGTGGCCAACCAAGAATCACAACAGGAAAATATTAAACACTACTATATTAGTATATAAGAGCAATTGCACTAATAGTATGAAATTGGCGCTGTGGTGCCCCGGGCTCTGTGGTTTTGGCATGTTGGTAGATTTGGCCTTCAGATCTTTTCCTCTACTTCAAAGGGTTGAAAGGTATTTCGGAGCGCTTACGGATTTAGAACAGATCGCTCTCCCTTTTTCCCTCCCCCCTGTCTTTTTAGGGAGCATTTCCCGGGAATTTGCAATTAGTCTTTGTCCTCCGGCCGTCCCGTTTCATCCAAAGGGCGATCGCTGACATCGGCATCAAACTGTATCGCGATGACTTTAAAATGAAGGTACCGGTAAGCACTTTTTCTCCTCCTGATTCTGCATCGCTCTGCCCTCCAGCAAATGCCTTTCCTTCTCATCTTGCCTCTTCAGGATCAGTCACGCAAAAGTGCAGATAGTCCTCGGTTTACTGCCGGCAAACCACAACAGAACCACCTGTATGTAGTATACACCCTGTATATAGAGTAAAGCCAAGCAATTCATTGAAAAGTTCTTAGTAGCACTGACTCAGCAATGTGTTAATGTTCTACATTCAGTGATTATTTAATATCATTACAGGTAGTCCTTGGCTAATGGCTATTTGAAGTTTTGATAGTGCTGGAAAAAAGTGAATTACAACTGGTCCTCACACTTATGACCATGGGGGCAGCATCCCACAATAACATGATCTCCACTTGTGACCTCCCCAGGCAGTTTTCTTTTTTAAGATAATTTTTTAATTTTATTTTATATAAACAACCCATCTTCCACTTAAACAGTATGTTGTCTGGGTACAAATATCTTGTGCAATAACGATTACATTTATACATATACATTGCTTATATTAATACTCCAGTCTTACTTAATACGAATATACATAATATATTGAATTCTTATAATATTCCCCATCTTAACATTTTTAATTCTTTTTGCATGCTTATTATTTTTTGCTAGTCTTCTTTAATTTCTAACTTCCGTATTTATTCTCCAGCCATTGAAAAAATAACTCCCCAGGCAGTTTACAATAAGCAAAATCAATGGGGAAGCAAAATCAATAAGCAAAATCAGTAGGGAAAGTCATACGTGTAACAGAATAACAGAGTTGGAAGGGGCCTTGGAGGTCTTCTAGTCCAACCCCCTGCTCAAGGCAGGAAAGCTTATATCCTTTCAAACAAAGGGTTGTCCAATCTCTTCTTAAAATCTTCCAGTGTTGGATCAATCAGAACTTCTGGAAGCAAGCTGTTCCACTGGCTAATTGTTCTCACTGTGAGAATGTTTATCCTCAGTTTCAGATTGCTTCTCTCCTTGTTCAGTTTCCATCCATTGTTTCTTGTCTTGCCTTCTGCTGCTTTGGAAAATAAGTTGACACCCTCCTCTTTGTGGCAGCCCCTCAAATATTGGAAGACTGGTATTATGGCATTCCTAAGTCCTTCTTTTCGTTAAACTATATAATGTAAATTATATGGGTGTGCCCCTATATCTTGCAGGAATCAAGATTGATAGGTGGAAATATTTTGATTTTAGACCCTTTTGTTGTGTTTTTTTTTTCCTGGTGCAGATCATCATGTTAAATTCAGTGTCTGACTTACATGGTTACATCGATACAAGTCAGCTTACTCGGGAGTTAGGAGGAACTTTGGAATATGGACACAGTCAGTGGATACACCATCGAACCGTAAGTACAGTGGTAGTAACTGTTAGATTCTCTCCTAGCCTCTAAAAGTAATAGAGTAAGACAGAAATTCTAAGTTCACTGAAAAATGTGAATTACACTAGAAATTAAATAATAATTTGATTTTTAAATAGGAAGTTTAAACAAAGAGCAGAAGCTGATACATATATTTTACTATAACTTATGAATAGATTAATCTAATTTTTATCTGTTCAATTTATGTGGCTTCCCATCTCGAATACACAATTTTAAAATCAGTTTTTGTTTAAAAAAAGGCAAATATTTAAAAAAAACCCCAAAGAATAAAACACCAGGGGGGGTTTATATACACACCTCTTAAAGGGATCTTTAATCTTCAGTCTTAAAGGGAAATACTCATACTATGCTGAATCACTCTTGTTACATCAGCCTATATTACATCAGATTCACAGCATCTGGCAGCTATTCACTGCTGGTCAGTTCTTAAATCAGGCCTTGAGTTTGACACCTCTGACATAGGCTTTCTGATTTGCAATGGAGAAGTTTGCAATAGTTTCAAGTTACGATTGTTCCTTCGAAGTCCCTCATAGCTATGGCTCGGGGCCATTAGTGAATGCATGGCTGAACTGAAATGATCAAACACTTTAGCGGTTCAGTACATTGGACTCCAAAGAAAGATGAACCGAACACTGGAAAATATGGATCACATCCATTTTAATGAGTAGCTATTCAGGGACATCTGTAGTCTGGGTTTGTGTCAAGATGGTAACAGCAACTGTCAAAGCCTTTTGTTCTTTGTGCGTCTTTGTTTGCAAAAGGAGCAGATACATTAAAACATGGGTGTCAAGCTTGATTGTGTCATGTGACATACTGTGACATTTGTTGCCATTGCGGAGCCAGGGTGGGCATGACCTCAGCATGACACACCCAGCCTGTGGGCTGCCAGTTTGACAGGCCTGCATTAGAATAATCTTTTACACTGTGTTCCGTTGCTGGAAATGTAAAGAAATGAGGGCAAATCAATACATGTAGTCCATGACCTACGATCACAATTGAGTCCAAAATTCAGACAGTTCTTATGTCAGCCTTGGAAGCCATTTTTTTTACTTGGAAGCTTCAAGGCTGCCACTTTCAGTGCCCGGGAATTTGGAAGGGGGTGGATTTCATTGTGAGGTAGAAGATTAGACTCAACAGCATTCTTTCTCAGAGAGTCAAGGACATGTTGCCCTGCACCTGGAGGCGAGTATCTGGAGGAATGTCTCCAGATGAGATGACGATTTGATTGGGCCATGCGATGGACTGATGGGTGCAGGGGAGGGATCTTTGATTTCTCTTTTGGGAAGGGAAAACCCGGAACTCTCAGATTCGGGTTTTCCCAGATGTGCCAATATGACAACTCTAATAAAGTGGAACTTTGAGGAAATGTTGGTCTCGGAGTTTATTGTTCTACCTTTCCTCTGCTCTGCCCAGCCGGACTTCACCCTTCCCCAGCCTCCTCCACAGCCAACGGAGCCACACTCCCATTCCCTGACATCTGTCTGACTTCCTCCTCGGATTCAGACTCTGACAGGGGCATAACAACTTCCTTCTCTTTGTGAATCAAGATAGCTGATGCTTTTTCGTTTTAATTTGCACCCACCACCCAGGCCATTGAAAATTTTGCCATGACTGTGAAAACCACAGCACAGATGTTACAGGCCTTTGGAACAAACCTGGCGGAGACAGAACTCCCCAACAACGTCCAGTGCACGGAAGAACTTTTGTGTTCCCACAGAGAACAACACACCAAGCTGAAGGTGAGCCTGTGTGACTTCACAACTCTAAAGGGGATATTGCCAGGGTTTTATATCCACCGAAAGGTTTCCTGAGACGGAGGTCAGAAGTCAGTTTTTCATTATTTCACATATTTATCCGTTTGATTTATTTCCCCTCAATCTGGTATATAGGTTGTCTTCAGTTATAGACCACAGTGGATCCTAAAATTGGCTAAGCAAGACAGTTTCGTGCTTTTTTGCTTCAGTTAGACCAGGTGTGTCAAACTTGCATCATCGTTTATCACATGACATATTGCAATTTTCCCCCGCCCTTTGCTAAATTTGGGCATGGCCAGTGCATGATGCATCCGGCCCATGGGCCACGAGTTTGACAGTCCTGAGTTAGACAAATCACTGTAGTTGTTAAGTGACTCATGCAGTCATTAAATGACTCTGGCTTCTTTCATTGACGTTACCTGTCGAAAGTCAGCTGAGAAGTTTACAAATAATGACCACATGATTCTGGGACATTGCAACTTTCACACTCAAGTTGTCAAGCACTCGAATTTTGATCCCATGACCATGGGGATACTGCAGTGTTAATAAGAGGAAAAATCGGCCATCAGTTTCTTTATCAGTTCTTTTCAAGAAGTTCTTTTATCTTTCTGAGGCTCCAAACCATGTGATGAAGTTTGGCTTATAACCATGGGAGTCAAATTGCTATCTAGGGTGGGCCTTTGGGCAGGGGTGGGATTCAAATTTCTTAACAACCAGTTCTGTGGGTGTGGCCTAATTTGTGATTGTGTTTTGATGATCATGTGACTGGGTGTGACTTGTATATAAATATTGTAAATATTTATGTAAATATTTAATTTTTCATTTTTTTAAAAAAGCAACTTTTACCCAAAATCAGGCAAAGCAAGGCAGGCAGATTGAGTTGCTCACATAATCACAGATTCACTCAGAGATCTATCTTTCTGCAATCTGCTACCTGGGTGCACTGAGAAATAGAAGCTTCAGTCCTACGGAAGGTTCAGCTCTGCTTTTAGATTAGCTAGAAAGCAAGAAATCCATCAATTTCCTGCTTTCTAGCTAATCTAAATCTCCCGACACAGCTGATAGTCAGAACAGCTGATGGT
Source organism: Hydrophis major (assembly GCA_033807585.1). Lineage (NCBI taxonomy): Eukaryota > Metazoa > Chordata > Lepidosauria > Squamata > Elapidae > Hydrophis > Hydrophis major. The sequence continues at coordinate 8,390,175 of CM066331.1, forward strand.
CAGGGGAAAAAAAGGAAAAACAGGAACTTACTAAAAATTAGGCGAAGGCATAAGGCAGGCAAGTTGGATGGCACGCATATCAGGTAAGGAGTGAGTGTGAGGGGAGGGGAGCGGAAGGCCCGCCAGTGGAGCAGATTTGCCGGTTCTCCAAACTGCACAGAATTGTAACAACCAGTTCTATAGAACCGGTCCGACCAAGTAGAATCCCACCCCTGCCTTTGGGGCTAAAGATTGTAACTCGATAAATTTATGATCCTCCAGGTTCTATTCTAGCAAATACGTGACAGATGTTGCAGGGGTTAAGGATTAAATGAGAATTTTCCCCCCTTCCCTGTTTCCCAACATCCTACAGGATGAGCTGAAGCTAGCGGTGAAGCAGGGAGCCATGCTACTGACTTGTATCCGGGATCCTGTCTCACGAACTGCCACCAGCAGACTCAGTCCTGATGAATTAGAAAACGTGGCAACTGTGGAAAGGTAAAGACCTCAACATTGAAGTAACCTGTTTTGTAGTTCAGCTTGTAGTTCAGGTAGTCCTCGAATTACAACAATTTGTTTAGTGTCCATTTGTGAATGCAGCCTGGACACGTTAGTGAGACCTCACTGGTGTGTTATGTGACCGACAAATGCCAACCCATCTTAAATCTGAGATTTACAAGACAACCATTTGTCCTGTTGCATTGTACGGCACTGAAAGCTGGGCAGCAATAACAGGGACCGAAAACTGTCTCCATGCCATGGAAATGCAAATGCTCCGTTGGATATTGGGCATCTCCCTTCTTGACCACATCACAAATGACACCATCTGAGAGTGTTTTGGTGTGGCACCAATTATAGAGAAGATGAGAGAAGGCCAACTCCCCCGGTATGGACATGTCCAGAGAGCAGCACCTTCCACCTTGGCCAAGACTGCCTGCCAACTAGAAGTCAATGGATGTCCAGAACAGAGATGGCAAGACACCATTGACAAAGATATGCAAGCCATGGGCCTGCCTCCTGGAGAAGCAGTTGACCATGCAAAGTGGCGTTTAATGATCCGAAAAGCAGACCCTGCACTTGCAGGAATATGCTAGGAAGGAGGAGGAGGAGGAAAGGAAGGAAGAAAAGGAAGGAAAGGAGGGAGGAAGGAAGGAAGGAAGGAGTGAGTAGTCCTAGTAGTAATAGTTGCCAGGAGGATTTTATATATGTTGTACCAATTTTTGAGACCAGGGCAAAAACGATGCTTCGTGAAATGCAAAAGATTGATCATATGTTGCCATGTTGGTGAACCTATGGCACGCAGAGCCACTTCTGTCAGCACGCAAGAACCCCACTGCGCATGCGTGCGCACCGCCGCCACCTGACAGCTGATTGTCGGGTATCCGGCACACATGCAGGGGGATGCACACAGTGCGTGCAGAAATGCATGGCGGGCGGAGGTGATCGCATGCGCAGGGGTGGGTTGGGGCAGCATGCATTGCCTTCTGAGTGCTGGTATGTGAATGTGCATGTGCAAGCGTGCGCACAATTATCGGCACGGGAGCCAAAAAAGGTTAGTCACCACTGATCTATTGGCTATTGCCTAGATGATGTGAGGTAGTCCAGACAAGAAATACAACTAAGATTGCTACTTCTAGCTTTACTGTAAAGTCAGATTAATAGAATCTTGCAAGATTGAAAGGTTTTTTTTTTTCTTATCCTTTATTTTTACCCTCCAGAAAACTAGGAAGGTGCCCTCCTGAAATATTTCCCACCCTCTCTCCTCACTTTCTCTGGGCTGAGATATTATTTGTATGCCGGTTGTCCAGTCTTCAACTTTTTCTCCCACTCCTCGAAAGTCATTCCCACATTCTCTACCATGGGAGTGTCCAGCCTTCACAACTTCAAGACTTGTGGACTTCAACTTTAAGACTTGGGGGCTTCAACTCCCAGAATTCCCCAGCCAGCCATCCTGGCTAGGGAATTCTGGGAGTTGTAATCCCCAAGTCTTAAAGTTGCCAAGATTGCACACCCTCTGCCATCTTTAATCCAGCGCATTAACCAGTGCGCCACATCCCTTCTTTGTAAGATAATTAATTAATTCAGCCATTTTTGGACTTCTTAACTAGCAGAATCCTTAAATGCAGGCTGTATTTTTTTTTTTATGGTGAGTAAAATTTGTAAAGTGCTTCCAAGCCAAAGTACAGTTCCTTTATACCTTTTTGCATTTTCTTGCTTTATTTCTCAGAGTTTTAGAAACAAACCTGGGTTGTTAACAAAAAAAACTAAAAGCTTTAAATTTGCTTTAAAACTGTCCCATCTCCATGGAGAAATGCATAGCTTCATCTAAGCTTATTTCCGTACCTTGAAATTCAAAGAAAGAAATTATGTTTATGAATCAAATGTCATTCGTTTGTCAGGTTGCTCGCTCAGTTGGATGAGACCGAAAGAGCTTTTGATCAGTTTTGGTCCAAGCATCACCTAAAATTAGAGCAGTGTTTGCAGCTCCGACATTTTGAACAGAATTTCCGAGAGGTAACTTTTTTGCATGTCTCTTTAATCCTTAAATTTGTTCCCCCTTCTCCGTTTCCCTCCTGCGAAATTTGGCAGATCAATTTTGTTCCTTATCTGTATTACTCCCATCCAAAACCAAATCTGTATGAAAGGAAAACAGATATTCAACTTATACGACACCGAGGCCACTGTCAGCCAGTGATTCTTGGCAGGATTTCAAGATGGGAGAACTTGCTCAGCCTTAAAATATCCAGGATTTAATATCTAAACTTCAAATGATCTTGGTAAAGTCACACTAATGGGTGTTTTTTTCTTCTTCTTATCCAGCTGTGATTAGAACACCAGTGATGGGGAAAACCTGTTCTGTTCTGTTCCATTCTGTTCTATTCCATATTCTATTCCCGTGATGGCGAACCTATGGCACGCATGCCACAGGTGGCACGCAGAGCCATTTGTGCTAGACGCAAGCCGCAGGCAAACTTACCTCACTGCACATGCACGCGCCTCACAGCTGATTTTTCGGTTGGTTTGAGGCCTTTTGGGGCCTCCCCAGAGGCTTGAAAAAAAGTATCTGCAGGCTTTGCAGGCCGAATAATAGTAATACTGGAAGTGACAAAACGGACCTATAATTAGGCCTGCAAAGCCTTACAGAGGCTTTTTTCAAGCCTCTGGAAGGCCAAAAAAGGCTTCAAACTGGCTGAAAATCAGCTGTGAGGCACAGTGCAGGTAAGGGGATGGGGGGGGATTGTGTGCGCATGCACAGGGGTCATGGGGGGGGCATTGCCCCCTGGGTGCTAGCGCACACGAGCACACACAAAATTTTGGGCACAGGAGCCCCAAAAGGTTAGCCACCACTGTTCTATTCTATTCTATTCTATTCTATTCTATTCTATTCTATTCTATTCTATTCTATTCTATTCTATTCTATTCTATTCTAACCCTAACCCTAACCCTAACCCTAACCCTAACCCTAACCCTAACCCTAACCCTAACCCTAACCCTAACCCTAACCCTAACCCTAACCCTACTCTATTTTTGTGTTCTGTCATTTTATATTCGATGATTTTAATGGTTTTAATGTTTATTGTACTATAAGCTGCTCAGTTGCTTGAAACAAGATGGGTGGCAAATTTAAATAAATAAATAAACAAATCAATTCCCACCTATTGTGTTTGTAGTAGAAAATGTTGTCCAGCCTCAGATGTTAACCCCTTGAAAATGAGAACTGAACAAGGTCAATTTAGGACTGTTTCTATGAAACAAATCTTTGAATATTTTGATGATGTTTATCATAGTTTCCTGGTCTATTATCCTTTCTCTGTAGATGTGTTTCTGGTCTTTAAATTAAGAGCTCTGATCCTTAAATTAAATGTAAGCTACAGTCCCAACATATCCCATAAATATATATACATTCCGTGAATGTCTGATGAATAAGCAATGATCTAGATCAGGGGTCGCCAACCTTTTGGACCTCAGGGACTATCAAACTCATAATTTTAAATCCCACGGACCACTAATATGAATTTTGACTGATGGTGGTTTGCTGACGTTGGTGGGAAAGTCAGTTCCATATTCCATAGCCATCACAACCATGCGCCCACAGCGACACTGCAATGGCTGCCACTTCAAGGATCTGTTGTAAGTTTGAATGCCGTAAGTGAATGATTGGTAAGCAAGAACTACCTGTATATAAAATAATCCATAGCATTTTCCAAATTTCCCTTTCTGAATTGTATTAGATAACAAATCCCATCTCCACCCAGCAGGCAACAATAACTGAAGGACATCAAATTATGAAAAGCTGTTTTATTATATTCTAGCTGTGGACAGAAAATACATGTTATCAGTCAATCTGCGGTCTGTCTGTCTTGGTAGAAGAATTCTTCTATTCGGTTGTCTGTGATTTGCCTTGATTTCTGCAGTCTTAGCAGCCAGGAAATTGTAGCAAATTTGCTCCCTTCTTTTTATGCCCGTTTTCCTTGTAGGTCAAATTAACACTGGACAACTTGATGGAAGTGCAAGCAGTTTTCACAGATATCGGAGATAGCATCTCCCGCGTGGAGCATATCCTGAAGGAACAGAGGCAATTAGAAGAAAGAGGACAGGTAAATTGGCCATAGTAATAGAAATTGCTCTTGCTTAACAGTCATCATTGGGACCAGCAACACCGGTGTTAAGCGAGACATCGCATGATTGCAACATGGCTGACTCAGGAATTATGGGAGTTGAAGTCCACAGGTCGTAAAGGGGCCACAGTTACTTTGTTTCCCCCAAAATACGACCTGCCCCGAAAGTAAGTCCTAGCTTGATTTTTATGTGTGTTGTGTGCCCAATAGAAGCCTACCCCAAAATAAGCCCTGATGAAGACCCCACCCACTCCATAGTGCACGGATAAAAATTAAGCTAGGGTGAGGATGTGGAGCTGCCCTACTACCTTTGGACAGTTGTAGCCAGGCCTCACCCACCCCAACACCTACTTTACAATCCCATTTCTTCTGCAGTTGGCAAGGCTTTCCTGAAGGCCTCTGTAGTTGAAAATAAAGCTCCAGATTGATCTGGAGTCCTGTTATAGGCTGCAGAGGCCTTCAGAAAGCCTTGCTGACTGCAGAAAAATAAGTTCCTGAAGGCCTTTGACAGCGAAAAGCAGGCCAGGGGTGACACACACAAGTCAGGTTAGTCAGCGGATGACATCCCCTGAAAATAAGACTTAGTGCCTTTTTTTGGTGGCAAAAAAAATAATCCAGGGTCTTATTTTTGGGGAAACGCAGTACTCACCTCTGATGTAGGGATCTGGAACATCAATTAAATTGTGGGTTATTTTCCTTTAACCTTTTGATGTTTTCTTTGTCTTTCCTTCTTTTACAGGAACCTTTGGAAAGAGCCCAGTCCTTGGCTGTCCATGGAGACCAGTTGATCCAAAATGACCATTATGCAATAGATTCCATTAGACCGAAGTGTGTTGAACTCAGGAGGATCTGTGATGACTTTGCCAATGAAACCAAGAAAAAATACGATATCTTGGGGAAATCTCTTGAATTACACAGACAGTTAGATAAGGTAAGAGGCTGTGTGTAAGTGTAAGTAAAGGTCAGAAAAAATTAATTGCTCAATAGTATTAAAGATTCACAGAACAATATACAGACAGTCTTACTATCACAATTGAGGCCAAAATTTCTGTTGTTGAGTGAGACAATTATTAAGGGAATTTTGCCCCATTTTACAACCTCTCTTGCCACAGTTGTTAAGTGAATCACTGCAGTTATATTAGTAACTCAGTTGTTCAGTGAATCTGGCTTCCCCATTGACTTTACTTGTCAGAAGTTTGCAAGAGGTAATTTATGTGACCCAGGGACACTGCAACTGTCATAAATATGAATCAGTTGACAAGTGTCCAAATTTTGATCATGGGACCACGGTCATAAGTGTGCAATGGTCATAATTGTGAAAAACAGTCATCAGTCACTTTTTCAGTGTCATTGTAACTTCGAACAGTCAATCAACTGAGGACTACCTGTAATTATTGGTTGCCTAAAAATAATTGGAATTCTCCACCAAAAGTTTCAAACTATCAGGAAACTAAATTCTGTAACCACATTGATTTTACTTACTTCGACAGTCTTTCCAGATTGTCCAAGCCTTTGCAAATGTTTGTCTGATCAAAGTTCTTTTTTCTCTTGAGTGGATTAGAAACTTCCTCAGCCTTTAAGTGGTTTCCCCCCACCTCATGAAAAGGGTGGGATTTGATGAAATGGTTATAGCCACCATTATAACTTTTGCGATCCCTTTTCTGCTGACTCCGCTGCCTCTCATGCTATGTAAAAGACTACTTGGCCTGAGATGATTGTTGCCGGCAATGTGTGAAAAACTGATATTGTGCAGAATGCCTAAGAAATCTATTGAATGTGTGACATTTTTAGGCAAAGTATGAAATGTCTGTGTTAGTTTATATACTTTATACTATATCTTTCAGTAGACATTGTACATAGTACCTAGGTATTATGCAGAATGATAAGAACTATTTAGGCAAAATATGAAGAGTTATGAAAAGGATAATCTTAACTGTAACCCTATTCTTAACCCTAATATTAACCCTAACCCTTTATTTAAAAGATGTGCATGAAAATAAAAGAAGAAATGCAAAATAAAGTACAGGATTTTCCTACTGAAAAAAAAAACCTAAGAGAAAAGAGAAAAAGTCCAGTATTGATTACTTATTGCAACAAGGAAGGCTCAGAATGTCATTTTAACAAGAGTATTCTATACTTTGCTGGTTTGCCTTTTGGCACTGCATAGAATATGTGCAATATTAAGTCTTTGATCCTTTGACGTTTTGTTTTTGGCACTCTGTAGATTTCCTAGGCATTCTATAAAATGCCCAATTTCACAGATTGATGGTAACATATCCATTTAATACCTTAATAGTGCCAACTCTAAATTCTTCTGCTCCCTTAAAATGACCCTGCTCACACCATGAGGACCTGGGGATATGATATATGAGGAAATGTATTATCTGAGCTTTTAACAGCATATTCATCTCCTCTTTTTCAAGGCTAGCCAATGGGGTGAAGCTGGAATCTACCTCTTAGCATCCCAAGCTGTAGACAAATGCCAGACACAAGAGGGAGCTGAAACTGCACTTTGTGAGATAGAGAAGTTCCTGGAAACCCTCAGAGACCACCAGATGCTGAATGCAAAGGAGTTCTACAACCAGTTTGACATGATTCTCACCCCAGAAATAAAGGTAAGATCCTAAGTGGGCAACCAATGTACATTCGTCCAAGGGTATTTGAAAGCCATCTAAAGGCACTAAAGTCCACTGATATCAATGTCAGAGGTGTCCAACCTTGGCAACAGAGGTATCCAACCTTGGGTGTTCCAAAAGTGCTTTTTTCAAGAGACAACTGGACTTTCTAGTTTATCTTTGAAGATGTTTCGCTTCTTGCCCAAGAAGCTTATGACCTGGATGACTGAGAATCTCCATAGACATTAAGATGTATGGACTTCAACTTCCGGAATTGTGGGAATTGAAGTCCACGGACCATAGAGTTGCTAAGGTTGGACACGCCAAGACCAAGCATCAGCTGCTGAAAAGATGCTTTTGAGTAGAAGCATTACATTGGTTCCTTACATAACCCCAATTGATTCCTTTATTGTCTCTTGCAGAGCAATGCCCAAAGAGTACTACAGAAACTCGAAGATGTGCAAGAAATGTTTGAGAAGAGACAAGTCAGCCTGAAGAAGTTGGCAGCAAAACAGACCCGGCCAGTGCAACCCGTTGCCCCTCATCCCGAATCCTCGCCCAAGAGAGCCTCTCCTAAAACCGTCCGTCCTGCCCCGTTAGGTAAGGTTTTTTGGGGAATAGCATGGGATGGGAGTGACTCCAGAGTCCCATATTTAGAGAGATGATTTTCTCGGCCAAGTGTTATCTGCCGATGTCCTTCCTCTGTTTACTCTAGCTAGCTTAGTACTATGCTGGTTCCTGGAATCGCACCCAGTTTAAGTCTTTTTAATCACCTAAATATTTCTGCGTATTTACTCTCCAGCTGTGCATCATAGTTCTTCAACTACTGGTGACCTTACAACTCCTGGAATTTTCTGCAGTGGGACGATTTAATGGTGGAACTTACAGCAAGTTGTTGCCCCCCCCCCCCAATTTATTGTAGTGTTCAGCAAATGCTAAATAACCATCCCTCTGGCGTTCTTAAATTGGATTTTTTTTTCCCCACTGAGCAAGAGGTTGGACTCCAGGGCTTGTCTTGATTGCAGCTGAGGCAAAGATAATTGAAAAATAACACAATTAGATCTTTTTAATTTTGACTTAATAAGGGCCCAAGCCTGGACATTACTTGAGACAGAGAGATGCCACTTAGTGGGACAGCAAGAAATGCTGCCAAATCCGGAGAGCTGCCAGCTCTCATCTTTGTGATGTGCGTGTAGTGTGGCATTTTCTGATCTTTTGAGAGTTCTGTTTATTTGGTCTTTTTTCCCCCCCAGCTCCCAATAGAAGATCAGTAGAAATTCCTAGCCCTCCAAAATCCATTTCTGATGCAGATTTGTCAAAAAAGAAAAGTGTAAAGAAGGCTAAAGGTGGAATTAAGGTAAGAGAGTTGTGATATTTGCAAATTAAATTTTCAAGAGAGAAATTTCACGGAGCATATCTGGTGTTGCACAGAATACAGCAATCAACCTTAGCAATTTTTAAAAATCTGGAATCAGCCTCCTGTTTTTCTAATTTCTAGACCTTGCTTCCCCACTTCGCAAGATTTTATTGCCAACAAGGCACATAAAATTGTAGTAATACAGGTAGTCCTCAAGTTATGACCATAATTGAACCAGAATTATGGACATATGTCCTGTTGGTCATTAAGTGCATCACCATATGACCACACCAGATTTTGCAACATTTTTTGCAGAGATTGTTAATTGAACCCATTGTACCCAATGGCTTTTTTTTTTTTTGGCTAGAAATGGTCATGTGACCACAAGAAGCTGCAAACAGTCATAAAGGCAGGCCAGTTCCAAAGGCCCAAAATGTGATCATGTGGCTCTGGGGGAGGGGAACCAGACATTGGAACTTCAAAACAGAGTTGGAGAGGTTCATCATAACTTTGAATGGCAGTTAAACAATCAGTCGTAAATTGAGGCCTACCTGTAAATACGTAATGGCATCCATTTTTGGTGGCGCCATGTTTCAGAAGGTTTTTGGTGGAGGTGTGGTGGAAATAAAACAGGCAGGTCAAATCATTGCAGAATTTAATATATCTGTTTTCCACCTTCCAAAACACATGCATACGTACCCAGAAATCTGGGTCCATCTTATAGAACATGATTGGGTCACCAGCTTTGTTCTCCACAATCTTTGAAAACAGATCTGACAAAAGGAATCAAATAATAATAATTAAATTGATCTCCAGTCAAAAATCGCTTGATTTACGTTGTTGTTCAACTGTGCCTAATCCTAGGTAGTCCGTAGTATCAGTTTCTGATACTCCCAGACAAAACCATCAAGGCGCAGGAAGTAACAGAGGAAGAGGAGTAAATACAGGAACAGACAGCCACATGAAAGTCCAGGCATTAGAAAATTTGTCAAGAGTCATTGGACTTCAAAGTAAATTGTCCTCCTGTTATTTTTCTTATAAGCTTCGCTGCCAAGTAAGAATTGGGTAGCATAAATGTGGTTGTGAGATGACCAGTTTTAGTGTCAAAACAAAATTGACAGCCAAGCCAGGATGATTTTGCATTTTTGTTTCTTTAGGATGCGAGTTTCCAGGGGATGTCAGTTTTTATACGAAATTTAGAAATTGTTTTGTAGATAAAGGAGCCCTGATTCTTTTTTTGTTGTTTTGTTTTGTGTTCCTGTGTTTTCCAAAACTAATCTCCAGATTGAAGTGATGCATGAAGCAAGTCAGGGAGGTTCCAGCAGAGTCTTGGTAATAAGTGAAAGTGAAGAAAATCTTTCCACTAGGAGAAGGTAGGAAATTCCTTGTTCTCAGAAAATTGGTTATTTTATTTTTTTTAAAAAATGGATCAGTCTGTTATTCTGATCAAGGAAGTGGTGTGTTTCTACAGTGTCTGAAATGTGTGCATTTTCAAGACCATGGATGGGATTGGAGAAAAGGAGGTTCTTAACTTTCAAATATATAGGTAGTCCTCAACCTACAGCCGTTCGTTTAATGAACATTCAAAGTTCTAATCATGCTTAAATAGTGACATATCACTTTTACAAAAGCTACAGCATCCCCACTGTCATGTGATCAAAATTTGGGCACTTGCCAATGGGCATGTGGCAATATCAGTGATTGCAATTTGAGAGCTTCCTAGCTATCTTTAGCAAGCAAAGTCAATGGGGGAAGCTGCATTCGTTTAATGACCGTCTGATTCACTTAACAACTCAATGATTCAATTAACCACTGTAACAAAAAGGTCATAAAATTGGGTGTGACTCACTTAATAACTGTCTTGCTTAACAACAGACATTCTGGTCCCAGTTATAGTTGTAAGTCAAGGACTACCTGTATTCCATTACTAGTTCCTTGGGTCTGTAGCACAAGATTTGAAGATAATGCTATGTTATACTTTGTTTGTAAAAGGATGAGCCTAGGGTTCATTGACCTTGTATGAACCTGCAATTTAACAGAACATGAACCTACTGTATCTCAAAAAAAATAATATGGAGCAAAAAAAAAGATGCAGAGAAGAATAACCAAAATGATTTGGTTGTAATAATCAGATCTCCCATGACTGGAGCTTTTTCCCCTAGTATGAAGGATTATAAAAGATGCGTGGCTTGCAAAATATAGAGAAAAGGTTTTTCTCCAGAATAATATGGAAATTCAGAAGTATCTCCTCTCAAAAATGTTTACATGCATTAAAAACCATTTATTAATATTTTATTTATAAGATATTGTTTATTTTCTATTTATGTTTGTACCAAATACATCTTTTACTTTATAATATGTTTATCAATGAGTATACTTAGGAATATTCATAAATATGTATTTATAAATCCTTGTTTATCTTTATTAAATTCTTATCTTTATGGAGGGGAATTTTTTTCTGAAACCAAGATGTATGTAATTCCCTAATTTTTAATGGAAAAACCATGTTGTGCACAACTGAGTGGGAATGGCATTCTACAATTTGTATATATGAATGCGTACATATTTGTTAATGTGATATAAGTGAAAACTTTTGCATCATTATGATTATTAATATATTTTTCCCATTCCAATGATCCTCCAATACTAGTTCCAAACTCTGTGAATGAATTTTGTCATTGATAAATAAATCACTTCCTTATCATAATGGGAACTATTTTTAAATCCTCTTAATCCAATTTCCACATTGTTTAGTTGCCAACTTAGAGATGTCTAAAATTTACATCTTGAAGAATTTTGTCTGTTTGTAACTTCATATATGGAAAAGAATCCTACATACATACTGATTTTTGAATACAGTGGCCTTAATTCATGACTATTTCATAAGCTCCCAAGGCTAGCAGAGGTATCTAACTCATCTAAATAATCAACTTGTTCCTTTTTAAAAAGACAGAATACTGCAAAATAAATATGTATGACAACTAAGCTATGTTAGATGGTAGGCTTGAATACTGATACTATTATAGAAAAGGCTAGGAAACTGTTTTTTATGTTCATTTATGAATTAATGGAGAATTCAGAGCTGGCAAAAATTACATTTCTGAGTGTTCCAGTTGTGATGTGATCCATAAGTAACTGTATGATCTTCTTTCCTGATATATTAAGTATTAGATTATAGAACTGGGCTACTATATAAGCACATTCTTATGCCTCTTTATTCTTATAGATAAATATTAACACTTTGGCATGTTTTGTAGTATGGAAGCATATTTATTCCAGAGGAAAATCTCCAGAATTATTTATTTTATTTATGAGATTTACAGCCCACAACTCCAAAATGACTCTAGGTGGCTGATGTTAATAAGAATAAGAATAAAAATAGTACTATATATTAAAATCTATCAGCCAGTTTGGTGTAGTCGTTAAGGCACCATGCTAGAAAAATAAATACTGTAAATGTAATCCCATGTGTCCTGCCAAACATACTCCCTTTAATGAGAAATCACCCCCAAGCTTCCATAACGACCCTAAACAAGGCCTGTGAAAACAGCCAAAGTTTAAAAAGATTTTTAGGCCACTTTCAGGGTGGGAGAAAATAGCTCGAGTAATAGTCCAGGGGTGCCTAACCTTGGCAACTTTAAGACTTTGGATTTCAACTTCTAGAATTCCTCAGCCAGCATAGCTGTAAAATAGTCTGTAGTTTTTTGGGGTGGATGGATGGGTGGGTGGGGTGGTTGAGCCATTCCCCAAGGCTTTGCATAATATTTAGGGAGAGATTTAAAATACAAAATTCTTAAAATGTGTTTCTTTGGCAAAGCATATTCCCTTCCAATTATAATCTATTTTATATGAGCACAAGCATATTTAAGGTGCACATTAAAAAAAATACAGTCAGTATTTGAATAACTGTGGAAAGGTTTTTATCCTGTAGAGAATACAGATTTCTATTGCTGCCACAAAAGAAGTAAAATGCCGCACTTAGTACATGCAAAATTGCTATCAATAATTGCTATCAATATTTCAGGCTATTGAGATTAAATCAGGCCATTTCCAGAAACCAAATTTGTGGCTGAAATAATGTGCCAAGAAACACAGTTAAAGTTGCTTGCAATGGAGCTAAAATCATAGTGTGTGCTTGTTATCCGGTGTTTTTAACTTAGCATCTCATGTGCACACAGTTTAAACATCCCACCTAAGACAAGAGGCAAAATCATATTCACAATTATTGGAATTGCAACCTCAAAGAAAAAGAAGTAATCTATTCCAAATGTTCTATTTTACAAGAAGCAAATGTTATTGTGGAAAAATTACAGTACATTTACAAAATACACAACATGTTTATTGAAAATAAATATTTATAAAACACTGTTCAGGACAAAGTGTCATAAATAAATAATTGCTTCCCTTAGATTATTTTTTTAACTCAAATAGCTGCAAACCAAACAGGTAAAAACTTAGTATAACAGTCATGTAACACTTCACTTGAGTGACAATTCAGGCTGATACAAGTACTTGTGAAGTCAAGAAAAAAATAATATTACAGCCCTGCATCTTGAACACTAGTAAACCTAAGAATTTCCTCTTAAAATTTTTAAAGATAATGTTCAGATCCCCAAGATTAAGAGTCGTAAGGGAAAAAAGGATGCTTTCATAAAGTATTTAAATAATTAAACATCTGTGCTAAACAATATACAACTCCATTTCTTAACAACTAGCCAATATTTTTTCAACTTAAGAAACCTGCTATAAAACAAAAAACATGCACAGCTTTTTCATAGTTAGCACACGTGAGTTGATGCTTTGTAATTCTGCCAAAATTATAAGAATTTAATTTAATCTGACACAACAGACAAATCAAATGTTTGCTTGAGGGTAAGATGAGAATATTCAAGCATTTTGTGTCTATGGTCTATCAGTAGTTATTAGCTTTATATTATTTTTAAATTGGTTACAGAAACATAGAATTCTCACCCCCATTAAAATTGATATTAAATTTGTCTTAATTTCAACATCAGAACTCAGTAAATAGGGAGGAGAGAAACCAGTAAAGCAAACATTTTGACAGAAATGAATGCCTAGAGGCATGCAGACAACACAACCCTATTTCATCCCATTCTGGAAATGGAAGATGTGGTTATTTAACTCATACTAAGAAATGCAGAATGGGAGAAGATTTCAGTTGAAAGATTATAAATGGTAAAATCACTGAAATTCTGATTAAGAGAAAACTACTTTATGAAACTGGCACAGATTGGATGTAAACAGTGTATTTCTTTTTAAATATATTTATGCTAATCATGTATATGTCAGTTTCATAATTTTTGAAAGGAAAAAAATGGAATTAAATACTTAATATTTTAAAAGAATGTTCTGTAAGGCTCATATTTGTGTTCCTAGAGTATTAATCTCTTAAAAATATATCTTGCTTAATGGGAATAATTTGGGAGATAACACATGTGCAGTGAACACCAACTGAATAAATCAAGCGGGGCCTTATAGATTGGAGCAATGAGACAGGGCCATCAATTTTATAGTATTTATGTTTTAGTGTGCAATTTAGAACTATGAAATGTAAAACAACAGCTTTGCAGAATTCAATAGAAGTATTTAATGTCAACGATAGCACCATTTGCATAGGATTAGGTTTTTTTTAAATTCATCTTGAGTGATCACATAATAAAACACATAAAGCTATTCAGTTGTAAAAACATTAGATCAAAATGTAATAATGTGTTTAGAAGTGATAGTATTGTATGTATGTGGAGAAAGTGCTCTTTGTTTATTAAATTATCACAGCAAGTACTTTATCTTTCTCCATGTGAACTGTAAATATTAACATGTCAGAAAATGTATGTTTTTCAACTAATTAACAATTCAATTTCTATTTGGTAATTTCATAATTCCAGATTGAGAAGAATAAATGTTAACTTTAAAATCTCTCCAGTTCTTAAAATTATCTGGTGGGAAACTTTATTATAATAGGAAAATTGTTTTTATAATTATAATGTACCTTTGGAGAACTGTGCAATCTGCAGGCAAGTTTTGATTGAATTTTTCTTATGTTCATTCTAATTTGTTATGGAGAAAGCAAGTGACTTACTCCTTCATTTGTGGCTCAGTAAATCTATTCTGATATTCAAGTATTAGGAAAATGCAGCTGAACAACGATACGTATCGTGATTATATAATCTGCAAAGCAGCATAATATTAACTATTCTACAATATATACTACCCCAAATTCCAGAAGAAATGTTTTTCATTTTTAGATCTGTAATCTGTTGCCAAAAATACTGAAGATCTTCTAAATGTCCATGAGAAGTAATCATTTTGTCATAAATGCAAGGATGATCTGGAGCCTTTACTCCCCCAGAAAAGAAGGGGTGACTGTGTGGTACAATTCCTACTTTGTTGGCACAAAATCCCATGAAAACATCATCTATGTAAAAACTTGAATTAAGAGTCTGTGAGGCTCGGTATACTTTAGCGACTGCATCTCTGGATAGAACATATGCAGCTCCAGCTGTGTAGTCAGGATAGGCAGACCACGGGTACATTTTATAGGAAACATAATATTTGCTTTTTTTATCCCTCACGGGAGGTGATGCATAATGGACGTGCCCAACCCAAACATCCTGAGCCCCAATTTGTGCTAGATTTTGGAGGTATGCAATAAGATTTGGCATGTGGATAAATATGTCATCATCGGCTGACATGACAAACTTGGCATGAGGGCAGAACTTGTTTGCCCAGCTGAACTGTAACAGTAATTTATAGGTAAGATTGTAAAAAGTATCCAAAAAGTCTTGTTGAATCAGATCACCATGCCTCTTGTCTTCCCTTTCCAGCCTCATTTGCATTTCATTTCCCAGTGAAAAATTTGATTGTCCTAAAACAAATAAGACTTTTATGTTGGCATTCAGATAGTGATGAACGTAGTCTTCATTACCCCATGTTTGTCGAATTGCATCTCTCCTGTGGTAATTTTCAGGTGATGTCTTTACAAAGATCAAGAGGAGAACATCTTGCCCTTGACATTTCTCTTCATGATTGATCAGATATCGATGCCTTGCTACGCTGTTATATCTGCTAGTACTTAGATTGTCATACACAAAAGCATAGTTATTTATGAGGCATCTGTATGAGAAAGATTTTATAGAGTACACAAAGGTAGGGCTATCAATTTCTACGAAAAAAACAAAGAAGCACAGAACAAAACAAGTGGCAAAAACGTAAACAAACTGATCTTTTCTAATTCTTCTAAAATTAATAACAAACATTCTGGTTCACTTCTTTATATATGATTCCAATTAAAGATTTGGATTTTTAAATAAGTTCTGGTGTGAGACTTCAACATTTCTCTTTCAGGAAAAGTGTTCATTTTAGATGCATCTGTGGCATCTGAGTTACTGGAGAGTCAGTCACCTCAATGAAATCCCATATATTTATTTCTAAAATTCATCTTGTTTCCAAATTGGTGAATGTAGGAGGACTTTGACATACATACAAAGATTCTCTTGTTGCCTCTTCACCTGATGTAATATCAAAACTGAATAGTTACAGCACCGTCATCTGCAAAACACAAGAAAAACATAATTCATCTTTATGGTTCATCATTTCTATAAGATACCAGTAACAGAAAGGGATAATTACTTCACAGACTCAAGCAGCCTGATAATTAGTCCTGCCCCACCCAACAGGTATCTATGGAGATTCTCAATCATTCTGCTAGTGGTAGTCCCAAAGATTCTTTTTCTAAAAGGCAACTGGCCTTTTTTTTTTCTTTGAAAACATTTCTCTTCTCATCCAAGAAGCTTCTTTAGTTCTAACTGACTGGTGGGGAATGGAAGGATTTATATTCTTTGCAGTTATCTGGTTGTTAGCATTCTGAGGGTTGGTCATTAGCTCTCTAACTCAAATTCTGGGAGTGTCTATGGAGATTCTCAGTCATCCTGGTCATGATTGTCTCAAAGGTGCTTTTTCAAAAGGAAACTGGACTTTGTTTTTCCTTGAAGACGTTTTGCTTCTCATTCAAGAAACTTCTTGGATTGGAAGCAAACGTCTTCAAGGGAAAACAAAGAAAGTCCAGTTGCCTTTTGAAAAAGCACTTTTGAGACATCCAATTCTGAGAGTTGAAGTCAACAAAGATTGTAAAATTGTCACAGTTGCCCACTCGTGGTCTATATAAGTCAAAACTCAGGAGGAACCTGGTAGCACTTTTTCTGACTTTCCCAAGCCTGGCCTCTGATGGCTTTTTCTCTCCTAATGTTAATTCCTGCCTTCAGAGCCATTCACAGACCAGTCCTGGCTTAGGGAAAGCAGAAAAGGGAGGTGACAGATTGTCTTAGAAAATAAGCTGTTCTCCTTTCTCTTCAGTTTTGCATTTTGTAAAGAAATCAATCATACAATTGCTTTCTTATACTCTTTGCAAAATACAGTAGTAGAAAAATTAAGGACAAGGAGTGAAGTGTGGGGTTTTAAAAAAACACCAGAAAGCTTTTTAATTCTTTCTTCCTTCCTTCCTTCCTTCCTTCCTTCCTTCCTTCCTTCCTTCCTTCCTTCCTTCCTTCCTTCCTTCCTTCCTTCCTTCCTTCCTTCCTTCCTCTAGCTATCTACAGTATCTACCTACTTAACTACTATCTACCTACAATCTATCCACCTAATCTAAACTAGCCACCTATTATTTATGACCTATAGCGAGCGAGTTATCACTATATTTTGCTGTGCTTTTTAATTCTTTTTATTTTCTCAGAGTCACTTAGGTGAGGAGGATGGCTGCACACTCAACCAACCAACCAAATAAATCAATAAATATTCATATAGACAAACAGGCAGATTTGACCAGGCTGACAATGTTATAACATTTTGATACCTACCTTTTCTCAAGAAAACCCAAATGAACTTCAGGCTGAAAAACGCCTTTTAAATTACATACATGTGCACACATTCAGTAAATACTGGAAAATGGGTTGTCTGCAGGCTGTGGTTAAAAACAACAACAATCAAAATGGCGGCCCCAACAGCAATACAAATTCTGCCCCTTTTTTAATGTGCTGAAGTGGGCAGAGCTTTGATTTGCCTGTTGTGGTCGCCATCTTGTCCTGTTTTGGCCACTTTGTTCACTCAAGTCTGAAAGTGTTAGATCGTATCAAAACAACATGAACCCTCCATTGGAGAAAACCCCAATTTTGGACACGGCACAATGTTGCATATGTAATTGTCACCCAAGAATGGGTTTCCAAGAAAATTTTTCATTGGATTTCCCTGTTTAAAATCAAACATCTCCCACAGCCATCTTGATTCTCTTTCCTTTAGGGGGAAAAAGAATCACACCATTTCGTGGTCACCAAGCCCTCTTTTGTGGCCTGTTTTGGCCATCTTTGGTTTCAGGGTCTCTCCTAAAAGTTGGTTTCACCTTCAGGGGCATGCTAAAGAGGAAATTAGGGCCTCATGTCAGTTTCCTCAGCAGGAATATGGAAATGTCTGTCTGCTGCCTTTTTTTAGCATTTATAGTGGAGGTGATTGCTATTACATAGGCCCAGCCATGTTTGGAGGACTAGAAGGCCACATACATCGTTCCCAAGATAACAAGTTTTGATTCTTTCCCCAGGATCTCCTGGTGGTATCCCATCCTTGCAGAGTCTCCAGGCCTAAGCAGGAGCCGCCCCCATTGACCAAAAGCATCATGTGCAATCAATGAGGCCTCACTCCAGGCCTCCTGTTGTTTCAAGAAGTAAGAAGATGGTGAAGCAGTTTTGTCTAGCATAACTTTCTCTACTAAGGATTATGGGCAATGAAGTCCTGTACATCTAAAGGGCATCAGATTGGGAGCCGTTGATAGGAAGAAGGCATCCCCCCCCCTTGAGTCTTGCATCTTGGCCATCCCTACTTTCTTTTTATGAGACAGCAAAATTCATGGAAAAGCCACCCCTATAAAAGAGATTCCAGGGGCTCCCAATATGAGACATTTTATTTCTGTCACATTGTGAGTTCTGCACAGAGCAAACTTTGATTTCCAGCTGTGGGCGTCCTTTGTTTTGGTTTTGTTCCAACTTGGCTGCTAGTCCAAAGTGAGGCTCAGCCTTTTATTCTGCCGAATACCTATCATTTGCAGAGTTATTAGTTTGACCTAATTAGAAACTCACTTCCTCAGCTTCAATTAATTAATATTTTCCTTTTATTTTATTTATCATATTTAGAAACTGCCCATCTCCCTCACACCTTGGATGGTGTACAATTAACATGTTTAAAACATAAAAACTGAATGTAACATTAAAAAATTTAGCTTGAGAAGCTGTGAAATCACTGGAAAGGGAAATATACTTCACACAACGTCCCATTCCACAGTCCATTCACTCAATTTCTGAAGTCATACATTCTTTTGACTTCACACAATATGCTGAACCATAAATAACCAATCAAGCCTGGTTTTTACAATATGGTAAGTTAGGAAACAAATGAAGTTCAACAGTAACCCAGTTTAAATTGCATGGATGCATCTGCTAAGTCTTTACACGTACTTTCTTTCTTTCTTTTTTTTTTTTCTGAAAGTTTAGCCAGTTCTGAACCACCAAAAAGCTATTCTTCAGGCAAACCTTGTTAGGGGATATTATCTTGGGATAATAATAACAATAATAATAAACTCGATAGGTGAACAAAAATTCCAAATCCAGTCTAAATGTCTGGCTGCATGAAGAACCAATAGTAATAGTAGTAGTAGTAGTAGTAGTAGTAGTAGTAGTAGTAGTGTAGTAGTAGTAAGTAATAGGCTCTTTAGATGCAATCCCAAAATTTCTGGAGCATCACTTGAATACCATAGGCATTGACAAATTAACCATTGGTCAATTGCAAAAGGCAGCTTTATTTGGAACAGCTTACATTCTGCAATGATACCAATAACACTGTCAGACATCCACAGTCTGCCTATCCATCCCAGGTCCTCATGAAGGACTCAATAAATTCACAAAAATGACAAATCCAATCTGAATATATGCCCTCATTTACAGCAGTCAGCAGCCCATTGCATGCAAGGTGAGGGATGGTCATTTACCTTTAATATCTATTTGAAACAACACAAAACAACATTTTTAAATATGTCAAAAAAAACAAACAAAAAAACCAGAATAGTATTGTAGTTATTCCTCCTATGTCCCAAACAAAGAAGTTTTGAGTATTACAAGCTAAATGAGGATAGGAATAAGAAAATAAATCACTCTGGAGCAGGGGTTTCCAACCTTGGCAACTTTAAGCCTGGAGGACTTTAACTCCCAGCATTCCCCAGCCATCTTTGCTTAGAGTTGCCAAGGAGACCCCTGCTCTGGATGGAACTGAAGGAACTGATGCAGAAAATCTCCATATTTTTTTTTTCAGGCTTCACAAGACCTGACCACATTCAGTTTCACAAAGCCAATTGAAGGCTTGACGTTGAAAAGAGTTTTTATGCTATATACATATTGTGTGTGTGTATTATTGCTGTTCTGTCAAATGCTTCTAGAAAAACAGAAAATTGCCTTAGCATAAGCTTGTGTTGTGACCATGAAAATTATGACATAAATATAAATAATTTATAATGTCATAAAACACAAAATTCAAATTTAAAATAAAAAGCAAAGGAGCTTTTTTTTAAAAAAACTGCAGCTAAACACCATTCAGGAGAATAAAGGGAATCTTGAGGTTTTCATGTGAAAATAAAGAACTTAAATATAAACTGAAGGGCAAGTCATTTTATTTCAATAGATTGTCCAAATTGCTATTTCTAGCATAGACCAACACATCCCAGGTTTGGAGCCTGTCATGTGCAACATAAAATGAGCTGTACAAGCAGTTTGCCACAACTGAAATCAGCACATTTTACAGCACAAGTCATGGTCCATTATTTTGGCTGCAAAAATTACACATCAAATGAATGAAACAACTCAGCAAGGAAAATACTAGAGATTTCTTCTGTTGTTGACAGGTAAAATGGTATTAGAGAATAAGACTGTTAAGCCTGTGTTCCCCAACCAGGGTTAAGGAGACAAGCTAAACAGAATGTGCAGCATTAGTCAGATAGGCACACAGATAAATGAGTGTGATAAAGCTTGTATGTTTGTTAACATACAGTAAAAATAACAGATACGCTTGTGCTATCAAAATATAGTTTATTCCATTTAGAGTTTATAGCATAGTCAAAATAACAGTCCATTAATCATGTATCGTTTAGTCAGTCCATTCAAGGATATTCAGTTAGCAAAGTCCGTGTAAAATATCCAGTGTCAGTTCACTTACAAATAAATCAGTCCTTTATCTCTCTCCCGTTCCAGTAGGGAAAAACGCAGTCTTCATCCAGTAATTAGGGATCATCAAGCCAGAGAGAGCAAGCTGCGGTACCTTGCTTCTTTTATGGTGCTTTTACAACCACTCCCTTAATTACAGTCCTACAGTTAAAGTTGCAGACCCTTTAAGTAATAAACTATGATAACATATTTATTATTTTACCTAAACCAGTTAGGGTAAACAATGTTATCCCTAACATTCTCCCCTTAATAATACTATAACTTATATAGGTAATAATAATACTATAACTATATTTACATCTTTAAATCATATTTGTTACAACTCTCTTTAAACTTAATTACTTCTTGAGCTTTTGTAAATTGGTCTGCAATGTTTTCTTCTGTCATGCAGTATTCCAATTTAATTAGCCCATTCTTTACAGATTCTCTAACATTTAAGTATCTTAAATCAGTATGCTTTAATCTAGTTTTTACAGCTATATTAGTAACTAACTTTATGGCTGCTTGGTTGTCCTAGTGCACAATAATGGATTCTTTAACAGTTACACCCATGTCTAATAATAACTGTTTGTACAAAATTAAGTCAGTGTATAGTAATGACAGACATGAAAATTCCGCTTCCATTGTGGACAAGCTGATATGCTGTTGTCTGATTGACCTCCACCCTATTAGTGTCTTACCAAATAATACAGCCATTCCTGATGTTGATTTTCTAGTGTTTATGTCAGTTGCAAAACTTGCATCTGCATAGGCACTAAGACTCAAATCACCCTTTGGTTCTATATACAATGCATGGTTCATTGTTCCTTTAAGATATCTTGAAATTCTCTTTAATGATTGCCAATGATATTGATGTGGATTTGAATTAAAACGTGCCAGCTGATTAACACTATAAGCTATATCTGGTTTTGGCCAATTGCTTATATACGATAAGCTACCAATCAAAGATTGATATATGGACTTATCAAATTTGAGACTTTGATCATCAGTTTGGCAAGCTTCCTGACTCATTGGAGTCTTTGCCGGTTTACAAAGTTCCATTTTATACGTTTTAATTAATTGGCAAATGTTATCTTCTTGAGATATCTTAAATCCATTTTTTGTTTTGTTAATTGTCAATCCTAGATACTTTTTAATTTCACCTAAATGCTTTAATTTTATCTTTTTGGCTAATAATGATATAATCTCATTAGCTTCATTATTAGTCTTAGTTATCAAAGCAATATCATCTGTAAATAATAACAATAATGACACCGTTCCATTATTTTCTCTTTTAAACACACATGGATCTGCCAAACCAGATTTAAAACCTATATTGTTTAATTCTTTTACAATATATTGGTTCCACTCAAAACCAGATTGTTTCAACCCATAAAGACTTCTTTTTAGTTTCCAACAATCATTACAATTTACTTTATTGTCTTTTATAATAACTGGCTTTTTCAAATATATAGTGTGCTGCAATGGTGCATGCAGATAAGCAGTTTCTACATCTAAATGGTTAATGACATAGTTTTTCTTAGCTGCCCACACTAAAGCTGCTCTCAAAGATGTTGCTTTAAGACTTGGTGCGAAAACTTCATCGTAATAAGATGCAGTTTGATTAAATCCTTGAGCTACTAACCTAGCTTTATGGGTAACAGTCCCATCATTTCCAGTTTTTACTTTAAATATCCATTTGCACCCAATGGATTTTTCTCCTGGAGGTAATTTAGCATCTTCATATACTTTCATTACCTTTAATGAATTTAGTTCTTTTTCCATTGCCTTTTGCCAATTCTCCTGATCCTTAGCAGGATACATCTTAAGTTCATCTACACTAGTTGGAACATTAGTTACTTGGCAAAATTTACTTGCTTGATACCTATCAGGTGGTCTAGTTACACGTGTAGTACGTCTAGGTATTACAGGACTTACAGGTGGACTTTCATTTATTCACTGTTCTTGATTATCTAACTCTTCCTGATCAACTGTTTCCTCTTGTTCTGGTCCTATTTGTTCTTTGTGGACTTCTTCTTTAATTGGACTCTTCTTATAACTAGTCTGTTCTTTCTGCCTTTTGTAGGGTTCAATAATTACTTCATTATTTAAATCTTGCTCTAATCTATTCCATCCTACATGTTCTAGGAATTTAGCACTGGCACTGGTGTAAACTCTAGATGTTCCTGGTTCCCAGAATCTATTAGATCTGTGATTAGATTCATATCCTACAAAAAATAATCTTTTAGCTTTATGCTGTCCTTTGTGTCTGAGTTGTGTAGGGATATGCACCCATGCTGGTGCTCCAAATGTGTGCATGTAACTTAAATCAGGTTTTGTACCATGCCATAGTGTGAATGGTGATTCACCTGTTGTTGAATTAACAACATTATTTAATATATGATTACCACACATTATTGCTTCTCCCCATAAATTGTCAGGTAATCCTGAATCAGACAACATAGTACCTGCCATTGACTGCAGTGTTTGGCCTCGTCTCTCTATAAAGGCATTATGTTGTGGCCAATATGGTGCAGACTTTTTATGTTGAATACCTAACATTTTAAGTCTGTTCTGGAATTTATTATTTATAAATTCCGCACCATTATCTGTTATAAGAGTTACTAATTTCTTTTTAGTTTTTCTTTCAGCAAATTTTATCCAATTAAAGATATTTAGATACATTTCAGTTTTGCTCTTCATTAAATAGCAAAACCCATATCTAGAATAGTGGTCCATTATACTTAATATGTATCGAGCTCCTCCTACACTTGGTTTTTTCGGACCTATTAAATCAGCAAATATTACTTCTAAAGGCTCTTTGGTAGTAAATCCATCAACTCTATTAGCCGGTATGACCCTGCTTTTGCTTTGATTACAGGCAAAGCATTGCAAATACTTATTACAAGGTTTCAAACTTATTCCTTTAGATAATTGAACAGTTCTCTTAAGCATTTTAAAATTTAAATGCCCTAGCCTTCGGTGTAACAAGTGAATACATTCATCATGAGGTTTCTTATTATCATAAACCGTGTTAGCCACCTCTAAACCATTATCATTTAACACATATAATTCACCTCTTAAAGATGCAGTAATTTTCTTATCTTCTTTTTCAATTATGCAGTTATCTCCTTTAAAGGTAACTACATATCCTAGTTTAACCAAAATTCTAACTGAAATTAAATTAAACTTAAGTTGTGGTACATATAACATTTTTACATTCTCTTTTATGAAAGAACAAAATGCTATACCTTGACCTTTAGCTTTCAGTTTCCAGCCATTGGCTAACGATATCTGCTGTGTACTCTGGGACATTTTAATAAAAATTTTGTTATCATTTGTTATACAGTGGGATGCTCCACTGTCAACCACCCATAAATTATTTTTTACAGCTCCGTTAATATACATGGATAACTCTAAATTTTTATTTATCTTTTGATGACTTTTAGTATTCTGGCCAGCATTCTGGCGCTTTGCTTTTTTACAAAATCTTGCCAAATGTCCTCTTCCTCCACAATTAAAACACTTTTTAATTGCGTATGCAGTAGGAGATTCAATATCTTCTTTTTGAGGTTGCTCCCTCCTTAACTGATCTCTTTCAAGTCTTCTTCTTGCCTCTTCAATCAATCTGCCAGTTATATCAGTTAAAGTTAAACTTTCCTTAGGCAAAACTTCAAGGGAAGTGACGTAGTTATCATAACTTTCATCTAGTGAAGATAGAATTATGTAGACTTGGTGTAGTTCAGAGAAAATAAGCTCTTTCTCGTGCAGTTCTTGAAAAATGCTTTTTATAGAATTCAAATGACTCAGCATATCACCATTCGTCTGGAGATGTGTCCTGAAAAGCTTTCGTGTTAGATTTATGTGAGCACCAACATTATCTCGGACATAAATCCTCTTCAGCTTCTGCCAACACCCAACAGCCTTTTGCTCTCCACGGATATGAACAAGTTGCTGGTCAGTTAATGTTAATCCTATTATGCAAATAGCTTGTTCATTCTTCTGTTTAAATTCTTTTATTTTTTGTTTATCTTCCCCAATCTCTGGATCCCATTCCTCTACGTTTGGTGGATTTTCAATTATGTTCCATAGACCTTCTCTTCGTAGAAGTAGACTACATTTCATAGACCATGATACATAGTTTGTTCCATCCAGCTTGGATATAAGGGACAAACTTTGTAGATTGACTTGTGCCATGTTTTCTTATATGGATATAAAACTATAATTAATAAAACACAGCTGTCTGTTTGCTGTAATGTTTAACAACACAAACTCTCACTTTTTACATAAATCTGTTTAATCCTAGTTAAACTGACTTTGCAGCCTCTGGGCCCATAACCAGTGTTAAGTCTGGGCCCATAACCAGTGTTATGCCTGTGTTCCCCAACCAGGGTTAAGGAGGCAAGCTAAACAGAATGTGCAGCGTTAGTCAGATAGGCACACAGATAAATGAGTGAGATAAGCTTGTATGTTTGTTAACATACAGTAAAAATAACAGATACGCTTGTGCTATCAAAATATAGTTTATTCCATTTAGAGTTTATAGCATAGTCAAAATAACAGTCCATTAATCATGTATCGTTTAGTCAGTCCATTCAAGGATATTCAGTTAGCAAAGTCCGTGTAGAATATCCAGTGTCAGTTCACTTACAAATAAGTCAGTCCTTTATCTCTCTCCCGTTCCAGTAGGGAAAAACGCAGTCTTCATCCAGTAATTAGGGATCATCAAGCCAGAGAGAGCAAGCTGCAGTACCTTGCTTCTTTTATGGTGCTTTTACAACTACTCCCTTAATTACAATCCTACAGTTAAAGTTGCAGACCCTTTAAGTAATAAACTATGATAACATATTTATTATTTTACCTAAACCAGTTAGGGTAAACAATATTATCCCTAACATTGACCATAAAATAAATCCATTTATTAAACTAGCAATTTAATTAGCCACCAAAAGATTAGAAACCTTTGAGAACTTCTATCTCTACCAATATTTTCAGTGACTGAATATTTTCTGTCGTATCCAAACAATGTTTTGTCTAGGTAACAATGTAGGAAATAAACTATCAACAAATCAATCATATGCCATTTTTCATTTACCCACTCTCTTCCTACACAAATTAGGAATCCAAAATATTATGTTGCTGTTCCTGAAGTGCAAGGGAAGAAATAATTAATTTAAATTATATTTACATATTTGTATCATTAGCAGCAATATGTTTGAATTCTGCAGGTAAAAATCCAGTGACAGCACACAACTGTGCAAGTACTTGAGTGAATTAGACGCAAATTAAGCACATCAGCTTTCAGTCCCTTAGTATATATGCACAGCCAAAATGTTTTTTCCCAATTGCCATGAAAAAGTTGAAATTGACTCAGGTAAATGGTTTCAACTATTCTTTATTCCATAATCCAAACTCTACATGTATGACTTAACAGACTCTTGTAAATAATAAAATTAATGAATATGGCCTGGGCATAATTTTTGCTACCCTTCGAAATTAAAAGACATTATTGGATTTTAATGAATTCTCAAGCAGACAATTTACTTTAATTGCTACCACAGGTATCTTCAATCTAATCATCAGATACTCAGCCTGCTTGAATGGAGAAAAATATTGAAGTATCAATAGAGGAAAGTATTCGTAGCTCAGAGTTGAAATGAGGCATCCTTGGTGCTTTTTGAGCTTCTTGTTTTCTTGCAGATGTTTCATTACCCAAACTAGGTAACATCATTGGTGCTGGTAGGAGGTGGGGTTTGTTCTCATTTATATTCTAGTGGTTTGCCCTGTCAGTGTTGGTAGGAATTCCTGGAAGCCTGGCACTCTGGCAAATTGATCATCAACAAGCACATAGACATAAACAACATTTACTACCATTCAAAAGAGACAATCAACAAGCCAAAAGGGGAACAAAAAGAGCTAAACAACTTCCACCAGCAATCAACACCCAGAGGACCAGAGATAGCATATAAGTGATGCTTGAGCAGGGTACACAGTATTGTCTGGGACAATACACATCCTTTTCACAACCTGTTTTCATTGTTACCTTCTGGGAGGACGCTTTTTGTTATCCAAAGCAGAACATCCAGATTCAGACACAGTTTTCTTCCATATAGCACCAATCTTGTGAACTCTCAAAGCTTTCTCTTTCCAATATGTATTCAAGATGGATAGTGGTGTGTGTGTGTGTGTAAAATGTATGTATATGTATATGTCAGAGGTGGTATTCAGCAGGTTCTAACCAGTTCTGGAGGACCAATAGCAGAAATTTTGAGTAGTTAGGAGAACCGGCAAATACCACCTCTGGTTGGCCCTGACCCCATCTATTCTCTGCCTCCCGAGTCCCAGCTGATCGGCTGGGTCTTCTTTTGTTGCTCTACACAGGAAAATGGAGCTGGAAAGCAGGTTAGTGGGGTGGGGAGGGAATGGGATTTTGCAGTAACCTTCCCCTGCCAGGCTCATCCACCAAGCCATGCCCACAGAACCGGTAGTAAAAAAAAATTTGAATCCCACCACTGGTATATGTATATGTATTGCAAGCAGGCAACAAGAATATCATTTTTAATGTGCGCCAGTGTGCCCACGATAAAAAAAAATGACAATAAAGGTTATCTATTAACACCAAGATTAATATAAGGCTAATGATCAAGCAGTAAACAATATCCCAATCAAGGAATTGCCAATCAGGCTAACAGTAAGCCCAACTTAGAACTACTCCCACCAACACTGACAGGCAAGCCACTGAAATATACATTGAGAGCAAACCCACTCCCTATTAGTGTCAAACCTGAAGTTGGCCAAATTGTGGCCATTTTTTTTTGAAGCTTTTCTCCAGGTCAGGGGTGTCCAACCTTGGCAACTTTAAGACTTGTGGACTTCAACTCCCAGAATTCCTCAGCCAGCAAAGCTGAAGTCCACAAGTCTTAAAGTTGCCAAGGTTGGACACCCCTGCTCTAGGTAGTTTTCTCACTGACAAAGCCTGGAGCGAAAGGGCCAGGGAGGGGTGTGTGTGTAGAGATAGCTGGGGTGTTGTAACCAAAATAAAATTATTTCCCCTGGGAATCAAGGACGTTGGTGCAGGCGTTCAAAAGGTGAAGATTGAGGTCACCTAGCAACTGGACTACATGCTGATTGGACCATGTGATTAGTGACTCTGGGGGGAAGTGACAACATTTTACTTTTAACGGGGTGTAAAACCGACGGGAACTTCAAGCTGATTTTCTACCAAGAAAATGCCAATTTGATATGTCCCAATAAAATGTTCTTTGAGGAATATGTCTGCCTCAGAGTTCTTATTGAATGGGATGTATTACTTGGAACCCTCAGCACTGATGATGTTACCTAATTTGAGTAATGAAACGTCTGCAAGAAAAACATCCAAGCTTGGAGACCACCAAGGACTGCCCCTCTATATGCAAATATTTTGTATCATTGTGTACAGCACAATTAACAAGCAGAAGAAAAAGAAAAACAGAGAGTTGCCTGTGGAGGAAAAGAAAGTAACAGCCAGGGAGGGCAATCACAATAGCACTTAGACTTATATACCGCTTCACAGTGCTTTACAACCTTCTCTAAGCAGTTTACAACCTTCTCTAAGCAGTTTATAGTCAGCATATTGCCTCCAATAAGCTGGGTCTTCATTTTATCACCCTTGGAAGGATGGAAGCTTAAGCTGAGTCAACCCTGAGCCGGTGAGAATCGAACTGCTCAACTGCAAGCAGACAGCAGTCAGTAGGAATAACCTGCAGTATTGCATTATAATTACTGTGCTGCCCATAGCTCAGGGCAAGACTAAAAAACTATAAAACCATCTCCTTCATGTTCCTGGGACCACGGATGCTAGTATCATCAAGAAGGTTAATATCCATAGCAAACCTCCCTGGGTATGGTTGCAAGAGGAAAATTGAACCCCGGTTTAACAGAAGGACAGCTTGAATGGTAGAGAAAAAACCCAAGAAAACAAATACAGACCAAAATACCTTCTCACCAGCAGTCAACACCCAGATAAGCAGGAGTTAACACCAGGTTTAATACTATACCAATAATCGAGCAGTAAACAACAGTCTGTTCAAAGAACTTCCATGAAGAAAACAACAGTCCCAGCCATACTGACTGAGCAACCCACTGTATACAAACAGAGAGCAAATCCATTCCCTTCAAGCTCTGATGAAGTTGCCTAGTTGAGTCATGAAACATCTGGAAGGAAATGACCAAGCTAAGAGAACATCAAGAATGCCACAGTTCAACACTGAGCTACAGATATTATCTTCTACTGTAGAAGAGAAAAGTAGAAGAAGAGATAGAACCAAAAGAAGTTCAAAACACATCCTAGCTGACTCCCAGATTCAAGCTATAGCAGTATCAAGTCACACCATCTGTTGCTGTCTGACTGAAACTGGCCTCCAGGGTAGAAGACTCCACTTCTGAAAGACAGCCACCCAAAAGCCAGACTGGCATTTATTAAAATGAATGTACAAGCCATAATTCTTCTGGGAGAATGTCCTTTGGACAGAGGGAAAAAATTATCCTGCTGTGAACATGAAGGATAATGCTATATGGTTGATTTGCTGTTCCTGGTACTGGGCGCCTTGAATTTGAGCAAGGCACAATGAAAGCAGATTTTGAAATGAAACAAAATGTTAGAAAACTCTCTCTCTGCTTCATGTCATGTGTCCATCAGCAAGATAATGGCCCAAAACATATCTAAGAGAAGAATATTTGGAAAGCAAATTTGGGACTGTAATGTGTCCTGCTATCTGAAACTAACACATCAATCAATCAATTAGAATCGAGCTGGAAGAGCCCTTGGAGATCTTCTAGTCCAACCCCCTGCTCAATAGAATTTGTATTCTACAAATACAATGAAATTTGAAAGCTACTCCAGCACAGTATCCCAAACACCACATCATAATCACACTACAGAGTATGTAAAAATTAAAATAATTAAAATAATAATTAAAAACCTAGTCTAAAACCTATCTAAAACATATAGTAAGTTTAAAAATGCCACTATATACATAGGGCTAAATCACATATGCATTGTTTTTGATTCAAGACAATTATTGCATTGGAAAAGAAACTGTTTCTCAGTCTATTAATCCTCATTTTAAGACAGCTATAACGCCTCCCTGATGGTAACAGTTCAAAATATGAATGTCCAGGATGAGAATGATCTGTGGAGATTTTTCATGCTCTAGAAAGGAGTCTGGTCTTCACAATCTCTTCCAAAGAAGAAAGAGAGCAACCGATGATTTTTTGTGCTGTGTTTATAACTCTTTAGAGCATCTTCTTATCTGCTACATACCATCCAGCATACCACACCGTTACACAGTATGCCAAAATGCTCTTGATGGTAGAACAGTAAAAAGTAACCAGCTACTTCTCACCCAGACCATTCTTTTTCAGCAACCTCAGAAAGTGCAGGCGCTGTTGGGCCTTCTTTGCAGTGGCCATAATGTTGACTGACCAAGTAAGGTTGTCAGAAATATGAGTTCCTATAAATTTAAAACTATGAACTCTTTCCACACAGTCTCCATTGATATATAGTGGGAGAGGCTCTGCTTTGCATCTTCTGAAGTCTATAATCAATTCTTTGGTCTTTTTGATGTTCAGGGCGAGGTTATGACTCTCGCACCACAAGACCAGTCTGAGAACCTCGGACCTATAGGCCGTTTTGTCTTCTGATATGAGTCCCACCAAGGTGGTGTCATCTGCAAATTTTATTATAGAGTTAGTGGGACAAGAGGGAGTGCAGTCGTAGGTGTAGAGTAAATACAAAAGGGGGCTCAGCACACAACTCTGTGGAGAGCCAGTGCTGAGAGCAAGAGTGGAGGAAAAATAGCTGCCAATCCTAACAGTTTGGGGTCTGTTAGTAAGAAAGTCCTTTATCCAACAGCAGATGTGAGAGGAAAGGCCCATTTCTAGCAACTTCTTAATAAAAGTCCCTACATCGTTTCAGACAAGTGACTGTCCAGTCTCTTCTTAAAAATCTCCAGTGATGAAGCACCAACAACTACTGATGGCAAGCTGTTCTACTGGACAATTGAATCTACAGATGTTTCTGTAGATGGAGGAAAAATACGTCCACAGAAAGAGCTGAAGATCACAGTTGGGAAAAAAAACCTTAAGTTTGGATACCAATCCCAAAAGTGCTTTTTCAAGAGGCAACTGGACTTTCTGTTTTTTCTTTGAAGATGTTTCACTTCTCATCCAAGAAGCTTCTTCTACTTTTGAAAGTCCAGCTGCCTCTTGAAAAAGCATCTTTGGGACAACCATAACCTGGATGACTGGGTATCTCCATAGACATTTAGGGTACCAATCATTATGTCCCCAAAATAAAACTTTAAAAATTAATTTTAAAAAATTATTTTTTTTTAATGTTTAATGAATTTTTATTAAAGCAAGAATTTTATAATCCAAATTATGGTTCTTTGCTCAGCTGTCAGTCCTTACTGCTAACTAACAACAGTAATATTCTGAGCTTTCCCACGGTAAATTACAAAATTAAAGAAAGGACATCTTGTCTTATTTTCTGATTGTAAGAGTCAGATAATAATTGAGAAGAGAAGGAAGCTCATTAAACCCCAGGCTTAAATTTACCTGCCTTTCATCTTCATTTAATAGTAATTTTATTAAAAATTGCAATCACAACATTAAACTAATACAAATAAAAAAAGAAAGAAAAAGAATATAGTAAAGAAAAATAGATATAAGATGAACTCTGCAAATTTAACAAAGTTTTATCTGTGAAATAGATAATTGAATAAAGTAGAATAAAGTATTCAATGGATAATTGAATAAAGTAGAGAAAACCAATAAGAAGATTTTCAGCATTTCATCCCATTATAAATACAAGATTAAGGCATAATATACAGCCTATAGTATACAGATAGTCCTCGTTTATCTGTGGTGGTGCAGAAGTTAGAATGCTGTACTGCAGGTTAACTCACTGCTCACTCCAGGAGTTCTGAACAGCTCAAGGTTGACTCAGTCTTCCCTCCCGAGGTCGGTAAATGAGGATCCAGATTGTTGGCGCAGTATGCTGACTCTGTAAATTGCTTAGAGAGGGCTGTAAAGCACTGTGAAGCAGTATATAAGTCTAAGTGCTATTGCTAAGTGCTATTTAGCAATCAAAACTGTGTATAGTAACTTGGTCAGTAAATGAAGGGATAGCTAAATGAAACTGACTGCTTATGATTTTACTTCAGCTTTCCTTTCCATTGCTGACCTGCAAAAGTTGTAAATGTGAGGATTGGTCGCAAGGTTATTTTGTCATCATCATCATAACTGCTGAACGTCACTAAATGAGGCAGTTGCTGAATGAGGACCTCTATAGACTTCTGGGTTATTAAGACTAGCAAAGTAATTAATTATCAGAACAATACACTAAGAAACTACTGTTAGTATGCTGATATATTCTAATACGTTCATAAATTGATCTTTTTTCTTCTTCTTCTGGTTTTAGCTTCTGCTTGTAATTTAATATTCCAGTCCAAATTCCTGGAGCATCTGCTAAACAAAGCTTTCTTAGAAGAGACTACTATTATTTTTAAATGAAAGGCTTGCACAAAATGGTGTCAGCTCTAATCTTTATAATACTTCTTTTCTTTATTCAAGTTATCAATACAAATGGTAAAGAATACAAGGTGCAAAACCATGAACCTGTAATAGACTTCATTTCTGTTTTATGAGAAACCTTTGATTTTCAAGCTCTGTATCTACAAATTGTCATCTCATCTAGGCCTGTCTTAACTAATCAGAATATAGTTTATTTTGTCAACCATTTCATAGAAAACAAGATATATTATGTCCATTACATTCCCACAATTGACTAAGAAAGTAACCAAAATTTTTTAAAAAGTAAAACAAAGTTAAATTAGCAAGACTAGTTCTTGACACAACCACACTGATAATTATCACTTATTTTTCAAGATGTTTACATATCAATGTCTTTTTAATCTGCTCCAGACTCTTACTAGGTAAAGACTAACTTGTAGTTCGCTGTATTCTCTTTAGCTCCCTGTTTTGAAGACAGGAACTATGTATGTTCTCCAGTAGTGGGATTCAATTTTTTTTCCTTACGCGGGCATGGCGTAAATCATGTGACTGAGTGGGGGTGGCTAGGTCATGTGACTGAGTGGGTGGCTAGGTGGTCATGTGACTGGGTAGGCATGTCCAACTCAACATCACTCACTGTGCCTGGTCCTCCTTTCTCAACATACCTAAAACACCTCTAATTGTACTGCAACTGTTATCACCACGATATCTATAATGCTTCATTTGAATCTCAGGTATGAGGAAATACAATCTAAGCACAAGTGGCATTTACTTGCCATTGTAATTTCATCAAATAATGACTCCATTTCTTTTAGACAGCTGGCAATTAGCTTATCCTCATTCGCCGAGCACATACTGAGCAAAACTACATTTGCTGAAATGCCTGACAGGCTTCGAGTTGGTTTTCATATACAATTCAAGGTGCTGCTAGTAATTTTTAAAGATCTAGTAATTCAGATCTTGCAGTATTTTCCTCCCGTGCTTATCAGCTTACATTTGGATGGAACATATTGGAGAGATGAATATTTTGTGGGAAAATGTACTCTTTAAAAAATCAATTTTAGTGTCTTGCAAACAATCTAGGAGAGCTTATATGTTATTAAATTTGCAAGCTGTCACAATCAACGAGTCAATTGCACAAATCTACAAATTACTTCAGAAATGGGATTTAGGAAAGAGTTGATACAGACTGGAAGAAGCTTGATCTGTCCACTTTTGGTTATTTCTGAGGAGGGTTATGTGGTAAAGACAGTTGTGTCAAACTAAATCATCTTCTTTTGGCATAAACGTATGCATGATCCTTTTCCTGTCTACTTGCAAATATTTTGACTCAGTATTTGGTGGAAGTCACAAAAGCAGAAGGACTAAGCAGAACTTACATAACTGGACACTTGCATAACTGGATAGAAGCATTCCTGTCAAACAGACAACAAATGACCAAAATTGGGAGTGTCCTATCAAATCCTGTACCTGTCAACAGTGGTGTCCCCCAAGGCAGAGTTATAGGACCAACTCTCTTCATACTCTACATAAATGACCTCTGTGATCATATTAAGAGCAACTGTGTTCTTTTTGCTGATGATGTAAAGCTATTCAACACCACCGACAATACTGCTACCCTTCAAAAAGACCTCAACTATGTGTCAGAATGGTCAAGCAAATGGCAACTTCAAATCTCAACAAATAAATGCTCTGTCTTACATATTGGCAAAAAAAAAATCAGAAAATAAAATACAAACTGAATAGTCAAGACCTTGTTGATGATGCAAACTTTGTCAAGGACCTTGGAGTACTCATCTCATATGACCTAAGTGCTAGAGCCCACTGTAACTACATAGACAAAAAGGCATTAAGAGTTGTAAACCTAATCCTGCATAGCTTTTTCTCCGGTAATATCACTTTACTAACAAGAGCGTACAAAATATTTGCTAGACCAATACTTGAATACAGCTCATCAGTCTGGAACCCGCATTACATATCTGATATTAATACAATTGAGAAAGTCCAGAAATATTTCACAAGAGGAGTTCTCCACTCCTCTACTCGTAACAGAATACGTTATGCCACCAGACTTGAAATTTTAGACCTAGACAACCTAGAATTACGCTGCCTTTGGTTCAATCTAAGTATAGTTCATAAAATTATATATTGCAGTGTCCCACCTGTCAATGAATACTTCAGCTTCAATCACAAAACAAGATCACACAATAGATACAAACTCAAGGTAAACTGCACCAAACTTGATTGCAGGAAATACGACTTCAGCAACAGAGTGGTCAATGTCTGGAATACTCTTCCTGACTCTGTGGTTTCTTCCCCAAACCCCAAAAACTTTAACCTTAGACTCTCTACTATTGACCTCACCCCTTTCCTAAGAGGTCTGTAGGGGGCATGTATAATCACACCAATGTGTCTACTGGGCCTGTCCTATATTTCTTTTTTTTCTTATTCGTATCCATTTCTTTTCTTTTTTTTTTTTTTTTGAAACAAATTTTATTGATTTTAAAGACAAACAAACCATCATTAACCATTAAATACATAAAACCTCTTTCCATTATTAATTTTACAAGTCAAGTAGAATATTATTTTATGCAACATAATTCTGTTTTACACCATTTCAATATAAACATATAGATATCTCTTAACAAATTTCTCATTATTTCTCTTTTCGTATTCAATTTCATTGTTATTATTATTATTTTCTGTATTTATCCAGTTTATAATCATCATCTTCATTCCTCTCTGACTTGATTACCATTATTCTCATCCAACTTTCCTCTGAGGTTTTATTAATTCTCAAACAAAACATAGATACACAAAACACAAAAATATAAAACTTCTTTTAAGAAAGTAGTTTGGCCCCTTTTCATTCTTATTTCTATTTTATTTAATTCATTTTAATTTAAATCATTGTATTTGTATTTTTTGTCCATTCTTTCCAAATTATCCATTTATCTCATTCCCTATAGTAAGAGAAAAAAAAAGAATTTCTCCTGAAATCACTAATCAAAGTATGATGCCTTTCTATCCTCCCCCTAAATTAATATTTAAAATAACGCCTGATACCCAATCTGATTCTGCTTAGTACATTCTACCTACTAACCTTTAAAGAGAAAAAATAATAAGTTCATAATAATTAATAAAATTAGATAATAAATCTAAATATTAAATCTTATAACATTTCGATTGTCTATTTCAAAAAACAAGTGCTACAATTTTATTAAATTTTAAAATCTATCATTACTAAACATTTCAATATTTTAATCTTTTATTAATTCTTATAACATTCTAGTTTTCTATTTCTAATACATAATACCATCTTATGTACCTTGCAGAATCTTCTTTTTTAAAGAAATTATACCTTACCCTTTATCCCTAACAAAAAATCTTTCTTTCCCATCTTGTTTCATACCTTTGTGGCTTTTCCCTTCCTTTCTTATCCCCCCTGGCCTTTTTACCCCCCGCCCCTCTACTAACCTCTGCCTTTTTAGCTTTCCCTCTCTGTTGTAATCCTTTCTCTTTTTGCTCAGTAACATTGAGTTGATTTTGCATCTTATTTTTTCCTTTCTTAAGTGTTTTTTTAAGTCTTAAGTCCTTCATTTTCCTTCCTTTCTTTCTCCTTTCTCTCTTAATTAATTTTTTAGATTCACTGAAGATGGCGTTTTCTTCTTCTTTTTCTTCTTCTCCTTCTATTTCCTCCATCTGTTGTTGTGTTTGCTGATAAATAGCAAGCGCCATTTCCAAAGAAAGGAAAGCTTCTTTCACAGCATCCTTACTTTCTTGATATTCCTTTCTAAGTTCATCATCAGATAAAGCCATTCTTTGTTCTTCTTAGAGCAACCAAAATGTTTCAAAAGTTAAAACAATTCCTCAAAGTCCCAGAGACATCAATCAGTCCAAACAATGCACAAAGTTCTCGCTTTCTCTTCCTGGGGTGGTATCAGTAAAAGGGAAAAGAAAAAAAGCCCAATCTGTATTTTACAGCCTTGTTGCAATCAATTTCTAGTCTCAAGATCTTCAAGGCATCTCCTCCAGCAAAATCTTAATATTTTTTTTTTTTGTCCTCTCCCTTCCCACTTATAACAAGAAGCCAAGTTTTTACCTTTTATAAAAAACAACAGGTTTCTCAATGGCCATTTGTTGATTCCATAGGGAAGGAGAGTAAACTTTCCTTTCAGCAGCTCAATTTTGCCGCTTGAAATCCTCCTCTGGAAACCAAGTATTTTTCAAAAAGTCATAGTTCTCAGGATTAAACGCCTCTTAAAGTCCTGGATCAGCCAAAAAACTTTCTCTTGAAAACTTTCTCCCCTCTTCCTCCTGCTCAGTCTTACCCAGCTGCCGGCTTCTTTGTGGTGGCCATTACAGACCGCCGCTCGACTGCCTTGAGAAAAGGGGGTTTTGCCGGCTGGGAAGGGGGTCTGCAACACCCCCAAACCCCTCACCAGCTCCCCTCTATCTTCGGCTGCCTCTGCAGGGCAGCCTTAGCCTCCAAACCCGTCCGGATCGGAGGCACCAAAACGGCTAGCGCGGCAGGGATTGCGCAGGATCACGAAACCCTGCTGCTTGGTGAAGCTGACAAACCGGAAGTTCCCCTTATTCGTATCCATTTCATGTATTCATAACTATGTTTATACTTGTACCTATTATCTTGTAAACAATTGACAAAATAAAATATTTTCAATCAAGTCCTCTTCAACCTTCCCATAAGGCTTTGCTAAATGAATAAACCCTACCAACTCCCTGCCTTCCTTCTCTGTTGCTCTTTACTCTGCAGCAAAGCAAGGATTCTGGAGCTTGATGTCTATGGAGATTCTCAGTCATCCAGGTCATGGTTGTCCCAAAGGTGCTTTTTCAAGAGGCAACTGGACTCTCTGGTTTTTCATCGAAGATGTTTTTCTTCTGATCCAAGAAGGGTTTTCGAAGAAAAATCAGAAAGTCCAGTTGCCTCTTGAAAAAGCACCTTTGGGATTCTGAAACGTGATGAGATGACCAATGAAATGAAGTTTTGTTTTACAAAGTCCTTGTGGGCACATTGTTTGCCTTGGTGTAACTAAGAAAGCACCAACATTTGCTTGGTGAATTATTTGATGAGATTATTGCATGCTACCTAGGGATTCCCAATATGGAAAGTGAGAATGGGAACATTTTAACAGATCTATAAGTTCTTGGGTTATAATTTTCACTGGAGAACCATGGGGCTGGAAAGGGAAATGTAGACAATGGAGTCCAAATCCTTTTCCTCAACAGATTGGAAGCAAATAATAACTCTAGCAAAGTGTAGCCCTTTAGCTCTTTGGGGAATCATTTTCATTCTTGCTCTATGTTAGCTTAGCAAGGCTTGTTGCAAGCCTTGCTGTCCACAGAACCTGTTGGAAGAGGGGAGCAGCAAGTGCGCCCGCAAACGAAACTGGCTCTTTCACTTTGTAGGGATCAGGAGGCTGAGATCCTGCAGGGGCATTGAGGGGATTCTGTTTTCGGGACCAATTCTTGGGCTCTTGAAGGAGGCAGCCTGGGGAGGAAAGGGCTGAGCCCAGATAAGCAGCAGGGCAAATGCCACTAAAGCCCCAGGCGAGCCTTTCCACTGGGCGTACCCCAACCAGCCAGAAATATCGCTACCGATTCACCTGAGCCGGTCAGAACTGGCTGAATCCCACCACTGATGTTCTCCAATTATTTGTCACTTTATCTCTTCTCCAGGATTCCTCAATTCAGACTACTAGTTAGTAACTTTAATACTGTGGGATTCAATTCATCTGGCCCAGATTTAAATTCATTCAAGTAAAGAGGTTACAATCTTGTCCCTTCATCCTGTTCTGAAGTTGGCTAAGAGAACATAACATTGTTTAATCAGACAGGACTAAGTGAGACGGATCAATCTGTTTGTGGTTACCTATTAACATGTGGTATATGAACTTATATATCTTCCTTGTATCTTGAACTTTTTGAAGAAGCTCATTGAATGTTTCTTCGTTTCCTGTGTTCCATCTACAGAACTTAGGTGCACTAGCAATAGAACATTTTAATCTATCCCTCAATTTATGGCCATTCTTTCAGTGATCTTTTGAAATTACAATGGCCTCAACAAAGGAATTTGTGATCTCTACCAGAAGTTATGGCCATCACAATCATGTGATAAAATTCAGGCACATCAATGTGCACTTTTCCTTACAGTCATGGTGGTGTGCAAGAGCCGGGGTGACACAGTGGTTAGAATGCAGCATTGCAGGCTAACTCTGCTGACTGCCAGCAGTTCGATCCTGACTGGCTCAAGGTTGACTCAGCTTTCCGAGGTCGGTGAAATGAGGATAACCCAGATTGCTGGGAGCAATAGGCTGACTCTGTAAACCACTTAGAGAGGAGCTGTAAACCACTGTGAAGCAATGTATAAGTCTAAGTGTTATTGCTATTGCTCTCCCACCTATCTCTCCATCCATCTAGGCCGATCTGCACAGCACCACTCAGCAGTGGCATCTTCAATTGCCCCTTCGTTGCCCAGGTGACCTCCACTACCTCTTGCTGATCTCCAAACCGGCGTCCCTTTCCCTCTACAAGCAGGCCTTCCTGAAAGGGGACGTTTTCCTCTGCAACTGGGCTTCCCTTAGCTTTCTCAAGCATCTGTCCCTTATCTTCTGCAAGATCCCATTGGAAACTGCTCTTCCTCCAACAGGACACATGGCTTGGAGAACAGCAGGAGCCTCATTCTCATGATGCTGGCGTTATTCGTCCAGTGGTTTCTGGCTCTTGACAATTTTGTGGGCCAGGTCCATCCGCGACTTCCAATCTTGCGCTACTTCTTCTTCTTCTTTTTTTTTTTTGTAAATTTTATTTGAGTTTTCACAAAAAGAAAAGAAATACAAATAAAACATCTTTTTTGAAAGCAGCATAATCCCGGGTTATATTTCTTCATACAGACGCAAATTCAGGTTCATGCTCATTTTTATATTCTATTCCATATCTTATTACTATTTTACATTTTCTACATGGCTTCTTCCCTCTTTTAATTTTCTCAATCTTATTTTATTTATTTCATCTCAATTCAAATCATTATATTTATATTTTCTGTCCTGTTTCAATTGTCTATTATCTTTTCTCATTAAACAAAATTTCTCCTGTAGTTACTGATTGGAGTATGACGCCTTTATATCTTTCCCCTAAAGTTATAACACTCAATATAATACATAACTTCCATTCGGATTCTGCTTGGTACATTCTTAAACTACAGACAGTATTCTTTAAAAAAGAAGAAAGAAAAAATTATAAATGTATGTAATTAAAACATTCCATTCCAATTCAATTTTATCATTAATATTAATATTCATTAAAGTCTTAACATTTTTATGCTACTTTTCAATTAAATATCATACTTCTATGGGAACAATTATAAACTTTCCATAGTTAATTCCCCCCCCCCATCACTTATATTTTATAAAACATTGACTAATTAAAATGTTCCTGTTCCTTCCTAATTCAATTTTCTCATTTATTTTATTTCATTTACTTTATTCACAAACATTTCACTAAATTACACTAACTATTTTATCCCTCATTCTAATCATATGTTGTTTCCAATTTTCTAAAGTTATTTCTATTACAAATATAACAATACAATCTTATGTACCTTTACAGAATCCCTTTTTCAGTTAGATTTTCACCCCTTAT
Source organism: Hydrophis major (assembly GCA_033807585.1). Taxonomy (NCBI): domain Eukaryota; kingdom Metazoa; phylum Chordata; class Lepidosauria; order Squamata; family Elapidae; genus Hydrophis; species Hydrophis major. The sequence goes on from CM066331.1 coordinate 8,430,208, forward strand.
CTCTAAATAGGTCCTGTTTCTTTATATCTTGCTCCGGACCTTTGTAACTTCTTTTCCTTTCCTTCTTCCCTCTCTTCTTCTCTCTCCCCTTTTTACCCCCTTGTCTCTCTGCCTCTATTTCTCTCTTCTGTGTTCCCCTTTTCTGTGCTTTCCAGTATTATACTTATTTTTCGAATTATTTTTCTTTTCTTTGTTTTTTTAAGTCTTAAATTCTCCATCCTCTTTCCCCCCTTTCCTTTTTCTTCCCCACATAGAAGTTACTTGTTCATTAAAGATGGCTTCTTCTTTGTCCCAGTCTTCTTGTTTTGCAGTCTCTTCTTCTTGTTTCTCATAGTTCCAAATCTCCATTTCTAAGAATTGAAAAACGAAGCCAAAAGAACCCTTCCCTTCTTGTGCATCTTCTTTGTACTTTTTAAGTTCCATTTTCAATTCATCCAAAAGTGATGCCATTGTAGAAATTTTTAAACAACCACCCGATTGATTTTAATCATTCAAATATAATAACCAAAAATCCAAAAGTTACCAAGTAATCTAAATACATGCAAGCCGTTTCTTTTTCTCTTTCTTTCTTTTTTCACTTTCTCTTCCTGGGGTTACTATTTAGTTGCAAAGTTTCAGTTAAAATGTATATTTTAGAAGTCTTATTGAAATTTTACTTTAGATTCTTTTAAAGTCCAAGCAGTCTCCTCCCTCTTCCAGATCCTGCCTTTATTCTTTTTCTCTCCCTTCCTTCTTATAGAAGAAAAAAATTTTAATGTTCAGAAATCTTTATTGTCCCTTTGGAATTTAGTTATATTTTCAGCTTAATTGCCTATTGATGTCAAAGTGGATTTTTCCAATTTCTTATTTCGGTCTCTTAGTTGTCAATATAAGGAAGGAGAGAGAAGGGGGGGAAAAAAAGCCAAATCTTTCCCTTTTCACTTTCTTTTGCTGCTTCCGACTCTTCTTTGGGAGTGATGTTATTTCTTGTAAAATTTAAATTCCAGGATACCTTAGTTGTTGCTTTTTCAACTTAGACCGGTCAGCCAAAACTTTCACTTCTTATCTTCCTCCTGCATGTTCTTTTCCGGTTGAGTTCTTCTTTGAGGTGGCCATTTCTGACCACAGCTCCTACCACCTTCGGGAAAGGGAGTAATGGCCAGCTAAGGAAGAGAGATGCGGCTCTCCTCGACCCTGCTGACGGTCTCCCCCCTCTTCACCACCTCTACGGGGTGGCTTAGCCCTGAAATCAGCCGGCTCAGGGCGCTCCAGCGGCGAGCCCAGGCAGAAACCGCGCACAATCGCGGATTCCTGTCGCCGAATCCCTTCAAACCAGAAGTCCCAATCTTTCGCTACTTCTTTGGAGTTGTTCTATGCCAGGGGTTCCCAATTGGGGGTGCTTGGAGACAATATTCCAGGGGGTGCGAAAACTTGGGTTTAGAACAGTGGTGGGATTAAAAAAAAAATTACTACCAGTTCTGTGGATGTGGCTTGGTGGATGTGGCAGGGAAAGGATACTGCAAAAATCCCCATTCCCTCCCCACTCCTAGGGGAAGGTTACTGCAAAATCTCATTTCCTCCCCACCCCACTAACCTCCTTTCCAGCTTCATTCTCCTGCGCAGGACGACAAAAGAAGAACCAGCCAATCAGCTGGGACTCAGTAGGCAGGGAATAGATGAGGGCGGGGCAAGTCAGAGGTGGTATTTGCTAGTTCTCCGAACTACTCAAAATTTCCACTACCGGTTCTCCAGAACTGGTCAGAACCTCCTGAATATCACCTCTGGTTTAGAAGTTTCAAAATTAAAGTGTATATGTATATAATTATTTATTTTAAGGGGGTGCAAGAATATGTCAGAAGCATTCTAGGGGGTGCAGGGTATAGAAAAGTTTGGGGACCTCTTTTCTATGCTCTGGCTGGTGTCGGCTTTGATGGTGTCTGGCCATTATATTCTTTGACAGCCATTTACCGCAAACTCTTCCCCAACACAATTGCTTTCTCCAATGAATACCCCTGTGTGTGAATATCCCGTGGCCAAAGTAAGGAAGACGCAGTTTTGTGAGTTTGCTTTCCAGTGACATATCCGCTATAATGCACTCTAACAACCTGACGTTGGAGAAAGATGGAAGACAAAAGAAGGGAACGACAGAGGATGAGATGGTTCAATCATGTCATCAACGCAATGAATCTAAATTTGGGCAGAGTATGGGAGACAGAGGACAAGGGGGCCTGGCATTCTGTGATCCATGTGGTTGTGGAGAGTCAGACACAACTTGATGTCTGGGCAAGACTTCTAGCTGAAAAATACAGGTTGTCTTTGTCTTACGAGGACCAAGAGAGATCCTGCTGAATACAGTCGTGGCGGTCATAAAATGGAACGTCATGTGACCAACTGAATTTTACTTTTTTTTAGCAATCATTAAAAACACTCCAATTGTTAATACCACTTTATAATGCCTTGGTAAGGGCCACGCTTGGAAAACTGCATTCAGTTTGGGTCGCCACTATGTAAAAAAAGGATGTTGAGACTCTAGAAAGAGTACAGAGAAGAGCAACAAAGACAATTAGGGGACTGGAGGCTAAAGCACATAAAGAACAGTTGCTAGAATTGGGTATGTCCAGTTTAATGAAAAGAAGGAGCAGGGGTGACATGATAGCAGTCTTCCAATATCTGAGGGGTTGCCACAAAGAAGCTATTCTCCAAAGGCAGGACGAGAAGGAATGGATGGAAACTAATCAAAAAGAGAACCAACCTAGAACTAAGAAGAAATTTCCTGAGAGTTAGAACAATTAACCAGTGGAACAACTTGCTTCCAGAAGTTGTGAATGTTCCAACACTGGAAGTTTCTAAGAAGAGATTGGACAACTATTTGTCTGAAATGGTATAGGATAGGGTTTCCTGCCTGAGCATTGGTTTGGAAGACCTCCAAGGTCCCTTCCAATTCTGTTATTCTGTTCTGTTATTCTATTAAGTAAACCCATTCTTCACTATGGAGCATTTTTAGCAAAAACTGGAACTAAATGCTTTTTTTTTTTTTTTTGGCAAAAACGTAAATTACAGCCATGCAACCACAAGACACTGCAAATCCTCATAAATGTGGGTTTGATTGGTGAGCACCCAAAATGGGAACATGTAGGGGGGATGGCCCCCAAAACTGAGTTGTAAGTACCTTTTGAGGACTCCATCTAACTTCAAATGGTTGCTAAATGACCAGTCGTAAGTTAATGGCAACCTGTGTTGCATTGCAGACTGCCTGCTACCTCTACAGTATTCTCCAATGTGAAGATCAACTTTAGAAATCCAAGCTATTATTTTTCAGGATAAGGGAAAGAGGAGTTTGTTTGTTTTTAAACCTCATATAATTCATAAAAATCTCAAAACTCTTTGGAATCCCACCTGGAGGGGCCAGTAGAGACTAGATTCGATCTAACTACATTCCAGCTGGACAGAGGGACAAATTAACTACAGTACCCAAGAGGAAACGACTTATCCAACTGCCATTTCTTCCACCATGAAAGGCCAAATGAAAACAAGGACAGCTTTAAAATAGTCTTGCACTGATGATGTTACCTAGTTTGATTGTGAAACGTCTGCAGGAAAACCAGAAAACTCAGAGAGCCCCCAAGGACCCCAACAATTCAATCCCGAGCTACAAATCTGACTGTACAGCTCTGAATGGCTGATTATGTACAGGTAGTCCTCGACCTACAACAGTTCATTTAGTGACCATTCAACGTTACAACAGCATTGAAAAAAGTGACTTATGATTGTTTTCTCACAGTTCCAACCTTTGCCTCATCCCCATGATCATGTGATCAAAATTCAAATGCTAGGTAATTGGTTCATACTTACTACCACTGCAGAGTCCTGGGTGATGTCACCTTTTGCAATCTTCTGATAAGCAGAGTCAATGGGGAAGCCAGATTTATTTGACAACCGGGTTGCTAATTTACCAACTGCAGTGACTGACTTAACAGCGGTGGCAGGAAAGGTCGTAAAATGGGGCAAAGCTCCCTTGACAAATGTCTCACTTAACAAGAGAAATTTTGGACTCAATTGTGGCAGTAAGTTGAGGAATACCCCTGTGTTTATTTCTATTTGAAACTTTGGAGAGGAGCTGAAAGAGTGGAATTCAGTTCGTACAGGGGGTTTGGACTAGAACAATGGTTGCCAATCAGTGGGCCGGGGACCACTGGTGTCCACAAGAAAATTTTGGTGGTCCCCAGAGAAATGTCACTCCCAAAGCAATTAATCCAGGCTGCGTAGGAACACAAGGCTGTGCCACCCACAAGGCTTGCATTACGAATAACATGATGTAGTGAGGGGAGGGGAAAAGGGGTGGAGAGAGGGAACTTGTCCCACTCACCCCACATGGCTGGCCTGGTCACGGGGGCAGGGTGGATGGGAGGGGGCCGCTTCTTTCCGTTACTTCTTTCTTCTGCTTTTGGCTGCATGCAAGGAAAACAGCAAAAGTCTCTGCCAGAAATCAGTCTTTGGGAGCCTAATCCTGCTCCAAGAGGTTGCACCAGCACAACAAATCTCACAAAGTCTCATTTCTGGCAGAGTTTGGGGGAGAGAAAGACAGACTTCTGCTGCTTCTGCTGCTTTCCTTGCATGAAGCCAAAAGTCTCTCCTCTCTCTCTCTCTCCCTGAGAACAGAGCTGGAGAGGATAATCTGCAACCATAACCTGTTAGGAAAAGGGGGTAGGGAATTTTCCCATAGACTTTTGGGGGGATTTTCCCAGGGTCTCTGATCCACGGGATTTAAAATTATGAGTTTGGTGGTCCCTGAGGTCCAAAAGGTTGCCAACTCCTGGACTAGAAGACTTCCAAGGTCCCCGTATTCTATTCTATTAATAAACGGGAACCCAGACTCTGACATCCCCTAAACTCGGCTGAAAAAGTTGCCTTGCCTGGTAACAAAAAGGGAAGCAACCTCTACCTTCATTCAATTCCTCTTTTTCCTCTGAGCAGAATTGCCTTCCCAAATACAAGCACACACACACACACAATCCGAATGTATTTCTGCCTGGGATGCAACAAAGCCAAACGAACAAACCAGTTTTGCGAGGGAAGAACGCACGCAACGATAGGTATATTGGGGAAATTCGGGGGGGGGAGGGGGGGGAGGGGAGGAGAAAGCAGGCAGGAAAGTTTCGTAAGTCGTGGAAGACAAAAACGCGCACCTGAAGCGGAAACGAACCCAAGGCGGGTTGAGAGCCGCAAAAAATTAAGTGGGGAAATCGAAGGCCTCGGAGAGACGCACATTCAGACTTACCTTAACCGAGTTTAAGCGGACCGGTTTCCAAGTCACCGGAGACGCGTTCGCGGCTTTAAATCGAGGAACGGGGTGGATGGGAACGGGGGTTCGCCTCCCGCGGGCGACTTCTCCCGCGTCTCCCGCTCGCCTTATAGCCTGCGCGGGTGGGAAGGCAGGTGAGTTCTTGGGAGTCAGGTTACAGCAACCCGAGGCAGGTAGAAGCGACCTGATTGGGCAAGAAACCCTCCGCGGCTTCCACCCAACATCAGCCTCCATCCAGCCTTCAAGGGCGGACGGGTGGCTTCCAAAAGGGGAAAGGCGATGTTGCAATGCCGTCGCTTGAGGCATGCTGAAGCGAAGCTGGAGTAGCTCGTTCTGCCGGGAGGGGATCCCGCTAGGGAATCCTCGGCGAGGGCGGCAGCGGTTTATGGGGCCGGGAAAACCCCTCTCTACCTCCAGACGGGGGACTGGAGGAGAGCCGGCTGGGCTTTTTTACAAAGAGAAGGAAGGGGAGAGAGAGAGAGAGGAGGGAGGGAAAGAAAGAGGGAGAGAAAAGAAGGAAGGAAAGAAAGAAAGAAAAGAAAGAAAGAAAGGAGGGTGGGAGAGACGGAAGGAAAAAGAAGGGGAGAGAAAGAAAGAAAAAGAAAGGGAAGAAGAGACAGAAATTGGGGAGAGAGAAAGAAAAAGAAAAGGGGAGGGGGAGACAGAAAGAGGGAGAGAGACATAGAAAAAGAAAGGAAAGAAAGAAAGAAAGGAGGGTGGGAGAGACGGAAGGAAAAAGGGGAGAGAAAGAAAAAGAAAGAAAGGAGGGAAGAAGAAAGAAATTGGGAAGAGAGAAAGAAAAGAAAAAAGGGGAGAGAGACAAAGAAAGAAAGAAAGAAAGAAACGGAAGGGCGAGAAACTGGAAAGGGGGAAAGTCTAGGGGACCACGATAGATTGGCGCGTTGCAGAGCCAGAAATCGACCTCACCAACGCGGTTAAAACTTTAGTGCCTCAAAGCAGCCGAAGCCGGCAGGGGAAGGGACTTTTTCTTGGAGCAAGAGAAGAGAGAGCTTGGCTAAAGCTTTCTTTTCTTTGCCGGGGTTGGACGACTTCGCCTTCCGACGTGCTGCTTTGCCTCCCCATCCCTTACAAAAACGCCGAGAATTCAAAGGCATCCCGGGCTCTCAGCTCAACTCAGAAGTGAAGGCGAGCTGCTGACCTCTGTCCGGAATCTCCCTCTGTCCGGAATCTTCTTTCTAGTCGAGCCTCGTCCTGGACGTTCAACTGGCCCGAAGGCTTGCAAGGCAGAAGTCAAGCGCCTGTTAAAACCCGGGCAGGCGAGTGGGGGGAACCCCGAACCGCCCAAGAAAAAGCGGCGGAGGGAGGATCCGCTTTGCCGGAAAGGTTTTCCATTCACTTTTGGCTGGGCGACTTCGGAAGGCGCTCATTGGCTTTTATGGAGAGCGCCTCGTTTGTATCCCAGCCCCGGCTCTCTTAACGTCCCGCCGCCTTTTCCAGCCTGTGGGGTGGAGTGAATGGTGGAGAAGAATGATGGGGTTTGTAGTCCGGCACATCTGGAATGCCCCTCAACCGGTAAGACGGGTGCGGAAGTGTCTCGACCCGTATGTCATAGAGGCCGGCAAGGGTGGATTTGAATGTTAGAGGAAGACAGGCAGGTCCCCTGGCGAATCTATAAACCCCGATCGATCGGGGAAACCAGAGTGCAAATGAAGCCTGCGATGGCTTCACTTTAATGCCTTGACTCGCATGATGGGCAATGCCTGGATTCCCAGGCAATTGGACCTCAAACTGGATAATCCCACGCGGATCCGTGAGAGAATATAAATCTGAGCCAGTTGCATGCGGTTGTGTGAATCCACTATTCTGCTCTTAACCGGGTTTGCATGCAATAAAATTGATTACCTGCCATCAGGTATTTTCTGACTCTTAGCAACCACATGTATTTTCACCTGAATACCATGGTAAACTATATTTAGATAAGCTAGCCTACATTGTACTCATGATTTGAAGAATGTGTACTGTTTCTCAAAGACAATCTCTTTGGAGATTCTCTTTGGAGATTCTCAATCATGCAGGTTGTGGTTGTCCCAAAGATGCTTTTTCAAAAAGCAGAACTGGATTTTCTGTGATTTTGTTTCCCCCTTGAAAACATTTTGCTTCTTATTCAAAAAGCTTCCATTCTGGCTTGTGTCTCTCAACCTCAGCCACTTTAAGATGGGTAGACTTCAACTTCTAAAAATTTCAGGAATTGAGGTCCACCCATTAGGTTGAGAAATGCTACTTACTCTAGAACAAGGGTCTTCAAACTTGACAGCTTTAAGACTTGTGGACTTCAACTCGCGGAATTCCTGAGCTAACATGACTGGAGGAGGAATTCTGGGAGTTGAAGTCCACAAGTCTTAAAAGCTGTCAAGTTTGAAGACCCCTGCTCTAGAAAAAGGAAATTAAGGATACCTGGCAATTAAGATTCATGATGAGATCCTTGACTGAAATTTATGCACCTTCTTAGCCATGATGAGCTATTAAACTAAACCATAAACTATGGCTTACTTAAGGTAACCCCTACTTTCTGAATTTGCACAGGACCCAGACTGTTTAACCAAGCATATCTGCTGGGAGTGCTTGCTCAATCTTTGTCAAATTAAAATGAGATTGGTTAACTATTTGTTTGTTGTGTGACTTGGCAGTCTAACTTCTAACAATCATGTGGTCTGGGCAGGAAGTTTTAAGAGAAGTACAATTTAATCTTTTCATCCTGGAAGATAGGGTTGTTTTTTTTTCATTTTTAAAAATGATCCTTTCCATACACTTAAAGCAATAAATTTGTTGTGAAAAGTCTCTGATGAGAAGTTTGGATCCCTGAAACTTGGAAACTTTGGCTCCAAGACACTGTGCTAATCGGTGTGTTCAATTGGTTTTGGTCTGTATGTGTTGTTTTGTACACACCTGATCTTTGTGGGTTTTTTTTTTTAAAAATAATTTGTTGTTCTGGTTCAGGAACTAAATCTTATCTGACTCTTTGTGACCCCATTGACCATAGCACCAGGGATGGGATTCAATTTTTTTAACAACCAGTTCTGTGGGTGTGGCTTAGTTGGTGGGTGTGGCTTGGTGATCATGTTATTGGCTGGGCGTGGCCAACTCAATATCACTCACATCAAGGCACGCATTTCCTCGCCTGGCCTCTCAGGACTGTGGGGATGCTGCAACAGTCGTAAGCGTGAAAAATGGTCATAAGTCACTTTTTTCAGTGCCACTGTAACTTTGAATGGTCACTCCACACAAGCAAAGTACCAGCAAAGGAGGGGGAAAAATCTCCAGAGAAGTTCCTGAGACAGGAAGTTTAGTCCTGCCAAGAATGCAATAAGGGTTAACAGAGAGGCAGTTTCTGTAAGCAACACCAGAATGTTTCCTTCCTGCCTTCCTTACAGGATTAGCCCAGTAATTCCTTCTAACAACTGGTTCTCTGAACTGCTTAGAATGTTAACAACTGGTTCTAGTGAATAGGTGCAAACTGGTAGAATCCCACCCCCGCGTAGCACTCCAGACCCCTTGTCCTCCATTGTTTCTGGAGTTTGCCAGAGTTCATGTTCCAATAAAGGAGAATATTTGCAGCTCAGGGTTGACATGAAGGGTCCTTGGTGCTCTCTGAGCTTGCTAATTTTCTTGCAGATGGTATTAGAGATTCTTTGGTCAGGCTGTTTACTGATGGCTTTTTGGCAGTTTCCTGACTGTGGTATTGCTTATTTGACTTTGTCTGAAGTTGATCTTAGATCTGTGCTGATCTGAGTGCCGATTACCGGTGTGGATATACTGGAGTCTTTTTCTCTTTTGGGTTGCTTGATTGTCTCTTTTGCATAGTAGATTATGCATCAAGAAACTGCCAAAGAGCCATTAATAAACAGCCCAACTAAAGAATCTCTAAAACCACCATGACCCACACAGACAAACAAGACACCAGAGTAGAAAATGACAGCAAACAGCACTCCTTACTGGCATTGAGGATGTTGCCTAGTTAGGGTCATGAAATGTTTGCAAGAAAACAAGGAAGTTCAGAGAGTCCCAAGGACCCCTCAAATTCATGTTCATTGCACCAATGACTCTATCTCAGGGGTGTCAAACTCAAGGCCCGTGGGATCCAGCTCATGGGGTACTTAAATCTGGCCCTTTAGGGATGTCCTGGAAATAGCAAAGGACTGGCCCATGGTGCCTCTGGCAACCAAAATGGGGTGCTGGGGGGATGTGTGGCCGCTCCCTGTACCCTGTTTTCAGCCTGGATGGCCTCCTACAGCACTTTTCCAGATAAAATGGGGCACGGGGAAGCCTTGTGTGCAGAGGTGGTCTTCAGCAGGTTCTGACCAGTTCTGGAGAACCGGTAGCGGAAATTTTGAGTAGTTCGGAGACCCAGCAAATCCCACCTCTGACTGGCCCCACCCCCATCTATTCTCTGCCTCCCATTGAGTCCCAGCTGATTGGCTGGCTTTTCTTTGGTTGCCTTGCACAAGAGAACGGAGCTGGAAAGCAGGTTAGTGGGATGAGGAGGGAATGGAGATTTTACAGTATCCTTCCCTGCCATCCACCAAGCCATGCCCACCAAGTCACGTCATGCCCACCAAGCCACACCCACAGAATGGGTAGTAAAAAATTTTGAATCCTACCACTGCCCTCTGCTCCCTGTTTTGGCTGGCAGGGTGCTGTAGGAGGCTGTCCAGGCCAAAAATGGGATGCGGGTGGCCTCACAAGGCTCTCCTGCACCCCATTTGGCCGGCAGGGTGCTGTCATCTCCTCCCTCCTCCTCCCACCAGCCAGCCCGGGAGGACAACTGCAATGCTAATCCAACCCTGCTCTATCTAACCATCTCATCCCTTGCCCTCCCCTTCTCTTTTTGCCTTCCATCTTTCCCAACATCAGGGTCTTTACCAAGGAGTCCTCTTTTCCCATTAGGTGCCCAAAGTTTTTGACCTTCAGATTCTGTTTCTGCCCTTGCAAAGAATAGCCAGGGTTGGTTTTTTTTTGAGATGGACTGATTTGATCTCCTTACAGTCCAAGGGATTTTCAAGAACCTTCCACAAACACCACAATTCAAAAGCATCTATACTTTGGCGACCAATCTTTCTTATAGTCCAGCTCTCACAGCCCTCCATTACCACCAGGTTTCTAAACCTGGTTTATAATAAAGCGAACTCAACCAGAGGTGGTATTCAGCAGGTCCTGACCCGTTCTGGGGAACCGGTAGTGGAAATTTTGAGTAGTTTGGAGAACCGGCAAAGACCACCTGTGACTGGCCCCACCTCACCTATTCTCTTCCTCCTGAGTCCAACCTGATCGGCTGGGTCTTCTTTTGTTGCCCTGCACAGGAGAACAGAGCTGGAAAGCAGGTTAGTGGGGTGGGGAGGGAATGGGGATTTTTTTTTTTTGAAAATTTTATTGATTTTTAAAAACAAACATAAACAAACAAAACATAGAACATAAAAACATAAAACATCTTTTTTTGAAAGCAGCCTGATCCCGGTTACATCTCTTCGTGCAGACACAAATTCAAATTCATGCTCATTTTTATATTCCATTCCATATCTTATTACCATTCTACATTTTCTATATAACCTCCCCTCTTTCAACTTTCTTAATTTTATTTTATTTATTTCATCTGAATTCAAATCATCATACTTATATTCTTTGTCTCTCCTGTTTCAGCTGTCTATTATCTTTTCTCATTAAGCAAAATTTCTCCTGTGATCATTGATTGGAGTATGACGCCTTTATATCTTTCCCCTAAAATTATAACACTTAATATAATACATAACTTCCGTTCGGATTCTGCTTGGTACATTCTAAAACTACACAATGTATTTTAAAAAGAAAAAAATATAGATTTATAACATAATTAAACAACAATCCATACCAATTCGATTCTATCATTAATATTAATATTCATTTAAATCTTGAACATTTTACACATTACTTTTTAAATAGGTATCATATTTCTATGGAAACACTTAGAAACTTTCCATAATTACTTCCCTCTCACTTCACTTATATTTTATAAAACGTTGAGTAGTTAAAATGTTCCCATTCCTTCCTAGTGCAAATCTCTCATTTATTTCATTTCGTTTATTTTGTTCACAAAAGTTTCACTAAATTACACTAACTATTTTATTCCACTTTTTAATCATATGTTGTTTCCAATTTTCTAACATTATTTCTATTACAAATATAACAATACAATCTTATGTATCTTTACAGAATCCCTTTTTCAGTTAAATTTTCACGCATTATCTCTGAATAAATCCTGTTTCTTTACATCTTGCTCCAAACCTTTGTAACTTCTATTCCTTTCCTTTTTCCCTTTCTTCTCTCTCCCCTTTTTACCCCCCTGTCTCTCCACCTCCATTTCCCTCTTCTGTATTCCCCTTTTCTGTTGCTTTCCAACATTATATCCCCTTTTCACATTATTTTTCCCTTTTTTGGCTGTTTTTTTAGGTCTTAAATTCTCCATTCTCTTTCCCTGCTTTCCTTTTCTTCCCCAGATAGAATTACTTGTTCATTAAAAATGGCTTCTTCTTTGTCCCAATCTTCTTGTTGTGCAGTCTTTTCTTGTTGTTTTTTGTAGACACCAATCACCATTTCTAAGAATTGAAAAATGGAGCCAAAGGAGCCCTTCCCTTCTTGTTCCTCTTCTTTATATTTTTTAAATTCAATTTTCAGTTCATCCAGTTCATTCAGTTCATCCAGAGGTAATGCCATAGTAGAGTTTTTTTTTTTAAACAACCACCCAATTGTTTTTAGTCATTCAAATATGATTTCCCAAAGTCCCAAAATCACCAAGCAATCCAAATACACACAAGCTATTTCTTTTAACACTTTCTTCTTTTTTCACTTTCTCTTATTGGGGTTACTATTTAGTTGCAAAGTTCCAGTTAAAATGTATCCTTTAGAAGTCTTGTTAAAATTTAACTTTAAATTCTTTTAAATTCCAAGCAGTCTCCTCCTTCCAAGTCCTGCCCTTATTCTTTTCCTCTGCATTCCCACTTATAGCAAAAAAAAGGATTTCTTAGTGTTCAGAAATCTTTATTGTCTCTTTGGCATTTAATTATATTTCCAGCTTAATTACCTGTTGGTGCCAAAGTGGATTTTTCCGATTTCTTTATTCAGATCTTCTCGTTATCAGCATGAGGAAGGAGAGTGAAGAAAAAAAACCACTTTCCCTTTTCACTTTCGTTCACTGCTTCCAACTCTTCTTTGGGAGCGATGTATCTTTTGCAAAATTTAAATTCCAGGATACCTTGGTTGTTACTTTTTGTCCCGGTAGCCAAAAACTTTCACTTAACTTCCTCCTGCACTTTCTTTTCCGGCTGAGTGCTTCTTTGAGGCAGCCATTTCTGACCGCCGCTCTTACCGCCTTTGGGAAAGGGAGTTTAGCTAGCTGAGGAGGAGAGGTGCGGCTCCTCTCAAACCCTGCTGAGTCTCCCCCATCTTCACCACCTCTACGAAGTGGCTTAGCCCCGAAGCCAGCTGGCTCGGGATACTCCAGCGGCGAGCCCAGGCAGAAACCGCGCACGATCGTGGATTCCTGCCTGCCTCCAAAGCCCTGCAAACCCGAACCTCAGGGAATGGGGATTTTGCAGTATCCTTCCCCTGCCATGCCCACCAAGCCTCACCCACAAAACTTGTAGTAAAAAAAATTGAATCCCACCACTGAACTCAACCTAGCACAGTGTACAGCAACCCAGTTAATGGTGCCATAACACATGAATGTCGTCCTTATGTTCACTTGAGTAACGATGGGAATAGATTTAAGAGTAAGAAACTTTCCTAGTGTGAAAAAAGTCTCCTCAGAGTAAAAATACCTTGCTGCTAGGTAACTACTCCTTTTAGGCCTATTGTAGTTTGTTTGGATTTATTATGTTATGTGAAGCAGCTTGTTCTAGTTTATTTGATAAGCCACTGTGAAAAGTCATGACTTCACACTCTGATTCGTAGGGCCACTACTTGTATGAATGTTTCAAGAGCGATCATATTTGTTATCTCTCAGTGTCTTTGTTACTCAGGTATTCTATAACTATGCATAAGATATCTGCATTCCTGGCAGGAAGTAGGAAGGGAAAAAAAATATTTTTTTTGGCAGTCTAAAGCAAGCAAACATTTGCAGGGTGGGGTATATTTTATTGATTGTTTTTTTGACTCTTGGCAGTATCATGGCAATTAATCCTATTGAAAACAAAACCCTAATAGTAAGTTGTTAGAAACAGAATTATTGCTTTTGCTTTTAGTGAAGCAAAATACCTTTTTTTAAAAAAAATAACATTAAAACAGCTTAGAAAGGATAGCCTCTAAAACATGCGTGTCCAACTTTTTGGCTTGTCTGGGCCACTTGGAGCAAAGAGGAATTGTCTTGGGCTGCATATAAAATATATAATATAGTAAATGTATCATTGTTGCCATCATCATGATCATTTTAGCCATTGCCTATCCACTGAAGGATGAAGGATGATCCCTTGAAGAGCCTCCGGAAGCTCCAGTTGGTGCAAAATGCAGCAGCCCACATGGTTTTGTGCCGATCCCGGTGTGCACATGTATCATCTTTCCTGCAAGAACTGCATTGGTTGCCAATTTGCTTCCGGTGCAATCAAAGGTGCTGGTTGTCACCTTTAAAGCCCTTCATGGCTTGGGACCAGCTTATCTGAGGGAACGTATCTTGTCGATCACATCTACCAGACCCATCAGAGCGGGGAGACAGGGAATGTTGCAGGTCCCATCTCTAAGGGAGATACACCTGGTGGGACCCAGAAGAAGGGCCTTCTCCGTGTTGGCTCCCTGTCTTTCTTTTCTTTTCTTTTCTTTTCTTTTCTTTTCTTTTCTTTTCTTTTCTTTTCTTTTCTTTTCTTTTCTTTTCTTTTCTTTTCTTTTCTTTCTTCAGTCTGTTCTCGTATTTTAAAATATTAATGAGAAAGTAGAAAAAAGAAAAATGCTGTGTTTTTTACTTTAGGTAAAAGTAAAGGTAAAGGTTCCCCTCGTACATATGTTAGTCGTTTCTGGCTCTAGGGCCCAGTGCTCATCTCTGTTTCAAAGCCAAAGAGCCAGTGCTGTCCGAAGACATCTCCGTGATCATGAGGCTGGCATGATTAAACGTTGAAGGCGCACGGAACGCTGTTCCCTTCCCACCAAACTGGTCCCTATTTTTCCACTTGCATTTTTACATGCTTTTGAACTGCTAGGTTGGCAGAAGCTGAGACAAGTAACGGGAGCTCATTCCATTACACGGTGCTAGGGATTCGAACCGCTGAACCTCCGACCTTTCTGAACCGCCTGTCGACAAGCTCAGCATCCCTAGTGGGAATATAATGTTCATTTTCTCTCTAATTTTCTTCTTGAATCCTCCTGTGTTCTTTCCAGTGAAGTCAATGGCCCAGTAATCAAGAATTTTGAGGGAAAACCTGAAACACTGGAATAACTCTTAGCATAATATTTTAACAGATTAGCTTTGCTGCCTCAAGGGAGCAATACAAATCTGCCTGATCATTTAAAATATTTAACTGTATCATAGGTGGAGCTATAGGGTTTCTCTCCATATGCGCAGGTAGTTCTCAACTTACAACCACAATTGAGCCCAACATTTTTGTTGCTAAGTGAGAAAGTTGTGAGGTTTTTCATCCCATTTCATGACTTTTCTTGCAACAGTTGTTAAGTGAATCACTGCCCTTGTTAAATTAGTAACATGGTTATTAAATGAATCTGGATTTGCCATTGATTTCACTCATCAGGAAGTCACAAAACTGACTCCGAGACAATGCAACCGTCATAAATATGAGGCGGTTACCAAGTGCCTGAATTTTGATTGTGTGACCATGGGGATTCTGCAACGGTCCGTAAGTGGGGGAAATGATCATAAGTCACTTTTTCAGTTCCATTGTAATAGTCACTAAATGAATTGTTGCAAGGTAGTCCTCAACCTATGACAACAATTAAGCCCAAAATTTCTGTTGTCAAGTGAGGTATTTTTTAAACGAGTTTTGCCCCCATTTTACCATCTTTCTTGTCAGAGTTGTTACAACTCCCTTTAAACTTAATTACTCCTTGAGCTTTTGTAAATTGGTCTGCAATGTTTTCTTCTGTCATGCAGTATTCCAATTTAATTAGCCCATTCTTTACAGATTCTCTAACATTTAAGTATCTTAAATCAGTATGCTTTGATCTAATTTTTACAGCAATATTAGTAGCTAACTTTATGGCTGCCTGATTGTCCTCGTACACAATAATGGAATCTTTAACAGTTATACCCATGTCTAATAATAACTGTTTGTAAAAAATTAAGTCAGTGCATAGTAATGACAGACATGAAAATTCCGCTTCCATCGTGGACAAGCTAATATGCTGTTGTCTGATTGACCTCCACCCTATTAGTGTCTTACCAAATAATATAGCCATCCCAGATGTTGATTTTCTAGTGTTTATGTCAGTTGCAAAACTTGCATCTGCATAGGCACTAAGACTCAAATCACCCTTTGGTTCTATATACAATGCATGGTTCATTGTTCCTTTAAGATATCTTAAAATTCTCTTTAATGATTGCCAATGACATTGATGTGGATCTGAATTAAAACGTGCTAGCTGATTAACACTATAAGCTATATCTGGCCTTGACCAATTGCTTATATATGATAAGCTACCAATCAAAGATTGATATATGGACTTATCAAATTTGGGACTTTGATCATCAGTTTGGCAAACTTCCTGACTCATTGGAATCTTTGCCATTTTACAAAGTTCCATTTTGTACGTTTTAATTAATTGGCAAATTTTATCTTCTTGAGATATCTTAAATCCATTTTTTGTTTTGTTAATTGTCAATCCTAGATACTTTTTAATTTAACCTAAATGCTTTAATTTTATCTTTTTGGCTAATAATGATATAATCTCATTAGCTTCATTATTAGTCTTAGTTATCAAAGCAATATCATCTGTAAATAATAACAATAATGACACCGTTCCATTATTTTCTCTTTTAAACACACATGGATCTGCTAAACCAGATTTAAAACCTATATTGTTTAACTCTTTCACAATATATTGGTTCCACTCAAAGCCAGATTGTTTCAACCCGTAAAGACTCTTTTTGAGTTTCCAACAATCATTACTATTTAATTTATTGTCTTTTATAACTACTGGCTTTTGTAAATATATAGTGTGCTGTAAAGGTGCATGCAGATAAGCAGTTTCTACATCTAAATGGTTAATGACATAGTTTTTCTTAGCTGCCCACACTAAAGCTGCTCTCAAAGATGTTGCTTTAACACTTGGTGCAAAAACTTCATCGTAATCAGATGCAGTTTGATTAAATCCTTGAGCTACCAACCTAGCCTTATGGGTAACAGTCCCATCATTGCCAGTTTTTACTTTAAATATCCATTTGCACCCAATGGATTTTTCTCCTGGAGGTAATTTAGCATCTTCATATACTTTCATTACCTTTAATGAATTTAGTTCTTTTTCCATTGCCTTTTGCCAATTCTCCTGATCCTTAGCAGGATACATCCTAAGTTCATCTACACTAGTTGGAACTTTAGTTACTTGGCAAACTATACTTGCTTGATACCTATCAGGTGGTCTAGTTATACCTGTAGTACGTCTAGGTATTACAGGACTTACAGGTGGAGTTTCATTTATTAACTGTTCTTGATTATCTAACTCTTCCTGATCAATTGTTTCCTCTTGTTCTGGTCCTATTTGCTCTTCGTGGACTTCTTCTTTAATTGGACTCTTCTTATAACTAGTCTGATCTTTTTGCCTTTTGTAGGATTCAATAATTACATCATTATTTAAATCTTGCTCTAATCTATTCCATCCTACATGTTCTAGGAATTTTGCACTAGCACTGGTGTAAATTCTAGATGTACCTGGTTCCCAGAATCTATAAGATCTGTGATTAGATTCAAATCCTACAAAAAATAATCTTTTAGCTCTATGCTATCCTTTTTGTTTGAGTTGTGAAGGGATATGCACCCATGCTGGTGTTCCAAATGTGTGCATGTAACTTAAATCAGGTTTTGTACCATGCCACAGTGTGAATGGTAATTCACCTGTTGTTGAATTAACAACATTATTTAATATATGATTACCAGACATTATTGCTTCTCCCCATAAATTGTCAGGTAATCCTGAATCAGACAACATAGTACATGCCATTGACTGCAGTGTTTGGCCTGGTCTCTCTATAAAGGCATTATGTTGTGGCCAATATGGTGCAGACTTTTTATGTTGAATACCTAACATTTTAAGTCTGTTCTGGAATTTATTATTTATAAATTCCGCACCATTATCTGTTATAAGAGTTACTAATTTCTTTTTAGTTTTTCTTTCAGCAAATTTTATCCAATTAAAGATATTTAGATACATTTCAGTTTTGCTCTTCATTAAATAGCAAAACCCATATCTAGAATAGTGGTCCATTATACTTAGTATGTATCAAGCTCCTCCTACACTTGGTTTTTTCGGACCTATTAAATCGGCAAATACTACTTCTAAAGGCTCTTTGGTAGTAAATCCATCAACTCTATTAGCCGGTGTGACCCTGCTTTTGCTTTGATTACAGGCAAAACATTGCAAATACTTATTACAAGGTTTCAAACTTATTCCTTTAGATAATTGAACAGTTCTCTTAAACATTTTAAAATTTAAATGCCCTAGCCGTCGGTGTAACAAGTGAATACATTCATCATGAGGTTTCTTATTATCATAAACCGTGTTAGCCACCTCTAAACCATTATCATTTAACACATATAATTCACCTCTTAAAGATGCAGTAATTTTCTTATCTTCTTTTTCAATTATGCAATTATCTCCTTTAAAGGTAACTACATATCCTAGTTTAACCAAAATTCTAACTGAAATTAAATTAAACTTAAGTTGTGGTACATATAACATTTTTACATTCTCTTTTATGAAAGAACAATATGCTATACCTTGACCTTTAGCTTTCAGTTTCCAGCCATTGGCTAACGATATCTGCTGTGTACTCTGGGACATTTTAATAAAATTTCTGTTATCATTTGTTATACAGTGGGATGCTCCACTGTTAACCACCCATAAATTATTTTTTACAGCTCTGTTAATATACATGGCTAACTCTAAATTTTTATTTATCTTTTGATGACTTTTAGTATTCTGGCCAGCGTTCTGGCGCTTTGCTTTTTTACAAAATCTTGCCAAATGTCCTCTTCCTCCACAATTAAAACACTTTTTAATTGCGTATGCAGTAGGAGATTCAATATCTTCTTTTTGAGGTTGCTCCCTCCTTAACTGATCTCTTTCAAGTCTTCTTCTTGCCTCTTCAATCAATCTGCCAGTTATATCAGTTAAAGTTAAACTTTCCTTAGGCAAAATTTCAAGGGAAGTGACGTAGTTATCATAACTTTCATCTAGTGAAGATAGAATTATGTAGACTTGGTGTAGTTCAGAGAAAATAAGCTCTTTCTCATACAGTTCTTGAAAAATGCTTTTTATAGAATTTAAATGACTAAGCATATCACCATTTGTTTGGAGATGCGTCCTGAAAAGCTTCCGTGTTAGATTTATGTTAGCACCAACATTATCTCGAACATAAATTCTCTTCAGCTTCTGCCAACACCCAACAACTGTTTGCTCTCCACGGGTATGAACAAGTTGCTGATCAGACAGTGTTAGTCCTATTATGCAAATAGCTTGTTCATTTATATGCATAAAAGCTTTTATCTTTAGTCTGTCCTCAATCTCTGGATCCCATTCCTCTACGTTTGGTGGGTTTTCAATTATGTTCCACAGACCTTCTCTTCGTAGAAGTAGACTACATTTCATAGACCATGATACATAGTTTGTTCCATCCAACTTGGATATAAGGGACAAACTTTGTAGATTGACTTGTGCCATGTTTTCTTATATGGATATAAAACTATAATTAATAAAACACAGCTGTCTGTTTACTGTAACGTATAACAACACAAACTCTCACTTTTTACATAAATCTGTTTAATCCTAGTTAAACTGACTTTGCAGCCTCTGGGCCCATAACCAGTGTTAAGCCTGTGTTCCTCAACCAGGCTTAAGGAGACAAGCTAAACAGAATGTGCAGCGTTAGTCAGATAGGCACACAGATAAATGAGTGAGATAAGTTTGTATGTTTGTTAACATACAGTAAAAATAACAGATACACTTGTGTTATCAAAAATATAGTTTATTCCATTTATAGCATAGTCAAAATAATAGTCCATTAGTCATGTATCATTTTAATCAGTCCATTCAAGGATATTCAATTAGCAAAGTCCATGTAGAATATCCAATGTCAGTTCAAATCAGTCCTTTCTCTCTCCCGTTCGAGTAAGGAAAAACACAGTCTTCATCCAGTAATTAGGGATCATCAACGCCAGAGAGAGCAAGCTGACGTTCCTTGCTTCTTTTATGGTGCTTTCACAACCACTCTCTTAATTACATTCCTATATTTAAAGTTGCAGACACTTTAACTTATAAACCATGATAACATATTTATTATTTTACCTAAACCAGTTAGGGTAAACAATGTTATCCCTAACAATAGGGATGCTGAAATGGTCATAAGTGTGAAGATTGGTCGTAAGTCACTTTTGCCAGTCCATTGTGATGATCACTAAAGGAATTGTTGTCAGTCGAAGACTACCTGTATAGAGAATTTCATGGTGGTAGTAGCAAGGATATTTTGTATATCATGATGCTAGTGCAAGTGATGTATGTGATAACATCACGGCTCCATGGGAGGGCCCACAGCTTATCCCAAATAAATACAGTATTTAAAGTTGAAAATTCTTGGTCGCTGAACCGGTTTAGAATTCAAGTTCCTTCCTTTAATTATATGGTTGTTTTAAATCAAATTCCAATTCTTACATTGGGTTATTTTTGAGCCAAGTCAGGCTAAGTCAAGTTAATGGTTAGCTTATTTTTAAAAGTTTTGGCTCAAATAACGAAGTGGGCTCAGTTAAATGGAATATTTATATTTATTTTATTTATTTAGCGTATGGCAAATACATGCATTTACAGCAGTTCAAATGTCAGTGTCCACCCAGCTGTTCATAATGGGACAAAGTTTAAAATACAGAACCGAAACATCATGAAAGCCAATGATGGAATCTATAACATGGAATTTGGCTTTGTGCCTTGCTATGAACATGTCCATCTCCATAGCTGCATCTTTGAAACAACTCTTACTTTTTTGTTCAGTGTTTTTTTTTTTAAATAAAGTTTTAACAAAGCAAATAAAAAATCCTATTTGAGTACAGCATGGTTCCGGGTTATCACAGTTCCATACAGACACAATTTCATATGCGTATTCATCTTATGTATTCAACTTCATATCTTTTTCCTCTTTTTCCAACTTCTCACTATTTCTCCCTTTTCTTAATTTTCTTTTATGGTTATCTCATTTTCTTCTTATTCAATTGTATTTCTTTTACCTAAATTTCAATATCTTTTTATTCATTGTACTTATACTTTCGTCTGTCTTGTTTACAATTTCATATGTTCTCTTCCAACATTCTTAAAAAGCAAAATTCCCTCTATGATTGCCAATCAGAGTGCAACACCTTTAAGTCTTATTGTTATTATCATATGAGATCTCATTAAACATTAAATTCATGCATTCAAAAGTTATAACATTCAAATTTCTAATATCTATTTTATATCATGTAAATCTCATTATTCAGACTTTGCTTGGTACTTCCCCTTGAAAATGTAAAAAGAAAAATTCTAAAAACATAGCAAATATATATATATCTATATGTGTGTGTGTGTGTGTGTGTGTGTGTTTTCTTAAGTTTTCGAGGGTACTTACATGAATGGCATTTAGCTTTGTTCGTGTATTTTCCCACATCATAGTAGTGGTGCTTTTAAAGTTGTAACAACGTTTCAGCAGAATCTCATCTGCCATCATCATACAGAAGCCTAATGATGGCAGATGAGATTCTGCTGAAACGTTGCTACAACTTTAAAAGCACCACTTGTTATGTTTGTAAATAATTGAATAAAGGCAAGCTTGGGGTAAAGTGCAGGGTTCTGGCCCTGCACTTCTGATTGGGTGTTAAGTGGCTAGATCGAATTGGTCGGGTTCTGAGAATCTGATTGGCCCTTAATGAAGGACTCTTATTGGTACTGGAGCTAGCATTTCACAAGCTCCTATTGGTTATTTAACATTAGCATTACCTATATAAGCAGAGTTGTTGTTATACAAGTTAGAAGTCACTATGCAATAAAGAGTTGAAAGTTCACCAACTAAGACTGTCTCCATTCATTCTACCCATGCCTGAATCCATGACACTGGCGATGAGGATGGGATTTGGAGACATCTGATCTTAAGGAACTTGGAAGAAAAAACAGAGCACGTGTAAAAAAACGGCACCACCAACGGAAGCCATGTCCGGCGGCATCATACCACCCGCTCCGTACGATCCATCCCAAGAGGATTGGGAATCCTACATGGATCGCTTTCAGATGTTCCTCGAAACGAACAACCTGAAGGACGCCACACCAGCCAAGAAGCAGGCGCTGTTCCTGACATACTGCGGCCCAGCTGTCTTTAAAATGGCTAAAGCCCTCGCGAAGCCTCGAGAAGTGAAAGCAATAAGCTGGGACGACCTCGAACCTCTCCTGAGAGACCATTACGCGCCAACCGTACCCACACTCGTGAGACGCCACGAGTTCTATCAACGAAGCCAACGAAAAGGAGAGAGTGTGGCTGACTTCGTGGCAGACCTCCGGCACTTGGGAGGCCTCTGCGGGTTCGCAGACTTAGATGAAGCATTGAGAGACCACCTAATTCTGGGATTAGATGCACTAAACGTGCAGAGCAAGCTGATGGCGAAGGGCGACATCGGCCTTGTTGATGCCATCGCTGAAGCCACTGCCGCTGAGGCAACAAAAAAGTCAGCGGCGCAGCTACGGCGAAGCCGAAACCCCACAAACCCACCAACAGGCGACATCTCACCCAGCTCAGAAGGGCAGTTGGCAACAACACACTACGAGAACCTCTCTTCGTCGTCAGACAGCAACGAAGAAGGGGTCCATCGACTGCGTTCCGACCGGGACCCTCGTCCTAAAACCTCACGCCTTTGCGCTGGCTGCAGGGCAAACCATCCCAGGGCAGACTGCAAATTCCGCGATGCACTCTGCCACGAGTGCGGGAAACGAGGCCACATCGGTCGAGTCTGTTGCAGTTTACCGGGACCAAGCCCGGCCTCAAAGGGAACCAACTTTCGCCAATCGGCAGGAAACCGTCCTGTAAGACGAGACCCAGCAAACCACTCCTACAGATATCGAGCGTTGCAGAAAGAAGAGGCTCACCATACTATCACTATAGGTCAGGCCTCGGCCCTGGACGCTAAGAAGATTCGAGTTACAGTAGCCATAGAGAACCAACCCTGCCACATGGAGGTCGATTCGGGATTGTCCCTCTCGATGGTGTCGTGGAAGACATTAAAGCAGCTCATTCCTACCATCCAACGCCAAGACCTTCGAATGCAACGCCTTATCCTTAAAGATTACCAAGGGAATCGGATCCCTGTGGTCGGGTCTTGTCGAGTCCGCGTCTCGTTTAAAAAGCATACGGCATACTTACCTCTAACGATCATCGATAGGGACAGGCCTAGTTTGTTGGGCCTCCAATGGTTTGCGCCACTTGGCATCGAACTAGCCGGCGTGAACTGAGTTGGTGATTGCGAGTGGGAGGAGGATCTTATATCTGAATTCAGCGATGTCTTCGCAGATCGTCTGGGCGAGTATAAGGGGACCCCAATCTCGTTCAGCCTCGACCCTAAGGTCGCCCAGATCCGTTTAAAGCCCCGTCGAGTTCCGTTCGCCCTTAAGGCCAAGATAGATGAACAACTTGACAAACTAATTAAACAAGGGGTACTGCAACCCATTGATCATTCCCCATGGGAAACTCCTATTGTAACCCCCATTAAATCAGATGGGTCAATCCGAATCTGTGGGGACTACCGGGCCACTCTAAACCACGCCCTCCAACAGAACGCGTATCCAGTGCCGGTGGTGCAGCACCTCCTTCATTCCCTGGGAGTGGAAAGGTTTTTGCTAAGCTAGATTTAGCTCAAGCCTATCAACAATTGCCCGTGGATGATAAACAGCCCAAGCCCAAACGATAGTAACGCACAGAGGTGCTTTTAAATGTACCCGATTGCAGTTCGGGGTAAGTGTAGCCCCGGGAATATTCCAAAGTTTAATGGAACAATTGTTACAGGGAATCAAGGGCGTGGTTCCGTATTTTGATGACGTATTGATTGCAGCTCCCAGTAAAAAAATTCTGCAGAATCGTTTAAAATGTGTGCTTAAAAAATTCCAAGAAGCAGGATTGAAAGTAAAAAGGGATAAATGTCATCTGTATACCGACAGTGTTGAATTTCTAGGTTATCGCATTGATAGGCAGGGGATTCACCCAACTGAGAGTAAATTAAGGGCGATTAGAAATGCTCCCAGACCTCGTAACAAAACTGATCTTCAAGCATTTTTAGGCTTATCAATTTCTACAATGTGTTTTTACCGCATAAGGCGATTGTGGCTGAACCATTACACCGGTTATTAGATAAGAAAGCATTATGGGTTTGGGGTTACCGAGGAGAAAAAGCGTTTAGAAATGTAAAAAATTTACTTACATCTGATTCTGTACTTATGCAATATAATGAAACATTACCCTTGGTTATAACTTGTGATGCCTCACCGTTTGGGGTGGGCGCTATTTTGAGCCATGTGCTACCTAATGGAAATGAGGCTCCCATTGCATACTTTTCGAAGACTCTATCCCAGGCAGAACGTAACTATGGACAAATAGACAAGGAGGCTCTTGCAATTGTGTCAGCCGTAAAAAAATTCCATGAGTATATATATGGAAGGACATTTACAATTGTAACCGACCACAAACCTTTATTGGGGATAATCGCTCGGGACAAACCAACTCCCTATATATTGTCCCCAAGAATGACTCGATGGTCAGAGTTTCTAGTTGCTTATAATTATCGATTGTTACATCGACCGGGGAAAGCCATTCCCTATGCCGACGCACTCAGCAGAGCACCACTACCAGAGACCCTCGACGATCCGGCACCAACAGTATCGGCGTTACAAATCGAAATGCTCAACTCGCCTCCTATGACCGCTCGAGATATCGCGAGGGAGACTAGACGAGACCACACCCTAGCACAAGTCCTAGGCTGGGTAGAGCGTGGATGGCCATTGGATCAGATCCCAGATGACTTCGCACCATTTAAAACAAGACAGACTGAACTTTTTTCTCAAAAAGGCTGTGTTATCTGGGGCGATAGAGTCGTCGTCCCAGAACGACTCCAAAAGACGCTGTTACAAATCTTGCACGATGGACATCCCGGGATCGTGCGAATGAAGGCACTCGCACGGAGCTACGCTTGGTGGCCAGGCATGGACCGACACATCGAGCGATGGGTCAAGGCCTGCACCAAGTGCCAACAAACCAGCAACGCACCACCAAAAGCTGCACCGACCCAATGGGAGACGCCACGTGGACCCTGGTCCAGAATCCACCTGGATTTCGAAGGGCCGATCAAAGGACAGACATTGCTGTTGACTGTCGATGCATACTCTAATTGGTTAGAAATTCATCGAATGGCCAATACAACCTCCGAGGCAGTCATTAAAGTCCTCAATAGACTCTTTGCAACTCATGGATTGCTGGACGTCCTGGTGTCTGATAACGGACCACAGTTTACAGCGCTAATGTTTGAACAGTACTTTGCTGACAACGGCATCCGCCATGCGCTCACCTCGCCGGCGCATCCTGCTACCAACGGCCGAGCGGAACGCATGGTACAATTTGTAAAAAAGACTTTACAGAAGCTGGACTATGATAATCTTGATGAAAAAATAAACCGCATTCTACTTCTACAACACATCACTCCGCACAGCGAAACCGGCAGAACTCCCGCTGAACTTCTCATGGGGCGAAAACTCCGTTCCTGCCTCGACCGACTGCACCCTGCTTACGAGCCAGAAAAACCTCCAGGATCCAGCGGACGCTACCGTACCTTCAAGGTAGGCGACCCCGTTTATGCAAGAAATTTATCGGGCGACCCAGTTTGGATTGAAGCAACGGTAATACGCGAGACTGGGCCCAGATCCTATATTGTAAAATGTATTGATGAGAGACTATGGAAAAGACATATTGACCAATTACGGTCATGACTTATAACTGCTAGCCAACAACTTCCCAACGACCAAACTGAGGGGGGGGAAGGAAGAGAAGATGACGATATGCCAGAAAACCTTTTCCAGGAAAGCAAATCAAGTGAAACCCAGGAAATGGAGCAGGAAGAAGAATCGTACGCTCCAAGGGAAATCACACCAGAACGAGAAGCCGAGCCACTACAAAACAACACCCTACCTCAACGGGACTGCACGTAGCCAGTCCAAAGAAAATCTGACAGACCCAAGAGACAACCGTCCTATTTAAAGGACTACATAGTCACAAACTAATTGTGAAGCCAGGGGGAAGGGGTGTTATGTATGTAAATAATTGAATAAAGACAAGCTTGGGGTAAAGTGCAGGGTTCTGGCCCTGCACTTCTGATTGGGTGTTGAGCGGCTAGATCGGATTGGTCGGGTTCTGAGAATCTGATTGGCCCTTAACGAAGGACTCTTATTGGTACTGGAGCTAGCATTTCACAAGCTCCTATTGGTTATTTAACATTAGCATTACCTATATAAGCAGAGTTGTTGTTATACAAGTTAGAAGTCACTATGCAATAAAGAGTTGAAAGTTCATCAACTAAAACTGTCTCCATTCATTCTACCCATGCCTGAATCCATGACACCACTACTATAACGTGGGAAAATACACGAACAAAGCTGAATGCCATATATATATATGTTATGACTCCCCTTCAAAATTCAAACGAACAAAACAGAAAGCAGCTGTTTCAACAGTAAATCCAAACAGAAAGTAGTCTCACAAGATAACAGCTGTCATAAATCACAATGCACAGCAGCAAACCCCGTTCTATTAGTCATACCAGTCCTGGCAAATAATCTTTCAGCCTCAGAGCCTCTGCCATAAAATCCTCACTCATTCAGTCACTTTGTTCCTGACAAAACTCTCCAAACCCAGCTGTGTCCTTTTAAACTCATTGAGGCAACGTGCTACTTTCCCTAATCAGCGTCTGGTTTGCCTCCCCCCAACTTGACGTCTCAGTCTCCTCCTAGTTCTAGCATCAAGCCACGATCTGTCAACTTCCCACTCGATGCCTCTGATTCATTTTGTGGATCAGATGCTGGCATAAATGAGGTCTCAGGTTCTGGCGAAGAGTGTCTGTCAGATAACCTCTCATCCCCCTGGCTCACATCTGTGTCTTCTAATAATTCAGACTCCACATTCATAGCAGGCTCCAGCCTTTCATCATCAGAGTCATCAGAGTCAAAACTCATAGCAGGATCGATCCTTTCAGTAACAACATATATATATATATATATATATATATATATATATATATATATATATATATATATATATATATATATATGTGGATCTTTCATTATTCGGGTTTTCTCCCGCGTAAGATTGGAAGTATCTAGGCAATGTTTCAATGAAGTCTCATTCATCATCTTCAGGCTTGGTCTTCAGCTCTGCACAAACAGAAAGATAGCCACCATCCTAAGAAACCCTAAGGACAAAATCGATTTAGAAAATCAAGGAGTATACAAAATCCCGTGCACTGCCTGCCCCACCACATACATTGGACAAACTAACAGAAGAATAAGTGCACGTATTGAAGAACATAAGAACTCAATCAAAAAGTTAGAACCGACCTCTTCCCTGGTCCAACACCTCAAAACCACAGGACATGAGATTGACTTTAAAAATACCAGAACTATCGCCCAAACCAAACACTTCAGCAGCAGAATCATCAGAGAAGCCATAGAGATAGAAAAACGCCCACACAGCATGAATAAACAAGATGATGCCTCCCGCCTACCAGCCATTTGGAAACCCGCCCTCATGAACAGACGCATACCTAACATGAAGAATGACACCAGACCCACACCCCTCTGAGAGCCACACAAGATGCCACCACCACACTTCCACGTAGAAAGCAGACTCACACCCACACAGAAGATGAAACACGACTGTTAAGCCTGTGTTCCCCAACCAGGGTTAAGGAGACAAGCTAAACAGAATGTGCAGCGTTAGTCAGATAGGCACACAGATAAATGAGTGAGATAAGTTTGTATGTTTGTTAACATACAGTAAAAATAACAGATACGCTTGTGCTATCAAAAATATAGTTTATTCCATTTATAGCATAGTCAAAATAACAGTCCATTAGTCATGTATCATTTAGTCAGTCCATTCAAGGATATTCAGTTAGCAAAGTCCGTGTGGAATATTCTATGTCAGTTCACTTACAAATCAGTCCTTTGTTTATCTCTCCCGTTCGAGTAACGCATTCTTGAGTCCATGCAGTAATTAGGGATCATCAAAGCCAGAGAGAGAGCAAGCTGTCGTCTTGCTTCTTTTAAAGTGCTTTCACAACCACTCCCTTAATTACATTCCTATATTTAAAGTTGCAGACACTTTTACTTATAAACTATGATTACATATTTATTATTTTACCTAAACCAGTTAGGGTAAACAATGTTATCCCTAACAACGACCACGGACCAGAAGCCGCACTGCAGCTGCATCACTACCCACTTCAAACCCCTCTGAGCCATACATGAAGTGAACTGACCCTCATCATGAAGATGCAGCACGACCACGAACTCAAAGCCAAACAGCAAGATCACAGCTCACCAGCTCAAATCCCCCAGCAACTAAGACTAACAACCAAGCCCCCACCTGAACAGAACACGCCTCTAGCCAATCAGAACACAGCTAAACCCCCAACCAATGAGAACACACCCCCTCCCAATCAGAACACAGCAAAGCCCACACCCAATCAAGTCACACCCCCACTAGCAGTTAAAAGGAAGAAGCAGCTGCAAGCTCACATCACTCTGAGAAGCACAGAGCTGAAGACCAAGCCTGAAGATGATGAATGAGACTTCATCGAAACGTTGCCTAGATACTTCCAATCTTACGCGGGATAAAACCTGAATAACCAAAGATCCACATACAAATACCCGCAAGAACCTCAGAAAATATATGTATGTATCTATGTATGTATGTATGTATGTATGTATGTATGTATGTATGTATGTAAACAAAATAGTTATTCAAATTCATTCTAGTAATGGTATGAGCCTTGTAAATCTTTCATGTTTCTTTTCAATATTTATCAATCTTTAAGAACAATTAAAATATTTCCCTCCTCTTCATTATTACGTTAATTATTAGTAAGCATACCATTGAATTGTCATACAGTTTTATCTTATAAATTATTTACTATTAATAAGCAAAATAATTACTGTATATACTCGAGTATAAGCCGAGTTTTTTAGCACATTTTTTGTGCTGAAAAAAAACCCCTCGGCTTATACTCGAGTCAGATTCCCCTCTGAAAAAAAAATGATGTGGAGCTCCGAAGCTGGGCAGCCGCTTCCCTGCTTCTGTGTTTCCTTTGCAACTTTTAAGCATGGGAGTAATCGGAAGCAGAAAAGTTCTTGCTTGAGGATATATTGTTTTTTCTTTTTTTTAACTGTTTTTTTGGGGGGGAAGACCCACCACCATGTGAGAATGCTCAGACACGAAATCTATCCAACCGAAAATAAGTGTGTGTGTGTGTGGGGGGGATTTTAACAGAGGGAAGATGTAGGGAGAAGACAAAAGCGACAGAAGATCCTTCAGGGGAAACTGAGGGGGAGACTCACCCTTGGTCCAGATGAGCCCCTTCCCCTTTCTCTAGGCTGAGAAAACAACGCGAGCCGAGATTGCTTCGGCTCCACTCAGTTTCATTTCCTCAGCTCCAGCTGCTTTCAGTCCACTCGGGAGGAGGGGGAGGAGGAGGAGGGGGAGGCTTTTCTGAGCTCTAGGCTGAGAAAGCAACGCGAGCCAAGGTCGCTCCACTCAGTTTCATTTCCTCAGCTCCAGCTGCTTTCAGTCCACTCGGGAGGAGGGGGAGGGGGAGGCTTTTCTGAGCTCTAGGCTGAGAAAGCAACGCGAGCCGAGGTCGCTCCACTCAGTTTCATTTCCTCAGCTCCAGCTTCTTTCAGTCCACTCGGGAGGAGGGGGAGGAGGGGGAGGCTTTTCTGAGCTCTAGGCTGAGAAAACAACGCGAGCCGAGGTCGCTCCACTCAGCTTCATTTCCTCAGCTCCAGCTGCTTTCAGTCCACTCGGGAGGAGGGGGAGGAGGAGGTGGTGGTGGCAGCTCGCGTTGTTTTCTGATAGTGAGATCATTTCCCAAATTAATTGATTCACTAACCCATAAGAAGAAGATGTTGATGACAGTGGGAGGCAGGAGTCACTCTCTCCCTTGCAAGAAAAAAGCAAGAGCCGTTCTTATGATCTCTCCCTCTCTCTCTTTCTCCCTGTAATACAGTAAAGCCCTTTCCAGCACGCGCGCGCGGTCCGCCCCCGCCGCTTTGCACCTTGCAAATGCAAAAACCCTGGGGTTTTGCATTTGCAAGGTGCAAAGGGGCGGGGGCGGATCGCGCGCGCGTGCTGGAAAGAGCTTGACTTTATTGGGGGGGGGAGAGAGAGAGAGAGAGAGAGATATCATAAGAACGGCTCTTGGTTTTTTCTTGCAAGGGAGAGAGTGACTCCTGCCTCCCACTGTCATCATCATCATCTTTTGGGTTAGTGAATCAATAAAACCTTTCATGATAGTGAGATCGTTTCCCAAATTTCCCTTAAATCAGGGAAGAAATCAGAAACAAACCTTTGGGCTGAGAATAAGCCTGTTCCTATGATGCCATTTTTGTTCACTTCAGTGTGAAAAGTGTGAAAAAACACACTTCTTTTTCTTCATCTTCTTGTTCCCTATTTACTGGTCTCTTTTAAAGAGGAAATTGTGAACATCAAACTTATTCTCAACTGTCCTAGTGAAAGTTTTTATTGGCATCTATTTTTATTTTTGAAATTTACCAGTAGCTGCTGCATTTCCCACCCTCGACTTATACTCGAGTCAATAAGTTTTCCCAGTTTTTTGTGGTTAAATTAGGTGCCTCGGCTTATATTCGGGTCGACTTATACTCGAGTATATACGGTATTCAAAATCATTCTAGTGATTGGTATAAATTTCCTTACATATCTTTCACATTTCTTTTCAATATTTTATCAATCTTTAGAAACAATTTCAATGTTTCCCTCCCTTCTTTATTATTGCATTAATTATAAATAAACAAACCATTACCTAACAATACAATTTTATCTCATAGATTATTTACTTATTTCATTTCTAACTCATTACAGTATTCTACTGTCACAACACTATCTTTTGTACCTTTGCAGAATCCTCACTTTTAACTTAATTTAGCCATTGTTTCTATGTTTTCTAGCTGAGCAAATACCTTTAATCCTAATACGTTTCCCCTTTATCTTTATTTCCTGCTTTTGTCCCTCATAAGTTCTTTCCATTTCTATCTTCCCCCCCCTTTTTCTCATCCCTTTTTTTATACCTAATTTTCCCTTCTGTAGTTTTCTTTTTTGCTTCTCCTTGCTGTTATACTTCTTTTTCAGATTATTTTTCTTTTTGGCTGTTCCCTTTGATCTCAAACTTTTAACTCCTTTCCCCCTTGTCCCCCTTTTTACCACACTTTGCATTATTTGATCATTGAAAATGGCTTCCTCTTTGTCCCACCCTTCTTCTTGCTCTTGGAGCTTTTCCTTTTGCTTTTCATAGTTCAGGATCTCCAGTTCAAAAAATTCAAATACGAAGCCAAAGGATCTTCCTGCCCTTTCTGCATCTTCTTTCTGTTTCTTAAGACTCATCTTCAATTCCTCCAGGAGTGATGCCATTTTAAACACTTTTGCACAACCACCACTAAGTAAAAACAGGAAAAAAAAAACAATGCCAAAAACATTTTTTTTAATCACCAAATGATCCCAGACTATTCCTTCTTGTTTCTTTCCTTTCCTTTTCCTTTCTGTTGGTTACTGTATTTCTTTCTGTGGGTTACTGTACTCCTGCACAATCTTATCCAGTCGGATTCTTCTTTGAGGTGGCCATTTCTGACCACTGCTGCAAACGCCTTCGGGAAAGGAAGTTTAGACCAGCCAAGGAGGAGAGATACAGCTCCCCTCCGCTCGGCTAGCAATCTCCCTACTCTTCACCACCTCTACGGGGTGGCTTCAGCCCCAGATCCAAAGGATTGGGGCGCTCCAGCGGCGAGCACAGATCGAAACTGCACACGATC
Organism: Hydrophis major; assembly: GCA_033807585.1. Classification (NCBI taxonomy): domain Eukaryota; kingdom Metazoa; phylum Chordata; class Lepidosauria; order Squamata; family Elapidae; genus Hydrophis; species Hydrophis major. The sequence goes on from CM066331.1 coordinate 8,461,775, forward strand.
ACAGATTTCAGTCTGTCGCTGAAGAAACCGAAACGGGAAGCCTTTGTTCAGTGTTTTTGAATGCTCTATTCTGATATTTGTTTTGTTTAGTTCCTACGTTGTGTCCAACTCTTTGTTACCCCATTAACCATAGCATATCACAAGAACAGTTTTTTCCCAAAAGCCATCACTCTGCTAAACAAATAATTCCCTCAACACTGTTCAACTATTTACAAAGTCTGCACTACTATTACTGTTAATCTTCTCATCACTCCTTATCACCCATCCCCTCCCACTTGTGACTGTATGACTGTAACTTTGTCGCTTGTATCCTTACGATTTATATGGACTGTTTCCTACTATGATTTGATTGCTTATTGTATCCTATGACTGTTATTAAGTGTTGTACCTTATGATTCTTAACTCTTGATGAATACATCTTTTCTTTTATGTACACTGAGAGCATATGCACCAAGACAAATTCCTTGTGTGTCTAATCACACTTGGCCAATAAAGAATTCTATATATATTCTATGTCTTGCTCCACTATCCCAACTCGTATTCACCGCATTGATGACGACATCATCTAGCACTTATCAATGGCAATATCACTGAGACTTATATAGCACTTCACAGCGCTTTACAGCCCTCTCTAAGCGGTTTACAGAGTCAGCATATTGTTCCTAACAATCTGGTTCCTCATTTTACCCACCTCGGAAGGATGGAAGTCTGAGTCATAACTTTGAGCCGGTCAGGATCAAACTGCTGGCAGTTGGCAGACTTAGCCTGCAATACTGCATTCTAACCACTGCGCCACCAGAGTTCTAACCATCTCATCCTCTGTCATCCCCTTCACTTTTTACCTTCCATCTTTTCCACCATTAGGGCCTTTTCCAAGAAGTCCTCTCTTTTCATTCAGTGGCCAAGTTTCGGCTTCAGTATCTGTCCTTCCAAAGAATAGCCAGGGTTGATCTTCTTCAGAATTGACTGATTGGATTTCCTTGCAATCCAAGGGACTTTCAAGTCTATTCTCCTAAGAATGCCATAAAATAGGCTATTGTGTTCCCAAATTGTAGATAAGAAATCTATAAAAGATAAAAGATACAATGAGTATTCACGCCACTGTGTACTTTTCTGATGAAAGACTATTTCTTTCAGAAATAACACCTGGTTGCTTAATCATTGCAGGATACCAGCTGTTCTGTCAATCTGCTCTTCATTGTTCATTTGAGAAACAAACACTATTTTTTTTTTTTTGCACTTTCTGTTAAAAGCATGATAAAACTAGAAAGACAGTTCATGGAAGATGCAGCAATCACGTTTTCCTTTCTTGACCCTCTGGTTATCATGTTACCTTCATCACTTGCAAGACAACAAATCAAAGACTTTAGTGCTGAATCACCACCTCAATTATTTCATTCCAAATCAGAGGTCTCCAAACTTGGCAACTTTTAAGACTCCCACACCATTCTGAGGGTCTTCATCCCAAATTGTGTTGCTAAAAGTCTGTAGAACAGACAATGGCAAACCTCTTCCAAAAATGTTGCCGGAAAAATATATATGCACAGATTCTTTCATACAGGTTGGGATTTCAATCCTATGATCATGGCCATCGTCTTGACTTTTTCAATTACCCCTTCCCTCTCCCCAGTGGATCTCCCTGAAATGGAATAATATTTACTAGAACCGGGATATATGATTTTGGGAACTGGGCCTTGTATATTTTGCAAAGGCTGAATTAGAATTAGTCGGCCCCCAGCTTCTTGCCTTGGGTAGGTACAAGTTGTGAGTTGTCTGGTTTGATCAGACAAGGTACAACACACAAAGACCTTGTGAAGCATATCAACTTCTTCCCTTCTTCTTATCCTAACAAGCATGGAAAGATATCTCCTTCTTTGAAAGGTTAACTATTCCAATTTGATAACTAAGCAAGCAGAATTCAGCTAACAGCTGCCTAATTCCATCATAAATAGTCACCTTCCTTCTTTGTTTTCCATCTCCAACTTCCTTACAAAAAGCCTTCTGTAGCTTCTCAGTACATCCCCAACCTCTGTGGAGTCTTGCAACACCCTCTGTGCATGTGCCAGACTCCCAGTGAGTCTGGCAAGGTCAAGAAACAAGGATCACCTGGGTTTCTAGAATGACCTTTTATCTCTAGTTGGATAAAGCAACAGAATCATGAAAGACAGTTCTCCCAGACAAGTTGTACCTAGTGTAATTAAGGTAATTAGTAATGTATGGCTGTGTGCATTAGCTGAGCACTGAGTTTTTGAATTGTGGTGTTGGAGCAGAGGTGGTATTCAGCATGTTCTGACTAGTTCTGGAGAACCAGTAGCGGAAATTTTGAGTAGTTTGGAGAACAGGAAAATACCACCTCTGACTGGCCCTGCCCCCATCTATTCTCTGCCTCCCAAGTCCCAGCTGATCAACTGGGTCTTCTTTTGTTGCCCTGCACAGGAGAATGGAGCTGGAAAGCAGGTTAGTGGGGTGGGGAGGGAATGGAGATTTTACAGTATCCTTCTCCTGGAGTGGGGTGGAAATTGAGATTTTACAGTATCCTTCCCTTGCCATGCCCACTAAGCCACATCCACCAAGCCATGCCCACAGAACCAGTAATAAAAAAAATTTGAATGCCAAAACCAGAGATATTCTTACTGGGAATTTTACCTGAAATATATAGTAAGGAATTGAAATATTTGATTGTAAATGTATTAATAGCAGCTAGGATTGTATTTGCTAAAAATTGGAAAAAGGAGAAAATACCAACGCAGGAGGAAGTTATTAAGAAAATAATGGCATGTGCTGAAATGAGTAAATTGACATTCGAAATTAGAGAACAAGAAGACAAACAATTCTATAAGATTTGGGATTTATTTTATCAATAGTTAAAAAATAAAATATGATAGCGAAATATGTAGAATTTTACAGTATAAGGAGAGTAGAACTACTGTATGTAGAATATATAAAGATGTATTATTATATTATAATTATGGGATGGATTTAGGATGATAATATGAATTGTTATAATATAAATCAATTTAAAAATATGGAATATCTTGAATGAATAATAGTATAGTCAAAGGATTGATTAACAATGATAACAAATATATTTAGAAATATCTGTTTGATAATATGAGAATATATACAAGCAATTGTAAGTGAGGACTATGGAGAAGATGCACAAAAAATTTGTAACCAACCGACGCACTATATGAATGTAATTGGAAGATGGCTTTATGTTTTTATGTTTTGTTTGTGTACGTTTGTCTAAAAAATAAAAAATTCTTTAAAAAAAATTTTTTTTGGGGGGGAATCCCACCACTGATAAGATTTTGGACTACAAGGAGATCAGTCAATCCTGAAGGAAATCAACCCTGATTGTCCTTTGGAAGGACAGATGCTGAAACTAAAACTCAAATACTTTGGCCACCTCATGAGGACTGACTGAAGAAGACCTTGTTGCTGGGTAAAATGGAAGGCCAGAAACCAAAGGGAACAGCAATCTCTTCTTGAAAGTCTCAAGCAATGAAGCTCCCACAACTTCCAAAGACAACTTCTGTTCCATGGGTCGATTGTTCTCACTGTCAGAAAGTTTATCCTTATTTCCAGATTAAATCTCTCCTTGTTCAGTTTCCATCCTTTATTCCCTGTCGGGCCTTCAGGTGCTTTGAGGGCCACATTATTGAGGGCCACATCAGGGTTATGTTTGACCTGGGTGGGAGCAGGACTAATAAAAAGGGTGTCCAGAAGCAACACCCCCGCACCCCAAAAAATTATTGGGGTCATCATTCCTCTGTAGGAAGTTAGCACCCACCTCTCTCCTAGAAAATTGAAATATCCTGGGAAATATTAAAAAGGCTGAATATTTCCCCTAAAAAGAGTAAAGTAGAAACTCAGAGAGGCAGAAATTCCCCCCGCCCACCTTTGTTAATGGGTGGGCCATTAAGGCCTGGGCAAGAATACTTTATATAACAAAGATCTCCAGGTAAAGATATAGCAATTGCCCAAGAGCCCTTTCAGTGCATCATCATCCAGCAAGGCTCAACCAAGCCTGGAACTCAGGAAAGCCTACAAAGTTAGTTAAGACCCCGCCCCCTGGGAGTCTGACAGCCAATGGGATAGATTTCTTGCACAGGAACAGGAAACACTAAGGTGGGGCCCAACAGAAGGTATATAAGGGTCTCTCAGCATCTTGGTCGGCCCTTCTTTCTCTTTTCCTTCACCCTGGAGCATGTGATCATCCTCCTTTGGAGCTTCAAGCCATGTGGTCCTGTCTACCATTAAACCATCTTTCCAAACAACCTCCATGTTTTCAGTGTATTTTTCCCTACTTGGAACTGAACCCAGAAGGATATTTCTTCCAACACCTCTTTAAGGAAAAAGAGAACTTAGCCTTCCTCAAGTTCGTAAAACAAGCATAGCTGCTTTCTTTTATCTGTATTTAGCGGATTTTGCTCTTTCAAAACAGAGCCAGTAATTCTTGTCTTGCCGAAGCCGTTGCAAGACTTAACTAGATGCTTGTGTAATAATTCTGAAGTTAAACTCTTTTTTTTAAATTGTTATTTGCAGTGCACCTGGCTCACCAAAGCAGAACATGCCCAAATAGACACAACCTCTTTAAGAAATGCTGCAGTTATTTGATGCTTTCCACAACTAAGGGAAAGTAGAAATCAAAGATTGATTAGCAAGGTTAGTGCCCTGGGTAGGTGACATATACTGTAGCGGGTTCTGGTAATAAGCAGGCTACACAGTGAAGACTGAGAAAAAGGAAGTGGTGTTTTCAAGACCTTTGGGAATTATCGGGCATCGTTCTGGCTAAAATTTATTGTAAGTGGCCCCATTTCTCCCTAGCAGTGAGGAAGCTATGGGACTTAATTTGTGAGATGTAACTTGGAGAAGCGGCTCATAAAGGTCAGTCCTATGCCAGAAATCTCCGTTTATGTAGAAAATTTGTATAATTTGTGTTGCAAAAATCCTGGCTGGCCGAGGAGAACAATGTCAATGGTTGCTTGGAGTCTACCAGATAAGAAAGCATTTTTTATAAGATGACCAAAATCTAGACCAGGTTTTTCCCAACTTTAAGAGCAAGCTTGGAGAATTCTGGGAGTTCAAGTCCTTGTGTCTTCACATTGCCAATATAGACTCAATGAAGTCCAGATTGCCTTACTTAACCCTTCCCCAACTATGTCCTTGTTCTATGTTTCTACCTCAAAGTAGAAAACAAGACATTAGAAATCAGGTTAGAAAAGAAACTTCTCCAAAATGCTATTTTATTGAAAGGCTGCCAGCCTTTTCTCTTTCCTCCTTATATCAAAGAGAGTCAAGGTAGACTCATTTTAAGTTTAAAATGCTGCTTTCTTTTCCCAAGCTTAATTCATGCTTTGCTAAGTGTCACATTCCTTTTTCCAAAACCATCCCTGTGGTTCTCAACAGCTCTCCAGATGTATCACAGTACAAGTTCCCAGAATTCCTAAACTTTATGGCCAATTTCTAGACAGGAATTCGGGGAGTTATAATCTGATATTCTGGATGGCACCAGGATGGATACATGAGTTAGAAAGTAGATCAAAATTGGAGGGAATAGATGAGTCAGTGGTTTCAGTGCTTCTATCTCAGTGGTGACTAACACTTTTGGGCTCCTGTGCCAAAAAATGGTGTCTGTGCCACCCAGAAGACAATGTGTCCTCCCACACCCTTAATCATGTGCACGTAATACCCCACCCATCCCCTCTGTCCCCTTACCTGCACTGAACCTCACAGCTGATTTTGGGCCGGTTTGAGGCCTTTTTTGGCCTCCCAAAGGCTTGAGGAAGGCTTCTGCAGGCTTCTGCAGCCCCGTTTCGTCACTTCCGGTATTTTCGGAAAAAACAAAGTTACAAAACGGGGCTAGTTTTCGACCTGCAAAGCCTGCAGAAGCCTTCCTCAAGCCTTTGGGAGGCCGAAAAAGGCCTCAAACCAGCAGAAAATCAGCTGTGAGGCACGCGCATGCCCAGTGAGGTAAGTTTGCCTGCAGCTCATGTGCCGGTACAAATGGTTCTGCATACCACCTGCGTGTCACCTGACATTCAAAGTCACAACATCATTGAAATAAGTGACATGACCATTTTTCACACTTATGACTGTTGCAGCATCCCCATGATCATGTGATTTACATTCAGGTGCTTGACAACTGGTTCATATTTATAATGGATGCAGTGTCCCGGGGTCGTGCGATCACCTTTTGCAAACTTCTGACAAGTTAATTCAATGGGGAAGCCAGATTCATTTAACAACCAACCGCAAAATTATAACAACTGCAGTGATTCACTGAACAACTGTGGCAAGAAAAGTTGTAAAATGGGGCAAAACTCATTTAAGACATTTCTGACTTAGCAAAGTAAATTTTGAGCTCAATTGTGGTCGTAAGTCAAGGATTACTTCTATCTATCTATCTATCTATCTATCTATCTATCTATCTATCTATCTATCTATTATCTAGCTAATCTATCCAATTTTTATAGCCACCCTACTCAACTGAGTCTCGGGTTTAAGAAGATTGTAAATACCAGTAATGTAATGAAGTGTACATTCTCAAAATAGAACGTGTTGTACCCAAGGGATCAGACTAATTATAGACTATTGTAGAGAAAAATGTCTACTCACAAAAATGGGGTCCTCAACTTTTTGGCTTGGCGGACTGGCGGAGGGGATGGTTCTGTGTGAGCGGCAGATACACATATGAGCGTGCACTGCTCACACAAATGGAGCTACAGAGGCCCTACGGGCTGGTCCTTCACTGTTTCCAGGGCAGCCCCACAGGTGAGCTCTCAGCACCCTGCAGGCTGGATCTGGCCCCCGGCCTAAAAAAAGCCTCTATGCATGTACATCAGTAGATGGACAACCCTGACATTAAATTGACTATATACTCCGCAAGCAGAAATGGAGAAGTTCATTTAGCAAGAACAAGACCTGACGCTCACTGCAGTAGTTCAAATCACAAAACCTTTCTTGCCAAAATACAACTCAAACTAAAGAAAATGAGTAAAAAAAACAAGCCATTCCATCAAGCTTCAACTTCAGTACAACATTCAATACGATGCATATTGTATCTCTCCAAATAGTTATGTCATTTTGTAACCTCACCACAAATACAGGTATCTGTTCCTGCCTTTGTCCATGTTGGAAGTTTTCTGATGGGACGTGCTGTTCTGTCTTCTTGAAGTGTCCATTTGCTCTCTTCAGTCTTGGATGTTTGCCAGAGCATTTTATGTGGCATAGCCTCCACTTGCAGGTTTAGGACAAATTCCAGAGGTTTAGTAATGTTGGTTGTGACAGGAAATTGTCTGTTTGATCAGATGCAAGATGAAGTCCTTCTGATAAAACAATTGGTCATCAATGACATCTGAATCCCCAAAGAAGGATATTTCATTCATAAGTTATCAATAGCATCATGATGTCATGATTTTTTGCAATGAGATTCAAGTGGTAGAGTTTGAGTAAGTGGACCAATTTCTTGAATCACAGTTCTTCCTCCTACAGTCCCAGTCTTGATTTTTGCTGGTCTTGGCTAATGAAAACTAGCAGAGAGAGATGGACACTTTATCATCGTAGGAAACAAAGCTAGGTGTCTTAAACATGGCCTTCTTCGAAAAGTAAGGATTTCCCCTATCCAATTGTGTCTGACTCTTGGGGTTGGTGCTTATCTCGTTTCTCACCTAAGAGAGCCAGCATTGTCCAAAACATTTTTGCGGTCATGTGGCCAGCATAGTTATACACTGAGATGCACGGAACCCTGTTACCTTCTCAACAAAGTGGTACCTATTTATTTACTCACATTTGCATGCTTTCAAACTGCTAGGTTGACAGGAACTGGAGCAAGTGACGGGAACTCACTCCGTTGCATGGCACTCGTGTTTCGAAAGTAGGCTGTCAGCGTTCCAGTTGTAGTTTACTTTATTGTGATTGCACCTCGTACAATGAAATCAAACACCATCTTCAGTGGGCATCATGACCATGAAAATAAACACAAACACTCATCCTTCACACTCCACACATTGAACTGAAACCTCCCAACACTGCACCAACACTGCACTATACAGTAGAAATCAACAGAGCTACTGGTCTGGGATAGAAGCTGTTTTTCAGTCTGTTTGTCCTTGTTTTTATTATCCTGTACCGTTTGCCAGATGGTAACAGTTCAAAAAAAAAAAAAAAGCAAGTGCTGGACACATCTAGAAAGCAAAATGTGAAAAAGGATCTTTTAAAAAAATAGCCCTAGCCCTTTCAGCCAACAGAGATCAGCCACCAACATCTGAAAGATGGTAGGTACAACATTGCTGTCGACAAAACTTCCTCCTCTTTTGTTGCACACATAGCAATAGCACTTAGACTAATACACTGCTTCACAGTGCTTTCCAGCCCTCCCTAAATGGTTTACAGAGTCAGCATATTGCCCCCAACAATCTCATTTTACCCACCTTGGAAGGATGGAAGGCTGAGTCAACCTTGAGCAGGTGAGAATCGAACTGCTAAATTGCAGTCAGCCAGTAGTCAGCAGAAGTAGCCTGCAGTACCGCATTCTAAGCACTGCATCACCACAGCTCCTAGGAATTATACATGTAGAAAAGGGGGAGGGGAGGAATTCTACAATTGAAGCCCTGCCCCCATTTTGGAGATTTTGATCGATTCCCATAGGAATCTGCATTTTCAGCCATGAATCTTGTGGTCCCCAGGATCTGTAATTTCTGTAAGATGCAGGGTGGCCTTATAAGCACAGAATTTTGCCTTCTAGATGCTAACATTACACTCATTTCTGCATCAGGTTCAGACCTCACTATTTCCACATTCATCTTCTTAGTTGGAGCGCCATTATCATTTCATCTGTAGGCGTCATTTTTTTTGTATACTTTTGGTGAAAAGTTTATTGTTATTGTGGCAGTGTTTTGTGGAGGCCGGTGTTCCATCTCAGGTAGTTTTTCTGCTCAAAACTATTTCCTTCGAGGCCTTGTTCCCTCAAATCACACGTTCTGCAAGCTCAGTCTTCTCTCATTATCTATTTTGCAAATATCTTGGTTTATTTTGCTTTGGATTCTGCAACTGAACTGTGAGTGAAAAAATTGCCTTTGGAGATTTCCTTGGTTTCCCCTCCCCCCTAAAAATAATATTTAATTTCACCTATTCTATTTATAACTTCCATCCGGCTTCTTGGTGAAAATAAAGGAGCATAAGATTTTCCTAATTTACAATATGCCTCGTGTCAATTTGTGCGCACCCTAGGTAGGAAATGTACATGGGGGAAGTCCAGGAGTAGGATTCTACCAGTTCACACCTATTCCTAGAATCGGTTCTTAACATTCTAAACAGTTTGGAGAACCGGTTGTTAGAAGGAATTACTGGGATAATCCTGTAAGGAAGGCAGGAAGGAAACATTCTGGTGTTGTTTACAGAAACTGCCTCTCTGTTAACCCTTATTGCATTCTTGGTAGGACTAGACTTCCTGTCTCAGGAACTTCTCTGGAGTTTTTTCCCCTCCTTTACTGGTACTTTGCTTGTGTAGAGTGACCATTCAAAGTTACAATGGCACTAAAAAAATGGACTTATGACCGTTTTTCACACTTACGACTGTTGCAGCATCCTCACAGTCATGAGAGGTCAGGCGAGGAGATGCTCAATGTGAGTGATATTGAGTTGGCCATACCCAGCAAAAAAAATGACAACCAAGCCATGCCCACCAACTAAGCCACACCCACAGAACCGGTTGTTAAAAAATTTGAATCTCACCCCTGGGGAAGGAGAGTGGGTCTGACCAGAACAGGGCATCATCAGAATAAAATATTTTTTCTTAAAGCCCTTCTATTTTTTTCCCCATTAGCTGTTTATACCTAGATTCTCCTAGGCAAAACTCACTTGTCTCGCTTAGCAATGGAAATTTTGGGCTCAATTATGGTCGTAAGTCAGGGGCTACCTCTACTCATTAAGCCACTGAATTTAATTTTAGATTTCAAAGATTGGCAATCGAAGAAGGGGCTCTGAGGTGCATGCAAGTTACATATAATCCTTGCAAATTAGAAAGGCATCTGTGGTAAAGCAAGACTCACCTCTGACTGGCCCCGCTCCCATCTATTCTCTGCCTCCCGAGTCCCAGCTGATTGGCTAGGTCTTCTTTTGTTGCCCTGCACAGGAGAATGGAGCTGGAAAGCAGGTTAGTGGGGTGGGGAGGGAATGGGGATTTTGCAGTAATCTTCCCCCGGGAGTGAGGAGGGAATGGAGATTTTACAGTATCCTTCCCCTGCCATGCCTACCAAGACACAGCCACCATGCCACGTTCACAAAACTGGTAGTAAAACTGTTTTGAATTCCACCATTGATCTGAGTCCAGACCTCCATGAATTCTGTTGTCTCTTATCTAGGGTGAGTTTGCCTTAACCATTAGTAGATCAGATTTTTGTCTATAGATTGCGTTTAATAAACTTTTAGTGCTTTGAACCCAACTCCTGTTTACTTGTGCCTGACATTTAGTAAGGATTGAAGGAGAAATTTTCTGACGGTGAGAAATCAACCCATGGAACCAGTGTTGGGATTGAAATTTTTTTACAACTGGTTCTGTGGGCGTGGCAGGGGAAGGATACTGTAAAATCTCCAGTCAGGGGTGGTATTTGTCGGTTCTCTGAAGTACTCAAAATTTCTGCTTCTGGTTCCCCAGAACTGGTCACAATCTGCTGAATACCACCTCTGCATGGAACAGCTTTTGCCTTCAGAAATTGTGGGAGCTTCATCACTTGAGACTTTCAAGAAGAGATTGGACTGCCATTTGTCAGAAATGGTGTAGGGTCTCCTGTTTGGCCAGGGGGTTGGACTAGATGACCTACAAGATCCCTTCCAACTCTGTTAATCTGTAATCTGTAAAATAGAACATGAATGTGCTTGCACTATTGTATACAGAAAATGTCGTGGTTTAATTTATTCCAGAATGATTTCCAAGAAATATTAGATAGACTATAGAAGATGCAATCAAGCCATCCTTACATGGTTTTGTTTACCATGATTTATGCATATTTAAGGCATAAACTGTAGCTTTGACACCACAGTGACTAGTTTCTGCCAAGCTACAACTGACCAAACCTCATTATGGCTTAGTTTGATATATGAACCGGGTCTAAGAGCCAAGCACAGGGAATCATCCAAAAATGAATCTGTGGCTTCCTTTGAGATCTTCCTGTTTCCAAATCATAATGGGATAAGGAGTTTAATGTGATGTGTGTAAACCCAGTTCTAATCTCCAATTGAAATCTATATATTTCTCACATGTTTTGTGATTTCTGGCACACTTGTGACAACTTCCCAAAAGAAAAAAATGGGGAAGCTGACAGGAAGTTGGGGGTCACACTTCTCCCACTGTTTTTGACTACCACTTGTTGTTGTTTGTTGTTGTTAGTCACGAAGTCGTGTCCGACCCATTGCGGCCCCATGGACAACATTCCTCCAGGCCTTCCTGTCCTCTACCATCTTCTGGAGTCCATTTAAGCTCATGCCTATTGGTTCAGTGACTCCATCCAGCCACCTCATTCTCTGCCGTCCCCTTCTTCCTCTTTTGCCCTCCACCATTCCCAGCATGAGGCTCTTCTCCAGTGAGTCCTTCCTTCTCATTAGGTGGCCAAAGTCTTTGAGTTTCATCTTCAGGATCTGGCCTTCTAAAGAGCAGTCAGGGTTGATCTTCTCTAGGACTGACCAGTTTGATCGCCTCACAGTCCAGTGACTACTGGTAGTCATTCTATTACCTGTTTAAGGAAGTAAATACTGAGTTAATTATTGAAAGATATACTCTTGTTAGATCACAGACTGTCAGCATTGGGTGTGACAAATAAAGTCGGTGTAAAATTTAACATTCCTTTTGGTCACATCAGATTGCACCTATTTTCTCTTAAAGGATGACCCAAGAGGTCACAAGATTGCCTAATAGCTTATAAAAACATGACAATATTTGCACACCTCACAAACATAGAATCAGAGAAAACTGACCACAGAAAAAGATTATTGAGTCTGTCCTTTGAGCTTATTTGGGTTTGTTTTTTTTTAAAAAAATATTCATTTTATTTAATGATTATTTTTACATTTTATTTATTTTTATCATAACACTTTTTCAGCTTATTCTTGTTCTACTGCACAAACCGCACTTTTTAAATTTAGAATATGTGGCCTCTGAGCGCTTTATCATTTGCTTATATTACAGTGTTCTACTATAGTAGTTCTACTACTATATTTCATTGTTCTAATTCATAACAGTGACTTCTGGATTGCACGTTGTGCTCTTCAAATCCCTACATGGCCTATTTGAAAGATTGTCTTTTCCCAATTACATCTACCTGTCCCACCAGACCAGCCTAATAGCAATAATTCCCAGAGCAGGGAATAGCAATAGCACGTAGACTTACATACCATTTCACAGTGCTTTACAGCCCTCTCTATGCAGTCAGCATATTGCCCCCAACAAATTGACTCCTCATTTTACCCACCTCAGAAGGATGGAAGGCTGAGTCAACCTTGAGCCTGGTGAGATTCAAAGTGCCAAGTTGCAGGCAGCTGGCAGTCAGCAGAAGTAGCCTGCAGTACTGCACGCTAACCACTGCGCCACTGAGGAATGTTACGAGTCCACTCTCTTTAAGGAGATCTATCTGGTGGGGACTATGAAGACAGGCTGTCTCAGTGGTGGCTCCCTCCCTATAATCATCCCTGCAGAAATAAAATTGGTCCCCACTCTTTGGAAAGACTCAGGAGTGGGATTCAGCTGGTTTGGACCGGTTCGGGCAAACCGGTAGTTCTGGCGATTAGTTGGCCCTGTCCCCTTGCCCCTGCCCTTTTTGCAGCCTAGCTGATTTGCATGGCACAAGAAGATTGCCGCGTCTCAGCTGTTTTTCTCACTGGGGCTGCAGCAGAAGATAGAATAGAATAGAATTCTTTATTGGCCAAGTGTGATTGAACACACAAGGAATTTGTCTTGGTGCAAATGCTCTCAGTATATATAAAAGAAAAGATACATTTGTCAAGAGTCAAGAATCATAAGGTACAACACTTAATAACAGTTTTAGAGCTGAAAATGGGTGGTTTTTAAACGCTGTGTGCCCACACAAAATGCACACTCACCACACCAGTTGTTACAGGGTTGAATCCCACCACTGGAAAGACTCCAAAGACATGATCTTGCCAGCAGGGTGATAATGGACCCTATCAAATGGTTGGTTTGATTGCTGTCATCAGCGGGTGAAGACTTAATTGGATTTTGTATTTGGGGTTTTGTCTCTGTAAGCCCCCGAGAATCACCATGAGTGAGTTGATTGGCCATATACAGGTGGTCCTCAACTTACAACCGCAGTTGAGCCCAACATCTATGTTGCTAAGCGAGAAACTTGTTACGTGTAGTTTTGCCCCAATTTTACAACTCTACCTTGCCACCTTCATGAAGGGAATCATTGCAAGTCACAAAGATGTTGAGACTCTAGAAAAAGTGCAGAGAAGAGCAACCAGGATGATGAGGGGACTGAAGACATATGAGGAACGGTTACAAGAACTGGGCTTGGCTAGTCTAGTGAAGAGAGGGACCAGGGGAGACAGGATAGCAGTCTTCCAATATTTGAGGGGCTGCCACAGAGAGGAAGGGGGTCAAGCTATTTTCCAAAGCATCTGAAGGCCAGACAAGAAATAATGGATGAAAATTGAACAAGGAGAGGTTCAACCTGGAAATAAGGAGGAATTTTCTGGCAGTGAGAGCAATCAACCTATGGAACAGAAGTTGCCTTTGGAGCTTCCAGGAGCTTCACTCTGGAAGCTTTCAAGAAGAGATTGGACGGCCATCTGTCAGAAATAGCGTAGGAAGGGTTGGACTACAAGACTTACAAGGTCCCTTCCAACTCTGATTATCGGTTTTCTGTTATCACTTCTTGAATGAGAAACACAGTTGTTACACAAATCTGGCTTCTCCATTGACTTTGCTTGTCAGATGGTCGCAAAAAGGGATAACATGACTTTGGGATACTGCGGCCGTCATAAATTTGAGTTAGCTGACAAGCAGCCAAATGTAATTCATGTAACCATGCAGATACAGGAACAGTCATAAGGGTGAAAAATGATCATAAGTCCATTTTTTTTCAGAACCATCGTAACTTTGAATGGTCACTAAATGAATTGCTCTAAGTCGAGAACTACCTGTAAATATTCTTAATAAATAATAAGTCTGAATATTCAGGCACATCCTCTCATTTATAGCTTTGTTATCTCATTACAACGGTTCTTTTCAAATGTTGACAATATTCTCTCTCTCTCTCTCTCTCTCTCTCTCTTTCTCTCCCCCCTCCCTCTCCCTCCCCTTCCCGCCCTCCCTGCCTCTTTTTTCCCCCCTCTCTCTCTGTCCCACAGCCATATAATAAATGAACTGATAGAAACTGAGCGTGCTTACGTGGAGGAACTTCAGAGTATAATTGAGGTATGTCAAGTGTCTTACAAAACGTGAGCATTGAAATTGAAGTCAAAAGCAGCACAGAGGTTGCTTCTATCAGAAGTTTCAGTAAAACTATCTGGTTTTATTGGTGAAAGTAATGTGGACCTGTATTCTTGCTTTAAAAGTGGCACCTCAACCTTCATGCATTTATCATGCATTTATTCTCTCATCTATCACATGATTCTTTGTTTTTGGAAAGGTTCAAGTCCCAAATATGGCTAGGACAACCTCTGCTTCAGAATCATAAAATAAACGTGTTAATAAGTAAATGTATTTATTTATATAAATAAATAAGCGATGCTTCTGGCGTCCCATGTTAAATGATTGAATTCTGGGAGTTGAAGTCCACACATCTGAAAATTGCTGATGTTAAGAAAGGCTCATCCTAGGCCCGTGATGGCGAACCTATGGCATGCGAGCTGCAGGCAAACTTACCTCATGCGCGTGCTTCACAGCTAATTTTTGGCCGATTTGAGGCCTTTTTCGGCCTCCCAAAGGCTTGAGGAAGGTTTCTGCAGGCTTTGCGGGCCAAAAACTAGCCCCGTTTCGTCACTTCTTGTTTTTCTGAAAATACCAGAAGTGACAAAACGGGGCTAGTTTTCGGCCTGCGAAGCCTGCAGAAGCCTTCCTCAAGCTCTGGGAGGCCGAAAAAGGCCTCAAACTGGCCAAAAATCAGCTGTGAGGCACAGTGCAGGTAAGGGGGTGGTGGGGTGGAGATGCGTGCATTGCCTTCTGGGTGCTGGCATGCGAGCGCGAGTGTGCAAGCATGCACACAGTTTTTGGCACAGGAGCCCAAAAAGGTTAGCCACCGCTGTCCTAGGCAATGTCTGGAATTCAAAGCCAGCAGGTTGATGGGGAATACATGATGAAAAATGAGAAAACAGGCAAATTTGGTTATATTATGAAATGACTACAGGTGGTAGAATTCATAACTTTGAGTTTCAAAATCTGGATTGCTTCGGTGCAGAATTTATCTAACTTTGAGTTCAAAGGGAAGGCCCAGACTTAACATTTCTTAAGCAATCTTAGAATGGAAAAACTGACTGGAGGGGCAAGAAGAAGATACTTCTCTGCTTCTGATATTTTACTCATTGCTCATAGTTTTGTTCCCCTCTCACTGTTCTTTTCTCTTAAATAGGGCTATGCATCAGAAATGGACAACCCTGCTTTAATTCACTTGATCCCAGCTGTAGTTGTGAACAAGAAAGAAGTTCTTTTTGGAAACCTCTCAGAAATCTATGAATTTCATAACAGGTTTGTGGTGGGACTCCGAATGCAGCTATAAAGTGTTTCTTTGAAGGACGTGTCTTTTAGAGGCCATAGAACATCAGTCCTAATGCTAAACTTAACTACACTGACTGCAATCTATGGACTGCAACAACTGGCTTCAGGCAACATTTTTAAAATAAGGAAATAATATATCTGAATATTTTAAAGCTCACAATGCTTTGTATGTAACATCTACATATGGTCATTATGACTTTCAAACTTTAGTTCTTAGTTTTCCTTCTGCAACCATATAGACGTGAGGGTCATCCAAAAAAGCTTTTTGCATGGAAACAAATTTCACCAGATAATTTAGTGAAAGGTCCAGACAACCTGTGTTTTCATTTCCAACTAAATCAAATATAAAATAATATGTCATTTTACAACCAATGTGTGCATGACTAACTTTCTGGGTCTGCCAACAATGTACTCTGGAGTGAGAATAAGGCTGGCATTGCTGTACTTGAGAATTTGACCTGCTGAAAAGAATATTTGTAGCTCAAGTGCATTGATGATGTTACCTAGTTTCGTAATGAAACGTCTGCACGAAAACAACCAAGCACCCAATAGAACTATCTAAATGGGACAGCAGCAACTAGCAAGAAACTCTGTTTTTCTCAGTCACGTGACTTTGCTTGGCATCCATTTTGCTGGAATTGTGTTTGCTAAATGAAGACTGCCTGTATTTTCCAAAGCAGTGCAAAAATAATTGAAATTATACTCTGCAGACTTCCGTTAATCTTACTTGCTAGGGGACCTTGTAGCTTAAATTCAGGGGAAGTCCTCACTGAAGGACCACTTTTAAACTTTTGCTGTCATTTTGTGTCCATTCCAGAATCTTCCTCAAAGAGCTGGAAAACTGCATAGAAAAACCTGAACTTTTGGGTCGGTGCTTTTTAAAAAGAGTAAGTGAATCGCAGTGTTTCTTTTAATCTGGTTTCTTAATGGTGTTCTGGTTGACTTCCTTTTGCATTTGATATTCTTTTCAGGCTGGACTTTCAGTGGGCAGCCAAATGACAAGTCATGTGAGGTTAAGAAACTTGCTTAGGCAGTTAACAAATAATCAAAGACATAAAAAAGGTCATTTTTTTGTTCCAGTTAGTTGGCAGGTCCCACATCTTTCCATTTCCATCTTTCATTCTCTCCCTCACAACTTGAGAAACATAACTTGAGAAACAAAAACAAGTAATCCTTGATTTATGACCAATTGCTTAGTGACTTACAATGGACCCAGAAAAAAGGGACTTATAACCCAGATTCAAACTTTCAATGTTTGGGCCACCCCCATAGTCATGAGTGCTTAACATCTGGTCTGCATTACATTTGCAATATATTTCAATCATAATTGGTGGTGCAGTGGTTAGAATGCAATGTAGTGGAGTCTGCTTCTGCCGGCTGCCTGCAATTTGGCAGTTCGAATCTCACCAGGCTCAAGGTTGACTCAGCCTTCCATCCTTCCGAGGTCAGTAAAATTGAGGAGCCAGATTGGGGGCAAATATGATGACTCTGTAAACTGCTTAGAGAGGGATGTGAAAAGCTGTGAAGTGGTATAAAACTCGTAAGTGCTATTGCTATTTATTATTATTTTTATTAAATTATTCACTGCCCATCTCATATTGAAACAACTTGATTTAAGTTATTTTGACCAGAAGCTAACATGTACTTCCAGCTTCCTCCCCAAAAAAGTACCTCATAGTGCAGGGGTCCCCAACCACTGGGCTGAGGCACACTAGTAGGCCGTGAGGTGTTTACAACCAGGCCGTGGAAATGGTGTGCTGAATTTGCTTGCACAAATGGAGCTCCTCACACAGAACAATCCCCTCCTCCACCCCCGATGGCCCACAAAGCCAGAAAGATTGGGGAAGTCTGACCTAGTGAATAATGGCTTTGCTTAACAATGGAGGCATTTGCATTATGACCACCATATTTGTTTAACAATCACCACCAAAAAAGATTGTAAAATTGGGCATGGTCCTGTGGCGATCCGCTTTACAACTGTTATGACTTACAACTGAAATTGAGGGCTCCATGTATGATCATAAGTGTAGGACCACCTGTACCAGAATAGGAAAAAGAGAAAGCATTTTGAAATTTTTAAAAAAAATGTGTAAGGACAAATGTGACAATTGGATAATAGTAAGAGCACACCTATAATACTACATCCAGTTTTGGTCACCACACCATAAAAAAGATGTTGGAGATTCTAGAAGGAGTGCAGAGAAGAGCAACCAAGATGATTAGGGGACTGGAGGCTAAAATATATGAAGAACGGTTGCAGGAACTGGGCATGGCTAGTCTAGTGGAAGTCTAGAGCGAAGTGTGCTCTCACCGAACTGGTTGTTAAATCGGTTGCAGCCCGCCACTGAGCAAATGTCTTAGCTAGTTAAAAGAAATACTGGCAAAGAATAACCACCTGAACTATAATGGCATATTTCACAAATGTTTAAAGTCAGGGGTGGGATTCTACCGGTTCAGACCAGTTCGGGCGAACCGGATGTAAAATTTATATCTGGTTTGCCGAACCGGTATGTTGTGGAGCGGCGGTTACAAAGAGAGACGGAGCCAGGCTAAAGGCTAACAACTTTATTCTTGCGAATAAAGGGTCGCCGCGGCTGCCGAGGCTATCTGACAGCCAGCTGGCGGGGACAGCTGATGCCGTTTGACAGCTCCCTTTTATAGCCGACTGTCAAATGGCATCAACCAATGGGAGCGATCAGCGCTCCCGCGTTGGCGGCGGACCGGAGGGAGGACTGCTGCTAGTCTTTGAACACAGCACTCCTTCCCCCTGGCCACGAGCATGCGTAGTCCTGTAGCCATGATGGCCACTTTCGCTCGCGGCCCGATCTTCGAAGTTCCTGAGGCTTGTCGGCGGCTGGTGCGTCTTGTTCCTCCCGGACGATGACTGGAACCTGCAGAGGGTCGCTGGCCATCCCTGGACTGCTTTCTGGTGACTGCTCGGGTGAGTCTTCCCGCGGCGGTCGGCTGGTTGCGTTGTCGGGCGGCAGGTAGACCGGGTCCTTCGGCGGGTTGGCTGGTGGTGAGTAGACCGGGTCGTCCGGCGGCGGGTAGACCGGGATTTTGGTGGCAGTCTTGTTCCAACGCCTCCTCAGCTGGTCTACGTGCCTTCTCCAAATCCGGCCATCTTCCAGAAGGACTCTATATGATCTGGGTCCTGCAAGAAAGACTATCTGCCCTGGCAGCCATAAGGGGTGCCCCGCATAGTTCCTGGCGTACACCTGGTCTTTCAGGGCTAATTCCCTGGCATGGCTGTCAGAGGTTAGTGGCGTGCTGGGAGTGTAGTGGGGGTGCAACCTGTCCAGGGTGGTCCTGAGGCGCCTGCCCATTTACAGTTCAGCAGGGGACTTGTTGGTGAAAGGGCATGGGGTGGCATGTTGTGTGAGTAGGTAAGTTGACAGTTTGGCGTGCCAGTCTGCCTGGCCCAGCTTGGCCAGAACTTCCTTGGCAGACCTGACAGCCCTTTCTGCCATTCCATTACTTGCTGGGTGAAAGGGGGCTGTGAGAGCGTGTCTGATGCCCAGATTAGCTGTGAAGATGGCAAACTTGTTGGAACTGAATTGGGGGCCATTATCTGAAACTAATGTGTCAGGAAGTCCATGAGTAGCAAACAGTCTGGTCAAGGCCCTTGTGACAGCCAGCGTTGTGGTGGAGGGTAACAAGGCTACTTCAGTCCATTTGGAGAATGAATCTACAACCACCAGGAATGTCCTCCCTTGTATGGGACCAGCCAGGTCTACATGCAGCCTGGCCCAAGGGCCCCCCGAATCTTCCTACTTGGTTGGGGCAGCTGCTGGTGGGGCTGCTCTTGTTGCTTGGCAGGGCTGGCACGTGTTAACCCAGTTGGCAATCCGGGCATCTAATCCTGGCCACCAGACGTAGCTGCGGGCCAAGGCCTTCATCCTTACGACGCCAGGGTGACCCTCGTGCAGTGCCCTTAAAACTGGTTCTTGCAAAGTGGGTGGTATGACCACCCTTGTCCCCCATAACAGACAGCCCCGTAGTGAAGAAAGCTCCTGCCTGCGGGTCTTAAATGGCATGAATTCAGGGGCGAACTGAATGTCAGGCCACCCCCTCCCTACCCAGTCCAGGACTTGGGAAATAACACGGTCCCTCTTGGAGTGTGCAGCAATATCCCCAGCTGAGACTGGTAGGTTAAGTTCATTGCAGTCGAAGATTGCGTGGATGGGAGCTGGGTCCTCGACCGGTGATGGTAGGGGGCATCTGCTGAGGGCATCAGCATGGCATAGGGTCTTCCCCGGGCGATGTACCAGTGTGTAAGAATAGGCGGCCAGAAATAGAGTCCATCTGGTCATTCTTGGGGATAACACCTGTGGGCTTTACTTATCCCCAGCTAGCAGTCCTAATAGAGGTTTGTGATCAGTTACAAGTTCAAAACTATGGCCATAAAGGAACTCATGGAATTTTTTTACAGCGGCTACAGCTGCTAAGGCCTCCTTATCGATCTGACTATAGTTCCTCTCTGCAGCGGAGAAAGTTCTTGAAAAATAGGCAATGGGTGCCTCTGATCCATTTGAGAGCCTATGGCTCAATACAGCTCCTATACCAAAGGGTGAGGCATCAGAGGCTAACACTAGGGGCAGGTTTGGGTTAAACTGAACTAACACAGAGTTTGAAGTTAAGAGAGACTTCACTGCTTGGAAGGCGTGGGCTTCCCTTTGTCCCCATTGCCATGGGGCTTTCTTATCTAGGAGCCTATGTAGGGGTTCAGCTACAGAGGCTTTGTGAGGCAAAAAGGAAGCATAAAAATTAAGGAGTCCCAAAAAGGCCTGCAATTCAGTTTTGTTAGAGGGAGTGGGTGCCTCGTGAATAGCCCTAACTTTACACTCTATGGGGTGAATTCCAGATGCATCAATTCGATAACCCAGGAAGTCTACCTGTTTGGTGGCAATGGTGCATTTGTCTTTTTTCAATTTAAGCCCGTTTTGCCTAAACCTGTCAAGGACAGATCTCACTCTGAGTAAAAGTTGTGTTTTGTTGGTGGCAGAAACTAAAATGTCATCGAAGTATGGAACCACCCCAGGTAGGCCCTGGAGGATTCTTTCCATGAGTGATTGGAAAATGCCAGGGGCTACGCTAACTCCAAATTGCAAACGTCTACATCTAAATGCGCCCCTGTGAGAAACTATAGTTTGTAGGTCAGCAGTGTGTTGGTCAACGGGAAATTGCTGGTATGCCTGGGACATGTCTAACTTTGCAAAAATTATGCCTGGCTCAAAAGAGTGGAGCAGGTGTTGGATTACAGGTACTGGGTATGCGCTAATTTGTAGGAAACGGTTGAGGGATGTCTTATAGTCAGCGCAAATTCTCACGCTGCCATCTTTTTTTAAAGGGGTGACCATGGGGGTTTCCCACTTGGCGAAATCTACCTGTTCTAACACCCCCCGTTTGATAAGTTTATCTAATTCAGCATCTAACTTAGGCCTAATGGCGAAAGGTACCCTCCGAGGTTTCAAACGAATTGGGGTGGCTTGTGGACCCACATCAAAAGATATGGGGGTGCCTGAATAGCAGCCTAGTTCACAACTGAAAACATCAGAGTAGTCCTTAAAAAGGGCATCTACATCAGAATTTTCCACAGAGTGAATTCCTGTAACATTGAGGCCTAGGGCAGGAAACCACTCTAATCCTAGCAAGCTAGGAAGGGCACCATTTACAACCACCAGTGGCAAGTGACCCCTAAAGTTTTGGAATTGAATGAGGAATTTTCCCTTACCCAGGACTGGAATGGTCTTCCCCTGGTAGTCCCGAAGAGTCAGGTGGCAGTTGGTCAGCTTCTTTTTTGAGAGCGAAGGCAGCAACTTCTTCAGGGAGGCCCACGAAATGATGGAGAGGGTTGACCCGGTGTCTACTTCCATTCGGCAGGGCTTACCTTCTATAAAAAGAGAAATGCTTAATTTGCTAGGCCTAGAGGTGTTGTTGTTTGCGTGGTAACAAGTGTAACAATGTTCCACTTGCCTTTGGTAGGAGGCAGAAACTTGAGGTCTTTGTATGGAGGCCTGCTCAGCTTGGCAAACCCTGACTATGTGCCCTCTCTTCTGGCAGTTCAGACAGATAATGTTTCTGAACCTGCAGGTTGATCTATGGTGGTTGCCCCCGCAGCTTATACAAGGGGTTTGCTGTTTGGCTGTCTGATTGTTGTATTTCCTAGGTGGCCCTGGGGGGGGGGTCTTGGACGCGTGAGGCGGTTTACCTCCAGAGGTTCTTCTTCCACTTCTTGGGAGACCTCATCATAGTGGACTGTAGCCTGACCTTGCTTAGGGGTGTTCCCCTGAATTTCAGCTGCTGATAATTCTGACAATTCAGCAGCCTGAGCTTCCTCAATAGCTGAGGCTAGGGTTAAGTCTTTTTTAGACAGTAACCTCCTTTGCAGTTTTAGGTCCCTTACTCCTCCCACAATTTGATTGAGCAGCATGTCCTCAAGGTAGTCCCTAAAACCGCAGTGTATGGCAGCCGATCTCAATGCTGCCATGTACTGACTCACAGTCTTCCCTTCAGCCTGAGTTCTTCTTCTAAAAGCCAATCTCCTGGCTATGCTAGAGGGTCTGGGGGAGTAGTGATTTGACAAGATTTCTCTTAACTCATCCCAGGGAATAGCCTTTATAGAACATGGGGACACTAGTGCAGAGGCTGTGTCAAAAACTGTGGCCCCACAGAAACTTAAAAAATAGGCGCTTTTCCTTAGATCCGTGGCTTCATCTAGCTCAATGGCATTTAAAAAGCATTCAAACCTATTCATATATGATTCCCATGTTTCTGCCCCCAGTTGGAAGTGCGGGAATGTCGGATTAGAGGCCATTAGAGTGGCAGCGTTGGTTTCCTCAGCTGAGGAAAAATAGAGTCTTCACTTTTAGAAAAATGTTTCTGGCTGCGCCTGTCAGTGGCGTTCGGCTCCTCAGCTGAGAGGGCTTTTAAATTTCGCGCTCTTTGGAAAGCGTCAGTGGCGGTGACTCGATCAGCTCGTAGCGGCTTCGGCTCTTTCTTGTTGTGACTTCAGCTTGATTTCCTGCCTGGTCGTCTTAGCTGTATCCCGCCCTCGTCGCCAGTGTTGTGGAGCGGCAGTTACAAAGGGAGACGGAGCCAGGCTAAAGGCTAACAACTTTATTCTAACGAATAAAGGGTCGCCGCGGCTGCCGAGGCTATCTGACAGCCAGCTGGCGGCGACAGCTGATGCCATTTGACAGCTCCCTTTTATAGCCGGCTGTCAAACAGCATCAGCCAATGGGAGCGATCGGTGCTCCCGCGTTGGTGGCGGACCAGAGGGAGGACTGCTGCTAGTCTTTGAACACAGCACGGTATTTGAACTGACTGGCTGGCCCCGCCCACCCCGCCCCTCCCAGGAGTCTCCACATGGCCCATTTTCAATGCAGGTAAGCGTGCAGAGGATCTAGGAGGGGGAAAAACAGGCCTTCCGGAAGACCAGAAACAGGCCTGTTTCTGGCTTCTGGAGGGCCTCCAGAGCCGGGGGGAGCATGTTTTCACCCTCCCAGAGACCTGAGGCATCCCTTTTTGATGCAGGTTTCAAAAAATGGTTGACCCCCCTCTTTTTTGTGGCAGCCCTATAGAAATTGGAAGATTGCTATCACGTTATCCCTAGTCCTTCTTTTCATCAAACTAAGCATGCTCAATTCTTGAAACCCTTCTTCATGTGTTTTATCATCCAGTTCCCTAATCATCTTTGTTCCACTCTTTCTAGTCTCAACATCTTTTTTAATATTCTGGTAACAAAACTGGATACAGTATTCCAAGTGTGGTCTTAGCAAGGCATTATAAAGTGATATTAACAATTTTAACAATTCATGTGATCTTCATGACATTGGTTTCACTATCATCGGCCCGTGGGACAATTCAAACCTATGCAGAGTACCATGAATAGACAAAGACAGTCAAGTGGATTTTGAAGTTGTGCTTTTGGGAGTTGAGTCAACCAAGTGCCAGGCCTAAGGGCTTTAGAGGATGTGGTGAAAATGCAGTTAAATCACTAGAGCAGCCAGGAATAAACTCTTAGCTATTTTGGAGACTGGAAGAGTTTCAATGAAACTCCAGATATGGTACCTAAATATCATAGAGGTTGTAGAAAGAAATGCACATTCCTCAAATTATATTCTGTTTGGTTTTGGCTTCTCAATGGCTTTAAAAAGTCCTGGTTTTAGCATGATTCATAAGCCTAAAGCTAAGTTTGGTCTTAAAAATATGAAGTCCGCAATAAACATGATGCAAAGTTACAAAAGAAGAGGTTTGTCCATTCTGGCAAATTTATTTGAGGTGAAAGCTTCTCCTTTGGATAGGTTGATTGACATGATTCAACACTGATGTCCTTTGTATTGCAGAAAGAAGATCTTCAGATCTATGAAAAATATTGCCAAAACAAGCCAAAGTCAGAGGCTCTTTGGAGGCATTGTGGAGACAGCCTTTTTTTTCAGGTAGGCTCAAGAAAACAAATCAACTGAAACACCGTTGTTCTCCTTAGTTAGAAGATCCAACACCAGGCAATGGGTTGGCCTAAATCAGTGTTTCTCATCTTGGTGGCCATTTTAAGGCCTTTGGACTACAAATCCCAGAATTCTGAGAGTTAAAGTCCACACATCTTAAAGTAGCCAAGGTTGGGAAACAATGACATACGTGATCTCTAAACTCCTTTTCAACATTGTGGTTCTGTGTGATCTGTTGCATTAATATGCTTACTAACTCACCAAAGCACCTAGTTGCCAAATAATATGGATTGATTGAAAGCATCAGTATTTTCCTCTCAGTGAGGGCACTTCCACACAAGTGCAGAGCTCTGTCTTTTAATCTGTATTTAATTTAATTACTGCTTTGCTTAGATTTATTTATTAATTTTCCACCTTGTTTCCAGTAGCTCAAGAAAGCTTATTTGTTTATAGATTTGGATGTATGAGGCTGCGCTAAAATTACCCAATCCTCTATGGTTGAACCTGGGCTTTTTGGATGCTAATGTAACACTCTATCCACCACTCCATATTTCAAGCTTTTATGGCTGCCATCTTGGGGCTTCAGTGGATGAAGGAGGAGGAGAAAGAATTGTTTAGTGGGCTACAACAGGAGTAGAAAAATCAGTACTTCTGCCATTGACCTTCTCTGTTTACTTCCCCACTATACCGATAGTCCCCAACTTATGACCATAACAGATCCTGAAATTTCTGTTGCTAACCAAGATGATTGTTGAGTGAATTTTATGACCTTTCTTGCCACAGTTGTTAAATGAATCACTGCCATGGTTAGTAACACAGGTTGTTAAGTGAATCTGGCTCCCCCATTGACACTGATGGTCAGAAGTTCGCAAAAGGGGATCACATGACTTCGGAGACACTGCAACCATCATAAATATGAGTCAGTTGCCAAGCATCTGACGCTGCAGTGACCATAAGTCATTTTTTTCAGTGCTGTTGCAGCTTTGAATGGCCACTAAACAAATGTTCATAACCTGCATGGCCCAAGCACACAAGCACTACAGTGGTGGGATTCTAAATTTTTATTACTATTTCTGTGAGCATGGCTTGGTGGGTGTGGCTTGGTGGGTGTAGCTTGGTGGGCGTGGCAGAGGAAGGATATTGTAAAATCTCCATTCCCACCCCACTCCAGGGAAAGGTTACTGAAAAATCCCCATTCCCTCCCCACCCCACTAACCTGATTTCCAGCTCTGTTCTCCTGTGTAGGGCAACAAAAGAAGACCCAGCCAATCAGCTGGGACTTGGGAGGCAGACAATAGATGGGGGCGGAACCAGTCAGAGGCGGTATTCTGAACTACTCAAAATTTCTGCTACTGGTCCTCCAGAACTGGTCAGAACCTGCTGAATACCACCTCTGAACAACCACTATTCTTTCAGAATATGCTGCCATGATATGGGTTCTCCGTATCTTTCCATTTCTTTCCATTTCAAATTTAATGTGCCTGTTTAAAATAATTTAGGAATGTCCATCCTATTAAAGGTTCCACTTCAAGGTTCAACAAGCAACCGTGCCAGAACTGACTTATGTGTTTCTCGAGGAAGAAAATAATAAAGCTCAAACAAGGTTGTTATAATTTGTGGCAGGCTCCATTGTTGTTAACCCCAGGGTCTATTACATTAATAACCACCTGTAACAAGAAGGATGGAGAATGAATTGCAGGATCCAATATTGGTCTGTCATGGAGATCCATGATTTAGTCTTCCAAGCTTTTGAACCCGTGTTGGAAACCATCCTCTCTACTGGAATGTAGAGGGAATATACTGTATTTATGGAGACGCAACAGTTGCTGGAATTGGGTGTGTCTAGTTTAAGGAAAAGAAGGACTAGGGGTGACCTGATAGCAATCTTCCAGTATCTCAGGACTGCCACAAAGAAGTGGGAGTCAAGCTATTCTCCAAAGCCACCTGAAGGCTGCACAAGAAACAATGGGTAGAAAATAATCAAGGAGAGAAGCAACCTAGAACGAAGGAGAAATTTCCTTTCAGTGAGAACAATTAACCAGTGGAACAACTTGCCTCCAGAAATTGTGGGTGCTCCATCACTGGAGGTTTTTAAGACGAGATTGGATAACCATTTGTTTGAAATAGTAGAGGGTCTCCTGCCTGGGCAGGGGGTTGGACTAGAAGACCTCCAAGGTCACTTCCAACTCTGTTATCTTATTCTAGATGGTTGACTGAGTTGCTTCTGAATATTGTTTTCCAGGAGTCAAATAATGTTTAAGGTCCCCTAACTTATATTATGGTCCTTGCATATTTCTAACAAGGTCACCTCCCTTACTCTTTTAATCCTACGTAGCTTCTTCTCTGGTAATATCACACCACTAACTAGAACGTACAAAACATTTGCTAGACCTATACTTGAATACAGCTCATCAGTCTGGAACTCGCATTACGTATCTTATATTAATACAGTTGAGAAAGTCCAGAAATATTTCACAAGAGGAGTTTTCCGCTCCTCTACTCGTTCCAGAATACCTTATGCCACCAGACTTGAAACTCTAGACCTAGAAAACCTAGAACTACGCCGCCTCCAGTCTGATCTAAATATAGCATATAAAATCATACATTGCAATGTCCTACCTGCAAATGAATACTTCAGCTTTAATCATAACAATACAAGAGCACACAATAGATACAAACTCAAGGTTAACCGCACCAAACTTGACTGCAGAAAGTACGACTTCAGCAACAGAGTGGTCAATGTTTGGAATACACTACCTGACTCTGTGGTTTCTCCCCCAAACCCCAAAAACTTTAACCTTAGACTGTCTACTATTGACCTCACCCCTTTCCTAAGAGGTTTGTAGGGGGCGTGCATAAGCGCACCAATCGTGCCTACCGTTCCTGTCCTATTGTTTTTTTAATTTTTCTTACAAGTATCTCATGTATTCAAAACTATATTTATTCTTATACCTGTACCTTGTAAGCGATTGACAAATCAAAAAATACAAAATATTTTATAAGATTATTACATTCTGCTAGAGATAAGTTCCCTGGTTGGGCTCCAGCACAAATCCAAAAGCTTGGAAGACTAAACCTCTGGTCCCGGTGACCGACCGTCACTGGACCCTGCAACATTGTCCTGGGACACGTATATTTGCCTTTGTTCATGAGAGATTAAATTGCTAATGCCACCAAGACTGTCCAGTAGCTGCCTGAATTATCCTCTGGCAAACACACTATACATGTTTATGGCCGGAACAATGGAAGTTCCAGAAGAGGAGAACAAAGCACATTTGAGTGTCAGCAAAATGAATGATCTTTGCAAGTTAGCATCCGAATCTCTTTGCAGGAAAGGAATGGCAATTGGACGTTTACTGTGCTGAACGAGACAGATCACTCAGATGAACTGCTATATATTTTTTTCTTTTTTGTAGAAAGTCAATGTGAACTTCTGGTGACTGTGCTTGGGGAAACCCCTGCAGTTTTCTTGGTAACCTTTTCAAAAAATGGTTCGTTCTTGCCTTCTTGTTAGGGCTGACAGAGAGTGACTGGCCCAAAGTCACCCAGGTGACTTTGAATCTAAGCTGGGAATAGAACTAAAGTTCTCCTGGTTCTAATCTGATTATCTTTAACTGCTACATCAAACTGGCTCTCATATTACACATCAATGTATTTTTTTTGTACCAATGTATTTTTTTTTTTGTGCTATTTGTCAATGGAAATTCTCAGTCATCCAGGTCATGGTTGTCCCAAAGATGCTTTTTTTTTCAAAAGGCAACTGGATTTCATTTTTTCTTGAAGTCATTTCGCTCCTCGCCCAAGAAGCATCCTCAGTTCTGACTGAATGCTGGGGAATGGAAGGATTTATATGTCAACCCTGAAGCTGACCTGACCAGAGCCATTTTGAGGCTGGAGGATAGGGAGCTGGGGGATAGGGAACGGGGTGGAATTTAAATAGCTGGGGTTTTGTAGCCAAAACAAAATACTTTCTTCTGGGAACCAAGGACATTTCTACAGGTGGCCAGATGAAGGAGGGGCAACCAGATGTCACCCTGATTGGACCATGTGACTGACTGACTGAAAAAAGGGGGGAAACTTTTACTTTTAATAAGGTGAAAACCACGGCAACATTCAGAGTCGGTTTTCACCAGATCGTGCCAATATAATATATCCAACAAAACTATTATTTGAGGAACTTACCTGCCTTGGAGTTCTGTTTGCTATAGGAAGTATTACTTGGAACCCTGACATTATATCCTTTGCAGTCACCTGGTTGTTAGCACTTTGAAGATGGTTCATTGGCTCTTTAATTCCCCAGCATTCAGTCAGAACTGAAGATGCTTCCTGGATGAAAAGCAACACCTCTTCAAAAAAAAAGGTCCATTTGCCTTTCGAATAAGATCAGTGGGACAGTGTGCTGTGTTTCCTAATACTATCTAATCTTCCTAAGACAGACAGACAGACAGACAGAGACAGACAGACACGCGCGCGCACGCACACACACACACACACACACACACACACACACACACACACACATATATATATATATATATATATATATATATATATATATATATATATATATATATATATTTGGTTATTTGGGTTTTCTCCCGTGTAAGATTGGAAGTATCTAGGCAATGTTTCGATGAAGTCTCATTCATCATCTTCAGGCTTGTGTCTTCAACTCTGTGCTTCTCAGCTCTGTGCTTCTGAGAAGCATAGAGCTGAAGACACAAGCCTGAAGATGATGAATGAGACTTCATCGAAACGTTGCCTAGATACTTCCAATCTTACGCGAGAGAAAACCCGAATAACCAAAGATGCACAGACAAATATCCACGAGAACCTCAGAAAACATAAAAAAAGTTACATTTGTAATTTCATTCTTAGTGTACCCTGTTAGACCAGAATAATCTCATTCTCTCTTTTTTTCTTCCTTTTTTTTTGTTTTGCAGGAATGTCAGAGGAAATTAGACCATAAACTCTCCCTTGATGCTTATCTTTTAAAGCCGGTCCAGAGGATTACCAAATATCAGTTGCTTCTGAAGGTAAGAGAATGGCTTATCTGCTAACGAAAGTAACATATTTTTGCAGTTCTTAATTGCACAAGAGGGTGACTGTTCAGTCCATTCTAAAATTGGGTTGATGCTAAGTGTGGGGTGGGATGGGGAAACAAATGAATGCAGCAGAAACAGAATAAGGGAGTTGGAAGGGACCTTGGAGGTCTTCTAGTCCAACCCCCTGCTCTAGCAGGAAACCCTATACCAGGGGTGTCAAATTCTATTTCATTGAGGGCCACAGCTCAGAGGGAGGGGTGGCCAGTGGGCGTGGTTGAGATGGGCATGGCCAGCTTGACACCCTGTAGCTCTCTGCCAGTGAAAACGGAGTTCAGGAGGGACTCCTGGGCTCTGTTTTTGCTGGCGGAGGGCTGCAGGAGGCCATCGCAGCCAAAAACAGTGCTCCTGAGCTCCATTTTTGCTGGCAGAGGCACCGCGGGCCAGATCTAATCACTCTGCGGGCCAGATCCGGTTTGACACCCCTACTCTATACCATTTCAGACAAATGGTGGTGTTTTGTATCTGGTTGGGCAAAAAGATCCCATGGCAAACAATGGGTTTAACAACTGAGGCAAAAAGGGTGTAAAATCAGGTCTGCTTACATGATTATCTGTTTTATAACCTTCTTAACTCCTATAATAGGCAGGCTTCATTGTGGTTGTAGGATGAGGAGTCCCTTTATTTCATGATATTAAATGATATTTAATGATATTAAATAAACTTGTATACAACATTGTTTTCTTTCCTTTCTTGGATTGTGTACTAATCAAGAACGGATTGACAAAAACAACCATTTTTCTTCCATGTAAGGATGTCAACATTCGGCAGCATTTTAAGGCCTTGTGATGTGACATTTGCTTTTTTTTTTTTTTAATTCCCTTTACAACCAGGAAATGTTAAAATGCAGCAAGAATTCAGAAGGCACTGCCGAACTGGAAGAAGCTCTCGCAACAGTTCTTGATATCATCAAGTCAGCAAATGATTCCATGCACCAAATAGCAATTACAGGCTATGAGGTAGGCCTTGTCCTCCCACACGCACACAAAAGCAATGTGCTAAACCTTAGCAGAATCTTTAAAATAAGTTGACTCCCAATTCCCAGAATTCCAAATGCTGGCTGGGGAATACTGGGAATTAAAGTCCATGCATTTTAAACAGTGTCATAAAATATCCCAATAAAGAGGAACACAGACAGACCACAAACAATAATTCTTACTTAAAGATTCAGAGGTTTATTTCATGAACAATTTGAAACATGAATAGCCATCCTAACATTACTTCCATCAATCATTGCAATGAGATTCAGTGACATAGCTGAGTCCAGCAAGGAATAACTACGGCCAGTGGCCCCGAACTCATCCCAGGGCATTCTTTTTATACTTTTCTGAACAATTTCACAACTTACTTCCTGTCTTACTGACAGACAATCTCCAAATATATCCATCTACATCTCAAACCTCTACCCACTGGCTACTTTCAGTTCTTTATTTCTCGTGGTTTCGTCCTTCTGTATTCAAATATATTTATAAATATATATATTTATATATCTTATATATTTATAAGAATTCTGAATCTAAGAAATTAGGCACACAGATCACATATACAAAGGGGTGAAATTGATCCCACCCCCCAAAGTCCAAGATCTTCCTCCAATTAAAAGTTCTGGATGTGATCATGTGGGCATCTGCAGGTGGTGATGAGGCTTCTGTCGGTTGACCTTGACATATTTTGATAAAAATTAGCAGTTGTGCAGTAGAAAGACAGTTGAGCAAGGAAACAGAAACTTAAGAACGAGAATTTTATACTCCCCCTCCTCCTTCCCATTTACAGCACAGGAATGTAACACCTCCAGCTTTCTTCCCTTCCAATCTCCCCCCCCCCTTGCTAATGAAAGCCGAAAGATGTAGAGCAGAGAGAAAGATGCATAGCAGTAGAAGACATCTTGAAGGCTGACAGCTATATACTTTGCAATATCATGTGTCACAATTAGCAACAGCTCAGCAGGATTACAAATAGTTCTAGTACGTTTTGAAATCATCCTATCTAAAACTTGGGGTTCATGTCTCCCTATTCTGCGGCCTACTATCATCCAAAGGTCTTATTGAATCTGATAGATCAATAACTTATATTTTTGTTTTCCACAAGGGCCTAAGTTTGAGAAACATGGTGATAATGTATGTTGCTGAACCCTTTCAAACAAAGGAGATTCTTGAACTCTTGTTGTTTTAATAAGGATATTTCAGGCCTCCATCAGTTTTCCTTAACCACACTCTCTCCGAGCTCTGATTCTGAGAATTTCAAACAATATCTAGAAGGTGCCACATTATGAAAGACAGTCTTGGATTGTCTTTTCCCAGAAAAATAGGTTAATGAGCAAAAAAAAAAAAAAGAGTAATGGTAAAATAATGTCACGCTTGCCAGCACTTAAAATCTCTAAATAGAAACAATTCTTAGCTCCATTTATTCAGAAAGGTATAATTTTACTAGGTCAAGTGTATTGTACTCAAGTGTATTGTATTAGAAGTCAAATATATTGCATAGCCAGAACTGAGAATTGTGCACCAAAATCCCTAAGATAAACTCCCCCCCTACTTACCTGTCTCCCATCACTGAACCCTTCTATGATCAATCGAGTTCAAGCAAGATGTTTTTAGTTCAAGTGTAGGTTGGTATGCAACTGCCTTTTTCTCCTAGCCAGATAATCTTGAGGCAGCTTCCCAGGGAGATACAGAAGTTACTTTCATTTTCCCCCAAGCATCCTTGTCTCCCTTCCCAGAATTCCTGGCAGACTGTCATCTGGTAGCAAAGCATAAGTAATCATAAGGTGGCAGCTGACAAATAACCTGAATAGCAAGTTGTGTTGATGCTTCCAGATATTAAATTCATTCAGGCCAACCAGTCTTCCTATTCTTTCAAGATCAAGATAATACTACTACTTCACCCATATTCTTACTCATTAACTATATCCAATACATAGTCATACATTCTCTCCAAGCTTGGGTTACTTTATAGCCTTCTTAAACCCTTTGCTTGCTTGTTAGCCTCTCCTTTCCTATCCAGCGTTTCCATCTCTTCTCCAATGGATCTGTCTTAATCAGTGTCAGATGTCAAGAATCGGGACCATTCGTAAGGTTGCAGTATAAACAATTTATTGCAGCCTATACGCAAGTATCCAGTCAACTGATGGTCAGCTCTAAATTGGTACGAGATAAGGTTCAATGGAATTCAAAGGAGACTGGACTTGGATCTCTTGTGGCAACACAAGGATTCTAAACTGATAACATGCTTAATTCTGCCCTCTAGTTCTGCCTGCTCTTCTCTTACAAACAGCTGCTCATTGCTATTCACAGACCTTGCCCCCACAGTAGGCAGTCCTTCAGCCCCCCCAGAGCAGAGTGTGTTTCTGAGTGTCCACCTTCTGTATTGCCCCAGAATGTCCATATGCATCTTAGACAACAATAAAGATAACGGCAGCCATTTTGCTTTAACCTATCCACTTTGAATAAATAAATATCCAACTAAAAAAATCTAAATGATAATAGGACACTACACTGAGTGCACTAATGTCTTTAGACACCCCGTTGCTGTGACACAGACTTTGGTCTACTGCGTGACAGAACGAACACTACTCTGGAAGTTTCTGTATTTATGCAGTTTAAACCCTGGTAGGTGGTATTTTTTTTTTAAAAAAAAAAATTGGATTGGTTATTGCTACCAGAACAAAAAATCTTTTCCCGATATACTATGTATTCATTTTGGAGATTCCAGCTTTGAATGACTGAAGAGCTTACATTTTAAAAGCAAGAATAATTTATCTTCCTCTGTCATAATGTTTGTTCTTACTTTTAAAATGTAAACTGAATCATGCGAAGTTGGAGTCTCCAAAATAAATAAATAAAAACATAGAGGGACAATGTTTTTTTGGTAGCAATAAAGTACTTATAATCTGACATAGCAACTACTCCTTAGCAACTATTCAAAGTTATGATGCAAAGTTATGAGACAACCCAGTTCCGAAGTTTTGATGGCCTCCCTTCTAGTCATGTGACCTCATTTAGGGCGCTTAGCAAACGGCCTGCATTTATGGCTGCATTTATGGTTTGCAGCATCCCACAATCACATGACCTCAACTCAGGGGTGGGATTCTACCGGTTCTCACCAGTTTGGGTGAACCGGATGTTAAAGTAACAGCTGGTTTGCTGAACCGGTATTTCAAACGACCAGCTGGCCCCACCCCTCCCCTCCCAGGAGTCTCCATGTGGCCCATTTTTGATGGAGGTGAGTGCAGGGTCCACACAGAGGCTCTGGGAGGGGAAAAAATGGGCTTTCTGGAAGTCCAGAAACAGGCTTGTTTCCAGCTTTCAGAGAGTCTCCAGAGGCCGGGTGAGGCTGTTTTTGCCCTCCCAGAGGCCCAGGGAAGGCCTCTGGACCCTTGAGAAGGTGAAAATGTCCTCCTCCAGACTCTGGAAGCCCACCGGAAGCTGGAAACAGGAAGTTCTGGTAGGCCACCCCCACCATGGCCATGCCTACCCAGCAACTGGGCAGTGAACTGGTTGCTGGGGTTTTTGAATCTCACCTCTGCCTCAATTTATAACTTTTTCACTGAAAATTTGCCCCAGAGCAAACAGTGGGTTTGCTTCACAACTGCAGAAACCAAGCGGTCGTAAAATTAAGTCGCTCATGTGAGGATGCCCTTTACAATTGTCATGACTTACGACTGTAAGGCTCCATTACAGTTGTAAGACAGGAGTATGGAATTGCACTGTGGCTAAGAAAGTTGGTGTGGGGTGAAGGGGTGTGTGGAGTGAAAGGCTGGAATTAAAACCTTGCTTTATTCTTGTATTTCTCCTGTCCTGTTTCTCTTTCCCTCTAGGGAGATGTGGCCGAGTTGGGTAAATTGCTCCTTCAAGGCTCTTTCAATATTTGGACTGATCACAAGAAGGGGCACAACAAAGTGAAAGATTTGGCCAGGTTCAAGCCAATGCAGAGGCACCTCTTCTTATATGCAAAAATCCTCCTTTTTTGCAAGAAACGGGAAGAAAACACAGACAGTCACGAGAAATCTCCTTCCTACAGCTTTAAAAATTCCTTGAAGGTAAATCATTTCTTATGGTGGAAGGGAGGGAAGTTTAAAATCAAAGGATGAACCAACATCAACACCTCTATGAGCGGAGATTAATACCAAAATTAACACTAGACGGTGTTAATTAAGAAGTAAACAATGCCCAAATCAAGGAAGTACCAACACAGATAAACAAGCTAACCACAAACAACATCCTAACTAAGGGACCACCAAAACTATCAGGGCAAACCACTAGTATATAAGATTAAGAGCAAAACACACTCCCTTGTAGCACTACCTAGTTGATGCTACCTAGTTTGGTAGTGAAATGTCTGCAATAAAGCCACCAAGCTTAAAGAGCACCAAGGACCCCACAGAACACCTTTAAATCAACAAATATATCAAAACAATACAACAATGCATTGAAACAAACGTAACACTGGTTCTTTTCTTGTAAAGAGTTGCAGGTGGAAAAGTTCTCATGTTTTAGAGAAGGGAGCCTTGGAGATTTCGTTGACTTTCATAAAAAAATTTTTTGTCTAATAATAAAGTACTATTTTGCTAGTGCAAATAGACTAAAGGAAGGTTGCCTGGGGAAGATTTGTATCTTGAAAAGATTAACAGGCAATTAAAAAATCAGGCAAATTAACAGCATCAGGCAATTAAAAGAAATCATTTTCAAATTAAATTCTCTAGATTTCCAGCACTACCCGGGCTCAGTTGAAAATTTCTATCCGAGGCTTTCCATCTCCTTGGTTAATTCTGATGGCTCATTCTAAAAACAGGGAATTAAATTCTAGTGTTAGGTCTCCATCTTAACCCAAAGGTGCTTTTTCAAGAGGCAACTGAACTTTCTGATTTTTCTTTGAAGGCATTTCACTTCCCATCCAAGAAGCTTCTTCATCTCAGTGCGTCTTCAAAAAAAAGTCTAGTTGCCTATTGAAAAAGCACCTTTGGGATAACCATGACCTGGATGACTGAGACTTTCCATAGACATTTCCCTCTTAAAAAAAAAAAAAATCTTGTTTTCTTAGAGAAGGAGTAGTGGCACACTGGTTAGAAAATAGTATTGCAGGCTAATTATGCTGACTGCCAGGAGTTTGATCCCTTTGGTCTTGATCAGCTCAAGGTTGACTCAGCCTTTCATCTTCTGACGTTGGTAAAATGAGGACCCAGACTATTGGGGACAATATGTTGACTCTGTAAACAACTTAGAGAAGGCTGTAAAGCACAATGAATGGTATATGTTTAAGTGCTATAGCTATTGCTGTTTAATTTCCCTGTATCCATTGATGAGCTTTATGTGTACAGTAAGATTATTTACACTCATCAATTGAGCTACCAAGGAAAACAAACTTGAAGATGTTTTTTCTTGGCAAACTTGATGAATCAATTGGCAGATAAAGATATGGCCTCATTCTGTTTCCTCCTAAGGACAAAACTACTCAGCAATTTGTTCACTTATCCTAGAATTTCAAGCGTGTTCATTTGTCAACCAAAGTCAAGGATAGATCTTTTCAAGCCAGGTTCAAAGGAATCATGACAGTGATAAATTCAACTATTGCCCTTGTGGAACAGTTTCTGTATCAAGAGGAAAAAGCTGTGTACCAAACAAAAAAAAATTAGTTTTTCCAAACTCTATAAAAGACAAGCTCATTTATAAATAGGGAAAAAAATGCACTGATACAGGAGGCAGATTGTATGGCTTGACTCTAATCCTGGAAATAAAATTGCGGATGGATTCAAAACTTAAAACACTAAAAGACAAAAATGAATTGAGCGTGAATATCTTAGAAACGCGAGATGGAAATAAGAGAATAACATTTATTACAGACAAAGACCAACTTATGCAGATACAGCATAGCTTGGCAATACTATATGTGAAAAAGATCTTGGAACAGCAATCTGAATATGAGTCAGAAATGTGATGCCATTAAAAAAAAAAAGAGCAAATTTAACTTTAGGCTTCATCAATACAACATAGTTTCCAAATGATGGGAAATCATGATTCCGTTTAACTGATCAGATCTCCCTCCTTCAGAATTATGTCCATTGCTAGCAGCACACTTTAAGATGGATTCAGACAAACAGGAAGAGCTTTAGATAATGGCAGTGAAGATGACCAGTGGACTGAAAAGTAAGATCTATGAAGGAATTGAAGGAATTAGGAAGGACAAGAGAAGATGGAGTTGGCCAAGAGCAGAGAGCTGCCAGACTACACTTCAAATAGAATCTGGAATAAACATATTTCTCTTCACTTTTCATCCTTTTTTTTTTAAAGGTGGGATTATCCTTGACACTCTATCAGGCTCCCATTGCATTCTGGTTTTAACCTAATTGCTTCTTTATTGCTTTTATATTACTGCCAAACATTTTGTTTAACCCTCCGTGAGTCTCTTCTCGCAGAAACTTCATAGGTTTTGTGGTTTACAATTTATATCCTCATGGCTTTGAATTCTAGATATAAAAGAACAAGAGAATGTCTACAGAAGGATTCCGCAGTAGACTATAATGAAGTGGAAATCAAGCAATCCTCACTGAGAGGAATGTCATTTTCTTACATTTTAGTGGATTCAACATTTTGTTCAGTAGTTAATTCATGTCCAACTCTTTAAGACCCCCATGGACCATAGTATGCCAGGCCCTCTGTTCTCCACTGTCTCCCAGAGTTTGCCCAAATTCCTGTTGATGACACCCATCTAATTCTCTCATCCTCTGCCATCCCTTTCTCCCTTTGCCTTCCATCTTTCCCAATATCGAGATCTTTTCCAAGGAGTCCTCTCTTCTCATTGGATGGCCAAAGATTTGAGCTTCAAGATCTGTCCTTCCTAAGGGTTGGTTTCCTTTAGGATGGATCAATTTATTATTCTTGCAAAGGAGACTCTCATGAGCTTCTCTGACATCACAATATGAAAGCAGAATTCAACATTCTTCCTTTTTATTGTATTCTCCCTAACTTAAGCAAGGTTGAACCTCTGCTTGGCAGGTGCTTGAAAATTTAGCATCTTTGGGACTTCTGTATTGCTTCTATATTATCTGTGACATAAGGAGTGAGTGTAGTTAACAAGTAACAATCCCTGTGCCTTCCCACTTCCCTTCCCCAGCCCCCGGGACTGAACGCAAACTCTGGACAAAGTTAAAATATCACCCTGCCTTATATCTATGGGGATTCCCAGTCATCCAGGTCAGGGTTGTCCCAAAAGTGCATTTTCAGAGCTGAAGAAGCTTCTTGGATGAGAAACGAAGTGTCTTCAAAGAAAAAACAGAAAGTGTTTATAAGTAACCCAAGGTGGTGAATATACATAATAACCTTCTCCTATTTTCTCCATATCAATAACCTTTTGAGGAGGATCGAGTTGAAAGAGAGGAACTGGTCCAAAGTCACCAAGACAGCTTTCATTCCTAAAGTGGGACTACAAGTCATAATCTCCTGGGGATTGGCCCAGAGTCATTGTGGGTCTCTGGTTGATTGGCCCAAAGCCACCCAACTGGCTTTCATGCCTTCGGCAGGACTAGAACTCAGAATCTCCTTGTGATTGGTTCAAAGTTACCAATCTGGCTTTCATGCATAAAGTGGGACTACAACTCATAATCTCCTTGGGATTGGCCCAGAGTCATTGTGGGTCTCTGGTTGATTGGCCCAAAGCTACCCAACTGGCTTTCATGCCTTAGGCAGGACTAAAACTCACAGTCTCCTTGTGATTGGTTCAAAGTTACTCAAAGTCTCCTGGTTTCTAGGCCAGCATCTTAACCGCTATAGGAAACTGCCTCATGTGCTTTAAAAGTGAACTAAAAAGAACAAAATGTATTGCAATGACCAATGATTGTGTTCTGTATTCAAACTTTTCTTTCAAACAGATGAGCACTGTTGGCATTACTGAAAATGTCAAAGGTGACAGTAAGAAATTTGAGATCTGGTACAATGGCAGAGAAGAGGTCTATATTATTCAGGTATTGCAGTTTTACTTTCTTTCATTTCCAGATTGTTTCTCTCCCACCCCCTTCAAATATATTTTTCATATTCTTGATTATTCAGAATTACAGGAGGAAAAAAGCCTTGGGTCCATAGTGGGACTAAAAAGGGAACTAGATTCTGCTTCCTCCCTTTCTAAGATTTCCTAGCCAGTAAGTCCTGGTTCACTATTCGTTCCAGCTACTAATTCATTGAACAGCTTTTGACAAGTTACTCCACAGTAAGCATCCCTTCAAGCAGAAGATGGAAAAAGTGTTTAGATTTCCAGAACTAAGAAGAAATTTCCTGGCAGTGCCAACAATTAACCAGTGGAACAGCTTGCCTCCAGAAATTGTGAATACTCCAACACTGGAGATTTTTAAAAAGAGATTGGACAACCATTTGTCTGAAGTGGTATAGGGTTTCCTGCCTAAGCAGTGGGTTGGACTAGAAGACCTTCAAGGTCCCTTCCAATTCTGCAGTTCTGTAGGTGGAGGTATTTAGACCTCCAAGGGGATAAGAATGGCCAAATAAATAGGAAGGGAAGATATATTAGATGCAAAACTGCTTAGCTGAACCCTTGCCCAAATTTCTTGCAGTTAACTAAGTATGAGGATGGAAGGTCATCCTTCGAACTTATGCGTTGGTTTCTGAATATTTCATTACCAGGCTAAATAACATCTTTTGTGGAGTTTAGGGAATGTCATTGTTGGTGTGCTTCTGCTCCTAAGAGCTTCGTGTGGTCAGTAGGTCTTGTGATGGGAGGGTCATGTCAGGTATGGGCCTTGTAATGGCTCAGGTGTGGGTCACATCAGGCGAGAGTCTTGTGATGGGGAGGTCAAGTCAAGTAAGGAGATGAAGTGCTGGTCGGAGGTGTGTATGTGGGTTTGTTGTGGGTCAGTTGAGTCCTTATAAGCAGAAGAACACCAACGCTGACATTCCCTAAATTCCGCTGAAGATGTTACCTAGCCTGGTAATGAAATGTTTGGAAACCAACCCACAGACACAGAGAACAAATCTCCACCCTCATCCTACAACCCAGCAGAGGTGGTATGCTGCCGGTTCACACCGGTTCTAGCGATCCGGTAGCACCGATCAGCAGTTGGCCCCCACCAAATCACACCTGCCCTTTCCTGTCCTATATTTCCTTTGTTTGAAGCCCAGCTGATAGGTGTGGCAGAGCGAACTGCCGCGTCTCAGCTCTTTTACTCACCAGCGCTGAAGGTAAGGTAAGTTTTCATGCTTAAAATTGCCCGTTTTCGAACGCTCCGCGAAGCACGTGCACCCATACAACCGGTAGTAGAATATTTTGAATTCCACCACTGCACCCGAGCTGCAGATATTGGCCACTATTGCATTGCTAAGTATGCTGTTATGACTGTAATTGTAACTGCAGTTGTATCCTATTTTTCAGGCAGCATCTATGGAACTGAAGAACACATGGGTGTCAGAGATCAGGAAAGTCCTAACAGGACAACTGGAAGCTTGCAGAGGTAGGACGCCATATAAAAGAGACTGTAGCTGGGAGACACATTAACACTGCACATTCTTTCCCTTTCTGAAAGCTTGTAGAAACATGTTCCAAACACGCTTCACTGGAGTGCATTGAGATAGTTCAAGAGTGCACCTAAACTATAGATAGTTGTATTCTTAATCATCCCTTTGAACCTGCAGAAGAAGCACAGCAGGGTCAGCCTATCTCTCCTTATATGAGAGAGGTGCAGAAGGCAAATGACCCCTGGTCTTGTGTCCTCACAACACTGGTATGTCATGGTAGTGCTGAAACCAGCCTTCAGGAAGGAAGGAAGCAGCTACATTTTGTGAAGCCGATCTTTCCAGATAGTCTTCAAGGAGACAGTCCTGTGTAAAGGAAATATAGCAGTCTAACCATGAGATGACAAGAATGTGAGGGGCTACCTTTGATAAATCTTGAGGTGAGGCTCCCAGCCATGCCTTCTGACCATAGCTTCTGCCAATCCATAAATACATACATGCATACTAATACAAGTAAAGTGTAGAAAATTAGAGTATAAAAGACAAAAAAGATTCAAAAAGGAATAGAACAGAATAGAATTACAGAACAGAATAGCATAAATAGAGCTTTTTTGATGATGTTTTTGATGTTAGGTGTCCATTTTAAGTTTTGAAATATTACAGAAAAGTGAGAAAAATGTAGCGTGATCCCTTCTGCCCTTCTTCCCATTAAAGGGTTGCCATCTTAACTTTCCCCCTTCCTCTCTAACCCTTTTTAATCTCCAGATCCATAAATCATCAATTCAATCTTTCCTTCTTTCAGCAAAAAGTCATGAACTTCCACCGTGTGGTTACTGCTATGCTTGTGTGGGCAAACCTATGTGCAAATGCATGGGCATTGTATCTAGTAGCTTTTCTTTGCTTCCTCCCCCTTGGACGACCTTCTCCCTGCACTCAATAAAACTTCATGATGCTGCGGAGTTGACTTTTCCCTCCCCCCTGTAAATATTTCTATTGTGTGGAGTACAAGAGGCCATAAAAGCCTGATTTCTCCCAAGTGTTTTCTCCACTCCTTGCTTTTGAGGGCAGGTAACCCTTGGGACTTATGTTTAGCCAAGCCACAGCTGCTCAGATTGTTCTGCATTGCTCCGACTGTTGTCTTGATCCTGTACCAGCTGTGGCAAAGTGGGAGGAGGGTCCTCTGTGCCCTTCCCTCCTACATTTGTCCCCCAGGAATAAATGCTAAGGCAACCTTCAAAGTCATAGGCAAGGGATCCCTATCAATAAGACATCCCTCCCTGCAGGATGCTTGGCACTCCCTAAGCTTGGTTGTTTTTTTGCTGACATTTCACGACCAAATGAGATAACATCATCAGTGCTAAAGGGAGTGGTGTTGGTTCCCTGTTTATATACTAGTGCCTTACCCAACACATCTCCTCACCAGCTTTCAACACCCAGATCAGCAGAGTTTCACACCAAGATTAACACTAGACCAACAATCAACACTAGACCAAAAGTAAACAATATCCCATTCAAGGAACTACCAACAGACAAACAAGCTAACAATAAACAACCTAATCCTGGAACTGCCAAGTTGACTCCCACCTACACTAACAGGGCATGTTACATATAAAAAATAGAGCAAATGCCACTCCCTTGTAACACTGGTGGTGCTACCTTTCATGTCCCTGTTAAGTTGCCCACTGAAGTGGTACCTATCTTATCTATTTGCAATTGCCTGCTTTCAAATTGCTGGGTCAGCAGGAGTCGGAGCAAATGACAGTAGCTTACTCCACCGCACGGCAGCGCTTGGGTCTCAAACGCGAGCTTGCCGATTGTCAGCCAGTGTCCTAAACAGGTGGAGCCACCGGGCTACCTTAGAAACACCGCTGTATCTCCTTAAAACCCAATGCGCTTAAATCTACCTTATTTAGTCAGTTTCCAGGATATACTACAATTCTTGATAATACAGTTTGGACATACAGTAGCTTGTTTTTTTTTCAGATATACCGGTTGTTAACCCTACAATTTAGACCACAGCTATAAAAACAAGAATCGCAAAGCTGAATGTGCTTCTCTACACCCTCCCTTTAGTTTCAGGTGAATGAGAAGGGGCCTGCCTGAGACTATGCTCAAGTTAGTTTCTTAGAAGTTCAAGCCTTTCTTATTGATTATTGCATGATTCAGCCCACTGAGCCTTTATTAGTCATCTGAGTTTTTCTAGGTAACTCGGGTCAAAGTATGCAATATGTTAGACAGCAAACATTTCCACTTCTTGGGAACCAGGTCCAGCAACAGTTTCCCATGTTAATTTACAGTAAAATTATGTACTACTTTTTTAAATTCATGGCAGACTTAGCTCTGATTTTCAAATATCTTGTTGTTGTTTTTAATTTCCCTGAGAACTTTTATTTTGTTGTACTCCAAGAAGAAACAATTTCCTTTTAAGAAAGATCGTACATGGTCAGGGGTGAAATTCAATCACTGCACCATCTCAGGAGAGAGGTGGTATGGGTGATTTGAATCGGTTGGCCCCGCCCATACCTGCCCACCTTTGTTTTAGAGATTGAGGCCCACCAAGCCATGCCCACAGAGCTGGTAGGAAAAAAAAAATTAATTTCACCCCTGGTTACGATATTCCACTTGTCAGTTTATGAAATGCAAGTATGATATCATCACCTTTCGCAGATGAACCTAAAAACAAGTTCCACTGTTTCAACTGAGCTTGTTTTCAAAGATACTGTATATAGCCCTTGGAGCGTTCCAGATTTAATAGTTAAATACCAGAATGAAACTTTTAATTCAATATTTAGCAAGTTAGTTTTGATGCTTTCTTGTTATAACAAGACCTTTCAGTCAGTGCTGGTGCTGCTTTTTTAAACATAAAGTCATTATCATTCATCATTAGAACAAACTCCAGTTCTTGGAAATCTTGACGCTTCTAGATGTCTTTGACCTTTCTTAAAGCCCTGTATTTGGCTTGCAAATATTGAACAAAACAGAAAAATGTGTTGGGGTTAGTGAGCCTACTTGCCCTACCAAGGGCAAAAACAACACTTCAAAACCAGACTTTGCATGTCTGGTTTGAATTCAATTTAAAAAGTCAATGAGTGAATTTAAAGGCTTCCAGTGCCAGCAGTTCCGGCAGAGAAAAATAAATGTGTACCCACCATCCAGTCAGAGCTGAAGAAGCTTCTTGGATGAGAAGTGAAACGTCTTCAAAGAAAAAACAAAAAGTCCAGTTGCCACTTCAAAAAAGCACCTTTGCGACTACCAGGAGACTGTGAATTCTTAGGCATGAAAGCTGGCTGGGTGACTTTGGGTCAGTCATTCTCAGATAGCAGAAGGAAGGAATGTTAGTATGCTCGCCACTGTGATTTATTTGTAAAAATAATAAAGGCAGAGAAAGAAAGAAACAATTAAAGCAGTGCTTCTCAGCCCAGGATCACTGATTTTCACCATACAGTAATGATTTTTGCACCAATGCCTACCCTGATCCAAAAGTTATTGAAAGATGCCTTAGGCAGGTTATTTAGGTGGATCACCGAAATACAAATTCCAAGGAGATTATAATATATAGGACACTCTATGATCTAATTCCATCATTATTTTCCTTTCCCCCATGATTTATAAAACCCTGATCAGATACTTCAATTCATGCTAAAGTTGTAATAGGATAGGGTGTGAGAAATGTCATGTATTTATTTACTTGACCAACGTACATAGCCCCATGTATAAAAATGGAGCTATGGGTAGTGAATAAAAATAAAATAAAAACAACTGAGGAGGAATCTTTTTTTTTTTAAAAAAAGGTCTTGTTATTATAAAAAGACCCTAACTGCAAGCTTATTTGTTCCAGGAGGCGAAGAAAAGAAATAATCGTTTGTTTTTCTTTCTTTTCCTGTAACAGAAGCAAGCCAGCTTCACCAAAGAATAACAGAGAGTGTTTATCATGCGCCAATGAATTCAGGCAACTCTTCCAGGTATGGAACACCCGAACTGTGTGGCCTAGAACAATCTTGGCAACTTTATGACTTGTGAACTTCAACTCCCAGAATTCCCCAGCCAGCATGGCCTTGAATAGTGGTTCGTAACCTTTCCTTCAGCACGGAACTCCTTTAAATACCCTTTGTGGCCATGGACCCCCAAGACTTAACTCAAGATTTAAATCATGACTTTTCTTCAAGCATCCGTGAACCCTCTGTGATGACATCGCAACCCCTCCCCTCCCAGAAGTCCACAGACCACAGTTTGAGAACCACTAGTCTAGAATCTTCCTGTGGCTTCCCAGCAGTTCTGGTGGCTTCTGAGGTGGGAAACCAGAATGTGGCTTCTAGTTTGTCTGAGGTGCCAGCTGGGAAACTCATGGTTGTAGATGCCATCTTGACCATTTTTGACCACTCCTCTCAATGGTAGTCATAAGTCAAGGACTACCTTTACAGAGGCCTAGTCTAAAACTACTATCAGGAACCGCTTTGGGTTTCTCCTACAGAATAAAGCAGTAGAACATCTTTTATGGCCAGACTGTCATGTAATTTAATCTAAAATAGACAAAGGTTCTGGAGGAAAGATGAGGCCAGTGAAGCAATAGAACAGGGATTAAAGCAGATTTAAATTTTGCTGGGTTTTGATTTGTTACATACATGAGAAGAAATTCAGAGAGGAAAAACCCACTGCACTCTAAGACAGCCTTAAGGGAAAACTGTAATGACATGA
Organism: Hydrophis major; assembly: GCA_033807585.1. Classification (NCBI taxonomy): domain Eukaryota; kingdom Metazoa; phylum Chordata; class Lepidosauria; order Squamata; family Elapidae; genus Hydrophis; species Hydrophis major. The sequence continues at coordinate 8,506,206 of CM066331.1, forward strand.
CATTTATATCTTGTTTTTAAAGAATTATGATATTGCAAAGTGAATTACATCATGGATTTGTCCTCAGGGTGATGGATTATAAAAGGGGGCTGAAAGGATGTGGGAACAGATAGCCAAGAGCATTTTCTATATGTGGCTTTTACTCAACTAAACATTTGGGTTGTTTCCTGATGAGGATTAAGTTGTCCAGAGCTATAAATTGATGGTTACAGAAATATAAATGCAGAATTATGGAACTTCATTTGCAGATTTCTTAAAGGTGAACCAGATAAATTAAAAAAATATGCTAATCCACGTGTGCACAAATATGCAGAGAGTTGAGGATTTTACTTGCAGTCCAGATCAGTAGTAATAGCACCTCACAAATCAAACATAACAAGAAATGAACATGGCGCATGTTTGAAGATTGCAGTTCCCATAGTAGGTCTAAATAGGTCATTTAGAATTTCCCAGGAGATGGTACATAGGTGTTATGTCTAATCAGGTAGACCTCAACTTACAATCATTCATTTAGCGACTGTGAAGTTACAACAGCACGGGAAAAAACTTGTCCTTGGATTTACGACCATCGCATGGTCGTGTGATCAGAATTCAGGCACTTGGCAACAGGCATGGATTTATAATGGTTGCCACATACATGTGATCATCGTCTGCTGCTTTCCCAGGGAGATTCCAACAACTATGGCAAGAAAATTCATAACGTGTGAGGCAAAACTTACTAAAAGCTGTCTTGCTCAGCAACAGAAATTTCCGTGCTGTAAGTAAATCAAGGATTTACTTGCAGTTCTCTGGGGCTCAACAATGGACTGGCAATGAGTCAAATACAATGACTTGAAGACTTGGAACTAAAAACGAGGTTGCTAGGCATGGCAGCACTCGAGTTAGTGGGGTGTGAGAAAGAACATACTAGGCATCAACTCATTGCTTCAACTTCTTAGTCTAGTCTAGTCTAGAGAAAAGAAAAACTAAGGGTGATATGATGGCAGTATTCCAGTATTTGAGGGGCTGCCACAAAGAAGAGGGGGTCAACTTATTCTCCAAAGCACCAGAAGGCAAGACAAGAAACAACAGATGGAAGCTAATCAAGGAGAGAAGCAACCTGGAACTGAGGAGAAATTTTCTAACAGTGACAGCAATTCACCAGTGGAACAACTTGCCTCCAGAAGTTGTAGATATTCCAATACTGCGTATTTCTAAGAAGAGATTGGACAACCATTTGTCTGAAATGCTATAAGGTTTCCTGCCTGAACTGGGGGTTGGACTAGAAGACCTCCAAGGTCCCTTCCATCTCTGTTATTCTGTTCAGTGTGGCTTCAAGTTGCCCTTAGCACTACCAGGTGTATTTTCCCTCTCCTCTTGAAACCATTTCTGCAATGGATGTAATTTAGTATTCTTCATTGAAAAAGAATTATTGAAATCTGCCCGGCTGCTATTAGACTGTTGGATTATTGGTCGGCTCTCTACCAAGAGGAAGAACTAGGACCCCAGATAAAAAAGTTTTTTTTTTTTTTTTTAATTTTATGGTGTTGTGGACACCAAATGTATATTTTGCAAAGAGAAGACGTTGCTGGCAATTTGCTATCAATGCAGGTGTCCCCCTTTCTTTTCCTGACCTTTAGAATTGCCCTCCGTGGTCATTTTGGCTTGGGCTGCAGGAAAGATTAGACATCTAGCTGCCTTTTTGATGCCTGACTGGTGTTTCCCATAGAGTTGGTTAGATTTTACTCAGGTTGAGACAGGCTTAGCGTTCGATTGAAAGAGCTGTACACATTCAGCCAGTTGAATGTTTCAAGTTCTGTCTCCACAAGGTATATTACAGAATGTCTGCTGATGCTGTGATAACAGGCAGTTTGTTTACTATTTCTGCCACTTTCATTAGTTTGGGAAACATACCTGAGTGTTTCAACTGTTGACCAGCATTTGTCAAACTCTGCAACTTTTAAGATGTGTGGACTTCCTCAGGGAGAATTCTGGGAGTTCATCAACTCCACAGATCTCAAAAGTTGCCAACTCCAGAGATCTCATGTTGACAGACTTGGGATGTGGTTCTTTCCATTCTGTCCTTAAGTGAGTCAGTGTGTTAAGCAAACACAACTTGCGATTTTACTACCGGCTTCTCCACTGACTGGCTTGTCAGAAGCCAGCTCTGAAGCGCACAAATGACAATCGCATGACTGAGGGGATGCTGCTATAACCATAAATGCAAGGGCTGGTTGCAAATTTACTTTTGCAGCACTGCTGTAACTTTGAATGGTGGCTTAACAAGGAGGTTGCTAAGAGGGGTTTACATACGCACGCAGATCCATCCCGAGAGGGATATTTTTAAAACAAGTGTTCCAGGAAGAAGATGCTGAGATGTTCTGCTTGGTGCAGCAGATCCCTTTCAAGATGTTAGCCGTCACCTAACCATGTTTGTTACATCTCTTTTGACTCCACAAGGTATGGCAGAAAATCCATGAGTTTGTGCGAAAATAAATCTGAACTCTCAAGCTTGGAAACATCAAACAACCGGAACGTGAGCCCCAGCACCAGGCAGAAAAGAGGTAGGCTGTGCAGAAGAAGCTCTCACCAAAAAGCTAGAAGGAAGGGGTCATGGGAACAGAAACTCTTGGGCAGTCAGGCTATCAAAATAGGGATTGATACAGTGAAATTGATGACTCTGTCGTGCTCTTGCAGAATAAGCAATTTCTCTGTTATAAGTCTTCCATATTTAGTCGGAATACAATTCATGTTGCCAGTTGGAACATGGAAAGAATCAACCCTGCTTTTTAAAAAAAAAAAAAAAAAAAACCACTTTGATATAAAGCAAGGGTCTTCAAACTTGGGAAGTTTAAGACTTCAACTCCCAGAATTCCTCAGCCAACATGACTGGAGGAGGAATTGTGGGAGATGAAGTCCACAAGTCTTAAAACTGTTTGAAGACCCCTGATATAAAGCCTCAGCATAAACAAGAAGTTGTGGCCCTAAAAATAGAATGCAGAGAAGAGCAACAAAGAGGATTAGGGGGCTGGAGGCTGAATCATGTGAAGAACGGTTTCAGGAATTGGGTAGGTCTAGTCTAGAGAAAAGAAGGAGTAGGGGTGACATGATAGCAGTGGTCCAATAACTAAGGGGTTGCCACAAAGAAAAGGGGCTCAATCTATTCTCCAAAGCACCTGAGCGCAGGATCAGCAGGATCAAAAATTAATCAAGGAGAAAAGCAACCTAGAATTAAGGAGAAATTTCAGTAACAGGCCCAAAGCAATCAAAACCCTGAGGCCTGGAGTTTCCTCAAAGTATGAATTTATTAGAAATGTCATCTTGGCACATCTGGAGAAAACCCGACTCTGAAAGACCCGAGTGTCATAAAAAATATCCCAATAAAGAGGAACACAGACAGACCACAAACAGTTATTCTTATCTTAAGATCAGAGATTTATTTCATGAGCAATTTGGAACAATTTGAAGCTGAAATATTTATTGACAGGTAGGACATTGCAATAGATAATTTTATGTACTATACTTAGATCGGACCGAAGGCAGCGTAGTTCTAGGTTTTCTAGATCTAGAATTTCAAGTCTGGTAGCATAAGGTATTCTGCAATGAGTAGAAGAGTGGAGAACTCTTCTTGTGAAATATTTCTGGACTTTCTCAACTGTGTTAATATCAGATACGTAATGTGGGTTCCAGACTGATGAGCTGTATTCGAGTATTGGTCTCGCAAATGTTTTGTATGCTCCAGTTAGTAGTGCGATATTACCGGAGAAAAAGCTATGCAGGATTAGGTTAACAACTCTTAATGCCTTTTGGGCTATGTAGTTACAGTGGGCTCTGGCACTTAGATCATTTGAGATGAATACTCCAAGGTCCTTGATATTTGGAGTACTCATTGTACAGTATTGACATTGACAATAAAGAGACACGACTTTGGTTCGTGTCTCTTTATTCTGGGGCCTGCTGTCATCCAAAGGCCTTATTGAATCTGATAGATCAATAGCCTATATTCTTTTGTTTCTCTCAGAAGGTTTTCCACACCCAAATCAAAACCTCAAAGTAATTTTCCCCAAGTAACGCGTCCATCACATGGTCCAATCAGGTTGCAGCCCCAACTTCGGCTGGCTTTTATCCATGCCTCTCCCAACATCTGGTACAGTATCTTTGGCTCCCATGGGAAAGAATATTATTTTGGCTACACATCACTCAGCTAGCTCTATCACCCTAAAGATGCTCCCCAAATGGCTTCAGGGCCGATAAGAACAATCCGTGGAATGACTTTTCTCCAGAAGTTGTGGGTGCTGCATCATTGGAAGCTTTTAAGAAGAGATTGGACAGCCACTTGTCTGGAATGGCGCAGGGACTTCTGTCTGAGCAAGGGTTGGATTAGAAGGCCTCTAAAGTCTCTTCCAACTCTGTTATTCTATATTGATCTCTCCCCATTTGAGGTACTGAATGCTTAGGCTGGCTAAGGGTAGGAGAATCCAGTGATTCAGTGACCAGTTCCTGTAGACACCTACAGCACAACTTTTGTATTACTTGCAACTTGACTATATGCCATCCTTTAAACCGGAGGTCTCCAAACGTGGCAACTTTAAGACTTAGGGACTTCAACTCCCAGAATTCCTCAGCTTGCTGGAAAGGAAGGAAGGATTAGCAGAACTATTGTCAATTATACCTGGATAATATTAATAGACAAAAGACCCATCATTTCACCATTCACCAAAACCCCTTCAGACGTCCACCAGTGTCAGGGGAAACAACAGTTGCAACTATAACAGTCACTGAGGTTCAACTTCAACATCCTCAGAAGAGGCAGCCAGCCAAGCAGCCCAGAATAAGCCACCCTGGAAGGCAGCAACCAGTGACAGAAGTGTTGTGAATTAATAAAAGTGCTTAAATAAAGATAATTAAAACCTTTAGAAAAGTGCAGTGTTCTGACCATGCACTTCTGATTGGCCGATAATAGCAACATCTGATTGGCCCGTTCAGGAGGATCTGATTGGCTATTAGCGGGCCTCTTTCATTGGTTAAGGGAACTAATGCTCCCCGTTCCTTATTGGTTACTTGATCAGCAGCTTGCCTATAAAAAGGGCTGTTGCTGCCGGAGTTTTTGCTCTGTTCCACAATGTTAAATAAAGAGTTGAAGTTCACTGTCATTGTCTCGTCTCCAATTCTTGCGCCCATGCGCAGAACATAACACTGGCAACGAGGATGGGATTTGGAGACGTCAGAGCTGACTGAGCACTACAGAGTGCTAAAACCGAGCATGTGGCTGAAGATGCACCAATGGCTGAACCATGTCTAGCAGCGTCATACCACCCGCTCCATTCGACCCGGCACAAGAGGACTGGGACTCAAATATGGACCGATTCCAGATGTTTCTGGAGACCAACAACTTGAAGGATGCCACTACCGGGAAGAAGCGAGCGGTATTCCTAACTCACTGCGGGCCGACCGTGTTTAAGATGGCCAAGGCACTAGCTAAACCGGCTGAGGTGAAGTCCATGGACTGGAACGTCCTCGAGCCCCTTCTACGGGCCCACTATGTACCAACCATGCCAATGCTTGTCCGTAGACATGAATTTTACCAGAGAGATCAGCGGAAGGGAGAAAGCATTGCAGATTTCATTGCAGATCTCCGGAATCTGGGAGGCCTCTGCAGGCTCGCCGACCTCGAGGAGGCCCTGAGAGACCGAATAGTTCTGGGATTAGATGCTCCGGCAACACAAAGTAAGCTGATGGCAAAAGGTGACATTAGCCTTACAGATGCCATCGCTGACACTACTGCAGCAGAAGCAACCAGGAAGTTGGCCGCCCGAATGCACCGCACCCACGCCCTGCTCCGCCAACTCGCCGGCGAAACCTCACCTCACCTGGAAGAACAGGCAACCACAGCCCACCACGAGGACCTCGAATCATCATCAGAAAGTGATGAAGAAGAGGTCAACCGGCTCCGGTCTGAACGAGACCAACGCCATCAACATAACCAGAGATTGCAGCACCAATGCGCTGGTTGTGGGGCAAATCACCCATGATCAGACTGCAAATTCCTAGACGCGCTCTGCCATGTGTGCGGGAAAAGAGGTCACATTGGAAGAGTTTGTAGAAGCAAGCAAGGATCCAGCCCGCCTCAGAGGGGGACCAACTACCGCCAGCCCACAGGAAGTCATCCTGTAAATCGGGAATACTTAACCCAGCAATGGAACAACCACTCCTACAGAAACAAACCACTAGCCCATTCAACGAAACGAGAAGAGGCACACCAAACCATTACGATTGATCACGCCTCACCATTAGACGCCAAGAAGATCCGGGTGAAGGTCGCCATCGAAAGCCAGCCCTGCATGATGGAAGTCAATTCAGGATCATCCCTCTCAATGGTTTCCTGGAAGACCCTTAAATAATTAATTCCCACCGTCCGGCGGCAAGACCTCAGATTCCAAAGAATCATACTCAAAGACTACCAAGGAAATCGAATTCCAGTTGTTGGATCCAGCAAGGTCCGTGTCTTATTTAAAAATCGTACTGCATCCCTACCACTAACCATAGTCGACAGGGACCGGCCTAGCTTGTTAGGCCTCCAATGGCTCGCTCCACTCGAAATTGAAGTAGCCGGCATTCACCGAACCAACAGCGATGACTGGGAAGAGGCTCTCGTCCGGGAGTTCCACAACGTCTTTACAGATAAATTAGGCGAGTACAAAGGGACCCCGATATCATTTAACATTAACCCAAAAGTAGCTCCCATCCGCCTTAAGCCTCATCGAGTTCCATTTGCCCTTAAACCAAAGATTGACGAGCAGCTTGATAAATTAATAGCCTAGGGTGTGTTAGAACCAACCGACCACGCTCCCTGGGAAACCCCAATCATAACATCCATCAAGCCGGATGGATTGTTGAGAATTTGTGGGGACTACCGAGCCACCCTGAATCACGCCCTTCAGCAGAACGCTTACCTGGTACCGGTGGTACAACACCTTCTCCATTCCCTGGGGGGCGGAAAAGTCTTCGCTAAATTGGATTTAGCACAGGCATACCAACAACTGCCTATAGATAAGAAAACGGTAGAGGCACAAATGATCGTTACGCACCGAGGTGCATTTAAATGCAACCAACTCCAATTCAGAGTTAGCGTGGCCTCAAGAATTTTTCAGAGCTTGATGGAGAGACTATTACAGGGGATAAAATGGGTTGTACCGGATTTTGATGACATTTTAATTGCTGCTCCAACTAGAGAAATACTAAAGGAGCGCCTCAGGTTGGTTCTCCAGAAATTTAAAGACTCTGATCTCAAAGTTAAAAAAAATAAGTGTCAACTCTGTATGGATAAAGTAGAATTTTGGGGGTATTTAATCGATAAACAAGGCATTCACCCCACCAATAGCAAGCTCAGGGCAATCAAGAACGCCCCTAGGCCCAGAAATAAGACTGATCTCCAAGCTTTCCTGGGCCTTATCAATTTTTACAATGTCTTCCTGCCCCACAAAGCGACCGTAGCCGAGCCCCTACATTGTGTGTTGGACAAAAAGGCAACCTGGTTTTGGGGACACAGAGAGGAACATGCGTTCCGACAAGTAAAAAAACTTATTGACCTCCGATGCTGTTTTGATGCAGTATAACGAGACTTTGCCTTTAACGATTATCTGTGATGCATCACCATTCGGAGTGGGTGCCATTTTGAGCCACGTGTTACCAAACGGCAGTGAAGCCCCTATTGCCTACTTTTCAAAAACGCTATCAAAAGCTGAACGTAACTATCGTCAAATCGATAAAGAGGCTCTTGCTGTGTTTCTGCTGTTAAACGATTTCATGAATATATTTATGGGCGAGTTTTTACGATAGTTTGCTGGGGATTATAGCGGGAGACAAGACAACCCCTTATATATTATCCCCCAGAATGACTCGCTGGTCAGAATTCTTGGCTGCATATAATTATAAGTTACAACACCGCCTGGGGAAAGCCATCCCCCACGCTGACGCATTAAGCCATGCACCACTTCCGGAAACCGTTGATGATCCAGCTCCAACCGTCACAACGCTCCAGATTGAGACACTTCAATCACCACCATTAACCGCTCGAGATATCACGATTGAAACCAAACACGATCCCATTTTGGTGCGAGTTCTTAGCTGGGTCGAGCGAGGATGGCCATTGGATCAAATCCCTGACAACTTCAGTCCTTTCAAGAATCGACAAACGGAACTGTTTTCCCAGAAAGGTTGCATCATTTGGGGGGATAGAATTGTCGTCCCAGAACGGCTGCAACGAGTGGTATTAAAAACCTTGCATGAGGGCCACCCTGGCATCGTGCGCATGAAGGCGCTCGCACGAAGCTACGTGTGGTGGCCGGGTATCGACAAGCAGATCAAGGCCTGGGTAAAGACTTGTTGCAAATGCCAGGAAGTTAGCAATGCCCCACCGAAAGCAACCCCAACAGAGTGGGAAACACCAAGGGGACCATGGTCCCATATTCATATTGACTTTGCGGGACCTACTAAAGGACACACATTCCTAGTTACGGTGGATGCCTACTCAAACTGGCTTGAAATCCATGAAATGAGAAGTACCACAACCGAATCCACCATCAGGAAATTGGACAGATTATTCGCAACCCATGGGCTACCAGACGTCCTGGTATCCGACAACGGCCCCCAGTTTACCGTGCTTTTCTTTGAACAGTATTTGGCCGACCGTGGTATCCACCATGCGCTAACTTCGCCAGCGCATCCTGCGGCCAATGGAAGAGCCGAGCGCACAGTGCAATTCATCAAAAAGACCCTACATAAAATGGACTATGGCGATATCGAAGATAAGATTAACCGGATACTCTTTCTTCAACACATCACCCCACACAGCGTTACCAACAAGACTCCGGCTGAATTGTTAATGGGACGAAAACTCCGACTACACCCATCGTACGAACCAGAAAAACCACACGGATCCAGTGGGAAATGTCGCGAATTCCAGATAGGCGACTTAGTCTTCTAGCGATCCTTTGTGGGTCGAGGCAACTGTAATCCAAGTCACAGGACCCAGGTCGTACCAAGTAAAAAGTCGCGATGGAGGAATATGGAAGCGCCATATTGATCAGCTGCGTTCAAGGTTGCAACCTGGTTTCTGCGACTCTGTAACTTCCAAACTGAGGGGGGAGGAGATGCCGACGAGGCCGAGTTCGAAACGGCAGAAAGCACGAGTGGAAGAAGTGAGCATTTGGACTCAACGCATGAAAAAGGATCAGTGAGGGCGGTAGACTTGCCTCAAAGAGACACCTTGTCAGAGGCAAGCCCACAAAGGCGAGAGGACAACGAGGACGTTAGCGGCAGCGAGTTTTTAAATGAAGGACCGGAGGCACCCGATTCGCCAGAAAACGTCCCGCCCAAACAAGATTATAGACAAGTACCGGGGGGACAGCGGAAATCTAATAGACAATCTAAACAACCTGCCTACCTCAAAGATTACGTCACCGCACCCCTTAAACAGAACCTGGGGGAAAGGGGTGTTGTGAATTAATAAAAGTGCTCAAATAAAGATCATTAAAACCTTTAGAAAAATGCAAGTGGCCCTGCACTTTTGATTGGCCAATAATAGCAACATCTGATTGGTCCATTCAGGAGGATCTGATTGGCTATTAGTGGGCCTCTTTCATTCGTTAAGGGAACTAACACTTCCCGTTTCTTATTGGTTACTTGATCAGCAGCTTGCCTATAAAAAGGGCTGTTGCTGCCGTAGTTTTTGCTCCGTTCCACAATGTTAAATAAAGAGTTGAAGTTCACTGTCATCGTCTCATCTCCAATTCTTGCGCCCATGTGCAGAACATAACAAGAAGGGAGGGAGCATTCCTGCCACAATGTACATTTGCCACCTGGAGAGGTGTTGCTTCTACCACAAAAGCAGCTACATTTGATGCAGAGCAGGAAGAGAGGAAGAAAGGAAATTATTTTTGCTGTAGGCTAGTAGCGGCAGGTAAAAGCAGTTAGACTAGCGGCCTTGAGAAGCAGTTCATTTGAACTCACGCCAGGACAACCTGTTTGGGCAGATCCACATGGAGTCAATTTCATTAAGTTAAAATATTCTCTAAATCAGGGATCTCCAGCCTTGGCAGCTTTAAGACATGTGAACCTCAGACGCGCAGAATTCCCTAGCTGGGCTGGCTGGCTGAGGAATTCTGGGAATTGAAGTCCACATGTCTTAAAGTTGCCGAGGTTGGAGACCCCTGCTCTATAAATGGAAAAAAATACGGATATCCTTTTCAAGTCTCCAACCTGCTTATCTTGCCTTTAGAAAACTATGGTTTGAACAAAATGCAATAGCAGAACCCAGTTAGATAGCTTCTTCCCTAAGGTTTAATGGTAGTTTGGACTCTTTTTTTCTTTTTCTTTTACAAATACTGTACAGCATCTCTTTGACTAATAAGCAAGTACTGGCATGCATAACGCCAGACGTGTCACTGGAAGGCAAAAATCACAAAAGTAACTTTGAACATGTCCTGCTGGGGAATTCGCTGGAGGAAGCAATTACGTTGGGAAGAGTTTGCGGTAAAAGGAAACCAAGCCATCAAAAAACATTCCAGTTGAGATGGGAACAAAGTTAAAAGTGAATAGAACCGGGGATTTTTTAAAAAAAGAGGCTATCAAAGTTAGCAGAGGCATCAATTACATACACCAGAGGTCTCAAACTTGACAATTTTAAGACTTGTCTTAAAGTCTTAAGGTTGCCAAGTTTGGAGACCCCTGGCATACACCTTTCCCTCTGTGTCTACTCTGAAGTAAGCAAGAGCCAGACATTCGGAGCAACAGTATGAAACTGAACAAAGTAAATTAATTCACTTTGCCTGTTTTGGAATCTGGACTTCTTTAGGTTTTATGGCAGAATTGCAACCATCCTTGGTAAATACGTCAGAAGTGACAAACAAATACTTTGCTCCAGAGTGACCCCGCTTCCAGGTGTGAGATGAGGATAAACAGGATTGTTAGGGCTTTATTTAGAATGATAATTACTAGGTACATGAGAATAATAGCAAGCCTGGGATGAGTTGCCTAAGTGACCAGGTTGAATTTCCTTCAGAAACTCTTGTCTTAATTATATGACAAAGACAGAAGAGCTAAATTGGTTTGGCAGGACTAACCTCATTGTTTAATTATCAACAAGACAAAGCAGGTTTTTTTTAAGATACAAAACTTTTATCTTATAACAGGAAAAATCTTTTTCCCCCTTCCTTCCTTCCTTCCTTCCTTCCTTCCTTCCTTCCTTCCTTCCTTCCTTCCTTCCTTCCTTCTTCTAACCTGGAATACATGTATTGCTGGGTAGGAATCAATAGAGCAAATCAACAGAAAAACACAGCAACAAACCCTAATTTCCTTAATTTTCTTTAATCTCAATTTTACCTGTTGCATTTAGTCACAAACTTTAAAAAGTGAGATATTTAATATTTTAATATAATGAATTAAAGTTCAAACATGTTTAATTTTTCCACCCCAGAAACTTGTTTTTACCATGCTCAAAGTTCAAATCCCTTCCTTTGATTCTGGATTGCAAATTAATCTAGCCCAAGATACTGTTGTGCATGCAAATCATGAATTTACTGGGTTAAATATTGCTTGTTTCCCAGTTGGGCAAATTTGGCAGATTTAAGAAAGTTAATCAAGTCTACTAGGGAAGGCTGTATACTGGAGTGGAAGTCAAAAAAAGTATCTCAGAAGATGAAATTAATAGAACACTTCCAAGAAAGCTGGAAGTTATCCTCAGGAGCTGAGCTCAACTCAAAGGAGACATTTCTTTAGACTTGTTTGGCTCAGTATTTTGTTATTTTTCTACTAGCATTAGCACTGAAGCGTATACTTTTTCTACTAAACTAACACTATATTTAACAAAATGCTTTGTATTTGTTACTTTTAAACAATCCTTAATAACATTTCATGGGGGTGCAATGGCCTAGTGTTTAAAAATGCTTGTTGATTGGAAGGCTGGCAGTTCAAGATCCAAATATTGCATGATCGTGTGAACTCCCACCCCTTCTTACCCCCGTTCCTACCAACTTAGGCAGTTTGAAAGCATGCAAATGTGAGTAGATAAATAGGCACCACCACTTTGGTGGGAAGGTAGCACCTTCTATGCACCTTTGGCATGTAGCTATGCTGGCCACATGACCCCAGAAATGTCTTCAGACAATGCTGGCTCCCTTGGTTAGGAAACAGAGATGAACACCAGTCCACAACTGGACAGGGGAAATGTTTGCCTTTAAGAACTTTTCATTATTTTCGAGAGAACTGTTATTGTTTCAGTTTGTCCTGCTTGTTTTCTTAAGCTGGAAAGTTATTCTCATATTTAGTAAATTCATGGATATTCAGGAAGTCCTGTAACTGTCATCAGCCAGCAGATTTGGCTACCTGGTGAAGATTCAATAGGCAACATACCTCTTTTGTTCCACCTGTGGTCCTCTTTAAACCCAAAACTCTCATACACAAACTAACGATAATTTTGTGACGGGTGCTGTATGAACTTGACTGCAAGTAATTCCAATCTCCGCATTGGGATATTTTGTGGGCACTGACCTTTGCTTTTTAAAATTACTTTGCACTGAGTTGTCCTGCAAATCCTTCTCCCCCCTCCCCCCATTCCATGAAGCCCAGCTACTAAAACCCATTTTCCTATGCATGAGAATACCGGTTTGGCTCAGCCAGTTTGATGCCTTGATTCCTTGCAGTCCCTATTCCTTCCTGGTTCCCTGTTCCACCACAGCTATGGGCTCCAACTGCCCAGCCATTCTCGGTCCCTTCCCCGGCTTCCTCAAGCTTGTGCCTTTGCCTGTCTTCCTAAGCTGCCAGATTAACCCCTTCTTGCCTTCCTTCTCTCCTCCCTCTGCCTTTCCCTCCTAGCCGATTCTTCCACCAGCCTTAACCTTGAGCGGTCAGCTCTTGCTCGAAAGCGGTTTACATTACAAGGGCTTTCCAACCGCAGAGCTCTACCCAAAGGTAAAACACCTCCGCACCTGTCTCCATTCCATTCCGCCATCTGCCATCGCTGTTGCGGCTTCATTCCCATACGACCAGGGGTGGGATTCAAATTTTTTAACAACTGGTTCTCTGGGGTGTGGCTTAGTTGGTGGGAGTGGCTTTGTGGTCATGTGACTGGTGGACATGGCTTGATAGTCGTGTTATTGGCTGGGCGTGGCTAAGTCAATATCACTCACATCAAGGCACGCATCTCCTCGCCTGGCCTCTTATGACTGTGGGGATGCTGCAACAGTCCTAAGCGTGAAAAATGGTCATGAGTCCCTTTTTTCAGTACCATTGTAATTTTGAATGGTCATTCCACACAAGCAAAATACCAGCAAAGGAGGGGGGAAAAACTCCAGAGAAGTTCCAGAGACAGGAAGTCTAGTCCTGCCAAGAACGTAATAAGGATTAATGGAGAGACAGTTTCTGTCAGCAACACCAGAATGTTTCCTTCCTGCCTTCCTTACAGGATTAGGCCAGTAATTTCTTCTAACAACTGGTTCTCTGAACTGCTTAGAATGTTAACAACCGGTTCTAGCGAATAGGTGTGAATTGGTAGAATCCCACCCCTGAATACGATCTGATTTGTCTCATGATCCCCTTCCCTCACGCCCTGCAGTAAGGTTTTCTTTCCGACAGCCATGTCTTCTGTTTGTCCTGGCTGTGTATCCATGCCTTTCACAGAAGGCTGATAACAGGCATGGGAGTGAACAGGGGGTGTTTCCTCCCCCCCCAGGTGTGCAGGTAAGCTACTGAAAAAGCTATACCCGTTCCAAGCAGGAAAGATTTCATCAAGACCCCCTTTGAGAAAAAACTAGATTGTTAGATTCTAGATTCTCTAGAAAACTAGATTAAACCAATATCTAGTTTAAAATTAACCAGTAGAAGAGTTTGCCTTCAGAAATCTTGGGCGCTCCATCAGGGGAGGTTTTTAAGAAAAGACTAGGCAGTCACTTATCTGAAATGATATAGGTCAATGATGGTGAACCTTTTTGTTCTGGTGTGCCGAAAGCGCACGTCCGTGCAATACAATGCACCCCGCTCCCCCTGTGCATGCGTGCACAACACCCCCACCCCCTTACCTGCACTGCATATGCATGTGCCTCCCAGCTGATTTTCTGGCCTGTTTGAGGCCTTTTTCGGTCTCCCAGAGGCTCAAGGGAAGCCTCTGTAGCCTTTGGAGGCCGAAAAACGGGCCCGTTTTGTCATTTCCGGTTTCGTCATTTCCGGTTTTGGTATTTCCAGAAGGCCCATTTTTCGGCCTCCCCAAGGCTGCAGAGGCTTCCCTCGAGCCTCTGGGAGGCCGAAAAAAGCCTCAAATGGGCCGAAAATCAGCTGGGAGGTGCGCGCATGTGCAGTGCAGATAAGTTTGGCTGGGGCTCACATGCCTGCACAAATGGATCTGCGTGCCACATGTGGCATGCATGCCATTGGTTCACCATTGCAGGTATAGGTTCTCCTGCTTGAGTAGGGGGATGGACTAGAAGACCTCCAAGGTCCTTCCAGCTCCTATTCTACTCTACTCTATGCTGCTCTACTCTAAAAATACAGGTAGTCCTCAATCAACAGTTCGTTTAGTCACCATTCAAAGTTACTGAACAGCACTGAACACAGTGACTGATGACCGTTTTTCATACTTACATCATCCCCATGGTCACATGATCAAAATTCAGATAACTGACAACTGACAACTGATGATTGCAATCTCCCGGGGTCATGTGATCAATCACTTTTTCTGACCTTCTGACCATGGGGAAGCCAGATTCCTTTAACAACCGTGTGAGTGACTGCAGTGATTCACTTAACAACTGTGGCAAGAAAAGTCACAAAATGGGGTAGAATTCACTGAACTGTCTTGCTTAGCAACAGAAATGTTGGACTCAGTTGTGATTGTAAGTCGAGGACTACCCATATCTCTAGAAGAAGTGAAGTATGGAGGAATAGGTTTCTTGGGTTAGCTTAGCTGTAGACCAGGGGTGTCAAACACAAGGCCCACAGGCCACATCCGGCCTGCAATGTGGTGAGACCTGGTCTGTGGGGCCATCCTGGAAAATGTAAGGAGCCGGCCCATGTGGCTTTGGCCTGGTCTACCCAATGCAAAGAGGAAACATGCTAGCAGTTTGGGGAGTGGTGTCAAGCTGGCCACGCCTACCCAGCCAGGCACGTCCCACCCAGTCGGCCATGCCCAGTGAGTGGCGTCAAGCTGGCCACACCCACCCAGTCAGCCACACCTACCTGTTCCCGCCGAGGTCAACCACAGCCCTGACGCGGTCTTCAATTAAATTGAGTTTCACACCCCTCCTGTAGACAGACCTCCAGCTGAGATGGTGGTCCATATTCTCTGTTCAGTATAAGGCCACCAAGGGAAGCAGGTGTCTTCTGCTCCACTTGTAGACTATGTTGTTATGCCTTCTTGAATTGTAAAGTTTTGTAAGTCCCCAATCCCTGGGCTGCAGTCCACTACCGGCCCACGGCCCACTCGAAACCGGGCCATATAAGTGGCAGGCTCTCATGTTCAAAGTTCCGCTGACGTAAATAGCAGGCACACATGGAACCATCCCCCCTCCACCTCCCCCCTCCCATCTGCCAAGCTACTTAGAAGGGTGACCACTGTTGTAAGTCGCATCTGTACATCTAACATCAAAGAGTCAGAAAATCTTGTATCTGAAAGTTAATTTCCTGAGTTTCTGGGTTGGTTTCCCAAAGTTTCGTTACCAGGCTAGATAACATCTTCAGTGGAGTTTAGGGGTTCAGCAGAGTTTAGTTCCCCTAAACTCTGATGAAGATGTTATCTGGCCTGGTAACAAAACATTTGGAAACCAACCCAGAAGCTCGGAGAACGAACCTTCACCCTCATCCTACACCCGAGCTACAGATATTCGCTACTATCATAAAGTCTCACATCTGTTCACGCACATATTGAGATTAAGAGGAATTTGAACTCCTAGTACAGAACGGCAACAGTAGGAATTACAAGCAAGATTTGATGAAAGGACTCCTAGGATTAGAAGAGAGCAAAAAACAAAATGGAAACAGTAGAAATGAAGGAGAACTGGGCTGTATCTTCAAAGTGCCCACAACTTCTTAAAGATCTAAAATTTGATGTTATTGAAGAGAACATCCGGATTAAAGTCGGTACAGGAATTAATAAAACCAATCCTGTTATTGGTGACTACTAATGTCCAGTTAGTATTAATACTAATAATACGCATCCCCGGTTAGTATTAATACTGAATTACTGCTGAACTGCTGAACTGCCAGCCTTTGTGCTCAGCATCTTAGCCACTGAGGCACCGCATACCCAGTTAGTATTAATTAACTATTAATGCTAATACTAACTATTAATACTAATACTAACTAGGGATGCCGTACCTCAGTGGCTAAGATGCTGAGCTTGTTGATCAGAAAGGCTGGCAGTTCAGCAGTTCGAATCCCTAGCAGCCATAATGGAGTAAGCTCCCATTACTTGTCCCAGCTTCTGCCAACCTGGCAGTTCGAAAGCATGTAAAAATGCAAGTAGGAAAATAGGGACCCCTTTGGTGGGAAGGTAACAGCGTTCGGTGCACCTTCAGCATTTCGTCATGCCAGCCACATGACCACGGAGACGTCTTTGGACAGTGCTAACTCTTTGGCTTTGTAACAGAGATGAGCACTGCCCCCTAGAGCCAGAAACGAGTAGCACGCATATGCAAGGGGAACCTTTACCTTTACTTTAATGTCCAACTAACCAAGAAGACAATGTAGTGGAAGCTTTCCAGAAGCAAAAGGGAGATAATTCAAAGTGTAAAGTAGCAGTGATGGGAGATACTGTATTACTTCAACAGCTGTTAGAAAATAAACCTTCCAAATACGGTCCTTTCAGGATATCCCTGACAGTCTTGCGGACAACTTTCTTATTCAGAGATGGAGGAGTGTAAGAGAACTGGCTATTTTTTATTTGGAACTAATCAATAGAGAATATTAAAGATGAAGAAGTGAAAGTAGCAAGAACGTTGAGGGAGGGTAACCATATACAGGTGAAATTCTTAATTGGAATAAAAGCTAAAATTAAACGTGGTTGAACACTCAAACTTGGACTTCACAAAATGGATTATAATAAATTCTGACAATTAGTATTCAATAGCAGAAAGAGCTAATAGGAGGAGATACAAAAGACCGTCTGTATTCAGATAACACATTTAACTTGGTTATAATTTAAAAACACATTAACCAACCCATAAACTTACCAAACAGTCTGGATTTGCATGATGTATTAAGCCCTCCACCACTTATAAACTAACTACAGCTGAGAACCAAGCATGTTGTTTGCTAGATTTTTTATAATCAATTATCTTATAGAAACATTACCATAATATGGGCTGTAAAAATCAATATAACCACTAATGGCAGCAAATAATTCCACATTTAAGGATCTCACTGCTGCCTGTTGCTGAGAGTCTGGCATTTTGCAGCTAAGGTTTAGTCGTTCTGGTGAACACATTTTATAAGTCTTCCTAGCATCAATTTAGCAATCACAATTATTAGTGATTTGGCATCACAGCAATCCGGGGAGATTCTATAATATGTTATGAATCAAGAATGAGGAAAATTATACTCGAAGCCTATGTTGTCTGAAGCACTGAAGCTGGGCAGAGTTGCCTTTCAATTTATTTATTCATTTTTGCATGTTTTTACCTCACCCTTAACCTGCATTTATCTGCTCTCCCAGATCCAGAATCTAAAGAGAGAGACGTCCCCCGTCGCTTTTCCTTAGCTTCTTCCATCAACACCACAACTAACATATCTTCTCGAACCAAAGGTATGGGCACACTAACTAAACCATTAGCTGCTTAACTTCCTGTACATACATTGCTGCAAATACTGCTAAAATTATACAATGGAGCCGATGTTTCACCTTATAAGGCACAGAGAAATGGGTTGCTGGAGTAGCAAGAGTTTTAGTATTGGAATAACTCTGCCATTTGTGTAGTTGCGCCAGATTAACACTCCAATGAAGCAACTCTACTTGCGAGATAGGTAGTCCCTGACTTATGACCTCAGTGGGAGGGCAGAATTTTTTATTGCTAAGCATGACAGTTCTTAAGTGAGCTGCAACTGTCTTTACAGTCTTTTTTTTTTGGCCATAGTTATTAAGTGAATTGCATAGGGCCATGGTGGCGAACCTATGGCATACAGAGCCATTTGTGCAGGCACACGAACCCCAACCAGATGTACCTGCACTGCACATGTGCACACCTCCCACTTGATTTTCGGCCTCTCAGAGGCTCAAGGAAAGCCTTTGCAGCCTTGGGGAGGCCGAAAAATGGGCCTTCCGGAAATACCCGTATATACTCGAGTATAAGTTGACCCGAATATAAGCCGAGGCACCTAATTTTACCACAAAAAACTGGGAAAACTTATTGACTCGAGTATAAGCCTAGGATGAGAAATGCAGCAGCTACTGGTAAATTTCAAAAATAAAAATAGATACCAATAAAAACTTTCACTAGGACAGTTGAGAATAAGTTTGATGTTCACAATTTCCTCTTTGAAAGAGACCAGTAAATAGGGAACAAGAAGATGAAGAAAAAGAAGTGTGTTTTTTCACACTTTTCACACTGCAGTGAACAAAAATGGCATCATAGGAACAGGCTTATTCTCAGTCCAAAGGTTTGTTTCTGATTTCTTCCCTGATTTAAGGGAAATTTGGGAAACGATCTCACTATTATGAAAGGTTTAATTGATTCACTAACCCAAAAGAAGATGATGATGACAGTGGGAGGCAGGAGTCACTCTCTCCCTTGCAAGAAAAAAGCAAGAGCCGTTCTTATGATCTCTCTCTCTCCCCGTAATACAGTCAAGCCCTTTCCAGCACGCGCGATCTGCTGCCGCCGCTTTGCACCTTGCAAATGCAAAATCCCGGGGTTTTTGCATTTGCAAGGTGCAAAGCAGCGGGGGCGGATCCCGCGTGCTGGAAAGGGCTTGACTGTATTACGGGGAGAGAGAGAGAGAGAGAGATCACAAGAACGGCTCTTGCTTTTTTCTTGCAAGGGAGAGAGTGACTCCTGCCTCCCACTGTCATCAACATCTTCTTTTGGGTTAGTGAATCAATTAATTTGGGAAATGATCTCACTATCATGAAAGTCAGTGTTCTCTGCCCGTGGGGCATTTGGAAGAAAATGCCCCGCGGCATATCCACATGCGTGTAAGGGGAATCAGAAATCCCCGCGTTCAATGCCTCGCACGGCAGAAGAGAAAACGCAGCTGTGAGCAAATACTGGGAAAACCTGATTGATCAGAAGGAAGGAGGCAGTGCTTAAAATCAACGTCCTCGCTCCCACCCACCCAAAGCCACGAAGTCCCCCAATTGCGCAGCCCATAATCGCCCTCCCCTAAGGGGGCAGCAACGACGCCCAGTATTTCCCAAGACAAGAAAAGGCTTTCATTGCTCCGCCGTGCAATGAAAATGCCCTGGCTCTAGGCTCGCGGGCTCAGAAAACAACACGAGCCGAGGTCGCTTCGGCTCCGCTCAGCTTCGTTTCCTCAGCCCTAGCTGCTTTCAGTCTGCTCGGGAGGAGGGGGAGGAGGTGGAGGAGGTGGTGGCGGCGGCTTGCGTTGTTTTCTGAGCTCTAGGCTCTAGGCTCGCGGGTTCAGAAAACAACGCGAGGCGAGGTCGCTTCGGCTCCGCTCAGCTTCGTTTCCTCAGCTCCAGCTGCTTTCAGTCCACTCGGGAGGAGAGGGAGGTGGTGGTGGCAGCTTGCGTTGTTTTCTGAACCCGCTCAGAAAACAATGCGAGCCGCCACCACCACCTCCTCCCCCTCCTCCCGAGTGGACTGAAAGCAGCTAGGGCTGAGGAAACAAAGCTGACTGGAGCCGAAGCAACCTCGGCTCGCGTTGTTTTCTCAGCCTAGAGCCAAGGCGCTTTCATTGCACGGCGGAGCTTCTTGTCTCGGGAAACACCGGGCGTCGTTGCTGCCCCCTGAGGGGAGGGCAATTCTGGGCTGCGCAATTGGGGGACTTTGTCGCTTTGGGTGGGTGGGTGGGAGCGAGGATGGACGGAGTCCGTGAAGTGGGCCTTGCCTGCCCTTGCTTGCTGCCTCTGCTTCCTTAGGGGCGGGGAAGGGGGCTCATCTGGACCAAGGGTGAGTCTCCCCCTCAGTTTCCCCTGAAGGATCTTCCGTCGCTTTTGCTTTCTCCCTACATCTTCCCTCTGTTAAAATCCCACACACACACACAAACACACTTATTTTTGGTCGGATAGATTTCATGTGTGAGCATTCTCACATGGCGGTGGGTCTTTCCCCCCCCCTAAAAACAGTTAAAAAAAGAAAAAACAATATATCCTCATGCAAGAACTTTTCTGCTTCCGATTACCCCCATGCTTAAAAGTTGCAAAGGAAACACGGAAGCAGGGAAGTGGCTGCCCAGCTCCGGAGCTCCGCACCATTTTTTTTTTCAGAGGGGAATCTGACTCGAGTATAAGCTGAGGGGTTTTTTTTTTCAGCACAAAAAATGTGCTGAAAAACTCGGCTTATACTCGAGTATATACGGTACCAAAACCGGAAGTGATGAAACCGGAAGTGATGAAACGGGCCTGTTTTTCAGCCTCCAGTTCACTCATTTACGAGGTTCGGTGATTTACAATGTGCTTCCCTGGGTGCTGCTGGCGCACGCCTGTATATCGTCATCAACATGCTGCGTGCAGAGAAGCAGCCTTTCAAAAAGCCCTTTTTTCCTGCTTTTTTAACTGCAGCTGTGCCTCGCACGGCAGCTGAAGTTGAAAAAAATCAGGAAATAAAGATCAGGTAAGAGCCCGGGTAAGCGGGTGGGCAAAAACATCAGCAGACATAGAACCGGTTCTATGTCTGCTGCTCTTCAGAGCTACCGGTTCTACAGAGGTGGACAGAACCGGTAGAAACCCACCCCTGCTTTCGGCACACCACAACAAAAAGCTTCGCCATCACTGGTATAGGGTCTTCTGCCTGAGCAGAGGGTTGGACTAGAAGCAGTGGTGGTATTCTACCGGTTCTGCCGCACCGGTAGCGCCAATGAGCAGCAGTGACCGATCCAGTTCTTTCCGCCACTCTGCTGTTGGTCCCACCCACCCGCCCACCCGGGCTCCCATACTCACCTTTATTCCCTGCTTTTGAAGTGCACCTGCTTTGCGTGGCACAGCAGAGTGCCGCACGTCAGCTGCTGAAGCGATAGGGAGAGTGCAGGATTGCAGGAGATGAATTGGAAAGCCTCTGCACATGTACAAAGGGTTCATTTCAGGGGTGGGATTCTACCAGTTCGCACCTATTCCTAGAATCGGTTCTTAACATTCTAAGCAGTTTGGAGAACCGGTTGTTAGAAGAAATTACTAGGCTAATCCTGTAAGGAACGCAGGAAGGAAACATTCTGGTGTTATTTATAGAAACTGCCTCTCCATTAACCCTTATTACATTCTTGGCAGGACTAGACTTCCTGTCTCAGAAACTTCTCTGGAGTTATTTTCCCCTCCTTTGCTGGCACTTTGCTTGTGTGGAGTGACCATTCAACGTTACAATGGCATTGAAAAAAATGACTTATGACCATTTTTCACACTTACAACTGCTGCAGCATCCCCACAGTCATGAGAGGCCAGGCGAGGAGATGCGTGCCTCGATGTGAGTGATATTGAGTTGGCCACACCCAGCCAATAACGTGACCACCAAGCCACACCCACCAACATAGCTACACCCACCAACATAGCCATGCCCATCAATATAGCCACGCCCATCAACATAGCCACACCCACCAACATAGCCACGCCCACCAACATAGGCATGCCCACCAATATAGCCACGCCCACCAACATAGCCACGCCCACCAACATAGCCACGCCCACCAACATAGCCACGCCCACCAACATAGCCACGCCCACCAATATAGTCACGCCCACTAACAGCCATGCCCAATATAGCCACGCCCACCAACATAGCCATGCCCACCAACATAGCCACGTCCACAGAACCAGTTGTTAAAAAATTTGAATCCCACCCCTGGTTCATTTGGCCCGCGCGCGCACGCAAAGTGCGCCCAGCAAGTCACACCCACCGAACTGGTGTTAAAAAAATTGGAAACCCACCACTGACTAGAAGAGCTGGAAGGTCCCTTCCGACTGTTATTTTGTTCTGTCTCAATTGTCCAGTGTATCGTGGTTGTTAAGCAAATCTGGCTTTCCCCATTGACTTTGCTTATCGGCAACCCCCTAAAAAGGCCACAAATAGCAATCACTGGAATGTGGGGGCCCTGTAACCATTGTAAATGCACGACCATTGCCAAGTGCCCGAATTTTGATCACATGACCCTGGGGATGCTGCAAAGGTTGTAAGTACGGTTACAACTGGTTGTAAGTCATATTTTTTCAGCGCTGTTTTAAGATTGAATGGTCACTGAATGAATGGTTTTAAGGCAAGGACTACCTCTAATGCTATTATATAATATTCTGATATGAATCAAGCCTGGTGGGGAAAAAAAGAGATAAATTGTTTGATTTTGGGTGCTGTATTTGAACAGGGTTGATTGGTTGGCTCTTAGGTCAGTCATAAATGCTTCCTCCTCCGGAACGCAACTTTGCAAATAGTTGATCAGTTTTCTATGCATCTCCAGCCTCTTGTGGCATCACAGTCAGTTAGAAAAGCAAATGGAAAGTACCGTAAACCTACCAATTAATATCCTGGAAACACCGAAAGGCAATGAAGGGAGAGGAAAACCAAGACCCAACTTTGTAATGCTGTATGGAAAACCTTCGGATTACCAAAATATTAGTTTCTTCTGGAAACCTGTGTTTCACTTTGTTTGTTTTTTATTTGTTTGTTTGTTTGTTTGTTTATTCATTTGTCAAAAGCTTGCAATGTAACAGAAACAAGAATAAACAGAAGTTTAAATACATGAAATAGGAACTAATAAATGGGGACAATAGGACAGGGGCGGTAGGCACAATTGTGCACTTATGCACGCCCCTTACAGACCTCTTAGGAATGGGGTGAGGTCAATAGAGGTTAGTGTGAGGGAAAAAGTGTGGGGGTTTGACCAGGTGACAACAGAATCAGGTAGTGAGTTCCAGACATTGACCACTCTGTTGCTGAAATCATACATCTTGTTTGTTTCTTTTTTGTTTGTTTATTTGATTTGTATTGCCGCCTATTCGCCATGGTGACTCAAGTTTCTGTCATGATATTCAGCATGTTATCAATACTTAACTGAGTTTAGTGGGTGTCTGAAGTTAAGTGAGGTCAGCGCAGTTAGTTCCAGAAAAATCCCAGGGCTGTTAGCTAGACTGGGAAATAAAAAACACACGACGTTTTTCAGAAGAGTTGCTGAGATAGATAATTGCATGAAATTACAAGGTGTGAGGTGGATGCAGTTACCAAGAGCCGAGTTTGACTCAAAGGGCATCTTTACTTTCCTAGCTTATCTCTGATTAGAAACATGGTAGTGCAATATATTATGTAAGTTAGGGGTGTCAAACTCAAGGCCTGCAAGCCCAATCCAGCCCGCGAAGTGACTAGATCTGTCCATGGGGTTGCCCTTGAGACACCGAAGGACCAGGCCCTGGTCCAGTGCGGCCAGGCACTAATCTACAACTTGATGGCTGCTGTTCAGAGTATTGCAGTGTAAATTCAGTGCCAGAAAAGTAAACACAGATGGCTTAAGCTTCATTTAATTTCTTTATAAACACCTACAGTAAATTTTACAATACCAGTTGTAGATTAACATAGCTTCAGAGCTGCAGAGCTTAATATAGAGCCACGCCTAGGCTACTTCTGGTTTCAGTTTCCAAACAATCCTCATTAGCGACTTAGTTGCTATGCCTATTCATTGGCTGACCTTGTTACCATGCTCTATTTCTGTTCATAAATATACTGCCATCTGGGCTGGGATGTAGTCAGCCTTAGAAGGAAGGAAAGAGATGGGAATGCGAAGGAGAGTCGGAGGGAGGGAGATGGGAATGAGAGGGAGGCCGGGAAGCTGGGTACCCCACCTTGGCCATGCCCACATGTCCCCCCAAGGTCAACCACAACCCTGATGCAGCCCTCAGTGAAATCGAGTTTGACACCCCTGATGTAAGTGAACAAACTTTAATGGCTAAGGGGAAAAAACTAAGGGGAAATTTAATATTGATCAATCCTAAATGTATTCTTATGGACAACGTAATATTAAAGGCTCTGTTGCCCTATCCATTTTTAACTTCAATTTTCTAAAGTCAGAGAGAACATGGAGTTTCTTGCACTGGAATCACGGTTACTTAGCTAAGGTTTCATGTGAACAGAAACTCATATATATGGGCGTGAAATGTAATAATTCTTAAAACATTAAGAGAGGAGATCGGTCTCAGCCCAGGTTCCTTGGTAGGAATCCTGTAGTTCTTTCGATAAGCAGAAATAATCGATAAAAACAAACCATCGGGTAGTTTGTTGCTGATCTCACAACATTGTGCTTCTTCCATTACCTTCTAAACCAGGGATGTCCAACCTTGGCAACTTTAAGACTTCTGGACTTGTTGGACACCCCTGTTCTAAACCCTTTTTCCACACCAAGGGAGCTGGTCTGGCATCTTCTAACTCAGGGGTCGCCAACCTTTTGGACCTCAGGGACCACCAAACTCATAATTTTAAATCCGGGGACTAGAAACCCTGGGAAAATCCCCAAAAAAGTCTGCAGAAAAATTCCCCACCTCGTTTTCCTACCAATCAATCATTCTGAGATCACAGGATATTAGGATCGCAGGATCTCCAGCTTTGTTCTCGGGTAGGGGGCGGGAAGAGAGAGACTTTTGGCTTCATGCAAGGAAAGCAGCAGAAGCCGCAGAAGTCTTTCTTTCTCTCCCCCAAATTCCACCAGAAATGAGTGTTTACTGGTGCAGCCTCTTAGAACAGGATGGCTTGCAGGGTCCCAAAGATTCATTTCTGGCAGAGTTTGGGGGGAGGGAAAGAAAGACCTTTACTGCTTTTCTTGCATGCAGCCAAAAGCAGAAGAAGAAAGAAGCGGAAAGAAACAGCCCGGTGGCCAAGCCAGGCATGTGGGACAAGTTCCCCCCCCCGCCCTTTCCCCCCTCCCCTCACTACCTTGTGTTGTTCACAATGCAAGTGATGCAAGCCTTGTGTTCCCACAGGCCATGTGGGTGATGCAGTTCTCACACAGCCTGGATTAATTGCTTTGTGGTGTGCTTTGTGGGTGACATTTCTCTGCCACCAACATTTTCTTGCAGACCACCACCAGTGGTTCCCGGCCCACTGGTTGGCGACCACTGATCTAACTAACTGTATTTCCTATTTTTATTATCTGCAAACTCTGCACAGGGGCCCTTGTTCCTGCGGTTAAAGTCAAGAGGCACGAAATCAAAAGCGATCCAACTCCTTTCGGTTTCGAAGGTACAGCTCCCAAATCCATGCATGCTGTTGACTTGTAGATAGTCTTTTCTCTCATCACCCGCTAACATTTCAAAGCATCCTCTGAATTGCCATATCAGATGAACGTTGTTGATTGTCCATCACTGTATATTTATTTCCTGTTCTATCTTGTCTGAAGTGGTGTAGGGTTTCCTGCCTAGGAAACTACCTCCAAGGTCCCTTCCAACTCTGTTATTCTGCTTCTATTATTTCTATCCTGAAACACTCAAAGGTGCTTTTTCAAGAGGCGACTGGACTTCCTTTGTTTTCCCTTGAAGACGTTTCGCTTCTCACCTGAGAATTTTCTTCAGAACTGATCAATTACTTAAATCTATATATTATTTTAAAAAAAACAACCTATAATCAATCACAGGTCTTCTTCTCCTGTCTCCATACCTCTTATTGTTTTGACATGAAACCCTGAAATGACATGATCAAAGGCAGCCTTAAACCTAAAAAAATCTACTTTTGTTCAGGGTTCAATTCATTCTACTTTTATCTATTCTTGAGCTTCTCCATCTCCATCACTCATATTTGAATTAATGTAGTTCTGTCCTCATCTGTCTTTGAGAATGCTAACCCCTAATGGCTTTAACTGTATGCTTACCTCTAGCGCCAATCTTTTTATCCGTGCTGTGCTTGATTAATGTTAATCTTGTTTAATCTGCTAATCAGTAATCACATGAAATGTGTTGGCCGTCCTTGGGTGATATATCATCAGACATAAAAGGGAAATAATCAATTTACCTGATTGATTCTAAACGGTGTCCTGTTGTAACTTTTTGACTGCATGCTTTCCGCATTCAAATAACACTGGCATCTAACCTCTGACAGATTTTATGTTCTCTTTTAAAGCCAAAAATATTAAATTACAACATTCACTTATCATGGAAGAAGAAAGGTGGTGCAGTGGCCTATAGGTAGAGCTCTTGCCTGACAATCAGGAGACTGTCAGTTCGATCCTAGGTACAGGCAGATATTTTTCTCTCTGGGTACATTGAGAATGTATCTGCTGAAAAAAACTCCGCATGGGTGACAGGAACAGCATCCGGCCAGTAAACACTCAGCTCCATTCAGTCGCCCAGACTCCACCTGGCAAGGGATTATGGGGCCTTTAAAAGAGGAAGATGATTTAGCATGGAAGAGAATATAAAATTATTCCCGGCACAGGAGAGTTTTAATGTTGCTACTCCATCTAGTGGTAGGAAAGTTCAATTGGTGATACCTCAAGTTCTCTATAGAAATGTCAGGTGCCTTTCTCAAGTCTGTCCCTCTGGATTTTTTTGCAACTTCTGGCTTTTCCATAGTTTGATTTAACCATGCCACTATTCTCAACAATAGAATGGCTCTCCTGTGTGTCAATGATAATTAATACCTTTATCTTGTTCCCAATCCACAAGCAAGATAGATTTACAGGTAGTCCCTGACTTACAACCACAATTGAGCTCAATTATTGCTAAGCGAGGCAGCTGTTAAGCAACTTTTGCCTCTTTTTGCGACTTTTTTTGCCCCAATTGTTAAGTGAATCACTGTGGTTGTTAACTTAGCAGCAATAACCGTAGCGGTTATATAGGTACTCCTCAACTTACAACCACAGTTGAGCCTAAAATTTATGTTGCTAAGTGAGAAATTTGTTAAGTGAGTTTTTCCCCCTTTTTATGTCATTTCTTCGCTACATTTGTTGAGTGAATCACTGTAGTTCTTAAATTAGTAACATGGTTGTTAAGTGAATCTGGTTTCCCCACTGCAACCATCATAAATCTGAGTCAGTTGTCAGGCATCCAATTGGAAATCACATGACCATGGGGAGGCTGCAGCGGCCATACGGATGAAAAATGGTCATAAGTCACTTTTTTTCAATGCAGTTGTAACTTTGAACGATCACTAAATGAACTTTTGTAAGCCGAGGACTACCTGTATACCGCTTCACAGTGCTTTCTAGCCCTCTCTAAGTGGTTTACAGAATCAGCATATTTGCCCCCAATAATCTGGGTCCTCACTTTACCGACCTCGGAAGGATGGAAGTGTCAGCCAGCCGATACTGACAGGAAGGCTGAGTCAACCTTGAACCCAGTCAGAATCGAACTGCCAAAGTGCTGGCAGCCGGCAGTCAGCAGAACTAGCCTGCTGTACTGCACTCTAACCACTGCACCACCACGGCTCTTAGTAACAGCCATGTTCTTCCATGTTAAGCTCTAAAGAAACTCATTTTGAATCAGGTTAGTGACAGCACGGATTGCCACAGTTTGGGAACAGCTTTTTAAAATGTTCTGTGGAGATTTAGAAGCAATTGGAAGAAGCTTCTCTAAAAATATTGCAGTCCACTCCCCTCTTAATGTGACTGCCAAGAGCAGCTGGTCTTGCTTTCCAATTTGTCAGTGTATATAGCAAAGGCACCTACAGGGGAGGCTTCAGTTAAGGAGGTGAGACTGCCATCTTGATTTTCTTGGTGTTCTGTCCAGAGTCTCCACTGACCCAGAGTAAGTGGCCCTGAGGACACCTGTTTTCCTTAACACAGTCTTTGAAATTTGTCAAGGAAAGTTTGCATGCTCACCATCTCATCTTTAAGATGGATGCCAACCAGCATTTTTAAAATTATAGAATACTCTGCTTCCTATCCCAGATGCCTTTGAAAGCACCCTCTTGGCTCAAGCGAACTCCAACACCGTTTCCTCTGCAAGGATGGTCCCCAGATCAGCTTCACAGACAGGTAAAAAGAAATCAGAAGCATTCTTTTTGAGATCAGGAGCGCAGGCACTTGAGGACATCTTTGGAGAAAAAAGATCTGGTGCTGAGAAAATTTATTTGGGTTATGAAATGGACTGGAACCCTTTTGCACAAGAAGAAGCCCTAGATTTCTAACACTTGACTGAGGTTTGTGCCAAAACAAACTTGATTGATTAAAGCATGAAAATCATTTTTATTTCTTATTGACCACCAAACATTTTTTTTTTCTACCACCAACTTCAGTTTTATTCTATTTACCCATTTTCTGTTTTCTTTTTCCCGACTTTGCAAATCACAAACTCTTCAGACGATTGAATTTATCTGTGTTGCTTTATGAATCTAGTTGTTTCATGGTGACTTCATGGATTCATGCTTTCTTGGCAATGCTGCTGAA
Organism: Hydrophis major; assembly: GCA_033807585.1. Lineage (NCBI taxonomy): Eukaryota > Metazoa > Chordata > Lepidosauria > Squamata > Elapidae > Hydrophis > Hydrophis major. Next base: position 8,534,694 of record CM066331.1, read on the forward strand.
ATTGTTTGCTATTGTCTTCTTTGGAGATGTTTTTTCCCCCCCAACTTCCCAGGGATTCCCACAGTCTTTGGGAAGTCTCCCATCCAAATGTTAACAAGTGGCCAAGCCCCAAAAAGGTCAAACAGAGGTTGTCCCTTTCAGAACATGTCTCATGCATTGCTGATATTCTCATCATGTTGCCATGATTAAAAGATTCCACAGAAGGTCTAATATTCCAGTGGTTTGAGTCCTACCTCCGTGTGATGGTATGAGCACCCGTCACCTGCCTCAGCTCCTGCCAACCTAGCAGTTCAAAAGCATGTAAATGCAAGTAGATAAATAGGTAACCACTTCGGTGTTCCGTATTTCACCATACACTTTACACTATGGCATGATGACATGCTGGCCACATGATTGTGGAAATGTCTTTGAACAGTACTGGCTCACTGGCTTAAAGAAATGGAGATGAGAACTATCCCCTAGTTCGGCTATGAGTAATGGAGTAAAACCTGTAGAAATTCTTTTATGTTTTATCATGATTATGATTATGATTATGATTTCATTATTTCAACTGTTTTGATTCTGATGGAGCAATCCTCAATAAAGTGTTGCTCTCCAGATATGTTTAACTCCTGATTGAGCCCATATAGGACAGGACACAATTCTATTTTTAAATCATCTCTTCTTCTAAAAATCCCTAAATATTATACATGACATGTTTTAGAAGTTGACTCTGTCTCATATTGTCAACTGTCAACTATCTAATATTGTTGGGCTGGCCCTTTTAAAAAACAACAACAATATTCTAAACAAAAGCAACAAATTAGCATTGTATAAGATATAAATTATTTCAGTAAAGAATTAAATTACATGAATAAATAAATGTATATTGTTAAATGCCACTAGAGTCAGAGGACAGAGAAAGTGGGCTAATCTCGTTCATCAAGAACTAAATAAATAAAAACAGGAATGTAGCTGGACTAAAGCCCTAAGGCTGAGCAGCACATTAGAAATCCCAGCGGCCCAGGAAGCTCTGAGCAACCGAAGGCATTGATTTGGGGAGATGAATTTGAGGCTACAATTATTATTATTTTTACAAGACTCCTTTTATCTTCTCTAAATCAAATCAGATTTGATTTGACATCTAAAACACAACAGGAGATAATGCCAACGGTTGTGTTCTGGTTGTTTGTTTTTTAAATGAAGGTTGGCCTAGCAGACAGATGCCCTCGCTAGATACATTCGAGGACTTCGAAGCCATCCCATCCAGCACTGAGGACCTCTCAAACTCTTCAGACCTGGAGGAAGACAGCCACCCTTCTAATGTAGGTAACGTCCTTCTGACCTTCGTGCAAGATCTAGACGTGTCAGTTTTGCATAATTCAGGGCTACAGGGCTGTTTCCAAGATAGTTAAGGGGTTGTGTGCTTCAGGGATGTTTATTAACAGAGATAGTTCTTGCTTTCTCCAGTGGAAGCAATTATGTTTGGAAGAGGTAGCGGTAAAAGTAAACCAAGCTGTCAAAAAAATACAGTGGTTGGACAATCACCAAAGCTGACACTAGCCAGAGCATAGAACAACTCGAAGAAGTAGTGCAAGATCGGAAGATGTGGAAAGACCTGGCCGATAGTGTTCCCAAGAGTCATGCATGTCTGAATGGATAACGTTATCACCATTTCTTGCTTAACAACTGTTCAAAGTTACGATCGACTTCAAAAAAATACTACTTGTGACCTGTCCTAGTTCTTAACAATTGCCACACTTTTTCTCCTGTCATACAATTGCATTTCCGGGACTTGGCAACTGGTTTTTGCATTTATAACCACTTGCAGACCCCACGGTCCTATGACTGCAATTTGTGACTTTTGCTGTTTTCCAGCAAAAACGTTAGTGTTAAACTGATGCCAGGAAGGTCCAGGCCTTCAGATCTGTGCTTAACCATGATTCCTCTCTGGGTGACTTTGAGCCAATCACTTTTGCTCAGGCCAGTCTATGTGAGTTGAGTCCTGAAATGTTCTATGGAATACCCTTTGAAAAAAAATGTGGTAGTCTAAAACAGGAGCTTCCAAGTTTGGCAACTTTAAGACTTGTGGACTTCAACTCCCAGAATTCCTCAGCCAACTGAGAGTTGAAGTCCACAATTTTTTAAATTGGTGAATTTGGAGACTCCTGATCTAGAAGAATGCGTGCAGTAAACTTGCTTTTAAAATGAAATGAGTTTCAGCCTCAGCCTTAAATACAGAACATTAAGGATGTCAGAGATGTCAGCCTTGACAGTCCAGACAAGAACACACCTAGTAATACCAGCATTAACTGTATGCCTGTTGTCTGACTGTTCTGCCCCCACTACACATTAGTCTATGTGCAGCTCGACATGCAACTAAACCCACCTATCTTCTAATAAAACAGACTGTGTGCCTGGATCTGAATGCTTTATTGAAAGAATAGGATATGGTGAAACTGGGGAAAATAGGGATACATACAATGAGAACCAAATACAAGATAGGTAGTATTAAGTTACTGCTGAACATAACAACTAATAAATACAAGCAATTTAAATCTCACCAGCAATGCTCTGTGTGGGATGTGGGTTTGTCCTTGGATGACCATGTGCTTCTGCCTTCTCCAAATGCTAAAGGAAATGGAATCTGGCTTCCCAGCAAGCACTTGGTTTGAGAGTCTCAAAAAGTAGATGAGAGTCTCAAAAAGTAGATGAGGCTAGAAGGCAACAGTAGTATATAAAGATCTTATTGTGTGGCTTGACACTGACTGTTGTCTAGTCCGTGTTCTTTTCTCCTGTCTCCCAAGGTTGTTTCCACATACCATTATAGAGATTAAAATATAGTCATTGCTGTACCAAATATTGTAGATCATTTATATTTATAATATTTTTATACCTCCTTTCTATTTTCCTAGCATGGCTTATATTAATGAACATTTGCACTGTATCAGTAAAATACCAGTGGCTACTTTCTGGAATAACTCTCTTTGGCTTGGTTTTATTCATTTTTAGGGATCAAATTTATACCGGGTAGAAGGGAGTTTTGATTCCTGTTTCCCAGACTCCCTCACCTTGGAAGAGGGTGATCTAGTGCAGTTTATTCAGGAAGGAGAGAATGGACAATGGTAAGTAAATTATATCGTATCTGCTCCAGAGGTGGTATTCAGCAGATTCTGACCAGTTCTGGAGAACCGGTAGTGGAAATTTTGAGTAATTCGGAGAACTGGCACATTTCTGACTGGAGATTTTATGGTATCCTTCCCCTGCCACACCCATTAAGCCACACCCACAGAACCGGTGGTAAAAAAATTTGAATCCCATACTGATCTGCTCATACAATTTTTAAATCATAATTAAAAGGGAAAAAATGTTTTCCTTGGGTTCTTGGCTGAATCTTGAAAAAAAAAAAAAAACAGAAATTGAAGGAGAAGGAAGAAAGGAGTGATTGTCTGGAAGAAAAAAAAACCTTTAATGATAATAGATGAATTTATAATTAATTTCCCAACCTCTAATTGCTTTCTACAAGAAGCATTTTTATGTGGACTGACTTTACAATTCTATATTAACTCAGAAAGATTTTATGCTATACAGTACCAGCAGTGGCTGAAATGTAAAAAAAAAAAAAGGAAATTAATTTTTTCTCCTTCCAAACTCAGGTTAGTGAAGAAGCTAGTTTCGGAAAAAACAGACTGGATATCTTCCAGCCTGTTACAACCAGCAGAAAGTGAAGCCAACAGCAGTTGTAGAATCAGCAATTCAGGTAAGTCATATGCAAAGTTTGAAAAGTCTTATGTTTCTAATTTAATTATGCATTCCTAAGCAGTAAAAAAAATTCTGGCATATCATTTCTTTGGGAAGACAGAGAATCGATGAGCTGTAATATCCCAAATGTGATGGGATGCACAAAGGTAAAGGTAAAGGTTCCTCTCACACATACGTGGCAGTCTTTTCCGGCTCTGGGGGCACTGCCCATCTCCGTTTCTAAGCTGAAGAGCCAGCGCTGTCCGAAGACGTCTCCGTGGTCATGTGGCCGGCATGACTAAACACCAAAGGCGCACGGAATGCTGTTTCCTTCCCACTAAAGTAGTCCCTATTTTTCTACTTACATTTTTACATGCTTTCGAACTGCTAAGTTGGCAGAAGCTGGGACAAGTAACGGGAGCTCACTCCATAATGGGTGCTAGGGATTTGAACTGCTGAACTGATGACCTTTCTGATCGACAAACTCATTCTTATCATAATAATGTACGCATTAATATCCCAAAAGTGATGGGATGCACATAAGTGCCTGCAATTAACAAACTAGTAACATGCATGGTGTGCATAAGCGCACCAACATGCCTACCGTCCCTGTTCTATTGTTTCTTTTATTTTTTTTTATACGTACCCATTTCATGTATTCATAACTATGCATATACCTATCATCTTGTAAGCGATTGACAAATCAAAATAAATAAAATAAATAAACATCAATAAGCCCCAGGGCTTTCTTCATCCCTCCTCATCCAGCCGCCCACCCCCTCAACAAAATTGCTTTTTAAAGCCAAATCCAAAATCTTACCTGCCTGGTTATCTTCATTGAATAATCTTTTGTTTTCAGATTCTGTCTTCGAAGTTAATAGACCTAAAATTGTCTTTCAGCCATACTTTTTAGAGAAATATATTATTTATTGATTTATTTATTTTATTTGTCAAGCAAGTATTAGATAACAGGTATAAGTATAAGCATGGTTATAAATACATGAAATGGATACGAATAAAAAGAAACAATAGGACAGGGACGGTAGGCACGTTGGTACACTTATGCACGCCCCCTACAGACCTCTTAGGAAAAGGGTGAGGTCAATAGTAGACAGTCTAAGATTAAAGTTTTTGGGGTTTGGGGAAGAAACCACAGAGTCAGGTAGAGTATTCCAGACATTGACCACTCTGTTGCTGAAGTCGTATTTTCTGCAATCAAGTTCGGTGTGTTTTACCTTGAGTTTGTATCTATTGTGTGCTATTGTATTGTTATGGTTGAAGCTGAAGTATTCATTCACAGGTAGGACATTGCAGTAGATAATTTTATGTACTATACTTAGATTGAACCAAAGCCTGCGTAGTTCTAGGTAGTCTAGGTCTAGAATTTCAAGTCTGGTGGCATAAGGTATTCTTCTATGAGTAGAGGAGTGGAGAACCCATCACTAACCATGAAAAACATGTAAGGGCCAAAGAAATGAGGGTGCAGTACATTTACCAGAATGGGAGGGAAGGAAGGGGCAATGAGATGGAAGATTAATGAAAAAAATGCAACTTTATACTTGACTTACAACCATTCATTTAGTGAAACGAATGGCACAAGAAAAAAGTGACCTAGGGCTGTTTTTCACACTTAACGACCGTAGCAGCAATCCCCATGGTCACATGATCAAAGTTAAGGAGCTTGGCAACTGACTCATATTTATGACGGTTGCAATGTCCTGGGATCAAGTGATCCCCTTTTGCGACCTTCTGACAAGCCAAGTCAATGGGGAAACTAAATTTCACTGAACGACCATATTACTAACTTAACAGCTGCAGTGATTTAGTTAACAAACATGGCAAAAATGGTCGTAAAATGGGGCAGCTGTCTCACCTTGCAACATAAATTTTGAGCTCAATTGTGGTTGTAAGTCAAGGATTTCCTGTATTGTGAGCTTCTTTGAGTTGAGGAAGCGTTTCAAGGTTGTATTGGTGATTTATTACCTAGAAGGAAACTCCGGCAGAAAATTGCCACTGGGGGCAGCTTCCACAAAAGCATCTCTAAAAGTTGTCCCACTTGAGTGGTATTCTTGATTCCTGTAGCCTGCAATTTTTTTCTCTGGAAATCCATTCCTATTCTCACACCATTCCAAGTGTGTTCATCCCAAATTCTATCACTAAAAGTCTGTGTAGAGTCATCCAGGTCATGGTAATCCCAGAGGTACTTTTTCAGGAGGCAACTGGGCTTCCTTTTCTTTTTTCTCTGAAGATGTTTCGCTTCTCATCCAAGAAGCTTCTTCAACTCTGACTACAGGAAGCAGTGTAGCACTTACTCACGTGACCCCGAGGACACAGATAAACCTCCAA